>CM062294.1:318885276-319485276 GCA_031216915.1 Pictodentalium vernedei
TAGGGGTACAACAACCACATAACCACGATCAACCACTACGACACAATCACCAGAACTACTACATCAACACAAGTATTACACCAGTGAGTACTACAACAACCAATACAACAACCACTGTAATGTCTAAACCAACTTCAACACCAATCACCGCAGCCACTAACAACTTTGTTAACCATTACAACGTCAACTACCACCACAATCGCTACCCCAACCTCTACTACTACACCAACTACAATACTACTACACCAGCCACTACTATACCAACCACTACAACACAACCCGCTACAACGACTAAACGACTACAGCACTAACAACTACAAAAGCCACCTCGGCTACCACTTCACCGTCCCCTGCTATCCCAATCAGAATAACAAAACCACTACAATGACTAAACCAACTATAACACAATCACAACAACGACCACTACAACTAATACGTCGACCACTATTATACAAACCACTTCAACACCAACCATCACAGTGACGAAGCAAGCTACAATTACAAGACTAACAACTACAACATTAACCAGTACAACTACTGCAGGAACCATTACTATACCAAGTACACTACAACATCCACCAATACAATCACTAAACCAACTACAACACTGACAACTACAACAACCTACAACAAACTGACCAACAGTTTCCGAATAACCGGTATATTCAGTCCCCAGCAGTCCACAAAACACCGCAGAGTAATACGGTCTTCAGTCCCCAAATCACCAATGTCTCCAGTCCACAATAGTCCTTAAATCATCAATGTCTTTGGTCTCCAATAGTCTTCAACTGTACCACACCAGCACAGTCTTCATCTGTCTACAAACCACCACTATATTTAATTCCCAACTCACAACTGTGTTCAGTCCCCAAAAGTCCCAATATTGCCACTGTTCAGTCCCCAAAAGACGTCCCCAAACCATAATTATACTTTGTCCTCAAACGTCCCCAGCCCAGCACTGTCTTCAGTGCCCATCAGTCCCCAGACCACCATTGTCATCAGTCTCCAAATCCCCGCTAGTCCATATTTCGTACCGGCAATAGCAACAATCCGATGATATAACACATTCGATGGGTTAGTAGAGCAAATGAGTGATAATGGATCAACAGGAGTACAGACCGTTCATCCTATGCTACCATTACGGCCCACCAAGCAATACATCAAATGACCTTCCATTAGTACCCACATGCTGGAATAAAGCATTTTGATAGATTAAAAGTAGCAAATGTTCTTCTAACTGTAGACTCATATATAGTACTATATACCCCAAAAACAACACTGCCTTATCGGTCCAGTCCAAGCAGCTCGATACACTTTAACCCGAACAACGTAATATCGGATTGTCCAGTAGATATCCACAGAGGTTAGCGTTTCTGTGACGCCGCGTGTGCATCATGACGTCACCAAGTCATTAGCAACTCCAGCCGTTCCATTGAGAACACTTTCAAGAAAACCTCCCTTCCCCCACAACCCTCTACTACATATCCATACACAGACATATAACTAAACACACCATAGCATATTATATGTGAAGTTCGTATACCAAAAAGCATGCCTCACGTCGGCTTCACTAAAAGCATGACAAGGCTCCACCAATGGCCCAGGTAATAAAGTACGATTCGTGCACGTGTGTTGTGCTACTTTCAAGGAATGGTAGATTTCCACTCAGTGGTAGTAGTGGGACCAGCCTACCCTACATGTCAGGTCTCTCTTCGAGCCGCTTTTGATTCATAAACGATTACCGTCGCTACGAATAGCATCATTTAAGATATTTATTTATTTGTCATTTTCGAGTGTAATGATACTTTTTCAACAGGTCAAATACAGTGTCGGACAAGCATTAATTGTCCCTAGGGAGTCAACCTTATTGGTGCCGCCCTATCCCATTTTTTGAATGCTAGTTTGATATGGGCATCTGCTTTTCATGACTTTCATGGCTTTATTGATATTGATATATTTTGCCGGCCGAGAGATGCCAGTTGGTGAAGATTAATCGTAGTAACCATCTACTACGCGCACAAACAGTTCTGGCATTCATTGTGGGCACGTGTGCCATAAACTTGATGTGAGTCTTCAAATACTGCGCCACCGCCCTGCCACTTGGGCAGTTGGGTTTAAATCACAGGCCGATGACAAAATAGAAAAAAAAAATACTGGAGGCGATAGGACCTAAGATTGTTTTCGTCTTATAGCAGTAGAGGTGAGGGCCAGTTTCTCCATTGTAGCAGGGGGAGGGGGGAGGGGAGTTAAAATGGCTTCTTTTCGGTTTACGGGAGAACAGGGGAGGGCCAGTTTCTTCAATGTATCGGGGGGGGGGGAGGGGGGGGGGGTAGTTAAAATTGCTTCTTTTCGGTTTAGGGGATGACAGGTGAGGGCCAGTTTCTCCACTGCAGTGGGGAGGGGGTGGGGGCATTCATTGTGGGCACGTGTACCATAAACTTGATGTGAGTCTTCGAATACTGCGCCACCGCCCTGCCACTTGGGCAGTTGGGATTAAATCACTGGCCGATGACAAAATAGAAAAAAAATACTGGAGGCGATAGGACCTAAGATTGTTTTCGTCTTATAGCAGTAGAGGTGAGAGCCAGTTTCTCCATTGTAGCAGGGGGAGGTGAGGGGGGGGGGGGGGGGGTGAATTAAAATGGCTTCTTGTCGGTTTACGGGAGAACAGGGGAGGGCCAGTTTCTTCATTGTAGCGGGGAGGGGGGGGGGGGTGGGGGGTAGTTAAAATTGCTTCTTTTCGGTGTACGGGAGGACAGGTGAGGGCCAGTTTCTCCATTGCAGCTTGGGGGGGGGGGGGGGTGCGGTTAGTTAAAATTGCTTCTTTTCGGTTTAGAGCGAGGAGGGGTGAGGGCCACTTTATCCATTGTTATGGGGGGGGGGGCGGGGAGAAGGGACTAGTTAAAATTTAACTTTAACGGTTTACCCAAAATGACACTTACAATATAACTTCGTAAGTTCGTGAATAACTACAAATTTTCATGTTTGTCACAAAGAACATAACTTACGACTCTTCATTACGACGAGCTCGATCAAAGCGTTCCAGAGGAGATCATTCGCTTCATTTGTTTTGCTGGCAAAAATTGAAACAGAGAATGGAAAAATAATATATTATGTCGGAAACACGATTTGTTTTAATAGCGAAGCGCCGGCCAGTTGTGGCCATCAAGTAAATGGGGAAAGTTAATACAACCCCCGTATAATGTGCGGGTGGGGGGTGGGGGTGGGGGTGGCAAATGGGATCGCAAAACGTTTTTCCTAAGGGCAAATGTTCCAGTTGCGTCACGACTGTTTTAATTTGCTCTGAAGCCCAACGTGTTAACCAATGAATCGCGGCGAAGATTCCATCATGGATGGGATAACAGGAAAGCAGTGGTTCTCACAAGGATTTGAGAAATGAGTTAATAAATATGATCAATTGTTGTTTTTTTATATGCAATGTGGAGAAAATTTTGTCGATTTAAAGATTTAGAGATGGAAATAGACAAATTGGAGAAGCATCATCCATATTTCACATTATAAACAATTTATGGATGTAAGGACCGGGAATGTAACTTTCGTCCCCGGCTCCACTTCATGTTCCTCAAGATTGATGCTTTTAGACAGTGAAAAACAGAGTTGTCGAATATACTATTATTATAGCCAAGCTAAAAGTTTGGTATTAATTGTCAGTAGAATTAGATTATGGACAGAGTGTCAATCCCGATAAAGGTTCTTTTCTATTGGACAGTCCATGAGAAAAATTATTAACAATGACCAGTTGATTAATGCAAGTTTATACAGGTTTTGTCATAACAACTTTCTATAATTGTTTAATGTTGATAAGTTACTGTACCTGTATAAGTTTGTTGTAATATTGTGTAGATAGACACGGATAGCCGGTTAGAAAGCTTATGACGAAGGTTTGGCCACCAACCTTTGTCAATGCTTGTACTATATATTATTAAATTTGTTC
The DNA here is from genome assembly GCA_031216915.1 of Pictodentalium vernedei. NCBI lineage: Eukaryota > Metazoa > Mollusca > Scaphopoda > Dentaliida > Dentaliidae > Pictodentalium > Pictodentalium vernedei. Next base: position 318,889,232 of record CM062294.1, read on the forward strand.
AAGTGTAAAGACATTTAGTTTCAGTATTTCATAAAGCGAATTCCCCAGTTCAGAATTTATCCGTGACCAGTTCCCTGCGGTCATATATGGTGAGAGAATCCGCGGCATACAAGTGACTCTTTTGCTCACTTTGAGGTATTGGAAGACATTTCCGAATCAAAAATGTGTAGTGTGATTCTCCTGAATATAGTGAACCTATTACGGAGCTTGAGCGTCGAGAGATTAGAACTGGTTTGGGATCTCCAAGTTGAAACAAACGAGACCCGTCTTTTACTTAAATGGAGGAAGCCTTCATCTTGTTTCAAGAAGCCAAACTTAGTCAGCAGCAAGACTTGCCAGAGACAGAAAGCGTCAGGAAGAGTTCATTATAAGGAAACGAAGAGAAAAGTGTGTGCAAAATACCGAAGTAACTGTTCTTAAGGAACAAATTGATCATATTTCTATAATGAAGGAAAAACCTGACGTGAGTACGAACACTTTTCTTTTATCGAAAGCTAGCTCGGATGTGTCAGTTCACCCCACTGGCACCTCTCCCGAACAAACGGCATCTGTTACGTCATGCTCTGTGGCAGAAACATTCAATGGCCATGAGAATACCGGAGTTCAGAAACGAGAGACTATGAAATTGTGCACAATCAAATCAAAGGAGGTGTCGATTAAAAAGGTTAAACATTTGGAAGAGGACCCTTTTACAAAAAAGAAAATGCATTCAGCGAACAACAAAACTGTTCACCAAATCTTTCGGTACAAAAACATTCGAGGCAAGAATGACGAATCATGCATGAGCTTGAAATTAAATTCGTCGAATGAACTGAAAACTCATAATAGCAATCTGGTTCACACAGATGTGCCAAAACGTCAGAACATTAATTCTCGTGACGACATGCTGAACTCATGTGCCAAACGATTTCGAAATTCCAATGAATTGGTTGACATTTATCTGGATATATATCACCTCAGGGTTTGAAAATGTTCTGTGTTGAGTACCGCGATGGTGATGTTGAGGAAATACCAATCGAAGAAGTGCCATCCTCATTAAGGGACCGGTTGGATCCGCACTGGTCAAGTTGGTTCTGTAAATAAAACGATTCGTTCTCAACAAATTGTTGTGTATAAATTTACTGTTTGTTTGTTTTTGCACATTGCATGTGTTAGAGTGTACATATCATAGTGCTAAAAGATTAATCCTTATTGAAAGAATTGAAGGAAATGTGAGTAGTATGTCTCGGGCTTTTCACCCCTTATTTGGGGGATCTCATCGGGGGATCTCATGTGACGTCATAGTCACGTGGCCTAGTGCCGCCATGTTGTGTTGTCATGGTAACCCGCGTGAGCGGCCATGTTGTGACGTCATCTCCATAGTGAAACGTGATGTTAGTGCGCATGCGCAGCGCGTGTTGTTAGGGTGATACGAGCTTCCGTCGTCCATTTTTTATACTGGAAGCCGCCATCTTGGTTTCTATGGTAGCACGTGATTGCTATGTTACCAATGGCTTCTAACAAGACAGGGGTATGTTCGGGGATGTGTTCCTTTGTAGAAGAGTAAATCTGATTACCACAAACAACCCGACAATCCCTCCAAATCACCAAAATCCACCCAAAATCACCGAAATTGACTTCATTTCCCCAATTTATCGAGAAAATTGATCTTGCATTAACCATTAACCCGGCAATAGTTATTACAGGAGATATCAACTCTGATCTCCTGAAGCCTCAAAGTAAATGTACTCTCTCATTACATCGTTCAACCTAAACAACGTAATAACGGAACCCACCAGAGTAACTACCACGTCGCAGTCACTGCTAGATCCGATAATTGTAAGTGACACAGTCAGCGTGGTCAATTCAGGAACACTTGAACTGGGGTTATCTGATCATAGAGCTACATATGCCCACATTTCTCATTCACGTTGCAACAAATCTGTGACCACACGCGACGTTTGGCTTTACAATAAAGCCAATTTTGAAAGAATGAATATTATGATAGCTGAAACAAACTGGGAAAATCTAATATGTAAAGCCCCAACAGTAAACGATTCTGTATCCAACTTTGTTTCTGAATTCTTGAAAATAGCACAACATTGCATTCCCAATTCCACAATAACAGTGAGGAAAAATGACAAACCATGGTTTGACAGCGCCATTAGAAGAGAGCTACGCCACCGTGACCGACTAAGGAAATCAGCCTTGAAAAATAATAAGCCCCAACTATGGGCAAAGTATAAGTCAGCCAGGAACAAGGTCAACAACATGAAAAAATTTGCCAAAAATGCGTATTTGGAAAAAGTTGACGATTCCTTATCCCATGATACAGAACCTCGGCAGTTTTGGCGTGTTGTCAAGAAGTTTTTGAACAACTTTCCCAGCTCTGCAGGCATCCGATATCTGCAGCGTGAATCTGATGAGGGCTGTGAAATAATCGAAAATGACACAGAAAAAGCAAACCTCCTAAACGAGACTTTTATTATTAACAGTGAATTAAACTCACATTCCAAAAAACTCCCACCCTTTATACGTAGATGTTCACAATCCATAAGTAACATATCCTTTTCTGAACAGGACATTATCGACATTCTAAAAAGCTTGAAAACCAACAAGTCAAACGGTCACGATGGAATAGGCCATAAAATGTTGAAGGAAACAAAGTTTTCTGTTAGTAGACCGCTTTTCCTTCTTTACGAGAAATCCCTATCTGAGTGTGCCTACCCAGACCAGTGGAAATTAGCTGATGTGATTCCACTTTTTAAAAAAGGAGACAAATACGACCCCAAAAATTACAGGCCTATATCCTTATTATGCTGTATTGGGAAAATCATGGAACGAGTTGTTTTTAAAGATATTCATAAATACTTCCTTAACAACAGGTTATTTTATAAATTTCAATCTGGATTTTTGCCGAACAATAGTACCGTATTCCAATTAATAGAAGTCTATCACAACCTTTGCAACGCAATAGACAAAAACATGCAAACCTGTGGCGTTTTCTGTGATATTTCCAAGGCTTTTGACAGGGTATGGCACAAAGGATTAATTTTTAAACTAAAGCAGTATGGCGTTTCTGGTCCACTCCTACGATGGTTTCATAGTTATCTTACAAACCGAAGGCAAAGGGTGAAAATTAACGGCTGCAAATCGGATTATAAAGATATAGAAGCTGGAGTCCCACAAGGTTCCGTTCTTGGCCCTTTTTTATTTCTCGTGTACATCAACGACATAGCCGACTATATCGAGTCTGTTGTTCGACTGTTCGCTGACGATACTTGTCTGACAGAGTCATCTTCTGATACTCATAGAATTCAGTCTAAAATGAACACCGAACTCCAAAAAATTAACAAATGGGCTGACACGTGGTTGGTCACATTTAATGCTAAAAAAACTAACGTAATACTATTTACACTCAGCAGGGATGTTATATTTCCAAATATTGTTTTCAACAGCGAAACATTAGATTTTGTTGCTGTCCACAAACATTTGGGGTTATCTATTCAATCCAACTTCAGTTGGGAAGCCCATATTGATGATATCTGTAAAAAAGCTTGTGCAAGACTTTCTCAGTTGAGAAAATTGAAGCACATTTTTAACAGACAGATCCTGGGAAAGATGTATAATGCTTTCGTGCTACCAATATTAGAGTACGGTAGTCCTGTTTGGTGCGGTGCTCCGCAACATTTAATGAAGCGCCTTGAGGATATACACTGCGATGCCGCACGAATCGTATCGGGCCTGACACGATCAGTATCACGCGATCGCCTCTTGTTAGAAGTTGGGTGGAATAATCTAGAAACAAGAAGACACGTTCAAAAGATGTGTATCTTTTACAAAATCATACACAATGATGTGCCAGATTTTCTCTATGAACTTCTTCCACCACGGGTTTGTGACACATCGTCTTATAACCTTCGCAATTCGTCAAATTTTATGCCTTACAGCATGCGAACTGAGCTATTTAAACGATCATTCTTTCCGTCTTGCACGGAAACGTGGAACAATTTATCCCAATCAGTGCGAAATTGCTCATCGCTTACTGAATTCAAAAAACTCATATCGCCCCCCGTATGCAGACCACCTGCATATTTCTCGCATGGTTCTAGAAAACACAATATCATTCACAGTAGAATTAGAAACGGTTGTAGTGATCTGAGAAGTGATAAATTCCTCAATTACATCTCTGAATGTCCATATTGTCCACATTGTGTAACTGTTGTTGAGGACGCAGAACATTATTTCCTTGTCTGTCCATCTTATTCAAACGCTCGTAACGCTCTTATTGGTAATTTATCAAATCTTAATATTACTCTGAATTCGGTGGATAATCTACTTTACGGTGATCCGGTGTTAGAAACCAAAACTAACACTTTGATTTTTAAATTTGTGCAACAATTTATTTGTAGCACTGGGAGGTTCGACAACGAGTTTCCCATCTAGTAATATTTGTAAAACAATGCTGACTCAAGGTATCCACTTCAAAATAGAATACGCATGGAGGGGTTGCGGAATGGACGCGTCATTGGGGTGACGTTGAGCCAGCGCATCGGTACACAGATTGTGCAGTCACGATGATAGTCACGGTTGCGCTGTTTGTGGCCTGAGTCGCTGACTCGGCGTTTTCTCTACCTTTTGTGTGAATCAGCATGGATCTAATGAGACACGTCCCTAAGCTGTAGTACAGAAGGCGAAGAAATGATGATGATTATTATTATTATTATTATTATTATTATTATTATTATTATTATTATTATTATTATTATTTTAACACATCCTAATCAGATCAGCGCCCAAGGGGCATTTGGCTTTGTATATTAATTGATTCAAATCGAGTGAGATACAGAACGCAATAGGGACATCAACAGCTTTTCTTTCTTTCTTTCTTTCTTCCTTTTTCTGTATTTGTTTAGTGCTACATATTCATATTTATTTATACACATACGCACATATATATAAACCCATTCAAATAGTTTATTTTACATTTATGAATTTCAAAAAACTTGTTTGTTTCGCCATTGTAACATTTTCTGTATTCATGTTATGGGAGCGGAGGTTTCTACTAAGTGGAAAGCACTTGTCCTCCTATCCCTTTTTGCTCAATAGTTATGGCAAATAAAATATGTTTAAAGTAATTTATCGGCTTAGCACGTAGTGCTATGGTACTAAGGGGGTACAAAGGGGTGCGTTCGATTGAACAGGAGTAATGCTCTGGCTTAGAATTCTCCCAGAATCCCTTTTTGGATCCTTATCCCATGACGTTTTTCCCTATTAAGAATAGCACGTAGTGCTATAGGACAAATTTACCCAGAATTCTCTGCTTCTATCTATATAAGCAACAGTTTTCGTCTATCTGGCCATGTTCCTTTGTTCTAGAGTATACTCCAGTAGCGTAGAAGAGCCTATTAGTTGGAACAGTTTTGCTTATTATTACTATAATTAGCTATTCTAGTCTATTCTTGTTAGTTCTGACCCTATTCCAAGTACTCTCGTTGTTTCCTTTATCTAGATCATTTATATAAATTATAACTAACCAATCAGATTGCTTGATTTCCCATAACCTGTATGCAGAGTTATCTCCCTTCTGTATAACAAAAGCCTATATCCAATGGCCATATCCCATGGAATCCCATTTTTTGCAAAACACCTGTGGCTATGGAATCCCTTTTTTGTCGTATGAGGCCATGGGGGCTATGTAAAAGCCCTCAATGAGTCCTCATTTATTATCCCTCATACCCTCATTGAATTTTGAGGTTATGAGGACCTTGAAAAATCCCTCAATGAGGTATAATTTACTACGACTCTTATCCTCATTTCAGTATTTAACAGGTATATCCTATGGAATCCCATTTTGGAAAACGCCCGTGGAATCCCTTTTTTGTCGTATGAGGCCATGAGGGCTAAGTAAAAGCCCTCAATGAGTCCTCATTTTTTATCCCTCATAGCCTCATTGAATTTTGAGGTTATGAGGACCATTACAAATCCCTCAATGAGGTATAATTTACTACGACTCTTAGCCTCATTTCAGTATTTCAGAATACCTATGGCCTGGTATTGTATTATTCGAGGATACCTATCGAGGATACCTTCTGGAGAATCCCCTTTTTGTCGTATGAGGCCATGAGGGCTATGTAAAAGCCCTCAATGAGTCCTCATTTATTATCCCTCATAGCCTCATTGAATTTTGAGGTTATGAGGACCATTAAAACTCCCTCAATGAGGTATAATTTACTAGCGCTGTTGGTCATCGACCGTGACCTGTGCGGAGAATGCTGGTGTGAAAAACTGAAGTAATCTTTTTTGTATGTCTTGATCGCCCCATCCCCCTCGTGGCTGACCACAGTCCCCTAAGGAACAAAAACCAAATCTAACAATTAATATATATGGACGTACACATGTATGTGTATGTATTACTTACCACGCCTCGAAATCTATATATGCCTATAGAATTTTTTGTAATTTATGATGGAGAGAGAGAGAGAGAGAGAGAGAGAGAGAGTTAGTTTATCATTTATTGCCAGTTACACATGTGCACTCTGAAGCATACGGAAAGGCTGAGGAGAGGGCAGGACATTATTTGATCTCATGCACGGAGTAATGATTCCCATATATAATTAACGGTGACAGTATTGCCCTTGTCGCTACAAGGGTGCATAAACAGTTGAATAACACCGCAGAAATTATTTTCTCCCAAGGCCGCCGGGGACCTCCCGAAATGATGTCTCCGGCGGGCTTTGGAGAAGATATACTCTGCGAGTCTGCGTAACCTTATCTGGGAGGCACCTAGTATTCCCGAGTATCTGACCTTGCATCACAGCGCGCACATTCCTAACCCCCACCCCTCTTTCGGTAGTAGAACTATAGTTCCCTGGGTCACCCAGTTAAAGTAAGACGACAAAGGTCTTCGCCGGGTAGTATGCATAGGTGTCCTCAAACTTCTACTAAAATTTCGTGTGCGACTGCGATGCAAGGAGGGAAAACTCCTCGGGTAAATGCTACGTGGGGTCGGAACGAGGGAACACACACTTGGACCAGTCTTTCTTAAATTTACAGGTAACTCATTTTGTCTGAATATGTTTTATTTATTGGGTTCCTTTTGTGTACCTGTATCTTATCTGCCTATGAAATTCAAGCTAAACCTGTCCGTTTATGTCTCATATCATACATCTTTAAATAAACGCAGTTTTAAATTACCACAGTAACTGAGTCAGCCCTATTCTCAGCCTCCTTTATGATTTGTCAACACTCTTGTGTAATGTTACAAAAGACAAACACAAATCCTGGCAAATATTTTTTTATGCGAGAGAGAGAGAGAGAGAGAGAGAGAGAGAGAGAGAGAGAGAGAGAGAGAGAGAGAGAGAGAAAACAATACCAGCAGCTGTATATCTAACTACTACCACAGACACGACATTTATTTTATGTAATATAAATTATTTGTTTATTACTTTGTATACCTAGTTGTAGGTGAAAAGTATAAAATAAATGATGATGAATGATGATGACTCACCTTGTGTCATTGCGCAAGACAATGAACCGCGATGGTTCTAGTTCACCCATCTGTAAGATGGGTACCTCTGAAGCTAATTAACACCGAGCGTGGAATTTTCGCGGCATGGGTTGTATGCTCCTCAGGGAGTTGAGACTGAATCAGAGTGATTTGTAATGATTACCTATGGATCAGGGATAATAATGTGTAACGCTATAGAATGTCTCTCGGCCACTAAGTGAAACAGTTGTGAGCGCTATATCACGTACAATTATTATTATTATTATTATTATTATTATTATTATTATTATTATTATTATTATTATGCCCCATTTAAATTATATTACATTGTTGTACGTCATTATTATGAGGTCCATTTAGACAATGGCAAAATATACGAAGATGCTGCAGTCGTAATCAACCTTCAAAGGTGAGCGAGTAAATTTTAAACGTCGATAATTGCAGCATCTGTTTAACAACAAAATTACTACTGAGAAACGCATAGAGAAGAAACTTTATAAACGTTTTGAAAAATTGAGTTTCGGCTTCTTGGGGTCGCCAATCCACACCGATCCTATGTAACCTTTATTTGCAACCCCATAACTTATCTAGAAAATTAGAAAGGCATTATGTGTAATAGAATTCAAAAATAGTTTTTAATGAATAAAATGTATAAAAATAACATTATAAAAACAATAACTAACATAACAGAGACAACTGCTGAGTCTATAAAATAATTACAATAATAAACGATTCAATAAACCCTTCTAAAATCTACAAATTTTCACTGTATAAGAAGGAGACAGTATTTTCTTGAATATATCAGTATCATTGTTGCACACACATATTAATGGTTTTTGTTCATGTTGATTAACAAGTGACATTACTTTTAAGATTTATATGTTTGAAATCATAAATTCTTCATTCTGTCCGTAACATTATACTTTCTACATTTCTGTTCGATCTTGACATATACACCATTACAATATGATGGGCATGGAGACCACTCGTGTCCCTACAGGTATATAACTATTGGAGAAATGAAGTTTTTAAGGAAGTGCAAACATTCTAACAATATTCTTCAATACAATACTGCTTCTCCGTCATTAATACATCGTTTTAAAATCTAGTACAGACGATGTCGCGACAAACATTAAATACAGTATAGTTGAAATGAAAGTCAGAAGCAATGATAGTAGTACAGGTGATAGTAATGATAGTGACAAGAGACAATATCAGTAGAAGCAGAACATAGATGTGATGCTAGCTGGCATTGTAAGGGTCGGCAAAAGGTTGTAGTTGTAGTACATACCTGAGTAGTTTATAAACTTTAGGAGTGAGAAGTGAGAGGTCATGCATAAGGAGGTGCTAGCGGCCGTGGTCTTCACACAATGGTCTTAGTGATCTTAAGATACCCAGATGAGGACATAGATGCCATTAAAAGATGAAGGCTTTTGCCATAGGTATCTTGTTATCTCACAGAAAATGGAATAATTGACGTTCTGGACACGAAGGGGGAGGGTACGAAGAGAGATATAAATCAGGTCAAAGTTAATAGCCATAGTGACAATAATAGTGGCGGCTGAACGGGGCAATGTAAGTGAAATATTTTGTTAGCCGGGGTGATCGGAATTAGTATGATGTTGCAGTGGCATCATATGGTCACAATAATAGTAGTAGGTAAAGGCGGAAGCAACAGAACCAATTTTGATGTGATGATCATCTGTGCAATATTAATATATTGCAATTGTGTATAACATAGGTCCACAGTAGTTTAATGATACAGACGAACTTCCCGCGGGCTCTCCAAAACGGGTACAGACTGTCCACCTCTTCCACCATGTCATCTAACAGGGGGGACATGTAGCTGCCATAGCTTGGTCATCGCATGACAAGAGCAAGATACGAAACGGGTAAATTTACCAGAGCTGACTTATTATTTAAAAGCTCGCACATCAAAATGAGTCTAGCCACCCGTGTTATTCCACCACAGTACACTCTAAAACGATTACATAATCGCCATATTGCCAAATAAAATAAGAGAGTACAATGTTTCAGGCGAATTTCCAGCGCTGTCCTCATTCTAATAACAGACAAGAACGGATAACGAAAGATAGTCAGCATATGCGATGAATTGTTGAGGCAGCAGGTTTTGAATAAACACGATTACAAAAGACTGATGAACGAATTGAAGGATTGATATATAAAAAGTAGAGAGAAACAAACAAAAATATATAAAATAAAAAAGAGTAAATTTTACACTACAAAATAATAAAAGTAATTTAAACAACAAACGATTTACCAGTGAAAAACAAAATATATATTATAAAATATGTTGGTGATAAAGAATAGGGGATACGTCAGAACTTACGTTCAAGGCGGTTCTGGTATCGTCGATTCTATAATGCGAGCGTTCACGAGCGATGCAGGTAGAAAACTCTCATCGACCGCGTTTGAGGTCGGCAAGAAGACGGCTTTGGATGCTAGTAAGAAAGCCGCTTCCAAAGCCAGTGGTAGGATAGCTTCTGTGGCTGGCAAGAGGGCAGCCGACGCATTGATCGATAAGTTGATCAGTCCGCCGGCGAAGCGAGCTACGTTAGAGCGATCGCCAAAAAGTTGGAAAGCTTTTAAGGATGCTGTGGTACCCATACAAGATTTAGCCAAAATGACGAGTGGATCTGGATTGAAGAGAACTCGTGACGGTGTAATATAAATAAATAATAATATTTATAAAACTGAGTTTGAAAAAAACTTAAAAATTGTGTTTGAAAAAATCTAAAATAACAAAAAAATAAACAAAGATGAACATTAAAGATATGTCTTGGGACGACGCCGCGACCAAGAGGTCGAATAACGAGTTCTTTCCCAAAAGCATAAGAGGCTTGATAGTGGGAAAATCGAATTGTGGAAAGACCAATCTGTTGATGAATCTGTTGTCGCGACCCGACTGGTTGGATTACGACAGATTGTTCGTGTTTGACAAGAGCTTGTTTCAACCCGAATACAGATTGCTTCGAGAGTGCATGGATCGTAGATTGCCTAAGGACGTCATAGCCAGAATCTTTGACAGTAGGGAGGAATTAGACAAAACTGAAGCTTCTCTTTCGACCATTTTGGACGGTGCGGCGATGGAACTGATGAAGAGAAATGCGTCTTCGAACGTCGAGTGTCGATTTTATGAGAGAGACGTTCCGGATCCTAGAGAATTGAAATCAGAAGATAAGAATCTCATGATTTTCGACGATTTGCTTTTGGAGAGACAGAACAGATGCGAATCGTATTATGTTAGGGGTCGTCACAGCAACGTGGACTGTTTCTACCTGTCGCAGAATTATTTTTGATTGCCCAGACAGACGATAAGGGAGAACGCTAATTTACTGTGTCTCTTTCGCCAGGATCTCAAGAATCTCAATCACATCTATGGTGATCACGTCGCAAACGACATAAGCATGGCGGGATTCAGGAGATTCTGCAAGAGGGTTTGGGATGGAGGACTTTACAATTTTGTCGTGATCGATTTGACTAGCGAATTTAATCGCGGAAAATATCGGTGTGGATTTGACAAGTTTTATGTTTCTAATTATAATAAGACAGAGAGCGAAAATAAAATTAGGAAATAATAAATCATTAAATAATTTAGTTTTGAAAAAAATAAAATAAAAATTAAAATATAATGTTCGAACAAGGAGAATTATTAGAACGGATAGCCGCGAATACGGCTGCAAAACAATCCATTCAAATCGTGGTGAGTGGCGATTCGACTTGATTCGCGACGAAATTCGAACCTTCCATCGAACTGAATAGAGAGAAAAGATACGAGATGGCGATGGTGAATCTGGAGACTTATTATTCCTTTCCCAACATCACCGAAAAGAATAACTCATTCAAGTATTCCGACGGAGTGGATTGGTTGGAGATTCGAATTCCCAAAGGAAGTTACGACTTAGACGATTTGAACAATTACATTCAGACACGAATGAAGACGGATGGAAAGGGAAGCAACAAGATAAGACTCGCTCCCAACCCTAATACCTTACAGACGATGTTGGATTCGGAAGATAATTTCCGAGTGGATTTCAACATGGACAATTCTATAGGCAAGATGCTGGGATTCGATCGAAAGATGTATCGAGGCCATGCAGCATCTGAAAATACGGTCGACATTCTCGCAGTCAATAGCATTCTGGTGGACATGGATGTGATTGGTGGAAGCTACGTGAATGGTAGCGCTCAACCGACGATCTATTCCTTCTTTCCAAATGTGTCAAAATGTGTTTTAAATGGGCAGTCACCTCTGCTTTATACCCTGTCAAAATGAACTCTGATAGAGTTTCTCGTTACTAGGAGACTTCTAAAAATCTCGATTGGACCGGAGTGACTTTCCCAACACAGTTAAAACACATCGAACGTTTCGAGATTCAAAATCCCACCGTAGCAGTGAAGTTTTGGGATACGATGATGAAAAATGAACGATCTATCCTCTCAGACAGACTTCGTATCTTGAAAGAGAAAAGATGATTAATTTATTATTGATTTCGAATGGTGACAATTGTCATTATTGTTGGGTTAAACATCTGAGCCGATTACTATTGAGACAAAATAATAAACATGAACATAAGATATGTTTATGTTGCAACTGCATGAACGTGTTTCGCAGTGAAAAATCGTTAGTGAAACATCAGGAATATTGCAACAAAAATCAAGGTGTCACCGTCGAAATGCCCAAACCCAACACCTTCATGAAGTTTGAAAATCGCAATAGAAGGTTAAAAGTACCTTTGTCATGTACGCCGATTTCGAATGCTTCACCATGAAAATGAGTTCCTGCCAACCCGACGCTCTTCGAAGTTACGTCGAAAGATATCAAAAACACATGCCTTCGGGCTATTGCATTTACGTGAAATGCACTTTCGACTCGCAACACGATATGGGTCCCTACACCTACACGAAACAGTGAGAAGACAACAACGTGGCTCAAAGGTTCGTGGAAGAGTTAGAATCGAAAATTCAAATGTTATATGACAAATTCAAAACTCCGGCAAAAATGATCATCACGCGAGAACAGCAGGACGAAAATAACAAAGCCATTGAATGTTACATATGCAGACAATTGTTCGACGAGAATTTGGAGGAAAATAAGAAGGTCAGAGACCACGATCATTACATGAGTTTCTATCCGGTGATATTTCACAATCTCTTGGGTTACGACTGTTCGTCTGTTCGTGAAAAATCTCGGCACCTCACACGAAGAATTAAATTGCATCGCGAACAGCGAAGAAAGACACATTTCATTCACGAAATGGAAGGTCATGGAGAAGAAAAGAGTAATCGACGGAGAGACGTTGGAAGAAAAAATGAAATCCATTCGTAGAAGCATACGTTTCATCGACAGTTTTAAATTCATGTCGACCGCTCTGGAAAAATTAGTTGATAACATGGGCAAGGATAAATTTAAAATCACGAGCGAACATTTCGGAGAACGAGTAGATGTCATGTTGAGGAAAGGAGTCTATCCTTACGATTACATGAATGATCTAAATAGATTCGACGATACCGCACTACCTTCGAAAGAAGATTTTTATTCAAAATTATACAAATCCGACATTTCCGACGAGAATTACGAACACGCCAAAAATGTGTGGAAATCATTCGATATGAAAACCATGAGAGATTATCACGATCTCTATCTGAAGACTGACGTTCTGCTCTTGCAGACATGTTCGAAAATTTTCGAGACGTCTGTCGTTGAAATTACGATCTGGATCTGGCTTGGTATTTCACCGCACCCGGTCTGGCATGGGATGCTCTGTTGAAGACCACCGAAGTCTAATTGGAATTATTATCCGACGTGGACATGTTGCTCATGTTTGAAAGGGCTGCGAGAGGTGGCGTCTCGATGATCTCCCACAGATATTCTGAAGCTGACAATCCCTACATGAAAGAAGGTTTCGATTCGAAATGATCGAATAAATACATACAGTATTGGCACGCAAATAATCTGTACGGTTGGGCTATGAGTCATCCTTTACCGATTGGAAATTTCGAATGGGTGACGGAACCGGAAGAGATGCAAAAATGGAGAGACTATTCTTGCATTTTAGAAGTCGATTTGAACTATCAGGAAGAATTACACGATCTACACAACGATTATCCACTGGCTCCCGAACGAATGGAACCGATCGAAGGAGACGAGGAAAAACTCATTCCCAATTTATTTAACAAACGTAAGTACGTCATCTACAGTGAGAATTTGAAACAATACGTCGATCATGGGATGAAATTAGTCGACATACATCGCATCATTCAATTTGATGAAGAGCCTTGGATGAAAAAATACATCGATCTCAATACGAATCTCAGAATTCAAGCCGAGAACGATTTTGAAAAAGATTTCTTCAAACTCATGAACAACTGCGTGTATGGTAAATCGATGGAAAACATCAGGAAGAGAACCGATGTTCGACTCATCACGTCTGAGAAAAAAGCTAACAAGTTAGTGGTGAAACCCAATTACAAACACCGAACCATATTTGACGAAAATCTAGTGGCTGTTCACATGCAAAAGATGCACCTGAAGTTCGACAAACCGTATTATCTCGGACCGATCATCTTAGATATCAGCAAGTGATTGATGTATGAGTTTCACTATGATTATGTCAAACGAAAATTTGGTGACAAAGCCAAACTACTGTTCACCGACATGGACAGTTTAGTTTACGAGATAGAGACGAAAGATGTCTACCGAGATATATCTACACGAGCAATTATCCCATTGATCACCCGTCCAACATTCAATCGAATGACAACAAGAAGGTGTTGGGTAAATTTAAGGATGAGAGCGGTGGTAAACAAATTGTCGAATTCGAAGGCTTGAGACCCAAACTGTATGCTTATCGTCTAGAAGATGAAGAGATCAAGAAGTGCAAAGGGGTTAAAGCATGCGTGGTGAAGAAAAAATCTCTTTCCAAGAGTATAAAGATTGTCTGTTAGGAAGTAGTCCGGTGTATAAGACTATGAAATCGATTCGAAGCGAAAATCACGACTTGTATACCGAAATAGTCAACAAGATTTCGCTGATGGCCGACGATGATAAGAGATTCATGTTAGATGATAAAATAAGCACTTTGGCACTCGGACATTGGACTTTGGATCTAATTTTAGACGGTAGGATTTCAGATATGATTGAGGATGATAGGATTCCAGATATGATTAAGGATGATAGGATTCCAGAAAATCAAGAGGAATTAGACGAATTCAAGATTATAGAAGTTGATAAAGACATCGAGAGAGTTAGTTTAAAAAGAAAAAGATAAAAAAAAAATAACATCATTTTAGTGAATTATAATAAAATAAATAAATTAAAAAAAAAAATATACACATTTATGAATAAGAAAATAGAGATATCCGTAGAAGGTGTCGTCTTACCTAACGAACCCCTATCCAACATCGATCTGTCGAATGCGGTGAAGGATTTGAAAATCAAAGATTTTCTAGGCGTGTTTTCCAGAGATGCCTTGCCGAAGAGAAGACCTCGACAATCGGAATGCGGAATTTTAAATCTAGATGATTTATCGGGTGAAGGCACTCACTGGGTGGCATGGTTCAAGAACGGGAAGAAGAAGAATTATTATTTCGACAGCTACGGAATCTCGCCGACGCAAGAAATAAAGAACTATTTCAACAAATCGATGGGTCGTTACAACACGGAACAAGTGCAATCGCCAGATCAAGTGTTTTGCGGTCGCCTGTGTCTCTACGTTCTCAAGAGATGGTCTGAAGGAGATCGGTTTCAAGACATTCTCAATGATTTACATTAGAGAGAGATTTTTTTTATAGTATATATAAAGATAAAAAAATTATTTAAAAACTTTTAATCGAATAAAAACGGAAAATAAAAATAAGTGAAATAATTCATTTTTTAATAAACTGCATTTGAAATATATTTTAAAACAAAAACCTCAAAACAACATGCCAGTCGATAAATTTGGTAAAAGTGATGACGAAAGTCGACCCAAAAAGAAGAGGAAGACACTCGAAGTCGGCGATGGTTACGACGTTGCCAACTTGGATGAATGTTAAGTTTGGGGATACAAACCTTGCGAGGAAACTTTGAACATGAACGATAAGAAGCTCTACAACCTTCCCGAGCCGATAGATCTCGCAGATGCTGCGACTAAAAAATATGTCGACAGGGGGAACACGAATTTCAAATGAATCATGCTAGATAATTACGTGGATAAAGCCATGACTGATGATCTCGATCTGAAATCTAAACGTTTGGTGAACGTTGCAAATCCCATAGATTCCACCGATGCCGCGACCAAGAAATACACTGACGACTCTCACGCACGATTCTGCGAACATCTGAGAAGTAGATACGTTCAGAAAACGATGCAGTCGGAATTGAACGCCAATTCTAACAAGATAACGAATGTGGCCACTCCCACGAATCCCAAGGACGTGGCGTCCAAACACTACATAAATCTGGAACAGAGAAAGTCTGAAAGACGAGAAATGAAATCGGATCTGAATGCGGGATTTAATAAGATATTGAATCTGTCGAAGGTCGACGATGCGGATGTGCACTGAACCGCGGTCAACAAGGGCTATGTAGATTCTGCCATGATACGATCACAAGAATATGTAGAATCGCAAGTGGACGATCTCTACCTGAACAAACAATCTGGCGGAACAATGGAGGATGGCATCAACATGAACGGTCACAATTTATTTGGTCTCGATCACGATTCCAGCACAGTCAGGAGGAAGTACGTGGACGACAACTCAGTCTGAAGAAAGGGCGACATCATGGAAGGTAAACTAGACATGGGTGGACACGCGCTCATGAATCTACCGGATCCCGTGAACATGACATCTGGCTTCCACGGATTTAAATAACAGAACGGTCGTCAATCTTGCGGTGAATGGAGTAGAGAGCGATAAGAGATACAGCGTCGAAAAGACTGAGAATCAACACACGAATGTTAGCACATTCGGCATGACTCTCAAAGTGAACGCCGGAGACAGGATTAATTTGGTTACGAAAACCAATAATCCCGAAGTCGCCACTTCCGTGGTGAGTCTGCTGATCGAACTAGATCCTTTGAACAAACAGTGAACACGTGGAAATAATTAATTAAAAAAAAAATAATGAGTGATTATTAAAAAAAAAAAAAAAAAAGTAATGAGATTTAGAAAGATGTTCAATCTCTCTAGATCTCATTACTTTTATTTTTTTTTTGTTTTTTTTGTTTTTTAATAATTACTCATTACTTTTTTATTTTGTTTTTTAATTTTTTCACACACGTCTCTCATCGAATGATCGACATCTTATTTCCATCCAATTCGAATTGTAATTCTCTTTCCGACAGGACCAGGGCAAAGGCTTCGGTTTTTCTCGGCACATTCCTATCAGATTGCATCTTGATCTGAATGTCTAAGACGCTACTCTTGAGTCGTTCACTCTGTTTACTGATGTCGAATACAAACATGGGATACATCGACTTGTATTCACCGGGAGATATGTTAGGATTGCTCATCAATTTGTCTAAACCATGATACTTCTTTCTAAAATCAGCGGCATCACCGTACAGTCTGCAGAAATCGTTCTTGTCGAACGATGCATTGTAATCGATTGCTGGATATCTCGTGGCGTTCAGAAACACTTGCATGTTTCTCAAATTGCAGTGATCGAACAGCGATGCATTCTTTTTCTGAGACCCGTCCCTATCAGTCTGAAACGCAACCACGATGAAACGCGGTCTCTCAGAAGCAGATTTCACCATCAATCTCCAATCGAAGTGATTCGTGGAGGGTGGAATGCTAGCCGTGTCGCACTGTCTCATTCTAAATCCCACGGGTAATTTACTCTTGGATTCTATGATCTTGTAGAGACGCGTTTTTTCCACGATCGAAGGCCCACGTGCGGAACGAACCATGATATCTTCTGTAGAGTTATCTTACCCGATCGGTTGCAGTGAGTCTCACTGTCGCATCATCTGCGAATCCGAAGATGTGTTTCAAAGGTATCCTGAACGAAAACGTTCCTTTAGGTCTGGGCGTCTTGACGACGTAGTCAAATATCGCAGGGCCAATGGTGTCTTTCATCCACAACTGATTAAGTCCTCTGGATTTCGAAAAATCATTCGGATATGTCAAGAGTCTGAACATCGTGGTGGCCTGACCGGGATGAAACAGATTCTATCTCTTGTCCGGATAGCAAGTATTTTATATTACTGAATAGATGCATGATGCTATTATTCGCTAGAGTAACTGTGTCGTCATCGGCGTAGTCGTTCCCATCTTCATTGGTGAGACGTCCCTGCACCACTAAGTAACTCTTGCTAGGATGGACGAATAGATCTTGAGTTTCGACGTTGATTCTTATCTCTCCCGCATTGTTCAAACTCGTTCCGGTTACCGGTTCATATTCATGAACCTCATATTCTTGAATACTTTCATCTTTCACTATGCTTTGTGCTATATCTAGTATATTTGCCATTTTTGAAGGGTTTTTGTTTTTTGTTTATTAATTAGCTTGCTTTTTTATCTAAAAATAGTTTTAATTATTTTTTATTATTATTTTTCTCTCCTATATATATATGTGTAAACAAGAAAATGTTAAAGAGAGTAAAATAAAAAAAAAATTGTTTTTTTTTATCAAAACTTCGTCTTCTGCAATTGTTGTTCGTAAAACTTTCCGATGATCTCTTCTCCATCCAAAGCTTCGATTTCGTACGTCACCGGATCGGTGTGAAATATTTTGATTATCACGAAGATTTCCGAGATCCATCGAGGAGTATAACCCTTTTCCAAGTACTTCTAAAAAGCATAGATTCTCACTCGATCGCCGACCGCAAATTTCGGCGTTCTAGACTTCTTCCTGATGTTACATCTCTCGGGATATAGATTCGCATAGACCCGTTTTTCGTTTCGAGGATCGCTAGCGTCCGCAGGAGTCATCTTGATCGATCTGTGTCACGTGTTGTTGTAATCTTTGACCAGACCTTCAGAGCATATATGTATTTCTTAGTCAAATTCGCTGTGAAGTATCTGTGCATCTTTTCCTTCATCGTTCGATTCCAACGTTCCACCACGCTGGCTTTCTCTTTGTTTTCGATTGAGTAGAGGTCGACTAATCAATGAACGTGCTTGTTGTAGAATTCCTTTCCCTTGTCCACCCACAATTTATTTGGTTTTCGAGAAGACGAGTCGAACACACTCTTCAGAGCCTCGGTGATGCAAGGTCCCGATTTATTCTTCAAAGCTCTGGTTCAACCGTATTTGGAAAACACGTCGATGACCGTCAATAGATATTTGACGCCCTCGTTCCACCTCGAAAATGATCTCATGTCGACCAAGTCGGCGGACCAAATGTCATCCAAACCCTTCACGAACACCCTTGTCTTTCGAAATTTACGTACGATGGGTTTGTGTAACTCCTTGGCCAATTTGCTCATCAATAATCGTTTCTTCTTCTTTTCCGATGCGCCCTTTTTTTTTGAACGCCCCCATCTGCATCGGCGTTTCGCACCGATCAGATTACTGACCAGCGAACGTTCTGTCTTCTCTCTCCTGGTTGGATACGATATACCTCTCAATTTCGCCAACATGCTTTTATCGCAGACGTCGTTGCGAGTCTTGGTGTTGGAATGTCCGGTGAAGCACCAATCATGATCATACGTGGCCGCGTCCACCTTATTCACGGGTTTGCTCCAAGATTTAGGAGTCAGATTGGTGTTGAGTCTCTTGTTCAATTTCGTTCCGGGTCCTGTGAAACTGTGACCTGGCAGATGCTTTTCTAAAGGTAGATTATTGATCATTTTATTCACGATGCCTTTACCTTTGCTCGCGTTCCTTTTTTTGACGAATCGAGTCTTGATCGAACCACACACGTCGCAAAATTCCACGAATCATCTGTCTGTCGTTTTTAGTTCGTACTTCTTGTGAATTACTCGTCTCGGTAACTCTCTTACAGTCTTACACTTTACGCAATACATTTTTGAGAGTTATTTAATTTAATTTCGTTTTTATTTTATATATAAATTTAATATTTCTTTTTTTAAAAATTCTGTTCTTATTATATATATATTTTTTTTTTCAATCGCTGCTCTTGAGTTCTATCATCTTACTGAATTCCTCCCTGGCCTCTCTCCTCCCCTTTTCCACAAGAGAATCCTTCATCTCTTCCTTCATGATCTGATTCTCACGGCTTCTTTCATGGCATCGTATTTCGTTTTCTCACTCAATATCGTGAAGTATTCTCTGTCTGATATCCTACCGTCTTTCACACGCCATCGAGATCATTTCGGATATTGTGTCGATCTTAGAGTCGGCCAAGACGCGAATCTTTTCGTGTTTCCTTGCCTTCAGATATAATTTTCTACTCAAAAAGTTTCCGAGCGTGCTAAACAATCCGGCGGCGAGAGCCACTCCTTCTACGGTCAACACGATCGGAATGCCCACCGCAGTCAACAACAATCCAATGCCGGCCGCATGTAAACCCATGGAAATCGTGATGAGTGTTATGTCGACCGCGTTGACGAATTTGCAGGAAACGCAAATACTTCTTCTTGAGAGAACAGCGAGATCCTCTCTCTCAAGTCAGATACAATTGGATTCTACTGATTTGATCGATGCGATACCTCTCTCCTCTTTCTTTCTCTTCTAGTGACAGCGTGTTGGCAAAACGCCGTTCGGCTTCTCATCCTCGTCGTCATCTAACGTCGGATACAATTTATTTCTGGTTCTCATTTTTATGTTTTCTTCTTACTAATATTAGATGAAAAATTTTATGTGTATATTTATTTTATTTTCTATTCTCCCTTATTTATATCAACGAGAAAACTTAGACGTATGCTTCATTCAGCAATAATTTCATGATGCAGCCCTTGTCTTCTAAAGTTAGACTTCTACGCGCCAATTTCAGTTCTTCCGAATTGGTGGGCTTGTCTCGACCCTTACAGAAGACTAATCTCCTCCAAAACGTGATCACTTCGTCGATTCGAACGCATTCGAACGCCGGTTCAAAATACTTGATGACCATATCTTCCCTTTCCATCGTCAGACACGAACGATTCACGTGATCGAAGTCTAGATGATCCCGACATCCGACGCATCATTCTAACAAGAGGCGGCCTAGTTGTTCATTCACGCAGAATGCGTAAGCTCTCATCAGTATTTTTAAAAGAAACCTTGCTCTCAAAATCTGGGAATTGTTCATGATTTACATATATTTTATCTATTTCGATTCGATATTATTTTTTAAAATAACTATTTATTTATAGATTTTTTTCTCTCCTATATATATCAATCACTTTTTATTTCCTCTCGACAAAATCGATTCTATCACTATTCGCCCCACAAAACTCGCGAGGTGAATCGACAAATCGAGTTTTTCGACGATCGGATCGCACCCTAGACCGTCCCAAACGCGATCGCGAACGTAGGTGATACAGAACTGGCAAACCGCCTTTTTCCCCTTTTTCCATGTACCGGAGGCCGAAATCGGTTTTTAAAAAAAAATCCTCGATGAGTAACTGCACTTTACGCTCACTTTTCACCGTTGGCGAACGTCGAGAAAACGTTTTGAGGTCGAGTTTCCTGATCTAGAATCGGCAAATGGGTTTCCCCGATCGGATCGCACTTTTGACGTTCGAACACCCGTTGATGGACGTAGGTGATACAGAATCGGCAAACCGCTTTTTGATGCTGATACAGAATCAGCAAAACGTTTTTTGCTCGCGTTCACCAACGATAGATCGATGGTCTAATCCGCGATGGGAACGTAGAGAAAAAAATTTTAATGTACAATTTCTTAAAATTTCGTACATTTGAGCGATGTGTCGAATGTACGCTTTCGCCAACGAGTGTTTTGAACGTTAAAAGTGCGATCTGTGAGCCTAAAAAACAATGGCCGATTCTGTATCACCATGAAAAAACGTCATTTTGTACACTTGTACACGATTTAACACTGAATCCCTATGGCGGTACACGTACATGTACGTGTACTTGTACAGTACATGTACAAGTGATACTGAATCGGCCGTTTATACCTACTTACATCATTATCTTGAATTCAAATTTCTTTATTTTGAAATATTGAATTGGTAAAGCTACATTCCATCTTTCTTTCTCGGAATAAACTTTTATTATTTCGGTATCTATCTCGAAAAATTGTTTTAAATGAAATAATATTTTGCTGCAGCAAAAACAGTATATTTAGGAAGTTTAAAAATAGCATTTTGCATCAATAACTAAATAGTGTGAGTGAATGGGTGAGTGAGTGAGACAACAGTAGAATAGTTGAAACTAAGTTTCACCTTTTCTTTGACAATTGTAAAAAATCAATAAAGAAACACTTTTACAGGACAAATGTTTAGAGAGTTGTTGAAAATGTAAAACTCTTTGACTTTCTTTCACCTGTATAATAACATAATAATAATAACACTTTGGCCAGCCGCTGATTTGTCGCGGTTCTCGGACGAGAAGGCCTTGCTTACCCCTGTACTCCCAACTGCCTCCCTATTCCCACGCTTCTCCTCTCCTCCCAACACACGGAGACGAACTGCTTGATGACATCCCTTGCCCCATTGTTCCCAATCTCACCGATTAGCATATTAACCCTCTCCTCTGAGTCTCCCCCTAACCACATGTCCTTCATTCTCCCATCCCACTTCCCCATTATACTCCCAGTGAATCTCATTCTTTTAGACTGATACTTTGGGCATTCTAGAAGAAAGTGTTCCAGGGTCTCCACCATGCCCAAGTTACACATCTGGCACCCCCTTTCACCGTCTTTCCCAATTTTTCCCCTCAGCTCCAGGAATCGCGACCTCAGCTTGAACAACAGTGACCCCCTAAAGGTGCCATCAAGGTACTCTTCAAAACCTGGCTTCTCTTTATCACGCAGGCCACCCAAAGACCTCTTTGATTTGACCCCCTCTCGCCAATTACGATTACAATCCTTCATGATCCTTTCCCTGACGATTTTTTTTACCCTGGTTTGCCCCAGCGTCCAGGTCCTAGATCTCCAATGAGTAGTTCTCTACTAGCTCCCTCACTTGGACCATCCACCCCGTTTTGATATTTGAGTTGAAAATTCTCAGGAACATTACTTTACACCATCGGCTGTCGGGGGGATTTTCCAAATAATTAAGATAACCGAGTTTCAACAGGTCTATCCTGTCCTTGATCCTCATCCACCCAAGCTCACCCCTAATTGTTTCTATCGCTGCGGCATTACTCGACCCCGTTATCCATCGGCCTGCATCGTTCTGTAGGATTTCCAAGCTCTTTACGGCCGTCTGGTTTAGAGGTACCACTTCCGTACCGTATGTTATACTTGGCAGCCCCACCATTTCTCAAATGGTTTTCCCCACGAAAACCTTATTGAAACTGTTTCTCCCTATAAGTTTCATTTTTTAAAGGATTCGCTTCCCCTTCAGAATCAATTTATTTGTGTGGTTTCGGTAGATGCCTCTTCCTGTAATGTTTATATTTACCCCCAAATACTCGTAATCACCTGTCTCTCCTACACTGAGAAGTTTGCTACTCCCTTCCGGAATGCACAACTCACCCACTCTCCACCTTCGAGTGGGGTCCACTTTGCGGCCCACAGGTATAACTTTGCTCTTGCTTTCATTAAGTTCGAGTCTCCATTTGTTCCCATATTTCCCAACAATTCTCAGCATTTTCGTTAGCCCCTCTTCGCTTTCTGACACAAGAACCATATCGTCTGCAAAAAATAGCCCTGGGATCTTCAAGTCCCCAACTGCTACCCCTTCGTCGCTACGCAGGAGTTCATCTCCTAAACCTTTGATGTACAATGCAAACAGGATTGGCGAAAGGATACACCCCTGTTTTAGGCCTATCTCCATAGGCACACGTTTTGTTGTAATGTTTCCCAGGCTAAGTTCACTCTGTACATGTTTATATAATGCTTTCAAAATTCCAACAAACTCGCCTCCTAAGCCCAGAGCCTCCAGCTTGCGCCACATACATTCCCTCCATACTCTATCGTATGCCTTTTTGACATCCAAAAAGGCCATAAACATTTTTTTTCTTTTTTGCTTTTGCGGATTCTATTATTTGGGATAGTGTGAAAAGATAGTCAGTAACTCTCCTTCCCTTCCTGAAGCCATTCTGGATTTCTCCCAAAAAAACCTTCTCTTCAATCACCTCCTCTAGTCTCCCATACAGGACTTTACAGAAAACCTTTCCAATGTTGCTACTGACAGAGATCCCTCGATAGTTATCCAAAACGTCTTTTTCCCCCTTTTTGTGAATAAATGTCACTTTGCTTTCTCTCCACTCCTTTGGGACCTCTTGATTTTCTATGGCTAGATTGAATAGGGCAGTTAGGCTTTCCATGAATTCCTCTCCCCCTTTTTTGATAAACTCGTTTGGAATTTCATCCACTCCTCCCGCTTTTCCATCCCTTAACTTTGAGATCACATTTCGCACCTCCTCCGTTTTAATTTCGCCGCACACGAAGTTCGATAGGTTTTCCTCGACCTGATTCAGACACTCAGGTGGGCTCCCCATGCCCCATCGCTTATCGTTTACCTTTTCCCAGTGCTTGACTAGTTCTGATGCGACTTGATCTTGGTCGTCTGTAACTCTGCCATCTACTTTAATACTTTGTGGGTTACTTCCTTTGTTACATTTATTCACCCATTTTCAAAATACGTTCGAACTCGACCCCCCTGTCATTCTTATCGTCCTATTTCGCACTCTCCGATTATCGTCTTTAATCTTATTTACTTTGTTTCGTGCTTGTTGGTATTCTTCCTTTGCTAATGTGGCCTCACTGCTTTCCGCCCCCTTAAGTTTTCTACTTCTCCTGTACGCAGCACATTTAGCTTTTCTTCCCTTTATGGCCCTTTTCAGTTCTTCATTCACTCTGTACCCAAGTTCCCGTGTTGGCACCCTGATCTTTCCTACACTTTCCTCCCCTGCCTCCACTAGGCTCGACACTATGGCGTCGGCCATCTTCTGGACATTGCCCCCATTGAGTACGGTTGCAAGCTTTGGTTTCAGTTTTTCATTGCACTTCACTCAGTCAGCATCCTTTTTGAGTTCCCAGATCTCCTTAAAGCTTCCTTTGCTTTTTACTAGGTTTTTGGCCCTGATCGTCACTGTAATCAAGTTGTGATCACTATCCACCTCCATTTTACCCTCATCATCCACTTCTACCCCTATCACCTCCCTCCATAAATTAATATCTGTGAGAATGTAGTCAATTATTGATTTTCTGTCGTTCCTCTCCCAGGTCCATTTTCCCTTACACCTCGCGTCCCTGTTCAGAATCTTCAGACCGAGCTCGTTTGTGAAGTTCAACAGTTTCCTTCCATTCCTGTTGATTTTCTTGTCCCCACCCTCTATGCCCTCTTCCTTATCGCCTATGTGGCCATTAAAGTCACCCATCAGAATTATACCGAGCCCCTTGTTTTGTAGCTCTGTGATATTGGCCCTTAGTGTTGAGTATATCGAGTCATTCCACTCGGGTTTATTTCCCTCCACCGCACAGTACACAACCCCAAGGGCAATACTTTTGTTTCTCAGATTGATCCTTGCCCATCCAATTTTTTTCGATACATCAGCCGAGGTGCTGACCTCTTCCACCACCTTTAACAATAAAAATAATAATTAATAATATGATAAAAAGGCATGTATCTCGCCTGACTTGTCACAAGTAAAATAGAAACAACACTGATTGCCACTCGACATTGTCAGCACTGGTAATCATATCAAATGTAAACCAAGCATAATGTTTTGTTGTTTTTTACAAATAAACGAAAGTGGACTGTATTTTTATAATCGTGTCCAGACAGAAGTAAAGGATGTGAAATGTGTTTTATCGCGACTGATATCTACAGTATGTTGGCGTTGCGTCACTACAAGTCATAGTCAGGTAGATCTTCTACTCGATGGTTATTTTCAACTTCTGAGAGCAGATTACAAGAAGCAATGGTGATGTTTCACATCACGGACTATCGTGTTGCAATGAGCCGAAACATTTCTAGTGCTTCTTTCGCATTTAAAAATGTAAATATTTGTCAGATTGAAAATCTATCCACCCTCCACGTAATGTGCAAATTATTCTCAAATTTGTCTTAGACCTTTCATTTTCACATTTTACACCGGTACCGTTGAAGTGGGGAAGTGGTGGTGATAGTAATATTAATACTGTTTTTCTGTGTATAGATTTATCATTAGCACTACTACTACTACCTACTACTGCTACTACTACTACTACTATTAGTATGTCTATAAACGTCAGCTGCAGAAGTAGCAGCAGTAGTTTCTGCACTTATTATTAGTATTATTGGTGGTGGTAGTTGTAGCAGTTGTGGCGGTAGTAGTATTAGCAGTGACAGTGATGGTGGTGGTAGTAGTAGTCATTGTTGTAGTCGTAAAAGCAGTAATACTTGTAGCTGTTCTTCCAATCATTGTAATACTAGTGTGGTGGCATTAGTAGTTGTCGTAATACTAGTAGCAGCAGCAGCAACAGTAGTAGTAGTAGTAGTAGTAGTAGTAAGTAGTAGTAGTAGTAGTAGTAGTAGTAGTAGTAGTAGTAGTAGTACACTTACTTTCATCAATATCACGACCACTACCTTTATAATTGGACGCGCGCCGGATTCCAAACATTCATTGTGAGCCTTATTTTCCCAATCTTTGAAACAACGAGGTAAAAACATCACCTATATCACAGCATTAAAGCGTGTGATCGCTGACATTCAGTTGCAATGTATGCATTGTGTTCTATATATCCTTACCGCCTGTGATGCGATTTGGGGTGCCTGTAGCTTATTCGATCTACCAGGAGTGCGATAGACCCATTTTTGTTGAAAATCTGAATAAAGACTAATATTCTCGTTTCACTCGGTAAACTGCCTGTAACGTCGGAGAGGGGGATGGAGAGAGAGGAGAGAGGGAGAGAGAGAATAAACAAAACTTACTCCCAAGAACGCTAGTAGTAGGATAGCGATGAACCGACCCACATTGGGGGACCTAGTGGGGGACCTAAGACGTGACGTCATAGTCACGTGACCCAGTGGCGCCATGTCGTGTAGTCATGGTAACCCGCGTGGTCGGCCATCTTGTGACGTCATCCCCATAGTGATTCATGGTGTTAGTGCACATGCGCAGCGCGCGTTGTCAGCGTGATACGTGTTTCCGTCGTCCATTCTGTATACTGACGGCAGCCATCTTGGTTTCTATGGCAACACGTGGTTGCTATGTTACCCAAAGATTTAGTGAGAAATCTGAGCCAAGTAAACAATTATCGGGTTATTGTGGTAATTGTACGAAGTATTCAAAGATTCTGCTGGAAACTGAACCAGAGAAGGACTCTTATACAAAGGAATTCGTCCGATAGCACTACGTGCTACTGTTGTGCATAGGATTCGTGGGGAATCCGTATCAAATAAAAGTCGTTTTGGGTGATTTTGAGGGATTGTTGGGTTGTTTGTGGTAATTCCACAAAGTATTCGAGGCTTTGGGGAAAATCCGAACTTGAAAACTACTCTAGTTCAATCGAATCTACCCCCCCCCCGGGGGGGGGGGGGGGGCTCTCGGTACTATAGCACTACGTGCTACTATTATATGCCCAATCTGGGGTTTCATATCAAAATATAGAACCTTAGTGAGCACGCTCACATACCCCACGCGCCCCGATATTTCAAGCTCTAATCATTTTTTAAAAATAAACATAGATTCTAGGAATACTGCAGAAAACAGTGTTCCGTAGTTTCAACGGTATTGAAAGAATTCAAGCAGAGAAAAAGCCCGGAAAACTGTAATTTTGATGAACTTTTCAAAGTCTATGGGACCGTAATTTTGGTAAAAATCAGTGGAGCGGAACAAAATGCAAACTTGATCTGTAGGCCACCATGTTAGACTAACATACCAAAAATCAGCTCAATATCTGGAAGCGTGTAAGAAAAAAGTCTGCAAACTAATTTTGATGAACTTTTCAAAGTTCAAGGGCCGTAATTTTGGTAAAAATCAGTGGAGCGGAACAAAATGCAAACTTGATCTGTAGGCCAGCATGTTAGACTAACATACCCAAAAACATCTCAATATCTTGAAGCGTGTAGAAAAAAAGTCCGGAAAACTGTAATTTTGATGAACTTTTCAAGGTTCAAGGGCCGTAATTTCGATAAAAATCAGTGGAGCGGAACAAAATGCAAACTTGATTTATAGGCCACCATGTTAGACTAACATACCAAAAATCAGCTCAATATCTGGAAGCGTGTAGAAAAAAAGTCCGGAAAACTGTAATTTTGATGAACTTTTCAAGGTTCAAAGGCCGTAATTTCGATAAAAATCAGTGGAGCGGAACAAAATGCAAACTTGATTTGTAGGCCACCATGTTAGACTAACATACCAAAAATCAGCTCATTATCTGGAAGCGTGTAGGAAAAAAGTCCGGAAAACTGTAATTTTGATGAATTTTTCAGAGTCCAAGGGGCGTAATTTCGGTAAAAATCAGTGGAGCGGAAAAAAATGCAAACTTGATCTGTAGGCCACCATGTTAGACTCACATACCAAAAATCAGCTCAATATCTAGAAGCGTGTAGAAAAAAAGTCCGGAAAACAAGTAGGACTGACTGACGGACTGACGGACGGACGGACCAGTCAAAAGCATTATACCCCTGCAACCTCGTTGCGTGGGGTATAATAAGAGTGCATTTTTGGTGATTTGGAGAGATTGTCGGGTTTATTTGGGTAATTCTAGGAATCGGGAAATTACTATTATTCAATCGAACACACCCACCGAACATACGCCTGTTTTGTTCTTGGCAAGTGGGTAACATAGCAACCACGTGCTACCATAGAAACCAAGATGGCGACCTCCAGTATACAAAAATGGACGACGGAAACATGTATCACCCTAACAACACGCGCTGCGCATGCTTACTAACACCACATGTCACTATGTGATGACGTCACAAGATGGCCGCTCACACGGGTTACCAT
The DNA here is from genome assembly GCA_031216915.1 of Pictodentalium vernedei. Classification (NCBI taxonomy): domain Eukaryota; kingdom Metazoa; phylum Mollusca; class Scaphopoda; order Dentaliida; family Dentaliidae; genus Pictodentalium; species Pictodentalium vernedei. The sequence goes on from CM062294.1 coordinate 318,917,685, forward strand.
GACATTACAACATGGCGCCACTGGGCCACGTGACTATGACGACACTTCCTAGGTCCCCCACTAGGTCCCCGCAGTGTGGGTCAGTTCATCGCTCTCCTGCTACTAGCGCTCAAGTAATGTTGGGTGTAATGTCACCCTGGGTTGAGCTTTTTGGCTGCCTTTATTTCTGTATAAGTTTATATTCGGAACTGACATATGATGGAATTTTGAAACAGGGCCCTTCCGGTTTTAATAACTGCACGAATCCTATTCCCTTTCAATAAGATCGTGGCGAAATGAGTTTAACACCACAAGGATGAAATTTTCTTGTTTCTTTACAAATGGTAGTGACAGACCAGGACAGACCCCTTATACCATGCCCCGCCGCTCCTAGGATTACTACTCCAAATCATCTCTCCTAGAACCCCCGAGCCATGAGTACACCACCGCAATGATGTGGGGAAGCACGGAAATGCAATTTTCAAAACCAATTTTCAAAAATTTCATCCGGGCGGGGATTCATCGACTCCCCCCCCCCCCCCCCCACCTCGAATCGAGACAGGGTACCGCCAGTGATTCTTTCCTTCGCCATCAAGTTCCGATGATTACTACTGCAGTAAATCTCCGACCCTTCTGGACCTTGCTTGGTCGCATGGTGAATGGAGTCAGGAAATGACGTTTTTCGTCGGGAGTGGATGTTACACCCCGGTCACCACCCAAAGAGTGGGGTATTACCCCTTAAACTGTCCCTCGCCGATCCGATGATTACTACGCCAAGGGCCCGCAAGTACTACTTCGGGGCCCATGAGACTCCTGAGCCGCCAATTTTTTCAGAAAAACGTCCAAACCCAAATAAACAAGGTGTATTTGACGAAATGGACTTTAAGGCGAGATGATGTATTTTTTCATTCAGTTCATGTTCATTCTATGAAACTAAATATATCATCATTATACTGTATTAGTAATACAAGTAGCCTTCGTTGTAATTCCGATGGCATTTGTTGGTCTTCGGTCCAACAAATTGTCCCCTAAATATCTCCGTGTTACCCCAAATGTACCCTAAGTACTCAGTAGTTACCCCAGAGTTACCCTCAAAGCACAAACTGTATTTACCCTAAAGTTCTCACAAAAGCATTCCAAAAATGAAATAAATAATTATAAATGCGTAAGTTCATGACTTCATCTGCTTGACTTTGACAAGTACAGGTTTCAGATTCTTTCAGTGTGGATTTAAAATGTTGTAGCCGGGCTACTGAATTTCCTCCTGAGAATACAAAAAGAGAGGTCCCCACTTTTCCATTACACCCACCCGCAACCCTACATCCACTGCAGCAGCAATCTTAGTTTACTCGAGCAGTTCAACTTTAGTTGTGTAGGATCTGTTTATAATTCAGTTCTGTCCAACCTTTTGTGACGGTGCTTTTACACCAACACACAAAATGTATTTACTTCAAAATTACCCCAAAGCATTGTGCAATGATCCATAAGGGTGCTCAGTTGTTATTTACCCGATTATCGCCATGTGGCGTTTGACTATGAGAGGGAAACCCTTCCAGCTCCAGTGTATGCCCAAACCTACCGCTGTTTAGGCTCAACCCGCCACCTTGTCAATACAGCATACAGCTGCTCACTTTTCTTTTTTTCTCTCAAAGGCCCATCTCAATCGTTCAAACTTACTGTCGGCCGGCCCGATATTTCCAAGGTTCAAAACTTCAAACTTCGGAATTTGTGTTAAAAAAGTCTCTAACTCTTCGCCAACTTGGGGCTGGGAGAGGTGTGGGGGTGGCGCCTCTGAGAGGTTGTTCAGCACGCGCGGTTCCAAATCCGCGCCGCGCACTTTCTACCCATAAGTGACCATATGCCGGTCAGCATGAAAGAGAGGGTTTCCAGAACAGGGAGTTGAGTTGAGACCTAATATTGGAACCGCGCAGTCCCATCTTTTCAGGGCTATAGGGCCAAGCGCAGGCCAGCTATGAGCGAGTGATTACCTGAGGAAATCTATGGACCCTCACGAAGGGAAGTAGCAGGGGGCTTATCCCTTTGTTTTGATTTCTTTTTGTTTTTGGATTTTTGTCTGTATAGTATTAATGTCTACTCGAAACTTGAATTGCACCATTTATTTCCATTCCTTGAATGCTTTGGTGTAACTTAGGGATAAGTACATTTTGTTCTGTGAAGTAGTTTTGTGGTACTTTGGGAGAACACTGGGTAGCTAGTGTCAAAATCTTTCTCAGGCACACTTGATTTTAGATGAGATAAAACAGGATTAAACGGGGTCGAAATATGAAACATAGTATTTCAATAATCTTCTATCGTACGGCGCCACCCACAACGCCGCTTATTCGGCGAATTTCGGTCAATAATTTCCATTTTGACAATTTGATCACTTTTAGGTGTCAAGCTGACCCATTAAAATGGGTGGAGTATGAAACTTAGTATTCCAATAATCTTGTATCAATTTCGGTCAATAATTACCATTTTGATCATTTGGTCACTTTTTGGGGTCAAGCTGACCCTCAAAGGTGTCGGAGTATGAAACCTAGAGTTTCAATAATCTTTATCTTAGGGTGCCACCCTACATCGCCGTTTATTCCGCGAATTTCGGTGAATAATTACCATTTTAACCATTTGGTCACTTTTAGGGATCAAACTGACCCCTTAAAAGGGGTTGAAGTATGAACCTTAGTATTTCAATAATCTTTTGTCTACAACGCCGTTTATTCAGCGAATTTCGATCAATAATTACCATTTTGACCATTTGGTCACTTCAGGGGTCAAGCTGACCCATTAAAATGGGTCGGAGTTTGAAACTTGGTATTTCAATAATCTTGTATCTTAGGGCGTCACCCTACATCGACGTAAATTCCTCAAATATTCCTCAAATATCGATCAATTATTACCATTTTATCACTTTTAGGGGTCAATAATCTTGTATATTAGGGCGTCACCCTACCTCGACGTTTATTCCTCGAATTTCGATCATTTATTACCATTTTGACCATCTGGTCACTTTTATGGGTCAAACTGACCTCTCAAAGGGATCGGAGTATGAAACCTAGGATTTCAATAATCTTTATCTTAGGGCGTCACCCTACATCGACGTTTATTCCGCGAATTTCGGTGAATAATTACCATTTTAACCATTTGGTCACCTTTAGGGGTCAAGCTGACCCCTTAAAAGGGGTCGAAGTATGAAACTTAGTATTTCAATAATCTTTTGTCTTAGGGCGCCACCCTACAACGCCGTTTATTCAGAGAATTTCGATCAATAATTACCATTTTGACCATTTGGTCACTTTAGGGGTCAAGTTAACCCTTAAACGGGGTCGGAGTTTGAAACTTAGGATTTCAATAATCTTTATCTAAAGAGCGCCACCCTACATCGCCGTCTATTCCGCAAATTTCGGTGAATAATTACCATTTGACCATTTGGTCACTTTTAGGGGTCGGAGTGTGAAACTTAGTATTTCAATAATCCTGTATCTTACGGCGCCACACCTACAACTCCGTTTATTCCGCGAATTTCGATCAATTATTACCATTTTGACCATCTGGTCACTTTTAGGGGTTAAACTGACCTCTCAAAGGGGTCGGAGTATGAAACCTAGGATTTCAATAATCTTTATCTTAGTGCGCCACCCTACATCGCCGTTTATTCCGCGAATTTCGGTGAATAATTACCATTTTAACCATTTGGTCACTTTTAGGGGTCAAGCTGACCCCTTAAAAGGGGTCGAAGTATGAAACTTAGTATTTCAATAATCTTTTGTTTTAGGGCGCCACCCTACAACGCCGTTTATTCAGCGAATTTCGATCAATAATTACCATTTTGACCATTTGGTCACTTTAGGGGTCAATTTGACTCTTAAACGGGGTCGGAGTTTGAAACTTAGGATTTCAATAATCTTTATCTAAAGAGCGCTACCCTACATCGCCGTCTATTCCGCAAATTTCGGTGAATAATTACCATTTGACCATTTGTATCTTACGGCGCCACACCTACAACTCCGTTTATTCCGCGAATTTCGGCCAACAAATTCCATTTTGACCATATGGTCATTTTTAGAGGTCATGCTGACCCCTTAAAGGGGGTCGGAGTCTGAAACTTTGGATTTCAATAATCTTGCCGTTTATTCCGCGAATTTCGGTGAATAATTACTATTTTGACCATTTGGTCACTTTAGGGGTCAAGCTGACCCATTAAAATGGGTCGGAGTATGAAACTTAGTATTCCAATAATCTTGTATCTTACGGCGCCATCTTACAACACCGTTTATTCCGCGAATTTCGGCCAATAATTACCATCTTGACTATTTGGTCACTTTAAGGGTCAAGCTGACGTCTTAAAGCGGTCGGAGTATGAAACTTAGGATTTCAATAATCTTGTATCGTAGGGCGCCACCCGACATCGCCGTTTATTCTGTGAATTTCGGCCAATAATTACCATTTTGGCCAGTTGATCACTTTTAGGAGTCACGCTGACCCCTTAAAGGGGGTCGGAGTATGAAACTTAGGATTTCAATAATCATGTATCTTAGGGCGCCATCCCACATCGCTGTTTATTCCGCGAATTTCTGTGAATAATTCCAATTTTGCCCATTTAATCACTTTTAGGGGTCAAGCTTAAAGGGGTCAGAATGTGAAACTTAGGATTTCAGTACTCTTGTATCTTAGGGCGCCACCCTGCAACGCCGTTTATTCCGCGAATTTCGGCCAATTGATGAATGTTGAATAAGGAACTGGGAATAAGTAAAGGATTTCACAGCGCTCAATAGTAGAAGTAACTCTAAAGCTATAGCCCAAATAAATCTGCCCTTCAAAGCCAGGCTATGTATCACAGGGGCACATCGAAGAAGACCCCCCCCCCCCCACCTACTTTTTACGGATGGGTGATGGTTAATACAGAGAACCTACAGAACAAAAACACCGAAGACAGCAATCAACAACTGTCAGTTAATTAAACTACTCATTTGCTAAGCACCACATATTTGACACATCATTGTGGAATTTGCTTGTGACATATTTGCGATATATTTAGTGCATATGATTGAGGAAGGTATTGAGATGGTCCCCAGTGTTTACATTGGCTCTCTTGACAGGCAGACTTTTCGTGACAGTCATGGAAAGCATGTACCCCTTGATTTTCATGATGTTTTCGTGTACTGTCTACATGGTGCTTAGCAAACTTTGAGTAGTATATTAGAGTGTATGGCTCAGTAGGTAGAGGTGCAAGCCGAGAGGTCCTCGGTTCGAATCCCACCTGCGGCAACCGCGTTGTGTCCTTGGGCAAGACACTTCACCCCCATTGCCCATGTGCGGGCACGATGACGCCGTGTACTAAGGCGTACTGCACGTCGATGGTACGCATGTCTTCAACCAATCTAACCCTGCCTGTGCTGCAGTGCGGAGTTACGATGTTGGGGAGCTGGCAGCTGCTCGTCGTTGCTCGGTGGTTCTCTCCGGGTATTCCGGCTTCCTCCACCCGTAAAACTGTCACGGTCATGATTAGCCATTGTGCATAAATATGTGACCTTAAACATCAATAAATAAATAATAAATATTCGAGTGTAGCATTTTCAAATCAAAATGACAAATCAAAACCATTCCTATTAGAGATGATTGGGTGCAAAACAGTTTTCAGAACTTGGAAGAAAACAAATTGTTGTAACGGTGATGTAAAATCTTTTAACCCGTTCGTGCACAGCCATTTTTTTTTTTTGTACTGTTATTTGTTCGAGACACTGGAGGCGTCGCGTGGCCTTATTACCAAATATGGGTTGTTCGTAGATCGGTCCATTTATTTATTTATTGGTGTTTAACATAGATATCGGATAGAACTCTGATCCGATATCTATGGTGTTTAAGGTCTTACAGTGGCTGATCATGACTACGACAGTTTTACGGGTGGAGGAAGCCGGAGCACCCGCAGAGAACCAACGAGTAACGGCGTGCAACTGTAAGCTCCCCAACTTTTCATCAGGACAGTGCATGACATTGACCCCGATTGCACTCGACGTGGCATTAACCCTTTAATCAATTCAACTCCATATGCGGTTCGACTCTGCTATGCATTCTCATTGTGCATTAACCCTTCAACAGCGAATACAGATAAACCCCTACACATTTATTTGTAGTTCTACTGTCTCGACATGACAAGGCACCTAGAGGTCGTTTTACCTGGAAAGTGGAAAGCGAATTGTGCTCGATGTTGTATTTCAACTTTAACCAACGTCATACATAGTTCGACTCGGCTATACCTTGGCAAAGCCACCAAATTTAGAGCCTATGGTAATCTGAAGGGAGGGGATGTGGGGTGTTCCTCCAAAGCGATCAACATCCTCGTAACCCTTCAAACCACACAACGCCAGACATTGTTCTATTCCCCGTGTCGATCTGAGTACAAATTCCCCACCCTACAGGTCATTTGACCATCAAAGGTAACTTGATCAAGAAAGGGGCATTACATAGTTCCAGGTCGCAAATGGCTGCACATTAACCATTTAACCGCTACATTCAAAGAATTTTCACAGACCAAGAAAGAGGCATGCGTACAAAGTTAACACGTGCAACGACGCACCTTTTTTCGACTCTACCCTGCCATAGCTGATGTAGATTTTACATTTTTACTAAAGGCAAGTGGACCAGGAAACTATGTAATTTCACCAACAAAGGGACGTAGGTGGGCATTGACTTTAACCCTCTAACTAAAGCACTGTTGCATTTTCGCGCACATTGAGTTGAAAATTGTCATTCAGGCTGACTCTGGGGTAATGTCTTATCAGGGATAGCATAGACAGAGCGAGTTTTCTGTGAAACGTGCTATTAATTCTTCGACCATGAAATATTCAAGCAGAGCAATAAATTGTCGGTCGCAGCATTGAATGAGGACATGAGTAAAACCTTAGGGAAGTACATGCGCACACCTTGATTTAAATAAATGTACAGCCTTGTCGCAAAGATTTAATCTACTGCACCAAACAAAATGAGGGGGGGGGGGGGGGGGGCAACGCTGTAATTTACTCCAAGCTGTTTCAGGTTCAGTGACGAGAGGGATGCGATACATTTTTGCTCTGTAGACATCGTATCCCATTTCTGTTCACATTAGCTGTCTGAGTTTATTTTACCCTTTGCCTGACATTATCTTCCAAACCTGCATGAGGCTTAATGTTGGAATAGGTCTCACAGGACCGCCAATTTTTTCATTCTATTTTATTCCTTTCTCTTTTTGGGGTGGGGTGGTGGACTGGGGTGAGGTGTACACATATATTCATACTGCTGGAATTCTACCCATTTTTTTTCTTTTCTCGGGGATAGGCGAAGGGCATCCTACCCTTACGTCCATGAATGGGGGCCTGCAATAGAATGTACATTAGCACAGGCTAATAAATTCATTTCTTTATTATTTTGCACGTAATTAAGTATCTAAGACTCTGTAAAATGAAAGTGTCAATGACACTGTAGCTTAACTTGTTTGTGTGTGTTGTGTTTGATGAAAAGGAGAATGTTCAATGTTTATGAAAGGATTATGAAATAAGACAAGAATTGTGATAATTGGGAATATGTTAATTTCTGTTCCCTGTATGCTATGTTTTTAATAAAAATATTATAAGGTGTAGACTGTACTAAAGAACTGAGGGGTGAGTTAATGTGGCCTTCACAGTTAATGTTTGTGGCCCTCACAGTTAACGTATGTCAACAAAAGTTACCAAGTTGCAGTGAAATTATTCCAAAACGAGTCATCCTGTGAAGTTACAATGAAATCCCTTCATAAATATGACCTGCAGACTGTGCTAAAGGTTTTAGGGCTTCAGGCCTGTGTAGCCACCACGGCTGACCGATTGGAACTAAAAGGGGACGTCATCATCTCGACATTATACTGAGTCATTCCACCAAGTTACAATGAAATCCCTTCACAAATACGACCTGTAGTCTGTACTTTCGGGTTTTGGGCTCGGGCAGCCATCATGGTTGAATGATCGCGACAAAAAGGGGACATTCTCATCTGGGCATTATCTGGAGTGATCCTACGAGGTTACAATGAAATCCCTTCATAAACATGACCTGTAGACTGTGCTAAAGGTTTTTGGGCTTCGGGCCCCTGTAGCCGTCACAGTTGACCAATCACGGCCAAAAGGGGATGACATCATCTAGGCAGTATATGGAGTCAACCTAACAAGTTACAGTGAAATCCTTCCATAAATATGACCTACAGACTATGCTAAAGGTTTTCGGGTTTTGGGCTCGGGCAGCCATCAGCTGAATGATCGCGACCATAAGGGGAACGTTCTCATCTAGACATTATTTGGGGTCATCCTACCAAGTTACAATGAAATCCCTTTATATATGGTACCTGTAGACTGTGTTAAAGGTTTTCGGGTTTTGGGCTCGGGCAGTCATCACGGTTGACAGATCGCGACCAAATGGGGAAGTTCTCATCTAGACATCATACGGAGTCATCCTACCGAGTTACAATGAAATCCCTCCATATTACATATGACCTCAAACTGTGCTAAAAAGTTTTGGGGTTTCGGGCTTGGGCAGCCATCACGGTTGACAGATCATGACCAAAAGGGAATGTTCTCATCTAGACATGAAACAGAGGCATCCTATCAATTTATAATGAAATCCCTTATAAATACAACCTGTAGACTTTGCTAATGGTTTTCGGGTTTTGGGGTCGGGCAGTCATACTGGTTGACCGATCGCGACCAAAAGGGGACGTTCTCGTCTAGATATGACTCCAAACCTGCATATGAAATTTCGTGACGATCAGACAAGAACCACGGGGTGTGGCCTGTGCTAAAGGAAAATGTGAACAGACTCACAGACTAACAGACTTCCGCACGCGTGATGGCAATAGCTTATCTTGACTTTGTCTTGTCAAGTTAAGCTAAAAATAGGTATAAACATAACACAATAAGTAATGCAAACAAAAAAGGTTATGAAAAAAATAGCATAACCATGCTTCGGGTAATGCAAACTTTCAATTTTTTCACTCTCGAAAAAAGGAAATTCACCATGGGCCTCATTGCATAGTTTTATGAAAAAAGAAGAACATCTCCATTTAAGTTTATGACCATTTGACCCCGGTTAGGGAGAACGTCCGTCTATTCGAGTGACGTTTTCTGCTTTAAAATATGTTCTGAAGGATTTCGAGTGATTTACATTCAACATGGTATTGACACTCGGACCAGAACAACGCCGATATGCACACCTATAGGTTCAGCGATACGGAATTGAAATTTGATACTTGGGGATATTTATTATTAGGACTAACATGACAGGGAAATTTTAGGTACATAGTTGTTTTTAACCCTTCATTCACCGGCCATTGTACAAGAACAAGCTGCACGCACTCCTTCATTCACAGATATCGAGCTGAAATTTGTCACCTGAGGTAATTTTACCAAGAAAGGGACCCGGGTGGGTCCCGATTGCGTTTGTTGTTGCCTTAATGGTAAAACCTTCAACCGCAGAAACTCTTGGAGCCAAGAGAGATAGTGGAATAATTGTGAACACCACAGGGACCTCGTCTAGTTGTAAAAATGAGTAAGTTTATCAAAAGTTTTAGTCGCATTGTTTGGGGAAATTAACACCAATTTCTCCAGGAAATCGACTAAATGGGCGACTTTTACTGATAAACTTTTTAGGGTTGGCAATTTGTTTTTTTTGCATTAAAATGAGTTTTGACTGATTTCAAAAGTATCGTTAATAAACAAATAAATAAACTAGAAAAACTGTGAGCACTGCTCACTAAATGATACCACCCACTCCCACCAAGAAACATTTTACAACAGTAAAAGTGTGTTTAATGTAGAGTGCACAAACACTGCCCCCCCCCCCCCCCCCACACACACACCTCCACCCCTAAGCTTGAATTGACAAAGCCCATTTTTCAATATGTGAAACCGTAAAAAAGAAAATATCTGAAAACAAAATAGAAGGTACACTCCTTCTTCACTGTATGTAAAAGAATGTTTGAAGGTTTCATTGAAATCCATTCACTAGTGTAAAAGAGGTCGCGGATATCAAATGTCAACACCCCCCCCCCACCCCCCCACGCAAGCTTGAATTGACAAAGCCCATTTTTAAATATGGGAAACCCTAAAAACACCCTGCAGTGCACATATTTGACCAGATCACTTGAAAACTTGGTGTGCAGTCAAGCTGAGCTATTGCCGTCACTTCTCGTCCGTTGGCGTACGTAGTACTTCCTTTGGCAGCACACTGCACAAGACAGCATTTATGATCAGGTCGCTTTGAAACTTGGTGTGCTTTTTTGGGGTGACCTCCAGATGGGGGCTATCGATTTTCTTCCATTCCTGTCAAAAAATGTTGCCGCTGGCAATGACCTTTGAACTTGGTTTAGTCAGACCTCAATAATTCCCTTTGGCACACCCTGCAGGTAACATTTATGATCGGATTGTATTGAAACCTGGTATGCTTGTTTGGGGTGATCTCCAAATGGGAGCTATCGATTTCCTTCCATTTTTGTGAAAAAATGTTGCCGCCGGCAATGGCCTTTGAACTTAATTTAGTCAGGCATAAATATATTCCTTTGGCATGCCACAGGGGCACATTTATGATCGGATCGCTTTGAAACCTGGTATGTTTGTTTGAGGTGACCTCCAGATGGGAGCTATAAGTTTCTTTAGTTTCCGTCAAAAAATGTTGCCACTGACAACGTTCTTAGAACTAAGTTTAGTCAGACCTCAATATTTGGCACACCCTATGGGGCACATTTATGATCGGATTGCTTTGTTAGTCAGGCATCAATATATTCCTTTGACACGCCCTACAGGGCCCGTTTATGGTCGGATCGCTAAAAATATTTGCCGTTGGAAACGACCTTTGAGGAACTGAGTGTAGTTATGCATCAATATTTCCCTTTGACACACCCTGCAGGGTACATTTATGATTGGATCGCTTGGAAACTTGATGTGTTTGTTTGGGGTTACATCTGTATGAGAGCTATCAATTTTCTTCCATTTGTGTCGAAAAATGTTGCCGGTGGCAATGACCTTTGAACTTAGTTTAGTCAGGCCTCAATATTTCCCTTTGGCACACCCTTCAGGGCACATTTATGATCGGATCACTTTGAAACTTGGTATGTGTGTTCGGGGTGAGCTCTAGATGTGAGCTTTTCATTTCCAAAAAAAAATATTGTCAACACCAGCCTTTGAACTTAATCCATATCTGCAGCAACTTATCCCTTTTGCACTCTCTGCAGGGAATATTTATGAATTTCCGTACCCCCTCCCCCCCCCAAAAAAAAAACCCCATTGCCACAAGCAATGACCTTCAAACTTAGTGTATTTGTGCATTAACATCTTCCCTTGGCATGCCTCAGAGGGAGCATTCATTATCGGGTTGTTTTGAACTTTGTATGCTTATTCAGGGTGACAAAGACAGGAGCTGTAGATTTTCTTTTCATTTCGATCAAAAACTGTTGCACTTTTAGCAACAATCTTTGAATTTATTGCATTTGTGCTTCAACATTCTTCTTTACATGGCCTACAGGGCACATTTATCATAGGATTGTTTTTGAACTTGGTGTGCTCATATAGCGATACCTCAAGATAAGAGCTATTGATAAGCATTAATTTCGGTTAAAAAAGTTGCCGTTTACAATTACCTCTGAATTTACTGCATTTGTGCAGTTTACATTTGGAAATGCATCGATTGATCTGACGTTGTGCACAGACAATGCTGTTATGTTGAAGTTTCACCAAATAACATTGGAACCAGTGATCTTCAGTTTCGCCATTTCACTTATAACTTACCAAGTTCAAGTTTGTCAAGTTGAGCTACAGTGTCATTGACACTTTCATTTTAAGTTTGCATTGGTTATAAAAAGATACTATGTGGAAGCCAAAAGGACCATGCAGGAGGGCATGAGGAACAGATTTTTAATTTTTTTTTAGGCCTATAATAAATTATTTTTTTTTATCTCTATAAAACAAGATAAAATTTATGAAATTTTCAACTGTCTGAGGGCTAGATTATTTTTGGAGGTCAGAATTTGTTATTCAAAATTTGTTTTAACACAAATTATTGGAGAGAGCCCAGAAACAAATTTTTATTAACAAAATATTATTTGCGTTTGTCCGAAAATGAAACATGAGCACGGAAAATGCTGACATTTGTTTTGGTACCCTCATTTTTTGAAAGCCTTGATCGTGGCTTCTATCATTCAACCAGTTAATATTAAAGATAAAGGAAATATTTTCCTGTCAAAGACCGACAAGTTTCACCCTGAAAATGGGTTTATGCTTCTTGGTAGCTCTATTGGGAAGTCAGAAAAAAATCACAAAATGTTTTTTTATTGCCACTTTTAGTAGCATATAATTTATTTATGTGTAATTGTGTTGAAAACTTACACTTGACACCTTTGATTCTATTAAATGATTAAGCAGTAATTATAGAATGAAAAAAAATATAACATGGTCCATAACAACACAAAAATGATATCACAACAGAAAGAATGTACATACACTGTGTTTGATGATGGGGGGAGGGTGTTCAATTGAAAGTTCTGGAAGCCACTTATCAATAAATGAATATGAATTTATTGAGGTTTTAATGACACTTACAACAGCCAGGGCCATATTTTTTGTATATAACATTTTTCAATGGCAGAGAAAGCTAGATCAGTAGGAGAAAATTATCGAGCTGTGGCAAGTAACTAAGATTTCTTGCAGATTACAAATTCAGCTTCATCACATTTCACATTGTTGAAGGCACAAATCGGTGTCACATATACCTTACACACTGCACAACAGTGCTCATGAACAAGCAAACAGGGCTAACAGCATAAATGGTGGAAGCACACAATGAAAATGTCCAAGATGCACTGAATTATAAATGGTTCATCTTGCTGGCAAAATATTAGAAAAATAGATCCATGGAAATGCAATTTGCTGGATTTTTGGCCTTGCCCAAAATTTCTATTTTCTGAACCAAGAGCCATTTTGAACCAAATTTGGTATGTGGTATTACTGAGTCATAAGTCCTTGATTCATGCAAAAAAATGTCCAACATTCCCATGGGGAATCACAGGAGCAGAAAACTGAATTTTTTCCAAAACTACAAAAAACTGCTATTTGGTATGAAGCATCCTTAGGACCAGTAGCATCGAACAGTAAACAAACTTCGACATCGGTTGTGTCATAGTGTACCATCGAGGGGTGGGGGGGGGGGGGGGATAAAAAAAAATACTGAGTCAGCATATTTGCAAAAATTTTTTTTTTAAATTTCGGGAAGCACCAATCAGAATTTTTTGGTATACAGCATCCATGGGGCAGGGGGGTTGGGGTGTTAGATATTAGTTTGTTAAAATCAAGTCTCTCAGTTAATATTTGGGCTCCCTCTGGGAGCCTGGATTTTAATTGAGGAGCAATATGAGGAATAATCTTTAAAACTCATTGTCCGATCCACCAGTCAGAATCTTTCAATCAGGTGAGCTAATAAAATGTTGATATACATTTGTTCTGCTAAAATTTATGTATATTGGTGAATTTCTCCAATAAATGGAAACAAAACAATTTTCATCAACTAACCTCGTCCAATAAGCTCCTGATATTACCGATGTTCCTGATTTTGAGCAGTTGGATTTTTTTTCTATTCCAACAAAATGTCTGTACTCGAAGATAATAAGCCAAATCAGAGGTTTATTTTGCTGTTAAACACACAGTTTGTCAGGCCTGGTATTTTCAGTAGAGCGATTTATTCGCTCGCCTTAAAAAAATTAAGGAAGGCGAAAACTAGCCCTCCTGGTCTTAGAAAATAATGACTACCATAATAGCCTACCATAAAACCCACATCTTTTCAGATCTCTGTGCTATGTTACTGGTATCTGTAAGATGGCCACACTGTCCCTCCCACACCTCTGGGCCTTGCCGAGGCCCGGAGGTGTGGGAGGGACAGTGTACCCATCTCACAGAGACTACCTTGTTAGCCACGCCAAAAAAAATGTACAAAGTCCATTAAACAGAATACATTAATAGTAAAACTTCATTTTGCCACTTTCACCTTTTGTTAGAGTGAGGAGAGCTAATTGCTCCCCTAGGCAATACAAAGGGAGCGATTTTTAGTCCTCCTGCATTTTTAAGAATGGCAGGCCTGGTTTGTGACATTTCTTAATAAACATCACTTCATGTTGACAGCTACATTAGGGTTTCAATTCAAGATGAATATGCTATCAATGGATCATGTAATAAAAGCTTTTTTGTTTTGTAGTTCTTCACCTTTCATGTGCAGGAACACACTTATATAATAAGGATATATTTTGTGCCCCTCGGCCCACAATTAAAATTAAAATTTTTTCAACGGTTTGATATTTCAGCTTCCGTTTTCAATGAATATAACATTAAATAACAGATGAGTTTAACCCTTTGAACCCCAGATGCCGCTTTTCTGTCCAGTAACACAATACTTCGTAATTTCATAAAGTAGGTTAACTTTTGAGTGAAGGTGTGGTGTAGACCAATCAATATTTTCAACGTGCAGCCCCAAGGCTGCTCATTGAAAATATTAATTGGTCTACCCCCAAATAAAGAATATGGACTCTTCCCATTGCTGCCATCGAACTGATATGGAAGATACCACTAGGGTTCAAAGGGTTAATGTAATTCTCTCATTTACATATTTATTTATTGGAATTTTAGGACACCCTCGGCATCTATACCTATAATCATGGCCATTTAGACAAATACTTAATCATGGTGCCCACTTTAGAAGACTCATACCCCAGGCATTGATTACCGGCTTCTATTCATATTTTTCACTGTATTTTGTAAACTCTTATTAGATGAGTTTCTTTTCCAGAATTGCCCATTATCAAGCTTGGCAAAGAGGACTTCAGACTCAGCTATGATGCCGATGAACCAAGCTACAGTTTTCCCCCTTGATGTATTACTAGCCATAACCAATTTGTTTACATCAAAATTGTTCACTGCTATTCATCAAAAGCAATCAGGAAAATTGTCATTACCAGGCATAACTGAGTAGTTTGAAGCAGAGTTTTTGTATGTTTAGGAATTAATGATGGTCGATGAAGTAGGAGAAAAGATAGGGATAGATCAGTGGAGAAGAGATAGTTCAGCTACCCAAACATCGCAGCTTCTGCACTAGGAAAGCTGAGACATTTACATACGTGAACTAGGAGAAGAGGAAAGTTTAGACTTTGTAAAAAAGTATAAGAAACAATAACACTGTCAGAAAACTTTTAAAAGATCTGAGAACATTTTGTAATTATTTGTTTTGGGTTAATAAATAAAGAGGTTATTACTTGGTTAGTTTCATATCGACCAAGATATCAGTCCTTGGTAACTTCACATCACTCTTCGACCGACGACTACAGGCTGTTGTGAAGTTACCTTGGACTGATATCTCCACCAATATTAAACTAACCAAGTAAATATTACATCCAAATATTGCTTCTACCAATGTCTTCCAAATTTTGTCACTTGGGCATTGAATATTAAAATACTATTTTCCCTATATTTGTTTATGCATTTGATATCTTTGCTTAAAAAACACCTTTTTCTCCCTCATTTTTGCACCAAATCCTCCTAATTTCCTAACTTTTGAATACAAGAATGTGCTTGATCGAATACTAAACCTGCCCTGCCTACAAATGAATTTCAAACAAACCCTTTCCCAGAATACATGTACAATATCAAAATTTTTAATTTTTTTTTTCTCAATTGTTTGAAAGATTTACACAAAACCATATCATGTGCCCCCCCCCCCCCTCCCCCTCATTTGAATGGGCACTCAAGCTCACTCCAATGAGGGGTACATATGGTTTTGTTGAGATTCAGAAATTTTATTCACAGTATGGAGGAAGATTTTGATTACAGTACATCACAAGTTACAGAGAATTACACACCGGAGGGGATGACATAGCCAGATTGGCTGTCTACCTGACATCCTCTTAAGGAATAACCATTCAATTTCAGGCCAAGTATGAGAGCATATCGTAGTGAATAATAGTTAGTTCTTTCAACCAATTCCAGGAATTTAACCAATTCAGTCTTGTTGACAGAACCCAATGAGCTCTATCAAACAAGACTGTACTGGTTAAATTCCTTGTTGCATTATGGGAAAAATGTGCTTCTCAAAATTTGGGTAATTTGACACCAGATCTAGAGTGCAGAGGATAAACATAGTGGAGCCTCCAACACAAGCAACTAGTCTTAGGCATCTTGCTCAAGGACACAGCAAGTGTTATTTATGACCTCTTGATCCCAAGTCTGACATGTCGACAAATAACACACTCATGTCTTCAACAAACAGGCTTCTCCACCGTGCAGAAACAGAGAACAGTTAACAGATTTTGCTTTTATGAACACTAAAATATCCCTAAAATTATGGAAAAGTAAGATGAAGCTTCTGTTTGAACATTATCTTGATGTAACACATTCCGGAGGAATGTGAATGATGGTTTAAATGATGAAAATGAAAATGTTGCTGAGCGATGGATAAAGACAATGAATTTTTTTTTAACTAATGTAGTTTTAAGACTGCATTTTAATTACATGAGACATACTCTCAAATCACAACATTTATGTATTTAGGTTTCAATGTTTCAAGTTCTGAAAAACTTCTGAAGTTTTCAGTTCAGTGGCTCAGATCTAGCATGGTGCTTGGTGGAATGCCTGCTTGACATAGGCGATATAAAATTAAATTTAAGCAGTTGCATCTTCACAAATCTTCAATTAATTTAGATTGCCGTGTTTAAAAGCTGGGACCATAATTATACTGAACACCAGAAATAACACAACATTGTATTTTTCATATATTTACATGTATAATCCTATTTGTATAGCCTGTGGTTTTGAAATCAATGTGTATCAGTATGGGCTCAAGCTACGAAGCATACAAATATTTGATGCTTTGAATCACCAAATCATAATGCTGGGCTACTGAACACATTAAAATAGTGTTAATTTGAATGTGCCACCCTATTTTGTATGCAGTGAAAGGGTGTGTACATTTTTGTATCTTTGACACTGTGACAAGAAAACATTTAAATATATACTGAACAAAGTTGTTGTGTTCACGTAATGTCATGCTTGCATTTACGTAATGATAAACAATTTCTTGTCATAGCTCTGTTTGAGGGTATCATGACAACAAGGGCAGTAGTATGGACCATGAAATGTCACCAATTAACCATATTAACACTGCAGACATATCAGCAAACAGCAAGTGTCAATTTATTTATTTATTGGAGTTTAATGACACTTTTGACAAGACAGGGTCACCTCGTGTCTGGCAGTTTTATCGGTAGTGGAAGTTGGTGTACCCAAGGACACAATGCGGGTTGTCCATAGGAAGTCCAAATATTAACCTGGGAACTTGGTTTGAACAACCTTGAATCTGACCCTCATAACAATGATCTATACCAAACATTAGAAGATTCTGAGATGGTGGTTCTGAACAAGAAGATTTTTATACAATACTCCCCATATTGACCTAAGTTAAAAATTTGGGCTCCTATATTGAGCCCAAATATGAACCAATGAGCTTAATTTTAAAAACTTGTATCTGACACCCCTATGGATGCTGTATACCAAATATCGAAAGATTCTGACCATTGGTTCTGGAGAAAAGATTTAAAAAATTTTTGCAAATATTCTGACTCAGAATGTTTTCGATGCCCACTGCAGAACACCCTAACATAACATTCAATTCTACTAGTCCTAAGGATGCTTCATACCAAATAACAGTTCTCTGTTCCATTTGGTTTTGGAAATATGGGCATTTGAAAATATTTCTATTTTTAGCTCCTGGGGTTCCCATGGGGATGCAGAATTTTTTTCTTTGCACGAGTCAAGTACTTATGATCCAACAATACCACATACCAAATTTGGTTCAAATCAGATCATCAGTTCAGAAAAAAGAAATTTTAGATGGGGCCAAAAATCTTACCCCTCCCATTACAAAGCCAAATATTGCTTCATATACTTTGTTTGAACAAATTTGATTCTACACCTCAACAGGAAGCTTCATAACAAATATCAAGTCATTGTACCGACTGGCTCATGAGAAGATTTAAAAAAGAATTTGGAGCATTTTTCCCCACCCCCTCACTATGGGACTGGGCATGTTGAGTTGAACAAAAATGCAATGCCCCTTCGGGACCATCACTCACACAAACTTTCACTTGAATTGGCCCAGTGGTTTTGGAGCAGAAGACCAAAACATTGTGTTGATGGATGACAGATGCCGGATGGAGAACGATTACATTAGCTCAGCTTGACTTTGTCAAGGTGAGCTAAAAATACAGTGGAGTGGGGGGGGGGGGGGGGGGGGTTATTTCTGTTGTTCAGTAAATAACACTCATATCTTTTTTATATATTTTTGCTTTATCAGTACATTTCTGAGTGTTTAACAGTTTAAACAGTTTTCAAAATGTCTGAAAAGTTACATTACTTTTATTTCAAAAGTGAACAGATACTTTCGACATGGTGGTGATCTGGTAAAAGAATATGCTTTCCTGTCCACAACATCGTAGAATTTCCCAAGTGGCAAGAGAAATGCAAAAACATTGCATCTAAGATACTATTTTGTTTTTCTTGATTCACTCTTGATTGTGGAATATTTTATTCACAAATTTTCTTGATCCACTGGTGTGACTTGTGTCTCAACCAGATCGCAAACTATTCGAGAAAGAGACCACTTTTGCAATCACAGTACACTGATGAAATAATCATTATAATTGAGAAGGTATTGACAAAATAATAGAAGAAATTGATACTTAGCATGCAAATAGTTATAATAAAAATTTCAATGATCAAAAAATTTTAAATTTAAATTTGTAAAATTCTATCTTAATAGATATGGAAGCACAAATGTGATGTTTTATCACTGACTCACACAGAGAAAACATTCAATGAACCATCTATTCACAACACAAAAGTTTATAATTTCTTGCACATCCAATAAAACTTAAGTCTACTTTCTGATATCAGTAGATTAAAATTCAACAAAACCTTGTCATCTTATTACAGACTTTATGCACCTGCACATAGTTTTTGATCCACAACAGGAAATCGCTGATGTCTGAATACCAAGTTTCAATCTGGAATTAATTTATGCAAAAGAGCTATTGCTGAAGGCAATTTATACCCCACTGCAGTGCTGGACCGATGAAGCATAAATGAATTAAAAACAACTGTAACACTGTTGAAAAAATGCATGCATCTTTTTTATAACATGTGCCGGAGCAGCTTGTCACGAGGATCCCTCATACCAAATTTCCTTGAAATCCATCCTCTCACTGGCAAGATATCACTGAGGATGGACGTATGGATGCGGATGGATACACAGACCCATGTACTCCAGTATACCCCCATTCTTTTCGAGAGTGGGGGTTTGACTAGGAATTTAACCAGATGAAAGACTGAACTGGTTAAACCTCAAATTAATTTTACGATAACAACTACTGTATGTAGAGCTGCAGGTGAGTGAATAGTGTTTCTACATCATTGTTGGCTGCTATAGGCAGCCAGCAATGATATAAAACACTGCCAAGATAAATGCAGCCTACCGAGTGAGTTCTCAATGAAGAATACACTTGGGGGTACTTCTTCAAAGCAATGCAAAGGTGGCAATTTGGACCTCTATGAGGACTTATGGATTAATTAAATTTCTAGTTGCCATGCAAGATTTGCAAGCTGAAAATTTGATATCTCATCATTAGTGTGAAGAGAGTTAATTGTATATAATTTTCATATCCCAAACTGTGCATTATAAGTTCAGTATAAATTTGCTCTGCTAAATGCATATAAGTTATAGAGTAAATCCTGTTTAAATGGATAACACATGATTTATCTAAAAATGAGTTCTTTCAAATCCTCAGTTTTATAGAGCTCTTTTGGCAGTTTCTTCCAATGTACACATTTAATCCATTACATCTTGTTCTGCAGAGGTCCATGAACTTTATCAGTCAAGATATATCAGAATAAATGTTAAATTTATCAGTAAAATGTTGGAACAGAACGATTTCTGTACAACTGAATTTAAGCTTTCAGGAGCCTTACAGTTTAACCAAAAAAACGCATACATTACAAAAATTAATGTATCTTAAATTCAAAATGTACAGATATTTTGTCCTCTGTTGATAAAAAAGTGAATCTCACTTAATTGTTTTTTTCTTAACTGAATAACCCTGTTATTTATTTATTTATTGGTGTTTAAGGTCACATACTTATGCACAATGGCTAATCATGACCATGACAGTTTTATGGGTTGAGGAAGCCGGAGTACCCAGAGAGAACCACTGAGCAAATACGGGCAGCTGCCAGCTCCCCAACATCGTAAGTCTGCACTGCAGCACAGGCAAGGTTAGATTGGTTGAAGACATGTGCACCATCGACGTGCAGTACACCTTAGTACACAGCGTCATCGTAGACAATTGGGGTTAAGTGCCTTGCCCAAGGACACAACATGGGAGTCCGAAACGATCGCTCAGATGGTCACCCATTTGAGGACTAACCGGGCTTGACGTTGCTTAACTTCGGTGATCTGACGAGAACCGGTTACCGCAATGCCACCGTGCCCCCAATAACCCTGTTAATGGCATATAAATGGAATACAAAATCTTGTGATCTATTGAAGAATTACACTGATAACCACTGAATTTCCAACGTTTATGGTCTGAATAGATGCATTTGTTCAAATATATCTTTCTTGGAAGAGCTCCAAGCACCCTGCCAGACAAGATATAATAGAGTAAATGCTCCATTTGTCACGAGAAGACAGGAAAATGAACAAATTCCTGTTACTGTATTCTCCTGGTAACTGAATATTTTTCACTGGTAAAGTGGCGATTCCATTAACAGGATTATACAGTACAGTGGAACCCTGTTAATTGATTAGCGATTTTACCAGAGAAAAATATTCAATTAAGTGAAGTATTCGATTAACAGAGTTGTGTCGTTTTCCTGCCTTATAAACTGCGCATTTATTTCATTATATCTTGTTTGACAGAGCTCTCTTACAAAACACTGTAATGTTGTCCCAAATTAAGTTCAGTGAAGTATTTATTCGATATTCCTTCCAAACAGCACAATGCAAAATTCTTCAAATAAAACCTATGAAAAGTTCTTGTATGCAAAAATTAATTATGGTATAACCAAAATGACAGAGTATCACCACAATTTCACGAACTAAATTCAAGGACTTTTAAGGACTATGTTCAGTTGAATTCAAGGCTGTTGTGAGTCTAGTATTCAATCATTTTACTTTCAAGGACATTTTTCTGTTCAATTCAAGGATGTTGTGAGTCTGGTATTCAATATTTTGTGAGATCCCTCATGGAAAAGAACCAGAAATTCAATGTTTTCAATTATGATACACTCGTTTAAAAAAAAATGACATGATTTACTCATAAGTCTATTATTATTATTCAGTTATTGAGTCCACCTCTCACACACCTGAGATGGCTACCATAGGGAGTTGAAATATTAACACAGGCACTCGATTTGAACAAAGTTGAATCTGACCCCCCTAGAGATGTTGTATACCAAATATGAAAGCATTCTGACTGGTGGATCTGAAGAATACTTTTTAAAAATGAACCCCCATATTGCACTACGTTAAAATTTGGGCTTCCTTAACCTAGGGACTTGGTTTGAACAATCTTGAATCTGACCCTCATAACAATGATGTATACCAAACATTAAAAGATTCTGACAGGTACTTCTGAAGAATTAGATTTTTAAAGATTATAACCCATATGGACCTAAGTTAAAAATTTGGGCTCCTGTATTGAGCCTAAATATGAACCAAGGGGCTTCATTTTAACAAGTTTATATCTGAACCAAGGGGCTTCATTTTAACAAACTTGTATCTATATGCTGTATACCAAATATCAAAAGATTCTGATCATTGATTCTGGAGAAATTTTTAAAAATTTTTTTTGCAAATATACTGACTCAGCATTTTTTTTATGCCCCCACCCCCACCCCCCTACAGGATCCCTGACATAACTGATGGCAATTTTGTTTTACCACTCAATTCTACTGGTCCTAAGAATTCTTCATACCATATAACAGTTCTCTGTTCTGTGCAGTTTTGGAAATATTGGTGTTTGAAAATATTTAGATTTTTAGCTTCTGGGATTCTCACGGCGACACAGGAACATTTTTTTTGGCATCAGTCAAGTACTTATTACCCAATAATACCACATACCAAATCTGGTTCAAATCGGACCATCAGTTCAGATAATAGATATTTTTGGTGGGGCCAAAAATCTTGCCCCTCCAATTACAAAGGCAAATATTGCATCACAAACTTCGTTTGAACAAAATTGATTCTCACCTCAAAAGGAAGCTCCACACCACATATAAAGTCATTGTACCCACTGGTTCATGAGATTTTAAAAATATTCTGGAGCATTTCCTCCACCCCCTGCATATGGGGCTTGGCATGTTGAGTTGAATAAAAAAAACAATGCCCCTCCAGGACCATCACTCACACAAACTTTCACTTGAATTGGCCCAGTGGTTTTATTTATTTATGTATTGGTGTTTAAGGTCACATACTTATGCACAATGGCTAATCGTGACCATAACAGTTTTACGGATGGAGGAAGCCGGAGTAACCGGAGAGAACCAATGAGCATCGACAAGCAACTGTCGGCTCCTCAACATTCTAACTCTATTCAAGCTCCACTCAAGAAGGGTTACAGCGGTTGAAGACAACATGCACCATCGACGGGCAACCAAGATAAAGTGCCTTGCCCATGGACACAATGCGGGTCGTTCCAGACCAGTATCGAACTCAGGATCTCCTAGCATAGAAGTCCAACAGTCTACCACTGAGCCACCACACTCCCTCCAGTGCTTTTGGAAGCAAAGACCAAAACACGGTTTTGATGGACCGACGGACGACGGATGGAGATCGATCAGATAAGTTCAGCTTGAATTCGTCAAGGTGAGCTAAAAAGTACCCAAGCACAAGTACCAGTGAAAAACAAAATGGTTTTCAAGCACTACACTAGATCTTTTAATTCAGAAGTCATTTTAAAGTACTTTCAAGGCCTTCAAGGCCTTTAAAACTTGTTTATGAATTCAAAGGACCCATAGCTACTCTGAGGTATCATGTTACTAAAACTTTCACCTTTGCAACTATAACCTCTATTATGCTGTTATTTATTTATTAGTTTTAAGGTCACTTTCAGTATCTATGAATACATCATGATCACAACAAAAGTATGAAGTCAAGTTTAGTCAATTGTTTATACCAATGATGCTCAATTTTGAGGACTTCCCCCCTCCCCCTACTCCTAGGTATTAGTTACTGGGCCACATTTTGCCAGTAACAGAACTTGTTTATCCCCAGTAAACAAGCACTGGTTCACTTCCCAAGGTGATTTACACTGCTGTTAAAAAATCATATATTCCATGTTATGTCACTTACGTGTGCTGGAAGAGACCATATTTAATTTATGAGGTTCATGGATTTATATTTTCAAGCTACAGTCCTACAGTTGGATGGTGTTCGCACTTAATATTTAGAAATAAGACGGTCACACACTGGATGCGATGTGAGCATTGTACATGATGTGGTAAGTAATAATTAAAAGTTTTTTCTCTCACTTCACACTTTCCTCTTTGAGCTTTGTTGTGTATTGAATACAAATATTGCCTATACTATGACCAAAATGAAAACTGGAACATAAAAACAATAAAAATAATTCTGACACAATGAAGCGTTGCATAAAAATTATTATCAACAATTGTATGTTTCAGTTTAGACACTGGACTCAGTTTAATTGTTTGTCTTTATTATGTGCTTGTCAGATAGCAGAAAATGTCTTACAAATATTTAGAGGTTATGACTTGGTCAGTTTCATATCAGTTTTCTGACAAAGTTTGTCATTCTTTTCACAAAGCCTGAAGTTTCCTCTTCTCCTAGTTCAGCTATCTAAACATTTCAGCTTTCCCCACTGGGGAATCTGTGATGTTTGAATAGCTGAATTACCTATTCTCTCATTTCGACAGATCTCTGCTTACGGCTTTGAATTTTAGTTTGCGATGAATTTTCTGTACAACTCTCTTCTCTTCATCCACCTAATCCTTACCTTTTGCCATCATTAACCCTTTACCCAACGTAACGGCCAAAACCAGCCAGCGCTATTCTCAAAAATTGCCAATTAATTTTCATTTTTTGTCTCAAAAACATAGGTTATGACCCCTCGTTGGAACGAGCTCGTCGAGCTTGTTCCAATGAGGGGTCATAACCTATGTTTTTGAGACAAAAAATGAAAAAAATTAGTTATTCAATAATTTTTTTTGCAAGTGTCGTCTGCTTTTCATGTTAGGTAAAGGGTTAATTATCACCATATAAAAACTACTCCCTTTTGCCTGGTAATTCCAATTTTATTAATTGATTACTTTTGGCAAATAACGGAAACGATTTTGCGGTAAACAAAATGGCTTTGCCTAATAATGCATCAAGAGAGACAACTCTAGCTTGTTTCATATTAACTGAGATAAGCATCATATCAGCCAAGTCTGAAGTCATATCAGGCAGGTTCAATAATGGGCAATTCTGGGAAAGAAAATCATATCTAATATATAATTTTCAATAGATATAAAAGAATATCTTTCTGAAAATGAGATACATTATGCAATTAGTTTAGATTCGTATCACCAAGTTTTCACTCATGGCTTTCAGATGCTCGTGAAAACAAAGATTCCCCAGCAGTCAATCACAAGATAATTCTGTTACCAACTCGAAAACAGAAGGTATCCTCTATTTATTTGACAGAAAGGTTCAAATTAGACCACAATTACACATTGTTGAAATGGAAAACAGAAGAACAATCATTAATTATTACTTTATTGCATGAAGTACAATACTAGCATCACTTCCAATGTTTAACTGATTATAATGGGACAAAATTTTTAATTTTGTACAATTAAATAAAAATAATTGTGAGTTCACACCAAAGTTGTGATGTTAATAATGAAACTAAGTCCATAAATGGTAATGATTCAGACACAAATATTGCATATAACATCTGCATTTAATATGGGACCTGACATCAATAAGATGTACTAATGGGAAAATATGCTGCAAATTTGGAAATTTTCCATCGTACAAATAATAATAAAAAAAACCCGAGACAAAGGGACCCTTATATTTCATATAACATTTGGCTTAATGCACTTGTTCTGATAGGTCAAATAAAGCAGACAGAAGCAATATTCATAATAATTCTGTCTTTTACAACAGTCTGCCCTAAAAGTATAATTTAAACAATGTCCTTTTAAGACCCGTTGTGCAGGTAAGTAGTCATCTGCAGCTTTTATGGGATAAATATTTTGATGTAACAGTAATGAATATGTTAACACATAACAATACATGAAGTTTTATACTTTTATTCAAAGAAAAACTGATAAATAAAGATATGTGAAAAAAATGTTGATACAAGTTAGTTGATATGACATGTTATATGAGCATACCTCAACCAAGCTTCCCATTGTCCCAAAAAAGTAAAACCCTAACAAAGCTCAATATAAAAACATGATTTTATTTGTTAGAGTGAAAACAAATATTCACAACAAGAATACTTATGGACCCAATTTCCAATTTGGTCAATAAGTTCTTACAAATTTATAAATAAAAACTGTAGAGAATGTGATTGCCTTGCTGTGGAGGAAGCGGTTACATTTTTAATAATTTGAAAGCTTTTTCCACAAAACAGGTGTAAATAAACTATACAAAGGTTTGTTTGGTTTCACAAATTCACCATATTTGCAAACTTCACTTATTCTCACAAAAATGCCTTGAGTACTGAATGTTTTTTTGTATTTTTTAAAGTTACAATCAAATCAAGTTACCATTGATGTGAAACAGCAATAGCTTGATTTGATAATAAATTTAAAGCACACTACGACTAATGTTTTCTACTCAGTTGATGATCTTTCATTCTAATGAGTTTGACTTGCTATTCCAATGAGAGATAATTAGCAAGGTTTTGGAGAAAAATTAATGAAAGTGTCAATGACACTGCAGCTCAACTTGTCCAAGGAGGGACTGAACTGAATAGAAAGATCCAGTAATGCCAAGTCATTCCCTCAAGTTTCTGCAGAAAAGACATCACACCAAAGCTTCATATGAAATCTGAAAAAAACAGGATGAGGGAATGCAGCCTGCTGGGTGTACTAATAGAATTGTTAACAATTTATCCAAGATGGCCGGTGGTGGCCATATTTTTCAACGAAATACAGAAAAATTTGATAACTCCCATCTAGACATCATACCAATTATTTATTTTATTGATGTTTAAGGTCACATATTTATGCACAATGGCTAATCATGACCGTGACAGTTTTACGGGTGGAGTACCCGGAGAGAACCACCGAGCAACGGCGAGCAGCTGCCAGCTCCCCAACATCGTAACTCTGCACTGCAGAACAGGCAGGGTTAGACTGGTTGAAGACATGCGTACCAACGACGTGCAGTACGCCTTAGTACACGGCGTCATCGTGCTCCCACGCGGGCAATGGGGATGAAGTGTCTTGCCCAAAGACACAACGCGGTTGCCGCAGGTGGGATTCGAACCGAGGACCTCTCGGCTTGCAGCCTGCACCTCTACCTACTGAGACACCGCGCTCCTCACATCATACCAAAGTTTTCAACGAAATTCAGAAAAATTTGATAACTCCCATCTAGACATCATACCAAAATTACAAATGAAAAAAAATTCATATGCAAATCCAAGATGGCTGCTGGTGGCCATATTTTTCAACAAAATTGAGACAACTTTGACAACTCCCATCCAGACATCACACCAAAGCTAGAAATGAAATTTGAACAAGGTGGGGGGGGGGGGGGGGGGGGGTGGTTGGTACATGTCAGAATTTTTCTAAGTCCATACTTACCAAAAAATCTAACATTGTATTAAAAAATTCAAAAATCTGCAAAAAAATGTCCAGTCAAAGGTTAATGTTGTTTTATACTGATGCATTTAACACATATATGAAATACAAGAGGCCCCATGGGGCCTGAAGCACTCATCTTGAACAGAACATGATATAAACAGAGTCCCAAGAATGAATTTTACATTAAGCAATCCATCTCCATAGGATACATAGTCAATCGTTGAGCCCCTCAGGAGTGACTAAAATAGTCCAAGCATCCTGCCTTTTTTTCAGTTGATCATAATGTAAAAAGAGGAGCTCCCGTATCAAGCCCCTTGATTCAACCAATGTGGATTAATCTCAGTAACACCCCCCTAGAGGGTGCTGAATACAAAATTTCTAATTCCTCAGCTATTTTTAAAGAAATTCCCTCATATTGCACTAAGTTAAAATTCGGGTTCCCATAGGGAGCCCAAATATAAACCTAACACCTGATTTGAACAAAATTGAATCTGACCCCTTGGAGATGTTTTAAACCAAACATGGAAGCATTCTGACTGGTGGATCTGAAGAAGATTTCTAAAAATTAACCCCCATATTGCACTAAGTTAAAATCTGGGCTTCCATAGGAAGCCCAAATATTAACCCAGGGACTTGGTTTGAACAATCTTGAAATCTGACCCTCATAACAATGATGTATGCCAAACATTAAATGATTGTGACTGGTGGTTCTGAAGAAGATTTTTAAAGAATATTCCCCATATTGTTAAAATCTGGGCTCCTGAATTCAGCCCAAATATGAATTAAGGGGCTTCATTTTAACAAATTTGTATCTGCCCCCCTTTGGATGCTGTATACCAAATATCAAAAAATTCTGACAATTGGTTCTGAAGAAAAATTTGTTTCTAATTTTTGCAAATATGCTGACTCAGCATTTTTTCAATGCCTCCTACAGAACATCCTGAAATAACCGATGACCTCTGTTCTGTGTGGTTTGGAAAATAGGGGCATTTGAAAATATTTCTATTTTTAGCTCCTGGTGTTCCCACAGGGATGCGGCAATTTTTTTTGCATGAATCAAGTACTTATGACTCAACAGTACCACATAACAAATTTGGTTCAAATCGAACCATCGGTTCAGAAAAAAGAAATTTTGGGTGGGGCCAAAAATCTTGCCCCTCCCATTACAAAGGCAAATATTGATTCACGAACTTCGTTTAAACAAACTTGATTCTACACCTCAAAAGGAAACTCCATACCAAATATCAAGTCATTGTACCACTGGTTCATGAGAAGATTTTAAAATATTTTGCAGCATTTTCCCCCACCCCCTCCATATGGGGCTGGGTATGTTGAGTTGAACAAAAATGCAATGCCCCTTCATGACCATCACTCACACAAACTTTCACTTGAATTGGCCCAGTGGTTTTGGAGGAGAAGACCAAAACATGGTGTTGACGGACGACGGATGGAGGTCAGAACAGGTCAGAATTTTTCTTCGTCCACGCTTACAAAAAAAAATCAAACATTGCATTAAAATAGTCCAAAATCTCTGAAAAATGTCCAGCCAAGTGTTAATGTCATCTTATATTGATGCTTTTAACACATATATGAAACACAAGAAGCCCTAGGGGACCTGAGGGTGCTCAGCTGACACGGTAGCCTAAATAGCAACCCAGAGAATTGATTCAACAAGTTGCATCTGCTCCTCCTAAGAAAAGCTTATACCAAATATCCAAAGATTCTGACCAGTGGATCTAAAAACAAAGATTTAACAAACTTGAATATCACCCCCCTAAGGATGCTGCACACCAAATATCAAAACATTTCGACTGCTGGATCTGAAGAAGATGATTTTTAAAGAAAATTCCTCATTTTGAACTAAGTTACAATTCGAGCTTCCACAGTGAGTCCAAATATGGACCTAAGGGCATGGCTTGAACAAACTTGAATCTCACCCTCCTAAGGATGCTGCATACCAAATATCAAAACATTCCGAGTGCTGGATCTGAAGAAGAAGATTTTTAAAGAAAATTCCTCATTTTGAACTAAGTTATCATTCGGGCTTCCACAGTGAGCCCAAATATGGACCTAGGGGCATGGCTTGAACAAACTTGAATCTCACCCCCCTAAGAATGCTGCATACCAAATATCAAAACATTCCGACTGCTGGATCTGAAGAAGATTTTTAAAGAAAATTCCTCATTTTGAACTAAGTTATAATTCGGGCTCCCACAGTGAGGCCAAATATGAACCCAGGGACTTGGCTTGAACAAACTTGAATCTCACCCCACCCTAAGCATGTTGCATACCCAATATCAAAATATTCTGCCTGCTGGATCTTGAGAAGAAGATTTTCAAAGAAATTTGCCTGAAATGCACTAAGTTCAAATTTGGGCTCCTATACTGAGTCCAAATATAAACCCAGGGAGCCGATTTGAACAAACTTGAATCAGATCGACCCCACAATGTTGCATACCAAATATCAAAAGATTCTGCTTGCTGGATCTGGAGAAGAATATTTTTTTTAAGAAATTTGCCTGAAATGCACTAAGTTTGAATTCAGGCTTCTATAGTGAGCCCAAATATGAATCCAGGGGGCCGATTTGAATAAACTTGAATCAGATCCACCCCACAATGTTGCATACCAAATATCAAAAGATTCTGCCTGCTGGATCTGGAGAAGAAGATTTTTTAAGAAATTTGCCTGAAATGCACTAAATTCGAAATCGGGCTCCTATACTGAGCCCAAATATGAACCCAGGGGGCCGATTTGAACAAACTTGAATCAAATCCACCCTACAATGTTGCATACCAAATATCAAAAGATTCTGCCTGCTGGATCTGGAGAAGATTTTTTAATGTTTTTCCCATTGCCTACAGTGTTAAAAAGTGCTGACTCAGCACTTTTTCAAAGTTCTGAACAAGAGCACCGCGTAGCGGGACAATATACGAAAAATTTGAAATAAATCGGTCAAGGCAAACTAAAGTTATCGTCCGGAAACGAAAAGTTGGGCTAAATTCCCATAAATAAAGGGCCATAACTCTACTGCAAATGGGCCGCTAGAAATGGAAATCGAACCAATCCTGTATTTTGTCATACTAAATCCACATGCCAAATTTAACTCAGCTCAATCCATTACAACTAAAGTTATCGTCCGGAAACGAAATGTGTCCACGGATGGACAGACAGATAGACGGGTGGAGAGACCATTCACATAATACGTCCCATTTTTCAAACGGGTGTATAAAATCAACATCTGAAAAATTTGGTGTCAATCCGTCAAGGCGTTCAGCTTTAAATGAACGGAAACCAATTTTTTTTTTTAAAAATTGTGGTTTCAAAGGGCCATAACTCGGCGGCGGATGGACTGAGAAACACCAATATCAAACTTGACCTGTATTTTATTCCTACAAACAACATCTGAAAGTTTGATGTCGATCCATCAAGGCGTTTGACTTTAAATGAAGGGAAACCAATTTTTTTCGAAAGATTGTGTTTTCAAAGAGCCATAACTCTGCAGTGGATGGACTGAGAAACACCAATATCAAACTTGACCTGTATTTCATTGCTAAAAAGAACATCTGAAAAATTTGGTGTCAATCCGTCAAAGCTTTCAGCTTTAAATAAACGGAAACCAATTTTTTTAGAAAAATTGTGTTTTCAAAGGGCCATATCTCTGCAACAGTTGTACTGAGAAACACCATATCGAACTTGACCTGTATTTTAATGCTAAAAACAACTTCTGTAAGTTTGATGTCGATCCGTCAAGGCGTTCGACTTTAAATGAACGGAAACCAAATTGTTTACGGACAGACAGACGGACAGACAGACAGACTGATAACATAATACGACCGTTTTTTAAACAGGCATTTTAACAAGTACCTTGTGATCAAACCGATAGGGATTATTTTTAACCATTCTATTCTACTGGATAAAAGTAAGCTTTACACGAAATAAGAATTATCTGTGCCGTGTAGTTTTGGAGATATGGCAGTTTTAAGGTTTTCCCTATTTTTAGCTCCAGAGGTTCCCACGGGGCAATGTGAAAAATTTTTTTTGCATCAATCAACTACTTATGACCCATTATCATCCCATATCAAATTTGGTTCAAATCAACCTCACGGTTCTGAAAATAGAAACTTTAGGCGTGGCCAAAATTTTTGCCCATCCCATAACGAAGGCAAATAATGCCCGACAAACTTCTGTTGAACAAACAATGTTCTAAACCTCAAAAGGACTCTGTATACCACATATCAAGTCTCTGCTACTGGTGGTTCATTAGAAGATTTTCCAAAAATTTGGCCATTTTTTCCCCACCCCCTGCTCAATATAAGCTGAAACCTAATTTGCATAAAAATCAAAATGCCCCTATATAACCACTACTTACATGAAATTTAATTAAAATGTGGCCAGTGGTTTAGGAGAAAGAGGCTCAAACACCATCTTCACGCAGGATGATGGACGAAATTGTTGACAATATATATCCAAATCCAAGAAGGCTAATGGCGGCCATGTTTTTCAACAAAATTCAGAAATATTCGATAGCTCCCATCTAGACATCAGACCAAAGCTACATATGAAATTTGAAAAAGATTGGGTGAGAGATGCAGTTTGCAGGGTGTGCTAATGGAATTGTTGACAATTTATATGCATAATCTAAGGATGGCCGCTGGTAGCCAACATTTTTAAACAAAATTTGGAAAAATATGATAGCTCCCTTCTGGACACTGCCCCAAAGCCACATATGAAATTTGGGACTGATCGGGTGAGAGCTCCAGCCTGTAGGGTGTGCTAAAGGAATTGTAGGAAATTTATATCCAAATCCAAGATGGCTGGTGGATGCCACGTTTTTCAACAAAACTCAGAAAAATTTGATAGCACCCATCTAGATATCACACCAAAGCTACATATGAAATCTGATGTGGCCTGTAGAGTGTGCTAACAGAATTGATGGCGACTGGCGGCCATGTTTTTCAACGAAATTTGGAAAAATTTGATAACTCCCATCTAGACATTGCCCCAAAGCCATATATGAAATTTGGAACTGATAGGGAGAGAGCTGCAGCCTGTATGGTGTTCTAAAGGAATTGTGGATGGACAGAGGAACATACAGATGGACGGAAGATGGATTGCAACCTACCCCAATAGCCCATACTTGACGTCAAGTTGAGCAAAATAAGCTATGATTTGGTGAAAAACTAAAATATAAAAAAAATATTAAATTTTTTTTTAAAAGGTAGATGATGGACATGGTTCAGTCCCTTAACCCATCAAATAACCTAGAAATACTTATTTGTAAATATTTAAAAAACAAGACATACAGTGACCGCACGGCCACGGATGCCCCCAAACTATGACCTTGATCTGTGGCCTTGACCTCCATCAAACAAAAAGGAATTTGTGCACGACACATTGTCTCCCCATAAGCAACATGTATGCAAAGTTTCAACAAAATCCAAAGAAGCATCTCGGAGTTATGGAGCAACACAAAAAATCTTCCTGATGGATGGACGGACGGATGGACGGACAGACATACATACACTATATGCCCCTGAAAAAATTATTTTCAGGGGCATAAAAACAAAAACAAATAAAACAACCTATATTCAACTCCTAACAAATGGCTAATGATCCATCAATGAAACAAGTGTAAACCAGAAAAAATTTACCAAACAAAAAGTATATATTTTTGAACTGCCAGACGAGTTTTCTCATTTTATGTTCTTTGTTGCCAAAATAAAGCTTATGATTCCTAATTGTAATCAGCTTAACAAACTCTATGGAAAATTCTGTGTGTTTCATAACTGGAATTTAGTAATTTGTTAAGTTATGAGGTAATGCACTATGAAAGAACGACACATATGTCTTGTTAATGTGGTATGTATGAATTCATATAACCTCTGATATTTGTATCTTATGATTTGGAAAAACATGTATAAAAAAGACTATCCCCACATGATAAATACAAAATAAAATCATACTGGTCATAACAGAAAAAGAATTATTGAGAATAGCAATCAATGGAACACTGTTCAGTTTATTAACTAACCAATCAAAAAAAGAGAGAGACTTTACAAGATAGAGGGGGGGGGGGGAAGGGGGGTTAGAAACTGTTACATTCTAACACATCCCAACCGTTCAAAAACTGAAATGATATAGCCCCTTTACCATGGCTTTAAAATCTACCATTACTTTGTTAGAAATTGGTGGTAAGTCTCAACTCTGGTTTTATTGTGTCTTCAACATCCTGCAAAGTTTCAGTAAAACCAACAGTCTGGGTGCCAAAAGCCTGCTTTAGGGGGTACACTGCAAAAAAGATGTGTAAAGCATGTTACTGGAGTTTCTAGGGTAACTGTTTCCATAGATTCCAAATCCGATTGATGCCACTCTGTAACTCTTGGGCAAATTGAGATATTTAACCCCTTTCAGACCAACACAATTAAGTCAATACGATATTCCAACCTTGTTTTAAAATTTTTATTTACATTTAGGTTATGTATGTTGGTGATATACCAACCAAGCATTTATTGCCAGATTTGATTTACTTGGGTGAAAAGGTGAACATTTTTGATGAATTTGCACAGAAAAATAATTAATTTTGGGGGATTTTAGTATTTGTCAAGATAAACACAAGAGTAGAGTATGTAATGTATTTTATTATTCTTCAGGGATACATGTGACCATTTATTCCCAATTTAATCCCCAGCACTCTAGAAATGTTGCACATGTCTTGTAACGAACAATTTTATAACACGAAATGTGATAAAGATTTTCAAAAAAAATTAGATTTCACCGATTGTTGCAAAGGAGCATCATTGTATTGTGTGCACATAGATAGATACTTTATTTTGCAGTATACAAGCATTTTGGTTATTCACATATCATATATACATTAATTAGATTAATACACAGCAAATATACCACAGGGAGACGACATAATTTAAGTTGGATCTAAGATTGCAAAAGGTCTTACCCATTGCCTGAGTGATCCTCATCATCAGTTTCTACAGATTTTGACATGCTGTTTATGACACTGAAAAACGGCCCCAACAACAGCACAATGAATTGCAACCCACTTATGTAGCTGCATAGCTACTTCGTTTAGATCCACACAATTTCTCAGAGCTGCAACTACACTTTATTACCTCAATCACCTGCATAGATGCTGGGTCTATACTATCAGGAATGCCAATTGGAAACAGTGACTTGGACGGGTCATCTCGAGTTCACCCAAAGATTGTTGGGTCAATCTCTTGGGGTTTACTTAGTGGATTTAAAATGTGTTCTTTTAGCATTTTCTGAGAATGCTTCACTTGTTGGTGGAAGAGTGAATAATTTTGGTGCCTTTGTGCTTTTGTCAGACCACCACACCGTAAATCTGGTATCTGACAAGTCTTTTGATGGATAGCCACAGCAACTACTAATGAGCATAGTCACCTGTTGACAAACTGTATCCAATCAGCAGGGGGTACGGTGGTGTTGCGGTAACCGGTTCTTGTCAGATCACCGAAGTTAAGCAACGTCGAGCCCGGTTAATCCTTGGATGGGTGACCGTCTGAGCGATCGATTCAGACTCCCGCGTTGTGTCCTTGGGCAAGGCACTTCACCCCGATTGTCCACATGGGGGCACGATGATGCCCTGTACTAAGGCGTACTGCATGTTGATGGTGCGTATGTCTTCAACCAATCTAACCCTGCTTGTGCTGCAGTGCGGAGTTACGATGTTGGGGAGCTGTCAGCTGCTCGTCGTTGCTCGGTGGTTCTCTCCAGGTACTCCGGCTTCCTCCACCCGTAAAACTGTCACCAACATGATATGATTCTGGCTGTTAAAGTGCCGTTAAACCTTAATAAATAAATAAATAATTCAATCAGCATCCAATGTGCCTATTTGATCCAGAGTGACACTACTTAAATATTTAATAGCTGTCATCTTCCCTGCCTTAAGGCACTGGCCAACAGTGTTACAACTGGAGAATTCATATTTATTTATTGGTGTTTCAGGTCACATCCTTCTGCACAATAGCTAATCGTGACCGCAACATGGAGATAAAGTCATGTCCAGCCAATCATTTATACCCACGTTGCCCATTTTAGAGGACTTTCACCCCAAGCATTGCTGACAGGGTCCTATGTTACCAGTAAAACAGAGCTTGTTTAACGCAGTAAACAAGCACTGCTTCAATTCCTGGGGTTCCCAAAGGGATGGAGAATGCATGCACTACCAATAGATTTGTCATCAACTGTGTGTTTTCAGATGGTCTCCTTCAGATCTAATACCATTCTGTTACCACTTACTGATTCCATCATAAGTGAAATGCTCATGTGCTGTTTCCAATAGAAATAGGCCAATGTAACAAAGATGCCTGTGTCATCTGATATTACACTGACTATGCTGATGTCAGCTATTTTAGATACATGTATCTGATCTGATCTGTGAAGACTGATCAAGGAACATAATTTCGAAACGTACTATTCAGGAACAAAATTGGCCTCTGTTCCCACCAAAATCTAAATACTTCAAGATGTTTTGATGCCGCGGAATGAAAAATACAGCAATTTAAGTTTGTGGTAAATTATGAATATATAAACCAAATGTGCAGTAACATTTTACCCACAAAATTTCAACATATCATTTTCACTTCTATTTCTATCTTTTCTGGTGGTTTTTGATAGGAATGCATTCAAAAGGGTTAAATATCTAAATTGCACCAATGTCTAGAGAAGGACATCACTCGAATTTAGAATAAATGGATAAAGGCACCCAAAAAACAATCATAAAATATTTCACATGCTCTAATGCTATTTCAATCTTCAAAAATACTAAAATCAAAAAATTTAGTTATTTTGGGCCCAAATTCTCCAAATTATCACCTTTTTATCCAAATAACTTCTTGCGATAAATTCATATTTGGTATCTGGTCAACATATATAACCTAAATGTAAAGCCAAATTTTACTACAAAAATTTATTGGGCCAAGTCTGAAA
Source organism: Pictodentalium vernedei (assembly GCA_031216915.1). Taxonomy (NCBI): domain Eukaryota; kingdom Metazoa; phylum Mollusca; class Scaphopoda; order Dentaliida; family Dentaliidae; genus Pictodentalium; species Pictodentalium vernedei. The sequence continues at coordinate 318,953,538 of CM062294.1, forward strand.
AGGGTTAAATATCTCAATTTGACCAAGGGTTACAGAGTGCATCAATTAATTTCTGAATCAGGGACAAATGTTATACTATAAATGCCAATAAAATCTTTTACACCCCCTTTTTGCAGGGTACCCCCTCTGGCGTCCACACTACAAAAACAAGAGGCCCCAGGGGGCCTGAGGGCGCTCACCTAACATGGTAGCCTGAATATCAACCCAGGGAATTGATTTGAACAAGTTGCATCTGCCCCTTCTGAGAAAAGCTTATACCAAATATCAAAAGATTCTGACTGGTGGATCTGAAAAAAAAGAAGATTTTTAAAGAATATTCCTCATATTGAACCAAGTTATAATTCAGGCTCAAATATGAACCCAGGGACTTGGCTTGAACACACTTGAATCTCACCTCCCTAAGGATACTGTATACCAACTATCAAAAGATTCTGACCACTGGATCTGAAGAAAAATGTTTTTAAAGAATATTCCTCAGATTGAACTAAGTTATAATTCGGGCTCCCACAGGGAGCCCAAATAAGAACCCAGGGACTTGGCTTGAACAAACTTGAATCTCCCCCCCCCCCCCCCCCCCCCCCCAAAGATGCTTCATACCAAATATCAAATGATTCTGATTGGTGGATCGGAAGAAGATGTTTAAAGAATTTTCCTCATATTGCACTAATCTAAACATTTGGGCTCCCATAGAGAGCCCAAATTTCACCCAGGGATTTGATTTCAACAAACATTTGAATGAATTTTCCAAAGATGTTAGATGTGAAATATGAAAGCCTTTGGAGCAGTGGTAAGGGAGAAGATTCTTTAATGTTTTTCCCATTACTCACAGTATTAAACAAGAGGTCCCAGGGGGCCTGAGGGTGCTCACCTGACAAGGTAGCCTAAATATAAAATCCAGGGAATTGATTTCAACAAGTTGTCTCTGCCCCTCCTTAGAAAAGCTTATACCAAATATCCAAAGATTCAGACCAGTGGATCTGAAAAAATTTTTTTTTTAAAGAATATTCCTCATACTGAACTAAGTTATAATTGGGGCTCCCATAGGAAGCCCAAATATGAACCCAGGGACTTGGCTTGAACAAACTTGAATCCCACCTCCATTTTCCAAATATCAAAAAATTCTGACTGGTGGATGCGAAGAAGAAGATTTTTGAAGAATATTCCTCATATTTATTTATTTATTGATGTTTAAGGTCACATATTTATGCACAATGGCTAATCATGACCGTGACAGTTTTACGGGTGGAGGAAGCCGGAGCACCCGGAGAGAACCACCGAGCAATGATGAGCAGCTGCCAGCTCCCCAACATCGTAACTCTGCACTGCAGCACAGGCAGGGTTAGATTGGTTGAAGACATGCGCACCATCGGCGTGCAGTACGCCTTAGTACACAGCGTCATCGTGCCCCCACGTGGGCAATGGAGATGAAGTGTCTTGCCCAAGGACACAACGCGATTGCCGCAGGTGGGATTCAAACCGAGGATTCCTCATATTGAACTAAGTTATAATTCAGGCTCCCACAGGAGCCCAAATATCAACCCAGGGACTTGGCTTGAACAAACTAGAATCTCACCCCCCTAAGAATGCTGCATGCCAAATATTAAAACATTCCGCCCGCTGAATCTGAAGAAGATTTTTAAAGAAAAATTCCTCATATTGAACTAAGTTATAATTCGGGCTCCCACAGGGAGCCCAAATATGAACCCAGGGACTTGGCTTCAACAAACTTTAATCTCACCCCCCTAAGGATGCTGAATACCAAATATCAAAATATTCCGACTGCTGGATCTGAAGAAGATTTTTAAAGAAAATTCCTCATTTTGAACTAAGTTACAATTCGAGCTCCCACATTGAGCCCAAATATGAACCTAGGTACATGGCTTGAACAAACTTGAATCTCACCCCACTAAGAATGCTGCATGCCAAATATCAAAACATTCCGACTGCTGAATCTGAAGAAGATTTTTAAAGAAAAATTCCTCATATTGAACGAAGTTACAATTCAGGCTCCCACAAGCCCAAATATGAACCCAGGAACTTGGATTTAACAAACTTGAATCACACTCCCCTAAGGATGCTGCACACCAAATATCAAAACATTCCGACTGCTGGATCTGAAGAAGAAGATTTTTTATGAAAATTCTTCATTTTGAACTAAGTTACAATTCGAGCTCCCACAGTGAGCCCAAATATGGACCTGGGGACATGGCTTGAACAAACTTGAATCTCACCCCCACTAAGGATGCTACATACCAAATATCAAAACATTCCAACTGCTGGATCTGAAGAAGAAGATTTTTAAAGAAAATTCCTCATTTTGAACTATGTTATAATTTGGGCTCCTACAGTGAGCCCAAATATGAACCCAGGGACTTGGCTTGAACAAATTTGAATCTCCCCCTCCCCCCCTCCCTAAGCATCCTGCATACCAAATATCAAAAGATTCCTATTGGTAGATCTGAAGAAGATTTTTAAAAGAATATTCCTCATACTGCACTAATTTAAGATTTTTTTTTTTTTTTTTTTAGACAGCCCAAATATGGAACCAGGGAATTGATTTCAATAAACATGTGAAACAATCTTCCAAAGATGTTATATGTGAAATTTGAAAGCTTTTGGAGCAGTGGTTTGGGAGACAAGTAGTCTTAAATGTTTTTCCCATTACCCACAGTGTTAAAATATGCTGACTCAGCACAAAGTACCCCATGATAAAATCGCTAGCAATTTTTTTCACCATTCCATTCTGTTGGTCCTAAGGAAGCTTCACACCAAATAAGAATTCTCAGTGCCATGTAGTTTTGGAGATATGGGCTTTTTAATTTTTTTTTTATTTTTAGCTCCTGCGCTTCCCATGGGGCGACAGGAAAAATTTTTGGGGCATAAATTAAGTACTTATGACCCAATAAGCCCTCATATCAAATTTGGTTCAAATCTGCCTCTCGGTTTGGAAAATAGAAATTTTGGGTGGGGCAAAAATTCTTGCCCCTCCCATAACGAAGGCAAATATAGCTCCTCGAACTTCTCTTGAACAAATCTGAGTCTACACCTCAAAAGGAAGCTGCACACCAAATATCAAGTCTCTGCTACTGCTGGTTCACGAGAAGAAGATTTTTTAAGATTTAAGCACGCTTTTTGGGCATGGCCCTACCGAGGGGCAGGTCAACTTGATTTGAACAAATTTGAATTGACATGTGATAGGGAACATGCACACCAGATTTGGTTCAATTTGGTTGAGTAGTTTGTGAGAAGAAGTCGGTAATGTAAAGTTAATGCCAGATGCCAGACGGACGGAAAGTGGTTAGTAAAGCTCCCCTTGAGCTTCACTCAGGTGAGATAAAAAATTCTGACTGCTGAATCTGAAGAAGATTTTTAAAGAAAATTCCTCATATTGAACTAAGTTATAATTCAGGCTCCCACAGTGAGCCCAAATATGAACCCAGGAACTTGGCTTGAACAAACTTGAATCTCACCCCCCTGGTTCAAATCAGCCTCTCGGTTTGGAAAATAGAAATTTTGGGTGGGGCAAAAATTCTTGCCCCTCCCATAACGATGGCAGATATAGACCCTAGAACTTCCCTTGATCAAATCTGATCCTACACAACAAAAGGAAGCTGCACACCTTATATCAAGTCTCTGTTACTGCTGGTTCATGAGAAGAAGATTTCTTAAGATTTAGGCTCACTTTTAGGGTGTGGCCCTACCAAGGAGCGGGTCAACTTGATTTGAATAAATTTGAATTGACATGTGATAGGGAACATGCACACCAGATTTGGTTCAATTTGGTTGAGTAGTTTGTGAGAAGTCGATAATGTAAAGTTAACAACGGATGCCAGGCGGACGACGGATGGAAAGTGATTAGTGAAGCTCCGCTCAGGTGAGGTAAAAATGATCACTCAGCATTTTTTCAAAGTCCTGGAAAAGTACCCTATGATAAAACCGATAGCAATTTTTTTTTGACCATTCCTTTCTGCTGGTCCTAAGGAAGCTTCACACCAAATAAAAATTCTCAGTGCCGTGTAGTTTTGGAGACACTGGAATTTTAATTTTTTTCTATTTTTAGCTCCTGCGGTTCCCTTGGGGTGACAGGAAAATTTCTTTGGCAGAAATTAAGTAATTATGGCCCAATAAGCCCTCATATCAAATTTGGTTCAAATCAGCCTCTCGGTTAGGAAACTTAAAAAATTTATAGTAATTTATATATTTTTTATACTTACCAATGACCCAGACATAGCTGGTGCTAACTCTTAAAAATATAGGGCCAAACACAAATTTTGCCCCCCAATCCCTAAAATTTGCATCTAAAACCAAAGAAATCATGACCTGAATGGCCCTCCATACTTCACCTCTACTGCGCATGCGCAGTGTCAAGGACGTCCCGAAATTGGCGCCATTAATCATTCTTACCATCAGTGCCTGGTAAGCACTATGTCCTCAGCGGGGAGGTATGAGTTCCCAACTCCTGGGAGGGCCATCCCCGTCTGGGTCATTGGTAAGTATAAAAAATATATAAATTACTATAAATTTTTTAAGATTTTTATACTGTACCAATGACCCAGACATAGCTGAATAGTAAAAAGGCTGGAGGGCCCAGGACATAGAGGAAAATCCAATAAGCTCAACTATATAAAAAAGAGTCATCTCCTGGAGGAGAAAAGGAGAAATAGGCTTCATGTGTATCTTTCTTATTTATGATAAATTAGAAAGACACAATACCTTCTATAATTGAGCATCATAACATCCATGTTCTCTATTAATATCCAGTATAATACTTATACTAATTATATTTAAAGTAAGCCAATAAATAAAGTTAGTCCAAAGAATTAAGACTCTTTATGCTCTTTAAAAAGTGTCCGAGGATAGTATAATAACACCCGTTTGACACGTGACATATTCAAATGCTATACTTTAAAACTATGACATGAATGAATTTTTAAAACATAACTTTCACTTAAGAAACCATCCCAGTAACAGCTCAGAATTACTGACTCCGGAGGAGGTATCCCCTTGTTTTCATAATAAAACAGGTGACCCAAGGGAACACCCTCCCCCCCCCCTTTTTCTTGCCCTGGGTCAAATAGCTCAGAGCGAAGAGGGCAGCAGGACGGAGTCACTGCCGGAACATAAAGCCTACATAGCTATAGTTGCAATTGTTAAGTGATCGACACTCTGAGCAGCTGATAATGGACCTAAAAAATGCAGGCCTCCAGAAATGGATTCGATATTTCTGAGATAAAAATTCATTAATGTGGATGGCTGAGACCAATATGCAGCCTACTTTAATCTACAATAGCAATACTATACGTCAGCCCAAGATGTAGAAGAGCTCTTACTTCATGAGCCGAAATCTTAAGCACAGACTGCTGAGTTAAGGATAGATTATCCTAAGCAGTACCGATAGTTAACTGAATGCATTAAGAAATAGAATGGACCGTAATGTCCTTTCTATTAGGCATCAGAGCCAGAAGAAGCTTTACGTCCTACTGATAAACTGAGATCTGTTAATAAATACATAAAGCTCTATCCGGACAGAGTAAAGGCCTATGCCCGCTCGAAGACGGAAGGACCTTAAAAACAATAGGTTCCGGATATCATTAGGAGCCTGATTCTTAACCAAAATTACAACATTAGTAGTAAAGGTAAAAGAGTTTCCGATACTATGAAAGTGAGAATCGTCCACCGATAGTGCATGAAGCTCACTGACTCTTCAGCAGAAGAGAAGACTAAGAGAATTGCTGCCTTATAAGGCCAGAATTTGAAACTACTGTCTCAAGGGGTTCAAAAGGTTGCTTTAGTTAATAAGAACCCAAGCTAAATTCCGAATAGGAATTAATCTAATGATTCTAGGTCTCTTATCGAAAAGTTTCAAACTAACTTAGATAAAGAGACATTAGGCTCAATTGTAAACTATCATGGTGTGCATAGGTATCAGATAACATAGACCTATAACCTTTAAAAGTAACTGGCTGCAGATGATCTCGTTAAACAAGTATACTAGAAAGTTTGCAATGTCTGGTATGGAGGGATCAAAAATATCAACATAAAGATCCCTACACCAACGACGGAAGACCCTCCACTTTAGCCGCATAGTATAGCGAAGAGGAGGTCCTTCTACAGTTAGGAATCGCGTCCACTACTCGTCCTGTACAATGTTTGCCATGCAAGAAGGACCGCACAACGTAATACGTGAAGGTTGAGACCTTGCGGGTTGTGATAGAGTTGACACGATTTCCCCAGCGAAAAAAGATCCTCTCGTGGAGGAAGTTTCCGCGGTAAGTCCCACAGCAGACATCTAAGTAAATTTATCCACCGTCTCTGTGGAGACAGAGATGCTACCAACAGAATTGTATTGTGAATGAATAATCCTAGCAATACTTGCTGAATCAACAGCGCTGGAGAATACGTATATCCTATCATCGCGTCTTACTAGATCGATAGAGCGTAAACTACATATGCTCGGGGATCCGGACATGGTGACACATACGTCTACAATTGATTGGAGAGTTGTGTCGCAAATAATTTTATCACTGGGCGCTCCCATTGATAGCAAATCTGATTGAATACCTGTTTGTTGAGAGTCCATTCCGACGGCAACAAACGACCCTTACGTGAAAGGGAGTCTGCAAATACGATCCGACGACCGAGAATATGACGAACCAAAACAGAACTTGGTGTACTATAACAAACAGAAGGATTCTTTCCATTAAATTGAATAACGGAAACGAATGAGTGCCTCCCTGGTTCCGGATATACGCAACTACTGTCATATTATCGGACAGGATTGAACATACGTTTCTGAATAAAATTCATCCAATGACGTAGTGCAAGCCAACATAATATTCTTCCTTGGAAGTTAAGAGCTTGCCTAAAAACTGCGGAACCCAAAGACCCTGGCACTTCGAATCCGTTGGGATCAAAATTGTGTCCCAACCTGTTTGACTGGCATCCGTCATAATCAAAAAACTCGGATTCGGCAACTACAGTGGAACTCTCTGAGTCAATCACCGAATGTTTGCCCACGTCTGAATCTCTTGTTACACTTGATAGACAAGAGAACGTGTATATCGAGCAATTCAAGATTGCTGAAAGGTTGCCGTCAAAGAGAAGCTTCTCCGAGACCGAAGCGACTCTGAGAGAGTTCTTCACCTTACTATCCACGCACGTGGATGTAGCTAGGGCTGCATCACGTCTAACCAACTCCAGGTTGCCACTGAAGGGCGGAGTTATACGTGGAAAAACTGTTGCCCCTGAAAGAAATCTCATTGACGATCATATCCTGGAATTCTTTCTCTTGAAGACGTAATGATAATGTCTCAGTAAGGTGGTGTACGTATGATAAAGCGTCCAAGTTAAGTCTATTATACATCATTGTCGTTTCCAACATCGTGGTTGGAATTGACATGGACGGCGAAAAAGATAATTCCCAGTCTTCAGCCTCGCCGTCTTAGACGCAAAGGAACTCTCGGTAAGCCCAGTTCTGCCAATAAAAAATTATTTCCTAGAATTTACGAAAGGCAGAATAGAGCATTGCGGACAAGAAACTAGACTAGCATGTTGATAGCAAGCTTATATATAGCGTCGTTCAATAATTCGAATGTTCTAAAGACACTATTGGACTGCGTCGGCAACTCAGGGACAATGTCCCTGAACCGATCCAAAACTCCGCGTCCAATGACGCTATTAGTCTCTTATCCAGCATCGCAGCAATGTAGTCCGACGGAACAACCTCTGGAAGATAATGCTGGAAGAAATGTATGGCAGCTTCTGTTGTTCCGAAAGGGAAAGCTCGAAATCGTCCGAATCCCTTTCGCCATCCTGTCGGACCCTATGAAGTGTTCGGTCGTCCGTACCTGATGCAACAGCGGAGCGCACCGACCCAGCGCCGTCGGATTATTCCTGATCCGACCGAGAATCTGTCGTTTGCTGGGATGCTACGATAAGCTGTGCTATTTTGGATAGCACGTCCGTCACTGAGGCCTGTGGAGAAGTGGTCTTACGATGCATTGCCGCTGGAAGCTCCGTGTTCGTTACCCCGTGCATACTTCAATTATGCGAGCGACCGGAGCATGCAGGCCTCGTGTCCCTTGGCTACGGATGGCGTGACCTGTTCGCCATGCAATCACTGAATGACGAAGCTGGCCGAATATTCGAGGTCACGTAGCCAATGTGCGTCGTGTGCGCTGCTGTGAGGATGAGGAAGCATTATCGACAGTCACTCGGACTGTCTATATAACGGAGCGTCCGGAGCGGCGGACATACGCTCCGAATGTGAAATGTCTGTACCACAACATCCGGTCCCATATGTTGTTGCACGAGAGAGGGACCTCTCTCGCTCGCCGCCCGGACGGACCGGACGAGCTAGGAACCGGACTAACAGGCTTCCTCCGATCTCTCCTCTAATCCGTCATCACTGGGTGTGTACTAAAGTCTATTATAGTGCTCGCATCACCCAAATCTCCTTCCTAGACCGCAACGGACGAACCCGACTGCCGAACCATTCGATGAATGGACGCTACACCGGGTGAGCTAGCGAATGTCAACTCCGTCGATCCTACTAGGGACCTCTTAGGCGATTGACGTAATCCATGAGCACTAATTGCCGCTAGCTCTTCATTAACTATGACGACAGAGGCACACTTTTGAAAGACATCTCAGTAATTTTGCGAACAAGAAACCAGACATGCTTGTAATAGCAAGCATATAAAAATATATATATAGCGTCGTTCAATAAATCGAAAGTATCTGAGACATTATTGGACTGTGTCGGAACTGAGGGACGATGTCCCTGAACCGAACCAAAAATTTCTAAGTCCACCGACGCTATCAGTTTCTTATCTGGTATCGCAGCATTCTGGTCCGACGAAGAACCTCTAGAAGATGAAGTCGGATGACACATACAGCAGCTTATGTTGTTCCGAAAGGGAAAGCTCGAAAATCTCCGAATCCCTTTCGGCATCCCGTCAGACCCTATGAAATTTTCGGACGTCCGCACCTGATGCTTCCGCGGAGCGTCCCGACCCAGCGTCGTCGGATATTACATTATGCGACAGAGATTCTGTCGTTGCTGGGATGCTGCGATAAGCTGTGCTATTTGGGATAGCACGTCCGTCACCGAGGCCTGTGCAGAAGCGGTCTTACGATGCTTTGCCGCTGGAAGCTCCGTGTACGTTGACTCCCGCATACTTTCTTATGTGAACGTCCGGAGTCTCCAGGCCTCGAGTCCCTGGCTATCGGATGGCGTGACCTGGTCGCCGAGGATTCTCTGATTGGCGAAGTTGACTGGATATCGGAGGCCACGTAGCCAAGGTGCGGTCGTGTGCGCTGCCATGAGAATGAGGAAGCCTTATTGACAGTCTCTCCGGACTGTCTATATAACGGAGTGTCCCGAGCGGCGGACGTATGCTCCGAATGCGAGACATTTTGTACCACAACATCTGGGGCCAGATGTTGATGTACGAGAGAGGGGCCTCTCTCGCTCGCAGCCCGGATGGGCCTGGACGAGCTATGAACCGGACTAAAAGGCTTCCTCCGTTCTATCCTCTAATCCGCCGTCACTGGGTGTGCACTTGATTATTTTATAGTGCTCGCATCACCCAAAACTCCTTTCTAGACCGCAACGGACGAACCCGGCTGCCGAACCATTCGATGAATGGACGCTACACCAGGCGAGCTAGCAGACGTCAAAGGCCGTCCAACCTACTAGGGTCCTCTTAGGCAATTGACGTATTACATGAGCACTTTTCCGCTAGCTCTTCATTAATTGTGACGACGGAGGCACACTTTTGGAAGACATCACGGATACATCACCCTGATCATGATCGTCTGAAATAGAGATTGATAAAGTAGAGTGACCCTGCGGGGAAAGGACTGGAATGGCCAATTCCCCACTAACATACCGTGACACACGCTTCCCATGTTGTCATCGAAATTAACACATACAGAACAGGAGTTAGTGCGAGTACACTGACTACATTATACAATGATTATGAAAGTCAGAGGAAGATATCCTCTTATTACAATTGAACAATATCCTTTCATTGTGAAAAGAAAACAAAGTCCTAGTACTCGCACCTACCCCAGACAATCAAAATACATAATAACAAGATCCATTAACATAGAAAAAATAATTGAATCAAAAAATTTTGAAAAAATATTTTTTCAGAACAGCCCAAGTTTCTGAAAAGTAACGTTGAGCCCCAATGGATCCCAAGCCTAAGTGTGGACAAAAATTCTAAAAATATTTTAAACAATTTATGCAACACTTACGAACAATAATAATGTATCTAGTTATGATTAAATTAACATCAAGATATTATTTTCAAGAAATCCCCCCTCACACAGAGGGCTGCTGGAAATGTAAACAATAAGTGTAAAAACACCAGATCAAGACTCCAGGCCCTGGCCCAAAATCAGTTACCAATAATACACTATCTGATGCAAAACAGAGACTTCCAGGGAAGAAACTGCAGAACATCAGATGGTAGATGCAGAACACTACGCCTAACCACCCATAGGTGAAGATGTAAACATGGGGAAAAGAACAGAATTCATTCTGTTAACCAGCTAAAACTCCCAATAAATTTTAGTAATAATATTACAGAAAATATGCCAAAAGCATGGGAGAATAGCAAGAGGGGACTTAAAGGAAAGGGAGAGAGGAAAACACTGAACAAGCAGTGTAACTTAATAACAAGAATGACCACAACAGGCTGTTGCCTCGAAAATAGGTAACTTAACATAATTTCATTAAAAAATTTTAAGTTACAGTCCTGATTATTTTCTGTCACTCATTTTTCCTCTCCTCCTTCTATATCCTCCTTAGAATCACCATTTCACTAATATTTATGTGTCTGGCATCATTTAAACTGAGATTTACAAGCACAAAGATCAGTCAGATGTTAACTGATGAAGGGCCAAAGAAAGAATGATTAATGGCGCCAATTTTGGGACGTCCTTGACACTGCGCATGCGCAGTAGAGGTGAAGTATGGAGGGCCATTCAGAACATGATTTCTTTGGTTTTAGATGCAAATTTTGGGGATTGGGGGGCAAACTTTGTGTTTGGCCCTATATTTTTAAGAGTTAGCACCAGCTATGTCTGGGTCATTGGTACAGTATAAAAATATAGAAATTTTGGGTGGGGCCAAAATTCTTGCCCCTCCTATGATGATGGCAAACATAGCCCCTCAAACTTCTCTTGAACAATTCTGAGTCTACACCTCAAAAGGAAGCTGCACACCGAATATCAAGTCTCTGCTACTGCTGGTTCCCATCCAGGGGTGGGGCAACTTGATTTGAACAAAATCAAAATGCGATGTCATAACAATCATCTTAAATTTCAAACTTAAATCGGTTCAGCGGTTTTGGAGAAGTCGCAAACACCATGTTCATGGACGACAGATGAAGAGTGATCACTAAAGCTCACCCTGACTTTCAGTCAGGTGAGCTAAAAAATTTAAAATATTCAAGCCTTTATCGAGGATTCAAATTATGTAAGGCCAAGTGGCTGTCACCATTACAATAATTATTCTCCAGTAATATCCAGTACAAAAGTAATTTATTAAACACTATTTTTCATATTTAATATCATCATCCTGCAGAACAATAAATATTTTCAACATGGAATTACATCAAAGGTACTTTCCATATCATTTGAAGCTATTTACATAGCAATAACCACGTATCACAAAACTGATAAATGAGAATAGTATTTTACAATTAGGACTAATAAATTTTTTTTTTGGTTTCCCAGGGTAGTTTCCCACAATTTTACGAAGAGGGAGGGAGGGTGGGGACATTTTTTGAGGTTTTTTTTGCATTATTCTCTGGAAAAAAAAACAAGGTTTTCAGCAGCCAATTTTCCATACTGCAGTCGTAAATTTAACCAATTAACCCTAGTTTGAGTGAGCTTTGTAAAACAAAATATAGTTTAATTTTTTTTTAAGTCCAACAAGTGTAAAATAGTATCATTGAAGAAATTTCCAGGTAAAAACAAGAAAAGCATTGCAAAGCGATTCCAATCCACCCTCCCCCCCCCCCCCCCCCCCCCATCCCCCCACAAACAAATATATTCGAAACCAATTACAATCAGGCCCCATAAAAATTTACATTTTTTAACAAAGGGCAATAACTCCATAATTTTCATCGCATATTGCTGGTCATCGAACTTCATGTAGACATTGCTGCTATAGAGACATACACCGAAAAGAATTGAAATCTGGTTAATATTGTTAAAGTTATGCCATAAACAAGCATTACATGTTACTTTTTAAACAAGGGCAATAACACCCAAAATTTTCATCAGATATTGGTGGCCATCAAACTTGACGTAGACATTGTTGCTATAGAAAGATATGCCAAAAAGAATTGAAATGTGTAAACAAAGTTCAGACAGACGGACAGAGGTCTCTGCTATTATCCCTCCCTTGTGCACGGGGGAGGGGGGGACTATAAAGAATAAAGCAGATTTTCAATGATGCGGGAGGTGCCCGAGGCAAGAATATTTTTGTGAATAGTTTTACTGAAAGATTTTCTCAAACCTTCCTGAATGCTACAGTAATTTTAACTGGAAGCACAAAAAAAACTTATCAATTGGGGATCAGTAGTTATTTTTAGGTGACAAAGTTACATGTTTATGGGTGACCCCTTTACCAAACATCAGCAGAAGGTGATGCTTGCAAAAACACTCTTGAATAAAAATAAATCTTCATTTTTTGCCTTAAAAACATGGCTTGTGGCCTCAATGACCTCATTCCAATGAGGGGGTCATAAGCTCTATTTTTTAGGTAAAAAATAAAATTGTAATTGCAAGTGTTGGCTGGTTAAGGCTGTTATGTTAAGGTAAAAGGTCAACACATTCATTGTTGTCACAATTTTTAACCATGTGTTGCCAAATGGCATTATCACATTTTTAAGTGCAATGGGTTGAAAATTTAAGCAGCTTACAGATACCCAATGCTGTTTTAAGTCAAGTGATTGTATCTGAAACAAATCACGCCAACACTATGATTATTATGGAGAATTTGTTCCCTGATTGAGGAATGTTATTCAAAGTTGAAAAGGCTCATTAGATTGCATCAATGAAATAGTATTCATTGATTTTGGCTGCATTTTAAATGCAATTACAGTATATTCCACGATATATTTTTGAAAATTGGAAAACAAATTCAATGACTTCTCTGACTATATTCCATTACTTTTGGGTACTGGACAGTGATTTTATGAAAATGAAATCCATTTTTATAGGAACACATATTTCTCCCATACACATGAATTTTTCTGTTTAAACATATGAAAAACAACAATTATCTTTCAGCATTCAAATTGCAAATCAATGATTTTCACAGTGCAGGGCCTGAAAGACATGAAATTAAAACTCCATGGTTTTCTATGATTTTTAACCCTCTGCACACTGATGTCAAAATGCCAAAATTTAGAGCAGCAAATTTTTCCCATGATGCAACCAGGAATTTAACCAATTTAATTGTTTGACACTCTGTGAAACAAGATTGAATTGCTTAAATTCCTAGATGCATTATGGGGAAAACCTGAAGGTTGAAATTTTGGTCTTCTGACATCAGAGTGCAAGAGGTGCTGGTGATCCAATCTTTGACGGAATTCTGACACGGCACCAGAATATCTTTTATCTTTCAGGAATGCAGTTAGACTGAAGATCTGTCCAGAACAATTGAAGAAAAAGAGGAACTTCAAATTTTCAATTCACAGCCCACAAACCAAATCTGCTAAGAAGTCTATACACTCCCTTTCTGGGACAGGTCACTTCTTACCACTGGTTCAAATTAGTCCAAATATGGTTCCACTTTTGAAACAAGAGACCCCAATCGCTCACCTGTCAAAGTGGTTCAAAGACGTATTTGGGGTCACATTCAGTTAGACATGGTTCATCAACACTACAAAGGAATGAAATCATGAAAGGCAAATTTTATGGAAAAACACTAAGGAATGATTTGAAAAAACTTGAACCTAACATGCTCCCCCCTGCCACCCCCACCCAAAGAGAGCCCAAATATTAAGCCAGAGACTCAAATTGAACAAACGTGAATCTGATCCCCCTTGAGATGTTATATACCAAATATGAAAGAATTCTGACTGGTGGATCTGAAGAAGAAGGTTTTTAAAGAAATGTCCTCACATTGCATTAAGTTAAACTTTGGGCTCAAAGAGGGAGCCAAAATATTAACCCAGAAGATTTGAAAAGAAATTCCCTCATATTGCACCAAGTTAAAATTCAGGCTCCCACAGGTAGCCCAAATTAATAACACAGGGGCTTGATTTGAACAAATTGGAATCTGACCCCCCTAGAGATGTTGCATACCAATTATAAAAAGGATTATGACTGGTTGATCTGAAGAAGATTTTTAAAGAAATTTCCTCATATTGCACTAAGTTAATATTGGACTCCCATAGGGATTCCAAATATCAACCCTGGGATCTGATTTCAACAAATTTGAATCTGACCCCTCTGGAGATGTTGTATACCAAATATCAGATGATTCCAACTGATGGTTATGGAGAAGAAGATTTTTAAATAGGAAGCCCAAATATCAACCCAGGGACCAGATTTAAACAAACTTGAATTTGACCCTCCTAGAGATGTAGTATGCCAAATATGAAAGAATTCTGACTGGTGGAGCTGAAGAAGATTTTTAAAGAAATTTCCTCATATTGCACTAAGTTAAAATTTGGGCTCCCATAGGGAGCCCAAATATCAAGCCAGAGATAAAGGTTTGAACAAACTTGAATCTTACCCTCATAGAGATGTTGTATACCAAATATGAAAGCATTCTGACTACAGGGTCTAAAGAAGAAGATTTTTATAACAATTCCTCATACTGCACTAAGTTAGGGAGCCAAAATATTTTCCCAGGTAAACGATTTGAACAAACCTGAACCTGACCCACCTCAAGCTGTTGTATACCAAATATGAAAGGATTCTGACTGGTGAATCTGAAGATTTTTAAAGAAATTCCCTCATATTGCACTAAGTTAAAATTCAGGCTCCCATAGGGAGCTCAAATATATACTCAGGGACTCGATTTGAACATACTTGAATCTGCCCCCCCTGCCCCCCCCCCCCCCCCCCCCCTCCAGATATTGCATACCAAATATGAAAGGATTCTGACTGGTGGATCTGAAGAAGAAGATATTCAAAGAAATTTCCTCATATTGCAATAAGTTAAAATTCGGGCGCCAAAGGAGAGCCCAAATATTAACTCAGGGACCCGATTTGAACAAACTTGAATCTGACAATCCTAGAGATGTTGTATACCAAATATCAAAAGATTTCAACTGGTAGATCTGAAGAAGAAGACTTTAAAAGAATATTCCACATATTGCACAAAGTTAAAATTTGGGCTCCAATAGAGAGCCCAAATCTTAACCCAGGAACCCGATTTGAACAAGCTTGAATCTGACCTCCCTAGAGATGTTGTATGACAAATATGAAAAGATTCTGACTGGAGGATCTGAAGAAGATTTTTATGAATTTTTGAAAACAAAATTATGGGTGCTATCAGCGTTATGCCTCTTGTGGTGTCCACTGTGAGCGTGGCAACTTTATTTGAACAAACTTGAATTGACATATGAAGAGGAATATGCACACCAAATTTGGTTCAATTTGGTCCAGGAGTTTGTGACGAGAAGTCGATAATGTAAAGTTTATGCTGGACGGATGGCGGATGGAAAGTGATTAGTAAAGCTCCCCTTGAGCTTCGCTCAGGTGAGCTAAAAAAAACTGCTTTTGACTTGCCACACAAAAGACTACAACACATTTCTTTTCTAATAAACAGTAATTTTGAGGAGATGAACGTTTTTACAGCAGTCAGCCTATATTTTATATTTCTATATAACTCATGTAAAGGTAAAATATCAGAGACAGAAATTCCAGACATTCAATGATTTATTTAAATAATTACTTTATTAAATAATTTTATTATTATCCCAGCACTTGTTACCATCACAGGTGTGGTACAAACAGCCCAAAGCCCCATAGCTACATTCTATTGAAGGGCTTTGTGTAAAACGGCAGCCGAAGGCTGTTACTGAATGCTATAAGAACATGACAAGGTGAATCCCCTCTTGTCTGGTGAATTGTAGAGAGTGTGTCAGATAATGACAATAGTATAATCCCTCAAGTGCTACATTTCCAAAATGCCTAAATGCTTCCTGTTTTTGTTTTTCTGTTTTTTCTCAATGATCTGATTCCAGATCATAAGCAATGTTTGAAAGGAAAAGAAAATCTGGTTATTTTTTTAATCTTGATATTGTCCCCTTTGAAACTTGTATAAGATAAAGGGTAAAAACTGACTCATTGAGCTTATGTTCCTCCATTCTGAAGATGGATCCTCTTATTTTGCAACAACATATCTTCCAGTTTATGTTCTCCATTATATATTTTTAATATGAAATGAACAACTTTAATAATTTGGAGAAAAAAAACAACAAACAACAATTGTGGCTCTTCAAATAAAATTATAACATATAAATTATATATAACAAAAACCTCCAGATAAATTACAAGAACAGTAATAGCAGATAAAGGACTTCATGACTTGAAGTGTTATGAAAATTTGAAAATGCAGAATACAATAGTACTACCTAACTGGATATTGCATAAAGCATTATTATTATTATTTATTGGTGTTTAAGGTCACATATTTCAGCACATTGGCCAATTGTGAATGGTACATGGATTTTAAGTCAAGTCCAGCCAATCGTTTATACACGTTGCCCATTTTAAAGGACTTCAACCCCCAGGCCCTGATGATCAGTTCCTATTTTATCAGTAAAACAGAGCGTCTTTACCATAGTAAACAAGTACTGTTTCACAGTCCAGGGTTCCCAGTTGACCATAAAGCCAAAACCCTCTTAATTACATATAATTCTCAATCAACAAACCATTTATTATACCTTTAGTACAAATTTACCCCAATGATTGCACATGTATGGCTATCAATATTAAAATACAACAAACAATTGAAATTAGTTATCAAATGGTTTTTGCATATATCGCAAATGGATTCAAAAATAAATTTGAAGACTTTGAGAACACAAAATATAAGCATACCAAATGCATTTTCATCATGCAGCAAATACCCGTCCATATGAGCATGAACATCGAGTCTGGTTTTTAAGATTACATGAAGTTTATACGCACTCCACCACTCCTAATCTGCCTTTCTAAAGTAGGTTTGATATACTTGCTGCCCATTTTGGCACCAAAGAAAACATGTACTAAATTTCCCACACAAACACACCAAGGAACTCTGTCAAACTGAAACAAGATATGGTTCTTGTCAAACAAGATGTTATAGATTGGATATACAGTCACACCAAGAGGTCTGTAAAGATGGAATAGATTATCATATGAAAGTGTTAATGACACGAGCTCAACTTGGTAAACTTGAAATTGGTAAGTTTTAAGTGAAATGGCAAAATTGAAGATAATTGGCTCCAATGTTATTTGATGAAACTTCAACATAACAGCATTGTGTGCGCAAAGTGTCAGAGCAATCCATTCATTTCTAAACGTAAACTGTAGGGCTGGCTGAAGGAAGAATGTTGATACACAAATGCAGTAAGTTTAAAGGTCATTGTAAATGGCAACCTTTTTCACAGAAATGAATGCTAACTGATAGCTCTTATCTAGAGGTCTCTCCTAATGATCACACCCAGTTCAACACAATCCTATGATAAATGCACCATGTAGGCCATGTCAAAGAAGAATGCTGATGAACAAATGCACTAGATTCAAAGGTCGCTGCTAACAACAATAGTTTTTGATGGAAATGAAAGAAAATTGATGGCTCCTATCTTGGTCACCCTGAATAAGCATACCGAGTTTCAAAACAACCCGATAATGAATGCCCCAAAGGAAGATGTTAATGCAGAAATGCACTAAGTTTGAAGGTTGTTGTTAGTGGCAAATTTGTCTTTTTTTATCCTTCTTTTTTTGATGGAAATTCATAAATATGCCCTGTAGGGATTGCAAAAGGGATAAGTTGCTGCACAAAAGCACTAAGTTCTGCACAAATGCACTAAGTTCAAAGGGTGGCGCTAACAACGTGAAAATATCATCTAGAGGTCACCACAAACAAGCATAATAAGTTTCTAAGCAATCTACTCATAAATGTGCCTATAGAGCATGTCAAATGAATATGTTGATGCACAAATGCATCAAGTTCAAAGGCCATTGTTACAGCAACGTTTTTTTGATGAACTTGAACCAAGTTTCAAAGCAATCCATTCATAAATGTGCCAGTAGGGCATGCCAAAGGAATATACTGATGCACAGTTTTTAAAGGTCACTTCTGACAGCGTTTTTTGACGGAAATGGAAGAAAATTGATAGTTCCCATCTAGAGGTTACCCCAAGCATACCAAGTATAAAACTGATCCATTCATAAATTCACCCTGCAGGGCTTGCCAAATGAAAATGTTGATGCACAAATGTAATGAGTTCAAAGGTCATTTGCTAATGGAAACGTTTGGCAACGTTTTTCAAGAGAAATGAAAGAAAATCAAAGCTCACATCTGGAGGTTGCTTCAAACAAGCATCCCATGTTTCAAAGCAACAGAATCATAAACGTGATCTGTGTGGTGTTCCAAAGAAAATTGTCAACAGACAAAATGGCAAAGTTGAAGAACTTTGCTAACGGCAACATTTTTTTATGGAAATGGAAGAAAATCTATAGCTCTCATCTAGAAGTCACCCAAAACAAGCATACTATGTTTCAAACCAATCCATTCATAAATGCACCCTGCAGAGCGTGCCAAAGAAAAATGTTGATGCAAAAACGGCAAAGTTCATAGATCATTACTAACAGCTATGTTTCTTGACGGAAATGAAAATGAAAGTGTCAATGACACTGTAGCTTAACTTGTGTGTTGTGTTTGATGAAAAGGATAATGTTCAATGTTTATGAAACGATTATGAAATAAGACAAGAATTGTGATAATTGGGAATATGTTCATTTCTGTTCCCTGTGTGCTATGTTTATGATAAAAATAATATGAGGTGTACACTGTACTAAAGAGCTGAGGGGTGGGTTAATATGACCTCACAGTTAATGTATGTGGCCCTCACAGTTAACGTATATCAACAAAAGTTACCAAGTTACAGTGAAATTATTCCAAAATGAGTCATCCTATCGAGTTACATTAAAATCCCCTCATAAATAAGGCTTGTAGACTGTGCTAAAGGTTTTCAGGCTTCGGGCACCTGTAGCCGTCAGTTTCCCAATTGCGTCCAAAGGGGACGTTCTCATCTAGACATTATATGAAGTCAATCTACCAAGTTACAATGAAATCCCTTAATAAATATGACCTGTAGACTGTGCTAAAGGTTTTTGGGCTTTGGGCTCTGGCAGCCATCATGGTTGAATGATCGCAACCAAAAGGGGACATTCTCATCTGGACACTATTTGGAGTCATCCTACCAAGCTACAATGAAATCCCTTCATAATTATGACCTGTAGACTGTTCTAAAGATTTTTGAGCTTTGGGCCCCTGAAGCCGTCACAGTTGCCCAATCGTGTCCAAAATGGGACGTTCTCATCTAGACATTATATGAAGTCAACCTACCAAGTTACAATGAAATCCCTTCATAAATATGACCTGTAGACTGTGCTAAAGGTTTTTGGGCTTTGGGCTCGGGCAGCCATCATGGTTGAATGATCGCAACCAAAGGGGACAATCTCATCTGGAGTGATCCTGCGAAGTTACAATGAAATCCCTTCATAAATATGACCTGTAGACTGTACTCAAGGTTTTCGGGCTTCGGGCACCTGTAGCCATCACAGCTGACCAATCACGACCAAAAGGGGATGTCATCATCTAGGCATTATATGGAGTCAACCTTACAGGTTACAATGAAATCCTTCTATAAATATAACCTTTTGCCTATGCTAAAGGTTTTTGGGCTCGGGCACCCATCACGGCTGAATGATCATGGCCAAAATGGGACATTCTCGTCTAGACATTATTTGGAGTCATCCTACCAAGTTACAATGAAATTCCCTCATAAATATGACCTGAAGACTGTGCTAAAGGTTTTCGGGCTTCGGGAACCTTTAGCCGTCACAGTAGCCCAATCATGTCCAAAAGGGAACGTTCTCATCTAGACCTTATATGAAGTTAACCTACCAAGTTACAATGAAATCCCTTCATAAATATGACCTGTAGACTGTGCTAAAGGTTTTCGGGCTTCGGGCTCGGGCAGCCATCATGGCTGAATGATCGCAACCATAGGGGACAATCTCATCTGGGCATCATCTGGAGTGATCCTAAGAAGTTACAATGAAATCCCTTCATAAATATGACCTGTAGACTGTGCTCAAGGTTTTCGGGCTTCGGGCACTAGTAGCCATTACAACTGACCAATCACGAACAAAAGGGGATGTCATCATCTAGGCATTACATGGAGTCAACCTAACAGGTTACAATGAAATCCTTCCATAAATATGACCTTTTGCCTATGCTAAAGGTTTTTGGGCTCGGGCACCCATCAAGGCTGCATGATCGCGATCAAAATGGGACGTTCTCATCTAGACATTATTTGGAGTCATCCTACCAAGTTACAATAAAATCCCTTCATAAATATGACCTCTAGACTGTGCTAAAGGTTTTCGGGCTTTGGGCTCCTGTAGCCCTCACAGTTGCCCAATCATGCCCAAAAGGTGACTTTCTCATCTAGTATGATCAATGTATGAAGTCAACCCACCAAGTTACAATGAAATTCCTCAATAAATATGACCTGTAGACTGTGGTAAAGGTTTTCGGGTTTTGGGCACGGGCAGTCGTCACGGTTGGCAGATCATGTCCAAATGGGGAAATTCTCATCTAGACATCATAAGGAGTCATCCTACCAAGTTACAATGAAATCCCTCCACATTAAACATGACCTGCAGACTGTGCTAAAAGTTTTTGGGTTTCGGGCTTGGGCAGCCATCACGGTTGATAGATCATGCCCAAAATGGGACGTTCTCATCTAGGCATTATACAGAGGTATCCTACCAAGTTACAATGAAATCCCTTCATAAATACGACCTGTAGACTGTGCTAATGGTTTTCGGGTTTTGGGCTCGGGCAGCCATACCGGTTGCCTGATCGCGACCAAAAGGGGACGTTCTCATCTAGACATGACCCCCAACCTGCATATGAAATTTCGTGATGATCAGACAAGAACTGCAGGGTGTAGCCCATGCTAAAGGAAAATATGAACAGACGTCACAGACTAACAGACTTCCGCAAGCGTGATGGCAATAGCTTATCTCGACTATGTCAAGTTAAGCTAAAAAATTAATAGCTCGCATCTAAAGGTTGCTCAAACCAGCACACCGAGTTTCCAAGCAATTGGATCATTAATGTGACCTGTACAGTGTGCCAAAGGAAAATGTCAACACAGAAAAATGGCGAAGTTGAAGGTAGTTGCTAACGCCAACTTTTTTGACGGGAATGAAAGAAGCTCCCATCTGGAGGTATACCAAGTTGCAAAGCAATCCATTCAAGAATGTACCTTCTAGGGCATGCCAAATGAAAATGCTGATGCACAAATGCACAAAGTTTGAAGGTCGTTGCTAATGGCAACTTTTTCGATGAAAATGGAAGAAAACTGATAGCTCCTATCTAGAGGTCAACCCAAACAAGCATACCAAATTTCAAAGCAACCCAATCATAAATGCAACCTGTGCTGTGTGCCAAAGGAATATACTGATACAGAAATGCACTAAGTTCAAAGGTCGATACTAACGGCAAGGTTTTTGATGAAAATGGAAGAAAATCTAAAGCTCCCATATAGAGGTCAACCTAAACAAGCATACCAAGTCTCAAAATGATCCAATCATAAATGTGCCCTGTGTGGCATGCCAAAGAAAATTTATTTATCTATTGAGGTTTAATGACACTTTTGACAGCCAGGGTCATCCCGTGTCCAACAGTTTTATGGGTGGAGGAAGCCGGAATACCTGGAGAGAACCACTGAGCAATGGCAACTGTCAGGCTCCCCAACATACTAACTCCACACAAGCAGGGTTAGCATTGGTTGAAGACAAGTGCACAATCGACAAGCAGTACACCTTAATACAAAAACGCCAACGCACCTCCACAAGGGCAATGGGGGTGAAGTGTCCTGCCCATGGACACAATGAAGTTGCCGCAGGTGGGATTCAAACCAAGGACCTCTTGGCTTGTAGCCTGCACCACTTTCTACTGAGCTACCGCGCCCTGTGCCAAAGGAATAAATTGATGTACAACTGCACTACTAAGTTCAAAGGTCGTTGCTAACATCAATATTTTTTAACAGAAATGGAAGAAAAGATAGCTCTCATCTAAAGGTCAGCTCAAACAAGCATACCAAGTTTCAAAGTGATGCAATCATAAATGTGCCCCATAGGGCATGCCAAAGGAATATATTGATGCATAACTGAACTAAGTTCAAAAGTTATTGCCAACGGCTTTTTGAAGGAAATGGAAGCAAATCGACAGCTCCCATCTAGAGGTCACCCCAAACAAGCATACCTGGTTTCAAAGTGATCCGATCATAAATGTGCCCTGTGGGGTGTGCCAAAGGGAAATATTGATGCCTTACTAAACTAAGTTCAAAGGTCATTGCCAACGGCAACGTTTTGTGAAGGGAATTGAAGAAAATCGATAGCTCCCATCTAGAGGTCAGTCCAAACAAGCATTACAAGTTTCAAAGCGATCTGATCCTAAATATGCCCTGTAGGGTGTGCCAAGGGCATATATTGATGCCTGACTAAACTAAGTTCTAAGGTCGTTGCCAATGGCAACCTTTTTTTATGGAAACAGAAGAAAATCGATAGCTCCCATCTGGAGGTCACCCCAAACATGCATTCCAGGTTTCAAAGCAATCCAATCATAAATATGACCTGTAGGGAGAGCAAAAGGGAAATATTGATGCCTGACTAAACTGAGTTCAATGGTCATTGTCCCTGTATCATTATGCATCGCGTCTTCTGATTGGTCAACGTGACCGAAACAAATAGCCATGGTACCGGCTATCTTTAAACACGTGGGTGATAAGGGTGTGCGCCTTTGTTCCCCGTTTGTCACTCGAGAAACATCCAGGTGATAAAAATAACCTTTGACCCCGACTGGGTCACATCGATTTCAGAAACTCCTATTAGAACTGTTGAGTTATATCCAACTTATTGTCGTATTGTAGTGAATACTAATACAAATTAAAAAACATTGTTGCAGCCCTATGAGTAGAAGCACTTGTTGGCTGTCATATTCAATGAGAACTGAACAGATTGAATCGGGTTCGCAAATATACTTTTGTGCTTTGCGGGGTGAGAACATCAAGGGAAGCAACTCATCTGTTTATTTTCGATATCGCTTGAGCAGAATACAAAATGTCAATCTCTCGCTTTGCTTGTCACTCCGATGGAGACATCGTTTGCAAACGGATTGAACTCACGCCTAAATCCACCGTCAAATCAAATAATACTGCCGCACGGCTTTTCAGAGAGTATTTGTCAGAGAAAGACTTTGATACTGAATTTGAATCGGTTTTAAAACTTTACCAAAGTGAAAAACTTCTCCATGTTTGACCTGGTTTATAAACAATGATTTGGAAATAGACTCTGCCTATTTATAGTTTTGCTGTGATGTTTGTTTCGCTGTTTGGTTCAAAACCTGAGGCTCAGTGTGGAGTTTAAACTTTGTCGCCTGAGTCTTAATGTGGGATCATATTTTACATCTTGGCATTATTTCTGTGTTAGGAGGCGGGCCAAAATCGTTATCTCGGGCAACATCCAGGGTACATGGAGATTTAATACCTGGATGTCTCCTTTTCAACCATTCGGCTTGCGCTTCATGGTTGAAAACCAACATCCAGGTATTAAATCTCCATGTAGTCTGGATGTTGCCCGAGATAACTTATATTGCCAACAGCATTTTCTGATGAAAACGAAAGAAAATCGATAGTCCCATCTACAAGGGCGGATCCAGAGGGGGGGACTAGTCCCCCCCCCCACCAAGCCCACTAAAAAAAGTCATGCTCTTATTCCACACAATCTTGTCTATAATAATGCCCATCCTTAACTAATGACATCACATTGCCAAAAATATAGAACCTTAGTGAGCACGCTCACATACCCCACGCGCCCCGATATTTCAAGCTCGGAAAACTGTAATTTTTAGGAAAATGACCCGGAAATCTGTTACTTGTATTTTTCAGAGTCCGCAAAAATCAGCCGAGCAGAACGAAACGCAAACTTGATCTGTAAGTCATTGTGGTAGACCCACATACTAAAATGGCCGTAATTTCGATAATATCTGAAAGCGTGCAGAAAAAAAGTCTGGAAAACTGTAATTTTGATGAACTTTTCAAAGTTGAAGGGCCGTAATTTCGGTAAAAATCAGTGGAGCAGAACAAAATACACACTTAATCTGTAGGCCACCATGTTAGACAAACATACCAAAAATCAGCTCAATATCTGGAAGCATGTAGAGAAAAAGCCCGGAAAACTGTAATTTTGATGAACTTTTCAAAGTCTATGGGGCCGTAATTTTGGTAAAAATCAGTGGAGCAGATCAAAACCCAAACTTGTTCTGTAGGCCACCATGTTAGACTAACATACCAAAAATCAGCTCAATATCTGGAAGCGTGTAGGAAAAAAGTCCGCAAAACTGTAATTTTGATGAACTTTTCAAAGTTCAAGGGCCATAATTTTGGTAAAAATCAGTGGAGCAGAACAAAATGCAAACTTGATCTGTAGGCCACCATGTCAGACTAACATACCAAAAATCAGCTCAATATCTGGAAGCATGTAGAAAAAAGTCTGGAAAACTGTAATTTTGATGCATTTTTCAGAGTCCAAGGGCTGTAAATTTGGTAAAAATCAGTGGAGCAGAACAAAACCCAAACTTGTTCTGTAGGCCACCATGTTAGACTAACATACCAAAAATCAGCTCAATATCTGGAAGCGTGTAGGAAAAAAGTCCGCAAAACTGTAATTTTGATGAACTTTTCAAAGTTCAAGGGCCGTAATTTCGGTAAAAATCAGTGGAGCGGAACAAAATGCAAACTTGATCTGTAGGCCACCATGTCAGACTAACATACCAGAAATCAGCTCAATATCTGGAAGTGTGTAGAAAAAAAGTCCGGAAAACTGTAATTTTGATGAATTTTTCAGAGTCCAAGGGCCATAATTTTGGTAAAAATCAGTGGAGCGGAACAAAATGCAAACTTGGTCTGTAGGCCACCATGTTAGACTCACATACCAAAAATCAGCTCAAAATCTGGAAGCGTGTAGAAAAAAAGTCCGGAAAACAAGTAGGATTGACTGACGGACTGACAGATTGATGGACGGACCAGTCAAAAACATTATACCCCCGCAACTTTGCTGCGTGGGGTATAATAAGGGACATGATCCTCTTTTAGAATTCGCAGAATATTGGTTATTTATAGAACTGAAGACAGTCACGTCTGCAAGTATCCACTGTCTGCAAAATCGATAGTCGAAAGCGGGATGCAATGAAGCGAAGTATAAAAGAATATTTTGTTGCCACAAGGCCGAAGAAATGGTATGTTCCTGGTATCATTATTTTTACATCGAATACCCCAAACTTGAAGTTAATGTTAATGGGGAGCCAATATTTCCAGTCACGTATGTTCCCAGTTCTAATTTTATTGAGGGCTTCTGCGAATGGCCAGTTGAGTTGACCAGTTGAGTTCTCATTGTGGCACACCGCAATGCCTACAACAATCTTTAAACTTATTATACCCTCCCTTTCTGAAAAAGTGGGGAATACTGGACTGCATATGTGCGTCGATGGGTCGGTTGTTCGGTGGGTCGGTCAGATGTCCATCGTGATCCGGGCCATAACTCCTATAATAGCAGAGGCAAATTGATGAAATTTTGTATAGGTGTCTGGTGTGACATGGCCGGTCTAACAAATATTGAATTTGCGATCGCCATCCTTCCTACCCGAGAGTTATGGCCCTTGATCTTCGTCGAAATAGATAGTTTTTGTCTGTCCGGTCTATAACTCGGCCTGCCAATATTCATGCAATGTCCATGAAATTTTATATATATGTAAATGATATTACCGTTAATATTCATACAAAGGTCGGCTGTCTGCTCATTCCATCCATGAGTTATTTCCACTTAAGTTCTCCGTTTTTTTAAAAAAAATTTTTTTTTGTCTCTTGACTCAGCCTCATCCTTGGATTTGGCCACCGTGGGGGTATGCCAGCTGAGCACCTCTGGTACAAGCCTCTATGTGACAGTGTATGTGATGTAGGGTTTGATAATTTTAACTTTTACAACGGAAAATGCGTGTTTTGAACTTCCTTTCATCACATTCAATTGGAGGCCAGAATGCATTTAGAAGCCACCTCAGAGAACCTGAAAATCAAAGACCCCCCCTCCCCCCCCACACACACAAATGCACGTCCCTTCGGCATGTGCAGCAGTCGCCTTTGGCGACTGATGCTAAGACTCTATCGGATCACATCAGTTCCCCCCCCCCCCCCACCCACCTCCCCCCATATTTTAATTCCACGATCCACCCATGATCTAGATGTCACCCCAAACAAGCACACCAAGTTTCAAATCGATCTGATCATAAATGTGACCTGTCGGTGTGCCAAAGGAAATTGTGGATGTATATTTGTACTAACATATGTATGTATGAACACCGACGTGACTGCAATAACTCAGCTTGACTTTCGTGTCGAGCTAAAAATTATCAATTTTTTTCTTTGACCAACAGGGAATTACTTTTGTACCTTTATGTAATTAACAGGACAAATTTTGACTGAAGTATAGTAAATGGTCGGGATTTTGAAACATGTACGCATTTAACAGAGTTATTCTATTTTAAAATATCCAACTGAGTGGGGCCCACTGTATTCTAATACAAGGCTCCCAACAAGTAAACTGGAGCCTAACGTTCAATCATTCATCTAGATTTTGGGTCAGGCAAGTGATGGCGGGTGATTTATTTCTCATTTTTTATTCCAAATCTCACCCAACAATATAACCTGAATATTGGTTATTTCCAAAATTCCAACTTGTGTGTCACATCATGGGTTGAGAAACTGGTTAACAATGAGATATGTCTGATTTTCAACACAAATCATACCGAGATTCTATTTGGATTCATTGACTATTAATAAATTATACATGAATAACATATAAAAAGAAAATATGTTGCCTGTTGGAATCTTGATACTGGACTTGTCCTATCATGATGACATAAAGTATTATTATTTATACCACGATTGCTGTGTGTATTCAATGTTTCCTTAAACAATACAAACATTGAGAAATGTGCTAGATAACCCATGCATGGAATCCATCCTACATACAAGAACGCAATGAAAGGATGTATGATTGGTCATTCTGCTGGCGATTGATGCAATGATACAAATGAAATGTTTCGACAAAAAGCGTCAAGCAAGAAAGGGAACATACAGCCGAGGTGATATTTTTCTTTAAAAATATCAGCTTCATTCATTTAATTCAAGTTTAATCGTGGTATAGAAGTGCAGGCTGCAAGCCGAGAGGTCCTTGGTGTGAATCCCACCTGTGGGCACGTGGTGTACTGCACGTCGATGGTGCACCTTCTTCAACCAATGCTAACCCTGCTTGTGTGGAGTTAGTATGTTGGAGAGCTGACAGTTGCTCGCCGTTGCTCGGTGGTCCTCTCCAGGCACTCTGTCTAAAACTGCTGTGGTCATGATTAGCCATTGAGCAGAAATATGTGACCTTAAACACCAAAAAATAAATATAAATAAAAAAAAATCGTGGTATAAATATAGGGCACAACTCAAGTAGAGTACAGGAGACATGAATCAATGACCTTGGAGTTTTAGTAGCTGGAAATAAATATGGTGGGCCACAAAATAAGTGAGACAAAATATTACTACCATTACCATGATACTGATGGGAGATTGACTGGTCAGTGTCAAGGTAGTAACATTTTCTTTCAAATCCATGTGGCAACACATGAATATTTTTCAAAGTCAGCATTACTAGAAACATACTACAAATTACATAAACATGGGGTGAAAACACAACTAATTATTGAGTGAGTGATCAATCAGATATTTAGATACTGCCTCCAGTGGGCAAGTACCTACCTGGATGTTCTCTATGGGTTACTGTTCAGCCATTGGATTGCCAAATAGCAAAACTGTTTGCACATCATCAAATAACAAGCATACAGAATAAACTGCACTGCAATCCAGAAACATAATAAAACTTGACATGAGAACTTAACTCATTATTGGGTGAGTGATCATGCAGGACCCAACTCCAGTGGGTAAGTACCTACTTGTGTGTATTGCAGGGTGGCTGTTCAAAATTCTTCATCCAATACATCAGCAAATAATGAGCATGCAGAATAAAATGTACTGCAGATTCCAGAAACATATTATTATTATTATTTATTACTTATTGGTGTTTAAGGTCACATATTTCCGCACAATGGCTAATCATGACCACAGGAGAAACATAAACTTGGCCTGAGAACGCAACTCATTATTGCTCGAATGGTCAATCAAATATCTACATGACTCCAATGGGCAAGTACCTACCTGTGTACTGCATGGGTGGTGGTTCAGCCACAGAAGTACCATTAGCAAAACTCCTTGTTCAATACATCAGCAAATAAAGAGCAGGCCTCAAAATTTAAAAAATCATGGGAAACCATATTTCGTTTCCGTCATTTTGCATGATGGGAAACGATTTTCCCGTTCCGACGACAGGGGTGTAAAAATACAGCAAAAGTCACTTGCCCTGCAGGACTAATAATAATAGGCTTTAAAATGCACTCGCCCGCCCTGATTTTCTACTCGACCCACTTTTTGTCAGTCACTCGCGCTTTCAACTATATTTCTTTCGTTTTAAAAAAAAATAAAAAATTTAGCCACAGTTAAGTGACTGCGCGGGGGACGTTTTAAGGCTGGAACCCCAAACCAGCAATCCACTAGAGAGACTGCAATACTGGTGTCTTTAACTTCGCTTTGAAGTGAAAAGGTTTGTTCTGTTGTTTTGACTTGTCAGCTTAACGACACTGCAATGGTGACCAGCGTGATCTTAAAGGCTTCAATGAGCAAAAGCCAATAAAAAATTGAAAAGATTCGTGATATCAAAGTCTGAGATGATCACTTATAATATATTATTTAAAATCAGCCATGGAATGAAGCAAATTAAATTTGGTGAGAGATATGGGCATCACGTATGGTGAAAGCCCTGTCAGCAATTTCGAAAATAGCTGAGTTCTTTGATAGTTAATTTGATTACCTCCCTTACTGGACTAGAATTACCTTTCTCCATTACAGACATTTTCATGCTTCTGGTGAGTTCATTCGCACAGTCGTTACATCCCAATACCGGTTCAGAGTTGGTTGAGTGGGGGATGAAGGACTTTACAAAACACTGTAGGGTTGGGGCAGGGCGGGGGGAAGTGCACCAAGGCTCAAGTTTACCGGCATGCAGTGTCACTCACTGTTCTGGGTGAAATCATGAGCTACGACTCACCCACTTAACAGAATTTAATGCAGGGGACTTGGCAGCAATGACATTCCGTAAAGTTGGTTGGTCGTGAAATGAGAATAATGCGTTAATCATTTGACCTGTAGGCTGCATACCGGCGATCTGGACTTATTTTTTTATCTGTCTTGGTACCAGGCGCATAGCCAGGTTAAGGGGGGGGGGGGGGGGGGGGGGGCATGAGAATTTTTGAAGGGCAAAACTTTAACTGAATACAGACACCAAAGGTGTCTAGCACACATGCACACACAAGGAGGGGGGTCCTCCCCCCCCTGAAAAAAATGATTTTTAGATGCTCTGAGGCGACTTATCATATTTTAAACGTTTTGAGAGACACCGATTCGTTTTTACGTTTCTTTGCGGCTATCGACATCATGGTTGTAATACAGGGCAATGACAGACGACAGAATGATTTGAACTGGACACCATATTCCTATAAAATTATAAACACGTTATGGAGTCCGAGTGCGCATAAAAGGCATGGGAAACGAAAAATCGTTTCTGCGTTTTTGCTGTGACAGTAACGACACGGAAACGGAACGATCGTTACCGTGAAATATCCAGGCCTGAAGAGCATGCAAAATCAAACAAAGATCAGATCTGCAAATGCCAGTAATGGTACAACCATTGAAAAGTTGTTTTACCATCTACTATTATTGCTCTTGTAAAAATCTGATAATTATGGAATATGTATCAGGTCTTTGGTTATCTACAGCCTCTGCTACGACTTTCTTTTATTTTTTCCTGATTTTGGCTTTTCTTTAGCAGCTCGACGTCTGGCTATCTGCTTGAGGTGCTCTTTTTCCATGTCTCTGTCTGTGATACTTAACCTTAAAGACTGAAAAATAGATATAAACAAAAAAATTACCATTGTTCTGACTTGAATGTTACATGTACAGGAAAAATGTTTCATTTTACACAGATAGAGGCATGGAAATAAAGGGCTTATATCGTAACCTGTTGGCAGGTTATGCTACATAGCATGGTGGTAACCCATAGGAAAAAGGGTGTTGTGATGCTTCACTACCTTCTCTGTTTTTACTCCCCAGTCATACTTTTTATGTTTGAACAGGATTTCTACCAATATAAGTGTCGACTAACATGCAATCTCGCTGAACGCAGAAATTCTTTTAACCCTTTACCTATCATGAAAAGCAGACGACCCTTGCAAAAAAAATTCTTGAATAAATAATTTTTTGTCTCAAAAACATAGGTTATGACCCCCCCCCCCCCCCCCCCCCCATTGGAACGAGCTCAACAAGCTCGTTCCAACGAGGGGTCATAACCTATGTTTTTGAGACAAAAAATGAAAAAATAACAAATGTTAAAAAATTTATAGTAATGTTAAAAAATTTATAGTAATTTATATATTTTTTATACTTACCAATGACCCAGACATAGCTGGTGCTAACTCTTAAAAATCTAGGGCCAAACAAAAATTTGGCCCCCCCCAATCCCTAAAATTTGCATCTAAAACCAAAGAAATCATGTCCTGAATGGCCCTCCATACTTCACCTCTACTGCGCATGCGCAGTGTCAAGGACGTCCCGAAATTGGCGCCATTAATCATTCTTACAATCAGTGCCTGGTAAGCGCTATGTCCTCAGCGGGGAGGTATGAGTTCCCAACTCCTGGGAGGGCCACCCCCATCTGGGTCATAGGTAAGTATAAAAAATCTATAAATTACTATAAATTTTTTAACATTTTTATACTGTACCAATGACCCAGACATAGCTGAATAGTAAAACGGCTGGAGAGCCTAGGACATAGAGGAAAATCCAATAAGCTCAACTATATAAAATAGAGTCACCCCCTCGAGGAGAAAAGGAGTATTAGGCTTTACATGTATCTTTCTTATTTATGATAAATTAGAAAGACACAATACCTTCTATAATTGAGCATCATAACATCCATATTCTCTATTAACATCCAGTATAATCCTTATACTAATTATTTTTAAAGTAAGCCAATAAATAAAGTTAGTCCAGAGAATTGAGACTCTTTATACTCTTTTAAAAGTGTCCGAGAATAGTATAATAACGCCCGTTTGACACGTGACATATTCAAATGCTATACTTTAAAACTATGACATGAATGAATTTTAAAAACATAAACTTTTCACTTTAAAACCATCCCAGTAACAGCTCAGAATTACTGACTCCGGAGGAGGTATCCCCTTGTTTTCATAATAAAACAGGTGACCCAAGGGAACACCCTCTCCCCCCCCCCCCCCCCACCCCTTGGTCAAATAGCCCAGAGCGAAGAGGGCAGCAGAACGGAGTCACTGCCAGAACAGAAAGCCTACATAGCTATAGTTGCAATTGTTAAGTGAACAACATTCTGAGCAGTCGATAATGGACCTAAACAATGCAGGCCTCCAGAAATGGACTCGATATTTCTGAGATAAAAATTTGTGAATGTGGATGGCTGAGACCAATATGCAGCCTTCATTAAATCTATAATAGCAACACTATTTACGTAAGCCCAAGATGTAGAAGAGCTCTTACTTCATGAGCCGAAATCTTAAGCACAGACTGCTGAGTTAAGGATAGATTATCCTAATCAGTACCGATAGTTAATTGAATCCATTTAGCAATAGAATGGACCGTAATGACCTTTCTATTAGGCATCAGAGACAGAAGAAGCTTTACGTCCTTACTGATAAACTGAGATCTGTTAATAAATACATAAAGGTCTAGCCGGACAGAGTAAAGGCCTATGCCCGTTCGAAGACGGAAGGACCTTAAAAACAATAGGTTCCGGATATTTATTAGGTGCTTGCTTCTTAACCAAAAATCCAACATTAGTAGTAATGGTAATAGAGGTTCCGATACTACGAAAGTGAGAATCGTCCACCCATAGTGCATGAAGCTCACTGACTCTTCAGCAGAAGAGAAGACTAAGAGAATTGCTGTCTTAAAAGGCCAGAATTTGAAACTACTGTCTCAAGAGGTTCAAATGGTTGCTTTAGTTTAATAAGAACCCAAGCTAAATTCCGTATAGGAATTAATCCAAGGATTCTAGGTTTATTTATCGAAAAGTTTCTAACTAACTTAGATAAAGAGACATTAGACTCAATTGTAAACTATCATGGTGTGCATAGGTATCAGATAACATAGACCTATAACCTTTAATAGTAACTGGCTGCAGTTGATCTCGTCAAACAAGTATACTAGAAAGTTTGCAATGTCTGGTATGGAGGGATCAAAAATATCAACATAATGATCCCTACACCAACGACGGAAGACCCTCCACTTTAGCCGCATAGTATAGCGAAGAGGAGGTCCTCCTACAGTTAGAAATCGCGTCCACTGCTCGTCCTGTACAATGCTTGCCGTGCAAGAAGGACTGCACAACGGAATACGTGAAGGTTGAGACATTGCGGGTTGTGATGAAGTTGACACGATTTCCCCAGCGAAAGAAAATCCTCTCGTGGAGAAAGTTTTTGCGGTAAGTCCCACAGCAGACACCTAAGTAAATTTATCCACTGTCTCTGTGGAGACAGAGATGCTACCAACAGAATTGTATTGTGAATGTATTATCTTAGCAATACTTGCTGAATCAACAGCGCTGGAGGATACGCATATCCTATCATTCCGTCCTACTAGATCGATAGAGCGTAAACTACATATGCTCGGGGATCCGGACATGGAGACACATACGTCTGCAATTGATTGTTGAGCTGTGTCGCAAATAAGTCTATCATTGGCCGCTCCCATTGGTAGCAAATCTGATTGAATACCTGTTTGTTGAGAGTCCATTCTGACGGCAACAATCGACCCTTACGTGAAAGGGAGTCTGCTAATACAATCAGACGACCCAGAATATGACGGACCGAAACAGAACTTGGTGTTCTATAACAAACAGAAGGATTCTTTCCGTTAAATTCAATAACGGAACCGAATGAGTGCCTCCCTGGTTCCGGATATACGCAACTACTGTCGTATTATCGGACAGGATTTGGACATGCATTTCTGAATAATGTTCATCCAATGACGTAGTGCAAGCCAAAATAATATCATTTCTTGGAAGTTAAGTGCTTGCCTAAAAACTGCGGAACCCAAAGACCCTGGCACTTCGAATCCGTTGGGATCAATATTGTGCCCCAACCTGTTTGACTGGCATCCCTCATAATCGAAAAACTCGGATCCGGCAACTACAGTGGAACTCTCTTGAGTGAACCACCGAATGTTTGCCCAAGTCTGAATCTCTTGTTACACTTGATTGACAAAAGACCGTGTATATCGAGCAATTCATAGATTGCTGAAAGGTTGCCGTCGAAGAGAAGCTTCTCCGAGACCGAAGCGACTCTGAGAGAGTTCTTCACCTTACTATCCACACGCGTGGATGTAGCTAGAGCTGCGTCACGTCTAACCAAGTCCAGGTTGCCACTGAAGGGCGGAGTTATACGTGGAAAACTACTGCCCTTGAAAGAAATCTCATTAAGAATCATATCCTGGAATTCTTTCTCTTGAAGACGTACTGATAACGCCTCAGTAAGGTGGTCTACATATGATAAAGCGTCTAAGTTAAGTCTATTAGACATCATTGTCATTTCCAACGTCGTGGTTGGAATTGACATAGACGGCGAAAAAGACAATTCCCAGTCTTCAGCCTTGTCGTCTAGACGCAGAGGAACTCTCAGTATGCCATGTCCTGCCATTTCAAATTATTCCTAGAATTGATGAAAGGCAGACTAGAGCATTTGCGGACAAGAAACTAGACTAGCGTGTTTTGGTAGCAAGCTTATATATATAGCATCGTTCAATAATTCGAAAGTTCTAGTGACATTATTGGACTGTGTCGGCAACTCAGGGACGATGTCCCTGAACCGATCAAAAACTCTGTGTCCAATGATGCTATTAGTCTCTTATCCAGCATCGCAGCATTCTAGTCCGACGGAACAACCTCTGGAAGATAATGCCGGAAGAAATGTATGGCAGCTTCTGTTGTTCCGAAAGGGAAAGCTCGAAATCGTCCGAATCCCTTTCGCCATACTGTCGGACCCTGTGAAGTGTTCGGTTGTCCATACCTGATGCATCAGCGGAGCGAAACGACCCAGCGTCGTCGGATTATTCCTCATCCGACAGAGATTCTGCCGTTTGCAAGGATGCTGCGATAAGCTGTGCTATATTGGATAGCACGTCCGTCACTGAGGCCTGTGGAGAAGCGGTCTTACGATGCTTTGCCGCTGGAAGCTCCGTGTTCGTTACCCCGTGTATACTTCTATTATGCGAGCGACCAGAGTATACAGGCCTCGTGTCCCTTGGCTACCGGATGGCGTGACCTGTTCGCCGTGGAATCACTGAATGACGAAGCTGGCAGGATACTCGAGGTCACGTAGCCAAGTTGCGGTCATGTGCGCTGCCGTGAGGATGAGGAAGCATTATCGACAGTCTCTCGGACTGTCTATATAACGGAGCGTCCCAAGCGGCGGACATATGCTCCGAATGCGAAACGTTTGTACCACAACATCCGGTCCAAGATGTTGTTGTACGAGAGAGGGACCTCTCTCGCTCGCAGCCCGGACGGACCTGGACGAGCTAGGAACCGGACTAACAGGCTTCCTCCGATCTCTCCTCTAATCCGTCGTCACTGGGTGCGTACTATTGTCTATTATAGTGCTCGCATCACCCAAATCTCCTTCCTGGACCGCAACGGACGAACCCGGCTGCCGAACCATTCGATGAATGGATGCTACACCGGGTGAGCTAGCGAATGTCAATGCCGTCGATCCTACTAGGGACCTCTTAGGCGATTGACGTATTCCATGAGCACTTATTGCTGCTAGCTCATCATTTAACTATGACGATAGAGGCACACTTTTGAAAGACATCTCAGTAACTTTGCGAACAAGAAACCAGACTTGCTTGTTAATAGCAAGCATATATATATATAAATAGCGTCGTCCAATAATTCGAAAGTTCTTGTGACATTATTGGACTGTGTCAGAACTGAGGGACGATGTCCCTGAACCGATCCAAAAAATTTTTGTGTCCACCGACGCTATCAGTCTCATCGCAGCATTCTGGTCCGACGAAACAACCTCTAGAAGATAAAGCCGGATGACATATACAGCAGTTTATGTTGTTCCAAAAGGGAAAGCTCGAAATCCTCCGAATCCCTTTCGCCATCCTGTCGGACCCTATGAAGTTTTCGGACGTACGTACCTGATGCTTCAGCGGAGCGTCCCGACCCAGCGTCGTCGGATATTACATGATGCGACAGAGATTCTGTCGTTGCTGGGATGCTGTGATAAGTTGTGCTATTTGGGATAGCATGTCCGTCACTGAGGCCTGTGCAGTAGCGGTCTTACGATGCTTTGCCGCTGGAAGCTCCGTGTACGTTGACTCCTGCATACTTCGTTATGCGAACGTCCGGAGTCTA
Source organism: Pictodentalium vernedei (assembly GCA_031216915.1). Classification (NCBI taxonomy): domain Eukaryota; kingdom Metazoa; phylum Mollusca; class Scaphopoda; order Dentaliida; family Dentaliidae; genus Pictodentalium; species Pictodentalium vernedei. Next base: position 318,989,466 of record CM062294.1, read on the forward strand.
CAGGCCTCGTGTCCCTGGCTACCGGATGGCGTGACCTGGTCACCGCGGATTCTGTGATTGGCGAAGTTGACTGGATATCCGAGGTCACGTAGCCAAGGTGCGGTCGTGTGCGCTGCCATGAGAATGAGGAAGCCTTATTGACAGTCTCTCCGGACTGTCTATATAACGGAGCGTCCCGAGCGATGGACGTATGCTCCGAATGCGAAACATTTTGTACCACAACATCTGGGGCCAGATGTTGTTGTACGAAAGAGGGGCCTCTCTCGCTCGCAGCCCAGATGGGCCTGGACGAGCTAGGAACCGAACTAATAGGCTTCCTCCGTTCTCTCCTCTAATCCGCCGTCACTGGGTGTGCACTTGGTTGATTTATAGTGCTCGCATCACCCCAAACTCCTTTCTAGACCGCAACGGACGAACCCGGCTGCCGAACCATTCCATGAATGGACGCTACACCGGGCGAGCTAGCGGACGTCAAAGGCCGTCGATCCTACTAGGGACCTGTTAGGCAATTGACATATTTCCATGAGCACTTTTCCGCTAGCTCTTCATTAATTGTGACGACGGAGGCACACTTTTGGAAGACATCACAGATACATCACCCTGTTCTTGATCGTCTGAAATAGAGATTGATAAACTAGAGTGACCCTGCGGGGAAAGGACCGGCATGGCCATTTCCCCGCTAACATACCGTGACACACGCTTCCCATGTTGTCATCGAAAATAACACATACTGCACAGGAGTTAGTGCGAGTACACCGACTATATTTATACAATGATTATGAAAGTCAGAGGAAGATTTCCTCTTAATACAATTGAACAATATCCTTTCATTGTGAAAAGAATACAAAGTCCTAGTACTCGCACCAACCCCTGAAAATCAAAATACATAATAACATGATCCATTAACATAGAAAAAATAATTGAAATCAAAAAAATTTTTTGAAAAAATATTTTTTCAGAAAAGCCCAAGTTTCTGAAAAGTAACGTTGAGCCCCTAATGGATCCCAAGCCTTAGTGTGGACAAAAATTTTAAAAATATTTTAAAAAATTAATGCAACACTTACGAATAATAATAATGTATCTAGTTATGATTAAACTAACATCAAGATATTATTTTCAAGAAATCCCCCTCACACAGAGGCTGTTGTCAATGTAAAGAAGTAGTGTAAAAACACCAGAAACATGACTCCAGGCACTGATAACCCTTGCCCGAAATCAGTTACCAATAATACACTATCTGATGCAAAACAGAGACTTCCAGGGAAACAACTACAGAACATCAGATGGTAGATGCAGAACACTACGCCTAAATACCCAAGGGTGAAGACGTAAACATGGGGAAAAGAACAGAATTCATTCTGTTACCCAGCTAAAACTCCCAAGAAATTTTAGTAATAATATTACAGAAAATATGCCAAAAGCATGGGAGAATAGCAAGGGGGGACTTAAAGGAAAGGGAGAGAGGAAAACACTGAATAAGCAGTGTAACTTTATAGCAAGAATGACCACAACAGGCTGTTGCCTCGAAAATAGGTAACTTAACACAATTTCATTAAAAAATTTTAAGTTACAGCCCTGATTATTTTCTGTCACTCATTTTTCCTCTCCTCCTTCTATATCCTCCTTAGAACCACCATTTCTCTAATATTTATGTGTCTGGCATCATTTAAACTGAGATTTACAAGCACAAAGATCAGTCAGATGTTAACTGATGAAGGGCCAAACAAAGAATGATTAATGGCGCCAATTTCGGGACGTCCTTGACACTGCGCATGCACAGTAGAGGCGAAGTATGGAGGGCCATTCAGGGCATGATTTCTTTGGTTTTAGATGCAAATTTTGGGGATTGGGGGGCAAAATTTGTGTTTGGCCCTAGATTTTTAAGAGTTAGCACCAGCTATGTCTGGGTCATTGGTACAGTATAAAAATTTATATATTTTTTATACTTACCAATGACCCAGACTTAGCTGGTGCAAACTCATTAAATTCAGGGCCAAACCAAATTTTGCCCCCCCCCCAATCCCCAAAATTTGCATCAAAAACCAAAAATTAGATGTCCTGGTAGATCCTTCATACTTTTACTGTACTGCGCATGTGCAGTGTCAAGGAGGTCTTGAAATTCCAGCCAAAATGTCATTCTTACGACCAGTGACTGGTAAGTGTTATGTACGCATCAGGGAGGTAAGAGTTCCCAACTCCTGGAAGAGCCATCCCCGTCAGGGTCATTGGTAAGTATAAAAAATATATAAATTACTATAAATTTTTTAACATTTTTATACTGTACCAATGACCCAGACTTAGCTAAATAATAAACAGGCTGGAGGGCCTAGGACATAAAGGAAAATCCAATAGGCTCAATTACATACAACAGAATTATCCCCTCAAGGAGAAAAGGAGAGATAGGATTTATATGTATCTTTCCTATTTTTATGAAAAAAGAAAGACACAAAACCATTCCGTAATTGAGCACAAATACATCAATGATCTCTATTAATATCCAGAATAACCCTTTATACTAATTATTTTTAAAGGTAAGCCAATAAATGAAGACAGTCCAGAGAAATGAGACTCTTTATACTCATTAAAAGTGTCCGAGGATTGTATATTAACGCCCGTTTGACACGTGACATATACAAATGCTTCACACCGAGCTACACTTTAAAAATATTACATGACATGAGTAAACATTAGCTTTACTCTTTAAAACCATCCCGGTACCGACTCGGAATTACTGACTCTGGGGGAGGTATTCCCTTGCTTTTCACTATAAAGCAGGTGACCTATGGGACCCCCCCCCCCCCCCCCCCCCCCCTCACCTTGCCCTGGGTCAAATACCCCAGAGCGAAGAGGGCAGCAGGACAGAGTCACTGCCGGAACAGAAAGCCTACATAACTATAGTTGCAACTGTTTAGTGGACGATATTCTGAGCAACATATAACGGACCTAAACAATGTAGATCTCCAGAAATGGACTCAATATTTCTAAGATAAAAATTAGTGAAAGTGGAAGGCTGAGACCAATATGCAGCCTTCATTAAATCTGTAATAGCAACACTATTAGCATAAGCCCAAGATGTTGATAAAGCTCTTACTTCATGAGCCAAAATTTTGAGAGCAGACTGCTTCATAAGCAGTACGTACAGTTAATTGAATCCATCTAGCAATAAAATGAACCATAATGTCCTTTCTATTAGTCATCAAAGACAAAAAGAAACTCTTACATCCCTTTCTAATAAACTCAGACCTACGTTTATAAATACGTATTGCTCTAACAGGACAGAGTAAAGGCCTAAACCCGTCTGAAGACGGAAGGGCCCTAACAACAATAGGTTCCGGATACTTATTAGGAGCCTGATTCTTAGCCAAAAATCCAACATTAGTAGTAAAAGTAATAGTATTACCAACACTACGATAGTGAGAATCATCTACCGATAAAGCATGAAGCTCACTAACTCTTCTAGCAGAAGAGAAGGCTAAGAGAAAAGCTGTCTTATATGTTAAGAATTTGAAATCTACTGTATCAAGAGGCTCAAAAGGTGCTTCTTTTAGCTTAAGAAGAACCCATGCTAAATTCCATTTGGGAATTAATCTAAGAGTTCTAGGTCTATTTATCGAGAAATTTCTAACTAATTTAGATAAAGAGACATTAGAACCAATCATTAATGTATCATGGTGAGCGTAGGTGTCAGATAACATAGACTTATAACCCTTGATAGTAACAGGCTGCAGTTTGATCTCGTCAAACAAATAGACCAGGACATTAGCAATGTCAGGAATGGAGGGATCATATAAATCCACCGGGTGATCCCTACACCACTGGCGAAAGACCTTCCACTTTGCAGCATAATTTAGCGAAGAGGAGGTCCTCCTGCAGTTAGAAATTGCGTCCACTGCTCGTCCTGTAAAACACTTACTGTGCAAGGACCGCACAACGGAACTAGTACTATCACTGAAGGTGATTAATACCCCCGCTTTGGGTTTTTAGAGGAATGCACTTCTGATCATGTAGGCGAAGGCCATAAGGAAATGTATACATAAAGATCATTTTTTGTTGTTGAAATTTGTATTTGCATGTGGCCTTCCACAGAACAGCACTGAATACTTAAAGAGCCCACACATATATGGTTTACATTTGGAAAAACACATTTACAATGTGCAATATGTATTCAAAATCGGTTCATTAATGTAGGAGGAGTTGCACACACAAGAATCCCATTTGAAAACCCATAATAAATCCAAGTTAAAGGGAGATAACCTGGTTAAAATTGTCGCAGATCAAAAATTTGGGAATATGCGTATGTTCACTTAGTTGTGATAATGTTTGAAAGGTTTCGTCAAAATTGATTGATAAATGTAGGAGTTGCACGCACAAGAATTTCATGTAGAAACCCATAATAAATCTAAGTTGAAGGGAGATAACCTAGTTAAAATTGCCACAGCTCAAAAATTTTGGAATATGCGCATGTTCACTTAGTAGTGATGATGTCTGTAAACTTTCGTCCAAATTGATTGATAAATGTAGGAGGAGTTGCGCACACAAGAATTTGTTCAAACGGAAAGACATAATAAATCTAAGTCAAAGGGAGATAACCTGGTTAAAATTGTCGCAGATCAAAAATCTTGGAATATGTGCATGTTCACTTAGTAGTGATGATGTCTGAAAAGTTTTGTCCAAATTGACTGATAAATGTAGGAGGAGTTGCACGCACAAAAATTTCATGTAGAAACCCATAATAAATCTAAGTTAAAGGGAGATAACCTAGTTAAAATTGCCACAGCTCAAAAATTTTGGAATATGCGCATGTTCACTTAGTAGTGATGATGTCTGTAAACTTCCATCCAAATTGATTGATAAATGTAGGAGGAGTTGCGCACACAAGAATTTCATGCAGAAACCCATATTAAATCAAAGTTCAAGAGAGATAACCTGGTTAAAATTGTCGCAGATCAAAAAGTTTGGAATATGCACATGTTCACTTAGTAGAGATGATGTTTGAAAGGTTTCATCAAAATCGGTTCATTAATGTAGGAGGAGTTGCGCACACAAGAATTTGTTCGGATGGAAAGACAGAATAAATCTAAGTCAAAGGGAGATAACCTGGTTAAAATTGTCGCAGATCAAAAATCTTGGAATATACGCATGTTCACTTAGTAGTGATGATGTCTGAAAAGTTTTGTCCAAATTGATTGATAAATGTAGGAGGAGTTGCGCACACAAGAATTTCAAAGAGAAACCCATATTAAATCAAAGTTCAAGAGAGATAACCTGGTTAAAATTGTCGCAGATCAAAAAGTTTGGAATATGCACATGTTCACTTAGTAGAGATGAAGGTTTCATCAAAATCGGTTCATTAATGTAGGAGGAGTTGCGCACACAAGAATTTGTCCGGATGGAAAGACTACGGACGGACGGACGGATGTACAGGGCGATTCCTATTCAGCCCCCACTTCTTCGAAGCGGGGGTATAAATATGTGAAGGTTGAGACCTTGCGGATTGTGGAGAAGCGTGCGCAATTTCCCCTGCGACAGAAGATCCTCCCATGGAGGAAGCTTCCGCGGCATGTCCCACAACAGACACCTGAGTAGATTTATCCACGGTCTCTGTGGTGACAGAGATGCTACCAACAGAATCTTGCAGTGGGATTGCTTTATCTTGAGCAATATCTGCTGAATCAGTGGCGCTGGAGGATACGCATATCCTATTATCCCATCCCACGGGATCGATAGAGCGTCAACTGCAAACGCTCGAGGATCCGGACATGGGAAGACGTAAGTCTGCAACTGATTGTTGAGATGCGTCGCAAACAAATCTATCATTGGTCGCTCCCATTGGTAGCAAATCTGATTGAAAACCTGTTTGTTGAGAGCTCATTCCGACGGAAACAGGCGACCCTTCCGTGAAAGGGAGTAGGCTAACACATTCAGACGACCCGGAATATGACGGACCGATAGTAGAACCTGATGTTCCAGTACAAACAGAAGGATTCTTTCCGTCAGCTTGAACAACGGAATGGAATGAGTGCCTCCCTGATTCCGAATATACGCCACTACCGCCGTATTGTCGGACAAAATTTGAACGTGTGTGTTCTGAATAATGTCCATCCAATGACGCAACGCAAGCCAAATTGACATCATTTCTTTGATATTTATGTGCTTGCCTAAGAATTGAGGATCCCAAAGACCCTGGCACCTCGAATCCGATGGGCAAAGTGTCATGCCCCAACCTGTTTGACTGGCATCCGTCATGATAGTAAACCTCGGATCTGGCAATTGCAGTGGAACTCCCTGAGTTAACCACTGAATGTCTGCCTAAGTCTGAATCTCTTGTTTCAGTAGGTCTGACAAGAGGATGTCCGCATCGAGCGAGTGAGTCTTCACTTTCCAATTCTGAGTCAGAAAGATTTGGAGAGGACGAGTGCGCAGCCGCCCCATTGGAATGAGATCCACGGCAGCTCCACACAGACCTATCAGTCTCATGAATTCTCTCGCTGTAACCTTCTCTAAGTTTAGACAATAGCGAGCATAACAACTGACTAATTTCGCTCTGGTTAACGGCAGATGAACGAGATTGTTGTGCGTCTCGAAGCTCATCCCCAGGTGGGTGAATGACTTGGACGGCACCAGATCCGACTTCTGTTCGTTTACTATAAAACCGAGACGTCGGAGCAATAGGAGAAGATTCTGCACATCGTTCTGAAGCGTTAACTCGTTGCTGTACCTCTGAAGAATATCATCCAGGTAGGCCGATGTTACCGCAGACGAATGAGCTCGGAAGTAAGTCATGACCGAGTTCATTATCCGAGTGAAAGCCCAGGGCGCTAGATTCAGTCCGAAGCACAAAGCACGGAACTGATATACAACCCCTAGGACAGCAAACTGAAGATACTTTCTCAATGCCGGATGTACCATGACGTGAAAGTATGCATCCTTGAGATCTATGCTCGCAGCATAGTCGTTCACTCGAATGCTCGTTCTGACCGATCGAATGGTCTCCATATAAAATTTTGGAGCCACAATCAGCTTGTTTATCCAGCTTAAATCTATTACTGGACAGAACGAGCTGTCTGGTTTGGGAACCAGAAACAGATGGCTGTAGAAACCTGGAGATTCCTGGTTTTCTACGACCTCTATCGCGTTCTTCAGTAAAAGAGACTGCACTTCTGAAAGAAGAGCATCTCTTTTTAGAATATTCGACGGAAGTTGAGTCCATCTTGGACTTCAAGTTAACGGAGGCCTTCCTTTGAAGGACAGTTTCAGTCCTTCCGCAATTACCCTTCGAACCCAAGGGTCCTCCGTAATCAATTCCCAATTTTGTAAATAACTCGACAACCTTCCGCCCACAGAAACGCGACAGAGGTCTACATCATCACTTCCTGGACCTGCGAGGCTTGCGGAAGGAGAAACCACGTCCTCCACGACCCGCACCTCGTGCCGTCGACCTACCGGCGTCTGACCTATTACGGCCAGCGTTACGGCCCCTGCTAGAGTCGCTGCCTTGACGGTCTCGAGAATAAGGCCTAGAGGGTGCATACGCACCTCTAAAGGAACTTCCCCTGGACGTGCTAGTCCCAGAAGATCCAGGCCTACTTTTTTGTGCTGGTTCCAACTTATTAGAAGTGGACTTAAAAAGCAGAGAGTCTGAAGCTTTCTTAGTTAACTTATCGTAAATAGCAGAAAGCTTATCGTCAAAGAGAAGCTCTCCGGAGACCGGAGCGACTCTAAGAGAGTTTTTCACCTTACTATCCACTCTTGTGGACGTAGCTAGGGTTCCGTCATGTCTAACCCACTCCAGATTAGCCACTGAAAGGGTGCAGTTATATGTAGAATAAACAATAGCCCTTGACAGAACTCTCAGAGACGTTTGTACATCCTGAAATTCTTGCCCTTCAAGGCGTAACGATAATGCTCTGGTAAGGTGATCTGCGTACGAGAGTGCATCTAAATTTGCTCTATTCGAAGTTATTGTAGTTTCCAAGGTAGTGCTATGAATAGACATAGACAACGGCATGGATAATTCAAGGTCATCAGCCTGGTCGTCTAGACGCAGAGGAACTTTCTGAACGCCCTGTCCTGCCGTTTTTTAAATCTATTCCTAGCATTAATGAAAGGCAGATTAAGAGCATTAGCCGATAGGAAGGCTGACTTGCCCGATTTACCAGCAAGTTTATTGATAGCATCATTCAAAAGTTCAAATGTCCGTGAGACATTCCTGGACTGAGACGGAAACTCTGGGACGGTGTCCCTAAACCGATTAAAAAATTTGGTGTCCAGTGGTGCTATAAGCCTCCTATCAGGCTGAGCAGCATCCTGGTCCGCTGGAACAACATCAGGAAGAAAATGCCGGATTAACAGGAAGGCGATTTTGTGTTGTTCCGAAAGGGAGAACTCCAATTCATCCATATCTCTTTTGCCATCTTGACGGACCTCCTGGATATCTCAGTTGTCCGCTCCCGATCCAGCTGGGGAACGTACTGACCCAGCATCATCAGATTCTTCCTGCTCTGATAGGGCTTCTGCCGGATGCTGCTATGATTTGTGCTATCATGTCTGTTTGTGCTATCATGTCTGCACATGCACATAGCTACAGGAAGTGCTATCCAGTCCTGCCAGTAACCATTCTTTTGTTGTGCCTGCTAAGTGTTTATAGTTAAATGTTGGGAGGTGTATGTCAACAACTCACAGGAGGGCCTTCCTGTCTTGGCCAATGGTAGGTATGATAAATATAGAAATTCTTTTAAATTTCTAATATTTATCCACCATCACCACTGGACCAGACATGCTGAATAAATAAAAGGACAGGGAGACCATACAGGACTAAAGAGAAGAGTTATATGCAGGCTTGCTTAGTTAACTCCAGAAAATGAAAAAATTTATAGTAATTTATATATTTTTTATACTTACCAATGACCCAGACTTAGCTTAGCTGGTGCGCTAACTCTTAAAAATTCAGGGCCAAACACAAATTTTTCCCCCCAATCCCCAAAATTTGCATCAAAATCAAAAAAATCCATGTCCTATATGGTCCTCCATACATTCGTCCACTGCGCATGCGCAGTGTCAAGGAAGTACCGAAATTGGTGCCAAATCTTCATTCTTACAACCAGTGCCTGGTAAATGTTTATATGATCAGCGGGGAGGTATGAGTTCCCAACTCATGGGAGGGCCATCCCTGTCTGGGTCATTGGCAAGTATAAAAAATATATAAATTACTATAAATTTTTTCATATTTTTATACTGTACCAATAACCCAGACTTAACTGAATAGAAAAAAGGCTGGAGGGCCTAGGACATAAAAGAAAATCCAACAGGCTCAATTACATATAAACAGAATTATCCTCTCAAGGAGAAACAGGATTTACATATATCTTTCTTGTTTATACAAAAAAAGAAAGACATATTACCAATCCGTAATTGAGCACAATAACATCAATGATCTCTATTAACATCCAGTATAACCCATTATACTAACTTTTTTAAAGGAAAGCCAATAAATAAAGATTGTCCAGAGAATGAGACTCTTTATACTCATTTAAAAGTGTCCGAGGATTGTATATTAACGCTCGTATGACACGTGACATATACAAATGGTTCACACCGAGCTACACTTTAAAAATATTACATAAATGAGATAAACATTAGCTTTACACTTTAAAACCATCCCAGCACCGACTCGGAATTACTGACTCCAGAGGAGGTATTCCCTTGCTTTTCACTATAAAGCCTGCGATATAAGGGAACACCATCCTCCCCACCCCCCCTTCCCCTTGCTCTGGGTCAATTACCCCAGAACGAAGAGGGCAGCAGGACAGAGTCACTGCTGGAACAGAAAGCCTGCATAACTATAGTTACAACTGTTTAGTGGACGACATTCTGAGCAACAGATAATGGACCTAAACAACGCAGGTCGCCAGAAATAGACTCAATATTTCAAAGGTAAAAATTCGTGAACGCAGAAGGCTAAGACCAGTATGCAGCCTTCATCAAATCGGTAATAGCGATACTATTAGCATAAGCCCAAGATGTAGACTTTATGTGCTGAAATCTTAAGCACAGACTGCTGAGTAGAAGATAATTTTTCATAAGCAGTACGAATTGTCAATTGAATCCACCTTGAAATAGAATGGACCGTGATGTCCCTTCTATTAGGCAGCAGAGACAGAAACGTTTTCGTCCCTTTCTGATGAACTCCGATCTACGTTTTGTAGCTCTAACTGGACACAGCAAAGGCCTATGGCCGTCTGAGGACAGAAGAGCCTTAATAACAATAGGCTCAGGGTACTTATTAGGAGCCTGATTCTTAGCCAAAAATTCAACATTAATAGTCAAAGTAATAGTATTACCAACACTACGATAGTGAGAATCATCAACAGATAGAGCATGAAGCTCACTATCTCTTCTAGCAGAAGAGAAGGCTAAGAGAAAAGCTATCTTATAAGATAAGTATCTGAAGTCTACTGTGTCAAGGGGTTCAAATGGCGCTTCTTTTAGCTTCAGAAGAACCCAAGCTAAATTCCACTTAGGAATTAACCTAAGGGTTCTAGGTCTATTTATCGATAAGTTTTTAACTAACTTAGATAAAGAGACGTTAGATCCAATTTGTAACTTATCATGATGAGCATAAGTATCCAAAAGCATAGACTTATAACCCTTAACAGTTATTGGCTGCAGTTTGATCTCGTCAAACAAGTAGACCAAAAAATTAGCAATGTCTGGAATGGAGGGATCATAAATATCAATAGAATGATCCCTACATCAACGAGAGAAAACCTTCCACTTAGCAGCATAATTTAGCGAAGAGGAGGTCCTCCTACAGTTAGAAATTGCGTCCACTGCTCGTCCTGTAAAATGCTTGCCAAGCAAGAAGGACCGCACAATGGAAATACGTGAAGGTTGAGAGCTTGCAGGTTGTGATGCAGTGTGCGTGATTTCCCCTGCGAAAGAAGGTCCTCCCATTGAGGAAGCTTCCGAGGAATGTCCCATAACAGACACCTGAGTAGATTTATCCATGGTCTCTGGGGTGACAGAGATGCTACCAACAGAATCTTGCAGTGAGATTGCTTGATTTTTAGCAGTATCTGTTGAATCAACGGAGCTGGAGGATACGCGTATCCTATCATTCCGTCCCAAGAGATCGAGAGACCGTCTACTGTGAATGCTCGGGGATCTGGGCATGGCGACACATACGTCTGCAACTGATTGTTGAGATGCATCGCAAACAAGTCTATCATTGGACGATCCCATTGGTTGCAGATCTGATTGAATACTCGTTTGTTGAGAGTCCATTCTGACGGCAACAAACAACCTTTCCGAGAAAGGGAGTCTGCTAGAACGTTCAGACGGCCCAGAATATGACGGACCGACAGAAGAACCTGATGCTCTAGGACAATCAGAAGGATTCTCTCCGTTAAATTGAACAACGGAATGGAATGAGTGCCTTCTTGGTTCCGAATATATGCTACTACTGTCGAATTGTCGGACAGAATTTGAACATGTGAATTCTGAATAATGTTCATCCAATGACGTAGCGCAAGCCAAATTGACATCATCTCTTTGATGTTTATGTGCTTGTTTAGGAATTGTGGATCCCAAAGACCCTGGCACCTCGAATCTGTTGGGCTCAAAGTCGCGCCCCAACCTGTTTGACTCACATCCGTCATAATTGTAAAAATCAGATCCGGCAGTTGCAGTGGCACTCCCCGAGTTAATCACTGAATGAATATCTGCCTAAGGCTGAATCTCTTGTTTTACTTGGTTCGACAAGACGATGTTTGTTTCGAGCGAATGAATCTTCACACTCCAATTCTGAGTAAAAAATATCTGGAGTGGACGAGTGCGTAGGCGACCCATCAGAATAAGGTTCGCGGCGGCTCCGCACAAACCTATCAGTCGCATGAATTCTCTCGCTGTTACTACATCTGAGTGAAGACAAAAGTGAGCGCAACAACTAATTTTGCCCTGGGTAACGGCAGACAAACCAGATTGTTGTGCGTCTCGAAGCTCATTCCTAAGTGAATGAACGACTTGGACGGAACTAGATCCGACTTCTTTTCATTTACTATGAAACCGAGACGTCGGAGCAGTTGAAGCAGACTCTGAACATCATTCTGAAGCATTAATCTGTCGCCGTACCTCTGAAGAATGTCGTTCAAGTAGGCCAACGTTACCGCAGAAGAATGAGCTCGGAAATGAGTCATTACCGAGTTCATTATTCGAGTGAAGGCCCAGGGCGCTAGATTCAGACCGAAGCACATTGCTCGGAACTGATAAACGACTCCTAGGACAGCGAAGCGAAGGTACTTTCTGAATGCCAGATGTACCATGACGTGAAAGTACGCATCCTTGAGATCTATGCTCGCAGCATAGTCGTTCACTCGAATGCTCGCTCTCACCGATCGAATCTCTCCATATAAAATTTCGGAGCCACGGTCAGCTTGTTTATCCAGCTTAGATCTATAACTGGACGGAACGAGCCATCTGGTTTTGGTACCAGGAACAGGTGACTGTAAAAACCGGGAGATTCCTGGTTTTCTACGACCTCTATTGCGTTCTTCTCCATTAGAGATTGCACCTCTGATAGAAGCGAATCTCTCTTCTGAAGGTTTGACGGAAGCCGAGTCCATCGTGTACTTCGTGTTAATGGAGGTTTTTCTCAGAAGGACAGTTTTAGACCTTCCGAAATAACCCCCTGAACCCACTGGTCGTCCGTAATTGGCAACCAATTGGTTAAGAATCTTGACAGCCTTCCACCCCTGGAGTGCAATAGAGGTTCTGACCTTCACCTCCTGGACCTGTGAGGCTTGCGGGAGGAGAAACTACGTCCTCCCTGACCCGCACTTCGACCAGTCGACCTAGGGGCATCTGACCGGTTGTCTCGGCCAGCATTATGTCCCCTACCTGAGTCGCTACTCTGACGGTCTCTGGAGTAAGACGTAGAGGCTTTCTTAGATCCTCTATAGAAACTTCCCTTGGACGTACTCGCCCCAGAAGTCCCTGACTTACTCCTCTCTGCTGAGTCCGGTTTTTTCGAAACCGACTTAAAGAACAGAGAGTCGGAAGCTTTCTTAGTAATCTGATCGTAGATTAGCAAAAGCTTACCATCAAAGAGAAGCTCTCCTGAAACCAGAGCGACTCGAAGAGAGTTTTTCACCTTAGAATCCACTCTTGTGGATGAAGCCAGGGCAGCATCACATCTGACTAACTCCAAATTTGCCACTGAAAGGGCGGAGTTATACGTGGAATATGCGACGTGGAAAGAACTCTCAAGGAAGTTTGAACATCCTGGAATTCTTTTCCATCGAGACGTTGTGATAACGATCTGATAAGGTGATCTGCGTAAGGTAAGGCGTCTAAACTGGCTCTGTTAGACAAGATTGTCGTCTCCAACAGACTGGAGAGAATAGACATAGATGCCGGCAAAGATAACTCCAAATCTTCTGGCTGGTCGTCTAAACGCAGAGGAACTCTCGGAACGCCCTGTCCTGCCGTTTCAAATTTATTTCTACTGTTGATGAACGCAGATGTAGAGCATGAAACGATAAGAAACTGGATCTGCCAGTCTTAGAGGCTAGCTTGAAAATAGCGTCATTCAGCAATTCAAATGTCCGTGAGACATTTCTGGACTGGGCCGGAAACTCAGGCGCGACGTCCTTAGACCGGCCGAAAAAAGTCTGTGCCCAGTGACGCTATCAGTCTCTTATCTGGTATTGCAGCTCTCTGGTCCGGAAGAAACAACTTCTGGAAGGTGTTGCGGGATGAAATCTACGGCCACCTTATGTTGTTCTAGAAGGGAAAAATCCAGCTCCGCAGATTCCCTTTCACCATCCGACTGGACCAAATGTGAATCTCGGTCGTCCCTATCTGACACTGCAGGGGAGCGTACCCAGCTTCCTCAGACAGTTCCTGATCTGAAAGAGTTTCTGAAGGTTGCTGGGATGCTGCGATGAGTTGTGCTATCTATGATAGCAAGTCTGCCATGGAGGCCTGTGGAGCTGCGGTCTTACGTTGTTTAGCAGCTGGAAGCTCCTGGGATGGTACCTCTTGCATAATTTTTTTATGCGAACGTCCCGACTGGTAAGGCCTCATGTCCTTGGCTATCGGATGGAGTGACCTGGTAGACGTGGAATCCCTGGTCGGCGAAGCAGGCTGGATATCTGTGGTCACATAGCCAAGGTGCGGTCGTGTGTGCTGACGTGTGGAAGAGGATGCCAATAGACTAGCCATGCCCGGCTGTCTATACGATGGAGCGTCCTGAGCAGGAGGAGTGGATGTATGCTCCGACTGATGAACGTTACGTACAACAACATCTGACCCCAGATGTTGTTGTAAGAAAGAGGGACCTCTCTCCGATATTATAGTGCTCGCACTACCCCTTCTCCTCTCCTGGACCGCAACGGACGAACCCGGCATCACATCATCCACTTTACGAGTGATAGCTTCACCGGGCGAGCTAGCTGGCAACAAGGTCGTCAATCCTACTAAGGATCTAGGCACTTGTCGTATTTCCTTGAGCACTTCTGCCGCTAGCTCTTCATTTGATTGCGACGACGGTAGCACACTTCCTGAAGACATCACGGAAACATCACCATGTTCTTGTTCCTCTGAAAAACTAGAGTGACCCTGTGGCGAGAGGACTGGAATGGACCTCTCACCACCAACAATTTACCGTGACACGTCTCCAACATTTGTCATCCCAATTGGCACACAGTGAGCAAGAATTAGTGCGAGTACATTGACAAATACAATGAGCATGAGAATCAGAGGAAGACTTCCTTGATTTACAATTTGAACAATATTCTTTCATATTTAAAAAATATTAAACAGCCGTAGTACTCGCACTAACCCTTGAAAATACAAAGATACATAATAATAATATACTCTCCCAAAAAAGAAAGTGCGCATGCTAAAAAATAACACTAAAAAAAGATATATATCATTTTCATTCATGGAAATTTTATTCAATCACAGATGAATCAATTTGTGATCAACACGAGAAATTTCATTACGCTACGACGAATACTCTTGGTGCCATGGAGAGTCAAAGACACTAAGGGTCAAACACAAAAGTCACACACTCAATATCTGGTATGACCTCCGTCTGCATCGTCTACTGCTGTGCATCTACGCCTCATGGAAGCGAACAAGTTAGCATGGAAGTGTTGTGGGATGTTGTTCCATATTCTGATAAGCTGTCTTTGGAGTTCCACAAGCGTTGACGGGGCATGGGGAAGCTGGCGTAGCTGACGTTTCATTTCGTCCCATACGTGCTCAATGGGTGAGATATCGGGCGAATTTGCAGGCCAGGGAAGAACATCCACTTGTTGTTGCTGCAGATACTGTTGAAGAACACGAGCTGCGTGGGGTTGGGCGTTGTCCTGCTGTAGAATGACGCCGGGGCCGTGACGTTGCAGAAATGGGACAACAACAGGTGTAAGCACTTCATCACGATATCTGGCTGCATTGAGATTGCCATCAATAATGACCAGCTCAGTTCTGTTACGGGCAGTGATGCCACCCCACACCATGAGAGACCCTCCCCCATAACGGTTTTGCTCCACGACACATGGATCTGCGTAGCATTCGTTTCGACGTCTGTACACTCTCTGGCGGACATCTGATGATGAAAGATGGAAACAACATTCATCTGTGAATAAAACATGTCGCCACCAGTGTAAGGGATGCCTGAGATGTTGTCTACACCACTGCAGTCGAGCACGACGATAACGTAACGTCAAAATCGGACGAATTGCAGGTCTTCGAGGACGTAAGCCGTATTCTCTCAGCCGGTTGATTACTGTTTGAGGATGTATCCGTCTCAGGTTAGGGATGTTCCTGGCTGTCGTCATTGCCGTTTGTTGCCGGTTCCGGAGATGGACGACACGGATATACCGATCTTGTGCAGGGGTGGTAACTCGGGGTCTCCAGGAGCGGGGTCGGTCTCGAACGTCATCATGTTGTGCATGTCGATGGACTAGCCTGTCTACAGTGTTATGGTGTTAGTTCAAATGCTGGGCAACCTCTCTGTGTGTTCTGCCAGCTCTAATCATACCCAGGGCAAGGAGACGTTGATTCATTGTCAATCTTGGCATGCTAATGTGGTGTCGTTTCAACAGCAGCGCAAGTTTGAATGTGAACGATAGGAAGGCCTTACTTTAGTATTTAAATACCCAAGGATTCACACTGCTGCATGAATTTTCATACTTTCCACGTGCAAAACATACCTTTTCACAAACGTGCAGCATGTCATTTAACGTTAATGCAATTTTAACGGGGAAAGCTGTTTTTTGTGTTCAATATAACTTATTCATGAACAGGTTAACACTCTTTATTTATTTATTTATTGATGTTTAAGGTCACATATTTATGCACAATGGCTAATCATGACCGTGACAGTTTTATGGGTGGAGGAAGCCGGAGTACCCGGAGAGAACCACCGAGCAACGACGAGCAGCTGCCAGCTCCCCAACATCGTAACTCCCACACTGCAGCACAGGCAGGGGTAGATTGGTTGAAGACATGCAAACCATCGACGTGCAGTACGCCTTAGTACACGGCGTCATCGTGCCCCCACGCGGGCAATGGAGATGAAGTGTCTTGCCCAAGGACACAACGCGGTTGCCGCAGGTGGGATTCGAACCGAGGACCTCTTGGCTTGCAGCCTGCACCTCTACCACCTGAGCCACGTTAACACGCTTTACACCTACAAAATTATTTTTTTGGAGTTTGATCAATTTCTGCAATGCACACTTTCTTTTTTGGGCGAGTATATAATCCATTACAAAAATTTCGAAAAAATAATTCAAAAGAAAAAATTTTCGAAAAAATTTTGAGATGAGCCCAAGTTCCCAAAGGGAACGATGAGCCCAAATGGATCCCAAAAAAGCCAAAGTGTGGACAAAAATTTTAAAACATATCTAAAAATTAATGTTACACTTACAGACAATATTAATGTACCTGGCTATAAACAAAACCTAACAGAAGACAAGGAATCACTGCCAGAAGTAACCGTTGTCAAAGTAAACAAAAGTGAATAAAAACCAGAAACAAGACTCCAGGCACTGAAAATTTGGCCCGAAATCAGTAACCAATTTTAAAACACTATCCGATGTAAAACAGAATCTTCCACAGAAGAAACTGCAGTTCATCGGATGGTAGATGCATGACCAAAATGCCTAAACACCCCTAAGGTGAGGACGTAACCATGGGAAAAACAGAATAAATATTCTGTAACTAGGCTAAAACTCCCAAGAAATTTCAGTAAAAAAATTATGCCAAAAGCATGGGAGATTAGCCAGTGGGGTATCAAGGAAAGGGAGAGAGGAAACACTGAAAAAACAGTGGAGATTTCATAGCAAGAATGAAAACATCAGGCCCATGCCCCAAAATTAGGGAACATGAAATAATTTTACATAAAAGTTAAAAAATTTATAGTAATTTATATATTTATTTTACTTACCAATGACCCAGACATAGCTGGTGCTAACTCTTAAAAATATAGGGCCAAACACAAATTTTGCCCCCCAATCCCCAAAATTTGCATCTAAAACCAAAGAAAACATGTCCTGAATGGCCCTCCATACTTCACCTCTACTGCGCATGCGCAGTGTCAAGGACGTCCCGAAATTGGCGCCATTAATCATTCTTATAACCAGTGCCTGGTAAGCGCTATGTACTCAGCGGGGAGGAATGAGTTCCCAACTCCTGGGAGGGCCATCCCCATCTGGGTCATTGGTGAGTATAAAAAATCTATAAATTACTATAAATTTTTTAACATTTTTATACTGTACCAATGACCCAGACATAGCTGAATAGTAAAAAGGCTGGAGGGCCTAGGACATAGAGGAAATTCCAATAAGCTCAATTATATAAAATAGAGTCATCCCTTCGAGGGGAAAAGGAGTATTAGGCCTTACATGTATCTTTCTTATTTATGATAAATTAGAAAGACACAACACCTTCCATAATTGAGCATCATAACATCCATGTACTCTATTAATATCCAGTATAATCCTTAAACTAATAATTTTTAAAGTAAGCCAATAAATAAAGTTAGTCAAGAGAATAGAGACTCTTTATACTCCTTAAAAGTGTCTGAGGATTGTATAATAACACCCGTTTGACACGTGATATATTCAAAAGCTATACTTTAAAAACTATGACCTGAATGAATTTTTAAAACATAAACTTATCACTTAAATCCATCCCAGTAACAGCTCAGAATTACTAACTCCGGAGGAGGTATCCTCTTGTTTTCATAATAAAACAGGTGACCCAAGGGAACCCCCCCCCCCCCCCCCCCCCCCTCTCCTTGCCCTGGGTCAAATAGCCCAGAGCGAAGAGGGTAGCAGGACGGAGTCACCGCCAGAACAGAAAGCCTACCTAGCTATAGTAGCAACTTTTAAGTGAACGACATTCTAAGCAGTAGATAATAGACCTAACAATGGAGGCCTCCAGAAATGGACTCAATATTTCTGAGATAAAAATTCATGAATGTGGATGGCTGAGCCCAATGTGCAGCCTTCATAAAATCTATAATAGCGACACTATTAATGTAAGCCCAAGATGTAGAAAGAGCTCTTACTTCATGAGCCGAAATCTCAAGCACAAACTGCTGAGTTAATGATATACCAAAAGCAGTACCGATAGTTAATTGAATCCATTAGCAATAGAATGGAGCGTAATGTCCTTCTATTAGGCATCAAAGACAGAAGAAGCTTACGTCCTTACTAATAAACTGATATCTGTTTATAAATACGTAAACTCTAACCGGACAGAGTAAAGGCCTATGCTCGTACGAAGACGGAAGGACCTTAATAACAATAGGTTCCGGATATTTATTAGGAGCCTGATTCTTAACCAAAAATACAACATTAGTAGTAAAGGAAATAGTGTTTCCGATACTACGAAAGTGAGAATCGTCCACCGATAGTGCATGAAGCTCACTGACTCTTCAGTAGAAGAGAAGACTAAGGGAATTACTGTCTTAAAAGGTCAGAATTTGAAAACTACTGTTTCCAAAGGCTCAAATGATTACTTAGGTAAATAAGAACCGAAGCTAAATTCCGTATAGGAATTTAATCTAAGGATTCTAGGTCTATTTATCGAAAAGTTTCTAACTGACTTAGATAAGGAGACATAAGACTCAATTGTAAACTATCATAGAGTGCATAGGTATGAGATAACATAGACCTATAACCTTAATAATAACAGGCTGCAGTTGATCTTGTCAAACAAGTATACTAGAAAGTTGCAATGTCTAGTATGGAGGGATCAAAAATATCAACATAATGATTCCTACACCAACGACGGAAGAGCCTCCACTTTAGCCGCATAGTATAGCGAAGAAGAGGTTCTCCTACAGTTAGAAATCGCGTCCACTGCTCGTCCTGTACAATGCTTGCCGTGCAAGAAGGACCACACAACGGAATACGTGAAGGTTGAGACCTTGCAGGCTGTGATGAAGTTGACACGATTTCCCCAGCGAAAGAAGATCCTCTCATGGAGGAAGTTTCGCGGTAAGTCCCACAGTAGACACCTGAGTAAATTTACCCACGGTCTCTGAGAAGACAGAGATGCTATCAACAGAATTGTATTGTGGATGTTTATCTTAGCAATACTAGCTGAATCAACAGCGCTGGAGGATACGCGTATCCTATCATTCCGTCCTATTAGATCAATAGAGCGTTAACAACCTAAGCTCAGGGATCCGGACATGGAAACACATACGTCTGCAATTGAATAGTGAGTTGTGTCGCAAATAAATTATCATTGGGCGCTCCCATTGATAGCAAATCTGATTGAATACTTGTTTGTTGAGAGTCCATTCTGACGGCAACAAGCGACCCTTACGTGAAAGGGAGTCTGCTAATACAATCAGCCGACCCGGAATATGACGGACCGAAGCAGAACTTGGTGTACTATAACAAACAGAAGGATTCTTTCCGTTAAATTGAATAACGGAATCGAATGAGTGCCTCCCTGGTTCCGGAGATACGCAACTACTGTCATATTAACGGACAGGATTTGGACATGCATTTCTGAATAATGTTCATCCAATGACATAGTGCAAGCCTAAATAACATCATTTCCTGGAAGTTAAGTGCTTGCCTAGAAACTGCGGAACCCAAAGACCCTGGCACTTCGAATCCGTTGGGATCAATATTGTACCCCAACCTGTTTGACTGGCATCCGTCATGATCATAAAACTCAGATCCGGCAACTGCAGTGGTACTCTCTGAGTCAACCACCGAATGTTTGCCCCAGTCTGAATCTCTTGCTACACTTGATAGACAAGAGAACGTGTATATCGAGCAATTCATAGATTGCTGAAAAGTTGCCGTCGAAGAGAAGCTTCTCCGAGACCGAAGCGACTCTGAGAGAGTTCTTCACCTTACTATCCACGTGCGTGGATGTAGCCAGGGCTGCGTCACGTCTAACCAACTCCAGGTTACCACTGAAGGGCGGAGTTATATGTGGAAAAACTACTGCCCTTGAAAGAAATCACATTGAGGATCATATCCTGGAATTCTTTCTCTTGAAGACGTAATGATAACGCCTCAGTAAGGTGATCTACGTATGATAAAGCGTCTAAGTTAAGTCTATTAGACATCATTGTCGTTTCCAACATCGTGGTTGGAATTGACATAGACGGCGAAAAAGATAATTCCCAGTCTTCAGCACCGCCGTCTAGATGCATATGAACTCTCGGTATGCCCTGTTCTGCCAATATAAATTATTTCCTAGAATTGGAAAAAGGCAGAATAGAGCATTGCGGACAACAAACTAGACTATCATGCTTGGTAGCAAGCTATATATAGCGTCGTTAAATAATTCGAATGTTCTAAAGACATTATTGGACTGTGTCGGTAAGTCAGGGACAATGTTCCTGAACCGATCCAAACTCCGTGTCCAATGATGCTATTAGTCTCTTATCCAGCATCGCAGCAATGTAGTCCGACGGAACAACCTCTGGATAATAATGCCGGAAGAAATGTATGGCAGCTTCTGTTGTTCCGAAAGGGAAAGCTCGAAATCGTCCGAATCCCTTTCGCCATCCTGTCGGACCCTATAAAGTGTTCGGTCGTCCGAACCTGATGCAACAGCGGAGCGCAGCGACCCAGCGCCGTCGGATTATTCCTGATCCGACCGAGAATTTGTCGTTTGCTGGGATGCTGCGATAAACTGTGCTATTTTGGATAGCAAGTCCGTCAATGAGGCCTGTGGAGAAGCGATCTTACGATGCATTGCCGCTGGAAGCTCCGTGTTCGTTACCCCGTGCATACTTCTATTATGCAAGCGAACGGAGTGTATAGGCCTCGTGTCCCTTGGCTACCGGATGGTGTGACCTGTTCGCCGTGGAATCACTGAATGACGAAGCTGGCCAGATACTCGAGGTCACGTAGCCAATGTGAGGTCGTGTGCGCTGCTGTAAGGATGAGGAAGCATTATCGACAGTCTCTCGGACTGTCAATATAACGGAGCGTCCCAAGCGACGGACAAATGCTCCGAATGCGAAATATCTGTACCACAACATCCGGTCCCATATGTTGTTGTACGAGAGAGGGACCTCTCTCGCTCGCAGCCTGGACGGACCTGGACGAGCTAGGAACCGGACTAACAGGCTTCCTCCGATCTGTCCTCTAATCCGTCGTCACTGGGTGTGTACTAATGTCTATTATAGTGCTCGCATCACCCAAAACTCCTTCCTAGACCGCAACGGATGAACCCGACTGCCGAACCATTCGATGAATGGACGCTACATCGGGTGAGCTAGCGAATGTCAACTCCGTCGATCCTACTAGGGACCTCTTAGGCGATTGACGTATTCCATGAGCACTTATTGCCGCTAGCTCTTCATTAACTATGACGACAGAGGCACACTTTTGAAAGACATCTCAGTAACTTTGCGAACAAGAAACCAGACATGCTTGTTAATAGCAAGCATATAACAAGGGCAACGCCCCCGGTCCCCCGACCAAGATGGCAAATTCAAGGGAGCTGTTAGGATGCAATTTGTTCGCAGAGCATGGCCATTTTTCAACTTGACCTGTATTTCCAACCAATTAAACCACATACTTAGTTTCGTTTCAATCAAATGATCCAAAGTAAAGTTATTATCCGGACAACACAAAAACCGTATTTTCTAAATCGAAAAAGGGGAATAAATCCGGTAAAAATCAGTGGAGCGTGCCCATTTTCGAACTTGACCTGCAATTCCACCCAAATAAGCGGCATACTAAATTTCGTTTCAATCAAATGATCCTAACTAAAGTTATCATTCGGACAACACAAAAACTGTATTTTTTAAGTCGAAAAAGGGGAATAAATCCAGTAGAAATCAGTGGAGCGTGCCCATTTTCGAACTTGACCTGCATTTCCACCCAAGTAAGACACATACCAAATTTAGTTTCAGTAAAATCATCCAAACTAAAGTTATCATCCGGACAAGGGTGTGACGGATGGATGGACGGACGCACAGATGGACAGACGGACGGACGGACGGACACTGCTGATTACAATAGTCCCCCGAAGGGTCAGGGGACAATAATATATATAGCGTCGTTCAATAATTCGAAAGTTTGTGTGACATTATTGGAACTGAGGGACGATGTCCCTGAACCGAACCAAAAATTTCTGTGTCCACCGACGCTATCAGTTTCTCATCCGGCATCGCAGCATTCTGGTCCGACGAAAGAACCTCTAGAAGATAAAGTCAGATGACATACACAGCAGCTCATGTTGTTCCGAAAGGGAAAGCTCGAAATCCTCCGAATCCCTTTTGGCATCCCGTCGGACCGGATGAAATTTTCGGACGTCCGTACCTGCTTCCGCGGAGCGTCCCGACCCAGCGTCGTCGGACAATACATAATGCGACAGAGATTCTGCCGTTGCTGGGATGCTGCGATAAGCTGTGCTATTTGGGATAGCACGTCCGTCACCGAGGCCTGTGCAGTAGCGGTCTTACGATGCTTTGCCGCTGGAAGCTCCGTGTACGTTGACTCCCACACACTTTCTTATGCGAACGCCCAGAGTATGCAGGCCTCGTGCCCCTGGCTACCGGATGGTGTGACCTGGTCGCCGATGATTCTCTGATTGGCGAAGCTGACTGGAGATTCGAGGTCACGTAGCCAAGAGCGGTCGTGTGCGCTACCATGAGGATGAGGAAGCCTTATTGACAGTCGCTCCGGACTGACTATATATCGGAGCGTCCCGAGCGGCGGACGTATGCTCCGAATGCGAAACATTTTGTACCACAACATCTGGGGCCAGATGTTGTCGTACGAGAGAGGGGCCTCTCTCGCTCGCAGTCCGGATGGACCTGGACGAGCTAGGAACCGGACCAAAAGGCTTCCTCCGTTCTCTCCTCTAATCCGCCGTCACTGGGTGTGCATTTGGTTGATTTATAGTGCTCGCATCACCCAAAACTCCTTCTAGACCGCAACGGACGAACCCGGCTGCTGAATCATTCGATGAATGGATGCTACACTGGGCGAGCTAGTGGACGTCAAAGGCCGTCAAACCTACTAAGGTCCTCTTAGGCAATTGACGTATTTACATGAGCACTTTTCCGCTAGCTCTTCATTAATTGTGACGACAGAGGCACACTTTTGGAAGACATCACGGATACATCACCCTGTTCCTGATCGTCTGAAATAGAGAATTATAAAGTAGAGTGACCCTACGGGGAAAGGACCGGAATGGCCAATTCCCCACTAACATACCGTGACACATGCTTCCCATGTTGTCATCGAAATTAACACATACAGAACAGGAGTTAGTGCGAGTACACTGACTACATATACAATGATTATGAAAGTCAGAGGAAGATTTCCTCTTATTACAATATCCTTTCATTGTGAAAAGAAAACAAAGTCCTAGTACTCGCACCAACCCCTGACAATCAAAATACATAATAACATGATCCATTAACATAGAAAAAATAATTGAAATCAAAAAATTTTGAAAAAATATTTTTTCAGAACAGCCCAAGTTTCTGAAAAGCAAAGTTGAGCCCCAATGGATCCCAAGCCTAAGTGTGGACAAAAATTCTAAAAATATTTTAAACAATTTATGCAACACTTACGGACAATAATAATGTTTCTAGTTATGATTAAATGAACATCAAGATATTATTTTCAAGAAATCCCCCCTCACTCAGAGGGCTGTTGTAAATGTAAACAATAAGTGTAAACACACCAGTAGAAGACTCCAGGCACCCAGGCCCGAAATCAGTTACCAATAATACACTATCTGATGCAAAACAGAGACTTCCAGGGAAGAAACTGCAGAACATCAGATGGTAGATGCAGAACACTACGCCTAACCACCCATAGGTGAAGACGTAAACATGGGGAAAAGAACAGAATTCATTCTGTTATCTAGCTAAAACTCCCAAGAAATTTTAGTAATAATAATTACAGAAAATATGCCAAAAGCATGGGAGAATAGCAAGAGGGGACTTAAAGGAAAGGGAGAGAGGAAAACACTGAACAAGCAGTGTAACTTGATAACAAGAATGACCACAACAGCTGTTGCCTCGAAAATAGGTAACTTAACATAATTTCATTAAAAAATTTTAAGTTACAGCCCTGATAATTTTCTGTCACTCATTTTTCCTCTCCTCCTTCTCTATCCTCCTTAGAATCACCATTTCTCTAATATTTATGTGTCTGGCATCATTTAAACTGAGATTTACAAGCACAAAGATCAGTCAGATGTTAACTGATGAAGGGCCAAACAAAGAATGATTAATGGCGCCAATTTCGGGACGTCCTTGACACTGCGCATGCGCAGTAGAGGTGAAGTATGGAGGGCCATTCAGGACATGTTTTCTTTGGTTTTAGATGCAAATTTTGGGGATTGGGGGGCAAAATTTGTGTTTGGCCCTATATTTTTAAGAGTTAGCACCAGCTATGTCTGGGTCATTGGTACAGTATAAAAATATTATAAGTTACAGCCCTGAACACATCCTTCCACTGTTTCCTCCTCTCAGCCTCTTATTTCATCCTTGGATCCACCATTTCCTTCATGATTTTGTGTCTGGCATCATTTTAACTGAGATTATAAGCACAGATATCAGTGAGATCTTACTGATTGAAGAGCCAAACAAAGAATGAAGATTTTGTGCCAATTTCGGTACTTCCTTGACACTGCACATGGGCAGTGGATAAGAGTATGGAGGACCACATAGGACATTGATTTTTTGGATTTTGATGCAAATTTTGGGGATGGTGTGGGGGGGGGGGGGGGGGGCAAAATTTGTGTTTGGCCCTGAATTTTTAAGAGTTAGCACCAGTTAAGCTAAGTCTGGGTCATTGGTACAGTATAAAAATACATAAATCTCTAAAAGAGGTTACAGATAACAAACTAGTCTATATCTAGCAAGAATAACTATAGATGAATAGACTAAGACAGGATAAGAGAATCCTAGTCTGGAGGTCCACTGATTACCTCTGTTAAGAACATGCATTTCCCTAAATTTAGAAAGGGTAATACAGATTTTAATGTGTCCCGAGGTATTACATAAAATTACTAACCATGAGTTAATGTACTGAATGAGCTCACAACTAATAAAAGCTACGATACAAATATACAATACCAAAACATTGGCAGTAATTGTAGTCCACTAATACCACGGGGGAGAGACTTGTAGAACTTTCTAATGCAGAGGAAGTAAATAGCAAATAAGTAAAACATGCTTACCCTTATCACCACCCACAGCACCCCCCGTTTTGTGAGATAATATTTAAAACACAATAACAGTATGTATTTCCTGGACCGACATGCTATGACATACAAGCTACGACATAAAACATACGACATACGAGATACAACATACAACAGTTTCGGTTTATTGGTGTTTAAGGTCACATATTTTTGCACAATGACTAATCATGACCACAACCTGAGTATCAACCCAAGACCAGGGGTGAGTGTTACTAAGCCATGTTGCCCATTTTAGAGAGGGTTTGCACCTCCCAAGCATTGGTGACTGGGTCCTATTTTATCAGTGAAACAGAGCCTGTTTACCACAGTGAACAGGCACTGATTCACATCCCAGGGTTCCCACAGGGACACAACATACAACAAATGACATACAAGATACGACAAACAACAAATGACATACAAGATATGACAATGGAAAGCCAGTCGCGACATGCCTTTTGCGAAATGCTTCTTGCTTTATGTCAAAATAGCAAAACGCAAATGCATTTTTCTGTTTGTGAAATTTTGTTTTAGAAACGCGAAATGCTTTTTGCTAAATGCATAGTGCTTTTTGCCAATTGTGACATATTTTTTGCCAATAACGAATCAGTGACTATGCAGATATCACTGAAAAGTGTTCACTAATGTCGATTGTGACTCGAGAAAATATGTAGACGGAAAATGTTTTAGTTCAAACAACATTTTATTTTATACAATGCAAGATCCAATTCTTAAAGTACGTTTTTACTTTATCATTCTTGCCATCTTGGTGAAAAAGAAAAATATGCAAACATGAACTCCTCATATGCTGAATTCCTCTTGCCACTGTAACATGTATAATCAACTTTTTCTCCCTGTAAATTGAATGGATATTTTTCACCAATGATTTCTTGAGTTAAATTTATATGAATTTTTCAGTGGCTCAGTAAGTAGGCCTAGAGATGCAGGCTTCAACTTGAAGCCGAGGGGCCCTCAGTTCGAATGTCATCTGCGGGAACCATGTTGTGTCCTTGGGCAAGACACTTAATCCCAATTGCCCACATGGGGGCATGGCGGCATTGTGTACTAAGGCATACTGCACATGTCTTCAACCAATGCCAACCCTGCTCGTGTGGAGTTAGCACGTTGGGGGAAGTTGCTTGGGGGTTCTCTCCGGGTGCTCCGGCTTCCCCCACCCATAAAACTGTCC
Source organism: Pictodentalium vernedei (assembly GCA_031216915.1). Lineage (NCBI taxonomy): Eukaryota > Metazoa > Mollusca > Scaphopoda > Dentaliida > Dentaliidae > Pictodentalium > Pictodentalium vernedei. The sequence continues at coordinate 319,016,356 of CM062294.1, forward strand.
AACACGAGGTGACCCTGGCTGTCAAAAGTATCGTTAAGCCCCATTAAATAAACAAATATATAAATTTTTCATAAAATCTAGTCATGGCTGTTTCACAGCAGCCATGACCAGATTTAATGAAAATACCCGGAAAATACTCAAAAGTTAATTGCAGGTATTTCCACAGAGGATACAGCTCAGCAGAAATAACTGCAGCGCTTATGTGCAATGATGGGATATTCAGATCGTAAATGAACTATGAATTGACCCTCTGTCTTAAGTACTACAGCATGTTCCTGAACGTCCCTTGTTACCCAGATGTTTGGGGAATAGCTCATGTTAAATTCCCATAGGAACCTGACTTTGGGGGAGAAAATTTTTTCTGGGCAGAATTTCCGCACCATTTCGAACTGCATCCAGCAAGTGGTGTATGGACTATGTATATAGTATGCTATGGTATGTACAGTGATATATGTACTCACAGGGCTATGGATATATAGTAGGGGGTATGTGATGGAAAAGTAATGGGGGAGGTGAGATTTTTGTTGAAATTTTCCCCTCGAAACGGTTGACGTTGTTATTAATGCCGGGACATCATGATGTGCCCGCGACATCATAGAAATGACGACCGCTGGTGTTGTCCACTGTAAATCTGATATAACATTCAGGTAAGGGTGTGTCAAGCTTCTCATATGGGAGTGATATCGTAGTCTAGTATGGGCGCTATATACCCTGTAGGTCCCGTTAGTCCTTGGTACTGCTAATCGACTTAATGCTTCATATCCTATGAATGGTATAGGTAGTATGCAATGCTAGTTCGGGCAGTATTGTGATGTGGGATGGGGGTAATGTATGGTTGTTTAGTGTGTTAGTATAGAATGTGCGGTGTGTACCTCTGCTGGTTCAGTGTTAGCCCTTGGTACTATTATCCATCTAGGATGTGTGTTAGCCCACAGATGGTATAGGTCGTACATAATGCTTGGTCAAGCAGTAAAGTGGGGTGGGGCAATGCATGATTGTCTGGTGCAGTAATACAGGGTGTATGGTCTGTATCCCCAGTTGGTCTACTGTTAGTATTTGGTACTACTAATTCACTGAATGTATTTTACCATCGGGGATGGCATTGGCAGTGCGTAATGCTAGGCAATGCAATATTACATGGAATGTTTAGAATGGTAATATGGGATGTACGATCTGTATCCCATAGGCCTAGTGTTATCCCCTGGCACTACAAAACCACCCAGTGGTTTGTACTATCCTGTGGGTAGTTCGGAATGCTAGGTCATGCAGTGTTGTGTGGTGTATGATTGGTTTCTAGTCTCATAATAGAGGATGATATTTGACATTCTAAGACTTGGCCTGGAGAAGAGGTCAAGATCTGAGATAGTTAACAAGCCTGTAGTAATGTGACAAGTCAGTAGTAATGGTACAAGGCTGGTTAAGTAATGGTCAATACAATAGTAGTGGAAGCAGGTGGTGAAACCATCTGGATCTGCTTTAGAGCTGGGAATCCCACTAAGAGAATCCCTTTTTGAGAAACGTCTGTGGTTACAGAATCTCTTTTTCGTCATATGTGTATATGTGATGCATGTGTTGTGCGCACATTGTGTATTAGCACATAAGCACATCTCAGTGTCACCAACAGACTGTTTCTTATATGTACAGTGTCCTAGCATTCACAAGGTCAAGGGAATGTTATATGTACGGTGCCCTAACATGCACAAGGTCAGGGGAATGTTAAACCCAATACAGGCTTTGATGAATGGAGCAATTTGGTTGCGCCTGTTAAAGATTTGACAGAGGGCAGAGTTGGTAGAAGTCTATACTAATGGGTTACTACCAACGAAGTTGACCATAGGACAGATGATGGTGACTATGAGTAAGTCAGCAGTAGTGGTCTAAGACCTATGAAAGCCATGGGGGGATCTAGAAGCCGATCAGGTGTTAGGAGCAATAGATAGTTGATGGGATGGGCTAGTGTTCTAGTGCACCATCTGTCACAATGTGTGCACATCACATGCTGTACATAGACATATGCTGGATGTACCAATATGTGCTTATGTTCTAATGCACAACACATGCATCACAGAGACACATACAGACGAAAAGGGATTCGGTAACCACAGGTGTTTCCCAAAAGGGATTCTCTTAGTGGGATTACATAAGTAGAATTCCTAGCTCCAAAACAGCTCCTGGTGGTCTTACCATCGGCTTCCACCATTTCTTCAACTATCTGTTGTATGATCAGCCTTTAATGTATTCACCATTACTATAGTGTTCTGCCAGCCTTGTACCATTACTACTGACTTGTAACATTACTACATGCTTGCTAACTATCTCAGATCACAACCTCTTTCTATGGCCAAAACCTATAATGTCAAAAGACCATTCTTCTCTACTACGAGACCATCCATACACTACACACAAACCACTGCATGGTCTAGCATTCCAAACCATCCACAGGACAGTACAAACCATTGGGTGATTTTACAGTACTAAGGGATAACATTAGACCTATTGGATACAGACCGTACATACCATACTATCGTCTAAACTTGCTTTGTAATACAGCGTAACCAAGCATTACGCACTACAACCATGCATTACACCCACCCCACTCCACTCTACTGCTTGACCTAGCATCACATACTACCCATAATATCTGTGGGTTAGCAAACCGCCTTAGATGGACAATAATACCAAGGGCTAACTCTGAACCAGCAGAAGTACAAATTGGAGACCCTAAACACACCAGGCAACCATGCATTACTCTCACCCCACGTCACAATACTCGCCGCACAAGCATTACATACTACCAAAACCAGTCATGGGATAATATGAAGCATTAGGTTGATTACGAGTACCAAGAGAAAACACGGGATCTACAAGGGTATATAATGCCTATACTATACTACAGTAACGCTCATATTAGATCGTATAGTGGACAACAACAGCGGTCAACGTTTCTATGACGTTGAGTGCACATCGTGACAACTTCAATACCAACGTCAACTGTTTCGTGGGGAAAGCTTTCAACAGAAACCTCACCTTTCTGATCTCCTTTCCCTGACTCCTACTATACATGCAGTTTGGAATGGTGTTAAAATTTTGCACGGAAACAATTTGCTCCCCCCCAAAGTCCAGTTCCTATGAGAATTTAATACTACTTGCCCATCCAATAGTCGGGGCAATGAGGAATTTCGGGTACTACTGTCTTATTTCCAGTAGCAAAGCTGGAGGGGAGGGGGGACATGCCCCCACACCAATTTAAGTATTGGGTTTAATGACACTTTCAACAGCCAGGGTCACCTTGTGTCGGACAGTTTCATGGGTGGAGGAAGCCGGAGTACCCAGAGAGAACCACCGAGCAAAGACGGGCATCTGTCAGGCTCCCCATTCCCCAACATACTAACTCCACACAAGCAGGGTTAGCATTGGTTGAAGACAAGTGCACCATCGATGCACAGTACACCTTGGTACTCAATGCCATGAGTCCCCACATGGGCAATGGGGGTGAAGTGTCTTGCCCAAGGACACAACATGGTTGCAGCAAGTGGGATTCAAACCAAGGACCTCTCGGCTTGCAGACTGCACCTCTACCTACAGATTATTACTCATATTGACTAATTTAAAACTAGGGCTCCAATAGGAAGTCTGAATATTAACCCAGGGACTTGATTTTAAAAAACTAGAATCTGACTCCCCTGAGGGTGGTGTAAACCATGTATCAAAAGATTGTAAGTGGGGGTTTGTGAAAAGATTTTTAAAGAATATTCCCCATATTGCACTAGGGAACCCAAATATCAATCAACTACTTGATTAGAACAAACTTGAATCTGACCCCCATCAGGGGGCTGTTTTGCATATATCAAATGATGCTCAAGGAGACAAAATGTAGTTGCCGCAGGTGGGATTCGAACCAAGGACCTTACAGCTTGCAGCCTGCATCTCACCCTACTGAGCAGACACCACCACCACCCCTCCCAAATGGTAACAGATATGAACTAGAGGCTCTACAGAGCCTGTAATCGCTCACCTAGAACTCTGTATAAAAATGTGATTTCCCATAGTCTTTCCATGGTAAAAGTATGAGCTGCAATTGTGGCCATGTTTGCAAAACTACATCAACATTACATGAGGATCATTGGTAGAAGGTGTCCCAGTCTTCAATGACGTGAAGTTTCAAAACATGTGAATCCATCAAACAGAATCATAGAATGTCTCTGGTGGCCATATTTTTTTCCAACCAACAGGAACAAAAAAGAGGATCGTTTGTAGAGGGCCTCCTATAGACCATTCTTGCCAAGTTTTGGTTCACAGCAGCTCAGTAGTTCCAAAGAGAAGATGAAAATGTGATTTCCCATAGGGTTTTTCTATAGTAACTATAAACCGCAATTGTGGCCATGTTTTCAAAATGATCAACATTAAATGAGGATCGTTGGTAGAGGGTGTCCCACAGTCATCAACCATGCAAAATTTCAAAACATTTGGCCCTGTGGTTTCAAAACTGACCAATCAGAATCAAAGAATGCTTCTGGCGGCCATGTTTTTTCACAAAACAGGAATAAAATGAGTAACAGTTGAAGAGAACCTCTCATAGACCATGCCTGCCAAGTCTGGTTCACATTGGCTCAGGACTTTCTGTGAAGATGATGAAAACGTGATTTCCTATAGGGTTTCTATAGTAACTATAAGCCACAATTGCAGACATAATTGCACGCTGATGAAGATTAAAATGAGGATCATTGGTAGAGGGGGTTACAGTGATCAGTCACACTAAGTTTTCAAACCATTTGGCATTGTAGTTTCAAAGAAGATTTTCTTGAAAATGCACACATTTATGAGTTCTGTGTCAACAAAAAAAAATCAGTAAAAGGTTAAATATTTTGAAAATTACAATTTTCTCAGACAACAGTATTCTCTTTCAAAATAGCTTTGGATAGGTAAAGTGTTACAGGAAACACATTTTACTTCAATTTTGACAGATCTTAAAAGATATATATAATTACTGTCATCTAAGCTGACATGATATAAACAAAAAACATTCCAAACACCTGTCATCACTTGTCAGTATTTTATGATAAGTAACTTGACACCAATAATCAACATATACAACTGCAATTGTTTACGGTCGTACAAGTCAAAATAAGTTGTGTAGGATAATCCTATAAACTATGTATCTTTCTCTTCCTACACTGATAAGACCAGACGGTGACATCATTTTTCTCGAAAGCTCTCACTGATAGCTTTCCAGAAAATGTCAGATTCTTATCTTGTCAGGGCAGGAACAGCAGTTTACTTAGTTTATTGCAGTTATGCGACAGCTTATTTTGACTTGTACTGTATACACAATATTTTGTTTTTTTTTTCCCAATTCTCAGTGGAGAAAACTGGAACCAACCCTTACCAGATTCTCAAAAAGTTAAAAAACTTATAGTAATTTATATATTTTTTTATACTTACCAATGACCCACACTTAGCTGGTGCTAAACTCTTTAATTCAGGGCCAAACACAAATTTTGTCCCCCCAATCCCCAAAATTTGCATCAAAAACCGAAAATTACATGTCCTATATGGTCCTCCATACATTTACTCCTCTGCGCATGCGCAGTGTCAAGGAGGTCTCGAAATTGGCGCCAATTATCATTCTTACAACCAGTGCCTGGTAAGCGTTATGTACTCAGCGGGGAGGTATGAGTTCCCAACTCCTGGGAGGGCCATCCCCGTCTGGGTCATTGGTAAGTATAAAAAATATATAAATTACTATACATTTTTTAACATTTTTATACTGTACCAATGACCCAGACTTAGCTGAATAGTAAATAGGATGGAGGGCCTAGGACATAAAGGAAAATCCAATAAGCTCAATTATCTATAACAGAATATCCCCTGCAGGAGAAAAGGAGAGATAGGCTTTACATGTATCTTTCTTATTTATATTAAAGAAGAAAGACACAATACCGATCAGTAATTGAGCATAATAATAATCAATGATCTCTATTAACATCCAGTATAACCCTTTATACTAATATTTTTAAAGGTAAGCCAATAAATAAAGGAAGTCCAGAGAAATAAGACTCTTTATATTCATTAAAAGAGTCCCAGGATTGTATATTAACGCTCGATTGACACATGACATATACAAATGCTTCACACCGAGCTACACTTTAAATATATTACATGGATGAGTAAACATTAGCTTTACACTTTAAAACCATCCCGGTACCGACTCGGAATTACTGACTCTAGGGGAGGTATTCCCTTGCTTTTCACTATAAAGCAGGTGACCTACCCCCCCTCTTCCCCTTGCCCTGGGTTAAATACCCCCAGAGCGAAGAGAGCAGCAGGACAGAGTCACTGCCGGAACAGAAAGCCTACATAACTATAGTTGCAACTGTTTAGTGGATGATATTCTGAGCAACTGATAACAGACCTAAACAATGGAGGTCTCTAGAAATGGACTCAATATTTCTGAGATAGAAATTGGTGAATGTGGAAGGTTGAGACCAATATGCAGCCTTCATTAAATCAGTAATAGCAATACAATTAGCAAAGGCCCAAGAACTAGAAAGAGCTCTTACTTCATGAGCTGAGATCTTGAGTGCCGACTGCTGAGAAGAAGATAATTTTTCATAAGCAGTACGAATAGTTAATTGAATCCATTTAGCAATAGAACGAACCATAATATCCTTTCTATTAGGCAACAAAGACAGAAAGAAATGCTTACGTCCCTTTCTGATGAACTCAGATCTACGTTTGTAAATACGTATTGCTCTAACAGGACAAAGTAAAGGCCTATACCCATCAGATGATGGAAGGGCCTTAATAACAGTAGGTTCAGGATACTTATTAGGAGCCTGATTCTTAGCCAAAAATCCAACATTGGTGGTAAAGGTAATAGTATTACCAACACTACGGTAGTGAGAATCATCCACAGATAGTGCATGAAGCTCACTAACTCTTCTAGCAGAAGAGAAGGCTAAGAGAAAAGCTGTCTTATATGTTAAGAATTTGAAGTCCACTGTGTCAAGAGGCTGAAAAGGCACTTCTTTTAGCTTAAGAAGAACCAAGCTAAATTCCACTTGGGAATTAATCTAAGGGTTCTAGGTCTATTTATCGAAAAATTTCTAACTAATTTAGATAAAGAGACATTAGTTCCAATCATTAAGCTATCATGATGTGCATAGGTATCGGATAGCATAGACCTATAACCCTTAGTGGTGATAGGCTGCAGTTTAATCTCATCAAACAAGTATACTAGAAAGTTTGCAATGTCTGGAATGGAAGGATCATAAATATCTACGGAATGATCCCCACACCACTGACGAAAGACCTTCCACTTAGCAGCATAGTTTAGCGAAGAGCAGGTCCTCCTAAAGTTAGAAATCGCGTCCACTGTTCGTCCTGTAAAATGTTTTCCGTGCCAAAAGGACCGCACAATGGAAATACGTGAAGGTTTAGACCTTGCTGATTGTGATGGAGGATGCGCGATTTCCCCTGCGAAAGAAGATCTTCCTGTTGAGGAAGCTTCCTCGGTATGTCCCACAACAGACACCTGAGTAGATTTATCCATGGTCTCTGTGGAGACAGAGATGCTACCAACAGAATCTTGCATTGCGATTGTTTTATCTTGAGCAATATCTGCTGAATCAACGGCGCTGGAGGATACGCATATCCTATCATTCCGTCCCAAGAGACTGAGAGAGCGTCTACTGCAAACGATCGAGGATCCGAACAAGGTGACACATACGTCTGCAACTGATTGTTGAGATGTGTCGCAAATAAATCTATCATTGGCCATTCCCATTGGTAGCAAATCTGATTGAATACTTGCTTGTTGAGAGACCATTCTGACGGCAACAGGCGACCCCTCTGTGAAAGGAGTCTGCTAAGAAGTTCAGACGACCCGGAATATGACAGACCGAGAGAAGAATCTGATGTTCTAGTACAAACAGAAGAATTCTTTCCGTTAGATTGAGCAACGGAATGGAATGAGTGCCACCTTGGTTCCGAATATATGCAACTACTGTGGTATTGTCGGACAGAATTTGCATGTGTGCATTCTGAATAATGTCTATCCAATGACATAGAGCAAGCCAAATCGACATCATCTCTTTGATGTTGATGTGCTTGCTCTAAAACTGCGGATCCCAAAGACCCTGGCACTTCAAATCTGATGGGCTCAGTGTCGCGCCCCAACCTGTTTGACTGGCATCCGTCATAATCGTAAAACTCGGATCTGGCAATTGCAGTGGAACCCCCTGAGTTAACCACTATATGTTTGGCCAAGTCTGAATCTCTTGTTTCACTTGGCTTGACAAGAGGATGTCCGTCTTGAGCGAATGAATCTTCACTCTCCAATTCTGTGTAAGAAAGACCTGGAGAGGATGAGTGCGTAGCCGCCCCATTGGAATGAGATCTGCGGCAGCTCTGCACAGACCTATTAGTCTCATGAATTCTCTCGCTGTAACTTTGTCTGAGTGAAGACAATAGCGAGCGTAACAACTGACTAATTTCGCTCTGGTTAACGGCAGACGAACAAGATTGTTGTGCATCTCGAAGCTCATCCCCAGGTGGGTGAATGACTTGGACGCCACCAGATCCGACTTCTCTTCGTTTACTATGAAACCGAGACGTCAGAGCAATAGGAGCAGATTCTGCATATCGTTCTGAAGCGTTAACTTGTTGCCGTATCTCTGAAGAATATCGTCCAGGTAAGCCGATGTTACCGCAGATGAATGAGCTCTGAAATAAGTCATTACCGAGTTCATTACTCGAGTGAAAGCCCAGAGCGCTAGATTCAGACCAAAGCACATCGCTCGGAACTGATAAACGACACCTAGGACAGCGAAGCAAAGATACTTTCTGAACGCCGGATGTACCATGACGTGAAAGTACGCATCCTTGAGGTCTATGCTCGCAGCATAGTCGTTCACTCGAATGCTCGCTCTGACCGATCGAATGGTCTCCATATAAAACTTTGGAGCCATGATCAGCTTGTTTATCCAGCTTAACTCGATCACTGGACGGAACGAGCCGTCTGGTTTCGGAACCAGAAAGAGACAGCTGTAGAAACCTGGAGATTCCTGGTTTTCCACGACCTCTATCGTGTTTTTCGTTAAAAGAGACTGGACTTCTGATATAAGTGCCGTTCTTTTCTGAAAATTTGACGGAAGCTGAGTCCATCTTGGACTTCGAGTTAACGGAGGTTTGCCTTTAAAGGACAGTTTTAGTCCTTCCGAAAGAACCCCTCGAACCCAAGGGTCCTCCGTAATTGATTCCCAGTTGTTTGAGAAACTCGACAGTCTTCCGCCCACTGGAACGCGACAGAGGTCTAAACCATCACCTCCTGGATCTGCAAGGCTTGCGGGAGGAGAAACTACGTCCTCCGTGACCCGCACCTCGCCCCGTCGGCCTAGGGGCGTCTGACCAGTTATTTGGGCCAGCATAATGGCCCCTACTGGAGTCGCTACTCTGACGGTCTCTAGAGTAAGACCTAGAGGATGCATAGGAACCTCTATAGGAACTTCCCCTGGACGAACTCGTCCCAGAAGTGCCTGGCCTACTCCTCTCTGCTAGTTCCGACTTCTTGGAAGCAGACTTAAATAGCAGAGAGTCAGAAGCTTTCTTAATTAATTTATCATATATTGCAGAAAGCTTGCCGCTGAAGAGAAACTCTCCGGAGACTGGAGCGACTCTAAGAGAGTTTTTCACCTTACTGTCCACGCGTGTGGAAGTAGCTAGGGCCGCGCCACGTCTAGCTAACTCCAGATTCGCCACTGAAAGGGCAGAGTTATACGTGGAAAAAGCTATGGCCCTGGACAGAACTCTAAAGGACGTCTGTACATCTTGGAATTCGGGTCCTTCAAAGCATAATGACAATGCTCTAGTAAGGTGATCTGCGTATGAAAGAGCGTCTAAACTAGCTCTGTTAGACGATATCGTCTTTTCCATCGTTGACAAAGGAAGAGACATAGATGATGGCATGGATATATCAAGGTCTTCAGCCTGGTCGTCTAAACGCAGAGGAACTCTCTGGATGCCCTGACCTGCCGTATCAAATTTATTCCTTTGATTGACGAAAGGCAGTTGTAGAGCAGATGCTGGAAGGAAGGCTGACCTGCCCGTTTTATTGGCAAGTTTGTCAATAGCATCATCTAATAATTCAAATATCCGAGAGACATTCCTGGACTGTGACGGAAATTTCGGGACAATGTCCCTAAACCGATTAAAAAAGTCAGTGTCCAGTGGCACTATCACCCTTCTATCCGGCTGCGCAGCATTCTGGTCCAGAGGAACAACTTCTGGAAGGTAATGCCGGATGAACTCTCTGGCTATTTTATGTTGTTCCGAAAGGGAAATATCTAACTCATCGGAATCCCTTTCGCCATACTGCCGGACATCTTGCAATTCCCGGTCGTCCGCACCTGATCCAGCGGCGGAACATTCCGACCCAACATCGTCTGAAACTTCATGTTCTGACAGAGGCTCTGCCAGTGGCTGGGATGCTGCGATGATCTTTGCTATCTGTGATAGCACGTCCGTTACGGAGGCCTGGGGAGCCGCGGTCTTACTGGATTTAGCCGGCGGAAGCTCCCTGGACGTTGCATCCTGCATACATCTTTTATGCAAACGTCCGGATGTAGAGGCCTCGTATCCCTGGCTACCAGATGGCATGACCTGGTCGCTGTGGAATCCCTGATCGGCAAAGCTGACTGTATATCACTGGTCACGTAGCCAAGGTGAGGTCGTGTGTGTTGCCATGAGGATGAGGAAGCCTTATAGGTAGCCTCGCCGGACTGCCTATATACCGGAGCATCCTGAGTGGCGGATGTATGCTCCGACTGCGTAACGCTACGAACTACATCTGGTCCCAGATGCTGCTGTATGAGAGAGGGATCTCTCTCGCTTCCAGCTCGTGCCGAGCTGGACAAGCTAAAAAACGGACTTTCAGGCTTCCTCCAATCCATCCTCCTTTCCGTCGTCACTGGGTGTGCACATGGAAGTTTTATAGTGCTCGCAACGCCCGACTCTCTCTCCTGGACTGCAATGGACGAACCCGGGTGCTGACCCATTCGGTGAATGGATGCGACACCGGGCGAGCTAGCGGACGTCAACCCCTTTGAACTCCTTTCGGGTAATTGACGGATCTCCATGAGCACTTTTGCCGCTAGCACGGAAATATCACACTGTTCTTGTTCCTCTGAAAAAGAGAGTGAAAGACTAGAGTGACTCTGCAGAGAGAGGACCGGCATGGTCCTCTCTTCAGTAACAACATACCGTGACACATGTTTCCAACGTTTGTCATCCCATTTGAAACACACAGAACAAAGATCAGTGCGAGTACACTGAATACAATTAAAACAGAGATCATGAGAATCAGAGGACGATTTCCTCCTATTACAATTTGAACAATAATCATTCATTGTGAAAAAAGGTAAACAATCATAGTACTCGCACTAATCCTTGAAAATAAAGATACATAATAAAACAATCCATTATAATCATTACAAAATAATGATTCGAAAAGAAAAAAAAATTTTCAGAAGAGCCCAAGTTCCCAATGGGAACCCTGAGCCCAATGGATCCCAAAAAAGCCTAAGTGCGGACAAAAATTTAAATTCATTTTGAAAAAATTAATGTAACACTTACGGACAATATTAATGTATGAAATAAGTGATGCAGAAGACAAGTAATCACTATCAGCAGTAACTGTTGTCAATCTAAGCAAAAGTGTCAACAAACCGGAAACATGACTCCAGGCACTGAAAAACCTGGCCCGAAATCAGTTACCAATTTAAAACACTATCTGATGCAAAACAGAGGCTTCCAGAGAAGAAATTGTAGAACATCAGATGGTAGATGCAGACCAAAACGCATAAACACCCCTAGGGTGAGGACGTAAACATGTGGAAAAAAACATAAAAAATTCTGTTACCAAGCCAAAACTCCCAACAAATTTTAGTAACAAACATTACAAAATATAAGCCAAAACATAGAAGAATAGCTAGGGGGGAATAAGGAAGGTAGACAGGAAACACTGATCAAACAATGGTACATTCATAGCAAGAATGACAACAGGGCCATGCCTTGAAAATAGGCAACAGGAAATAATTTCATAAAATAATTATAAGTTACAGCCCTGAACATTTTCTTGCACTATTTTTTCCTCTCCCCCTTATATTTCCTCTTTATTTCCACCATTTCTCTCATCAAAATGTGTCTGGCATCATGAAAACTGAGATTTGGAAGCAAAAATAACAGTGAAGTGTAACTGTTTTGAGGGCCAACCAAAGAATGATAATTGGCGCCAATTTCGAGACCTCCTTGACACTGCACATGCGCAGAGGAGTAAATGTATGGAGGACGATATAGGACATGTAATTTTTGGTTTTTGATGCAAATTTTGGGGATTGCGGGACAAAATTTGTGTTTGGCCTTGAATTAAAGAGTTTAGTACCAGCTAAGTCTGGGTCATTGGTACAGTATAAAAATACAAGTATTTTGCTGACAGTACCGGTCTTCGTGCACACAGGAGAGGCATTGGGTTAAGCATTAGAATACAGCCTCTGGTGGCCACATATTTCCATCCTCTCATAGACCATTCCTGTGAAGTTTGGTTCACGTGGGCTCACTAGTTCCAGAGAAGAAGATGAAATTGTGATTTCCCATAGGGTTTCTATAGTAACTATAAGCTGCAATTGTGGGCATGTTTACAACCTGATCAACATTAAATGAGGATCGTTGGTAGAGGGGGTCCCAGTCATCACTTATGTGAAGTATCAAAACATTTGGCCTGGCAGTTTCAGAGAAGATTTTTGAAAATCCACCAATCAGAATCAAAGAATGCCTCTGGCGGCCATGTTTTTCAACCCATGGGAACAAAATGAGGATCGTTTGTAGAGGTCCTCCCATAGACCATCCCTGCCAGGTTTGGTTCACGTTGGCTCAGTAGTTCCGGAGAAGATGAAAATGTGATTTCCCATAGGGTTTCTATAGTAACTATAAGACGCAATTGTGGCCATGTTTGCAACACGATCAACATTAAATGAGGATGGTTGATAGAGGAGGTCCCAGACATCATTTATGTGAAGTATCAAAACATTTGGCCTGGCAGTTTCAGAGAAGATTTTTGAAAATCTAACAATCAGAATCAAAGAATGCCTCTGGCGGCCATGTTTTTCAACCCACGGGAACAAAATGAGGATCGTTTGTAGAGGACTTCCCATAGACTATTCCTGCCAAGTTTGGTTCACACCGGCTCAGCAGTTACAGAGAAGATGAAAATGTGAAAAGTTTACAGACGCCAGACGACGGACGTCAAGTGATGAGAAAAGCTCACATGGCCTTTTAGGCCAGGTGAGCTAAAGAGTGGTGTAGCTGTCTTATAAACTACACAAGTGGGGAACTAAAGAGTGGTGTAGCTGTCTTATAAACTACACAAGTGGGGACTAAGTAAATAACCCATTCAAAGTAACGGAAGTCATAAGGGAAACGGCGATCTTCAATCAGCCCCATAAAGTAGTTGTTACAATTGGAATGGTTGGCCTCTGTTCATAAATTTTGAAATAACTTTGTTCTGCAACAGAGCAGGTGCATCAACATGCCTTCAATAGGTAAGTTGTAAATTACTTTGGCAGGCGTTTCTAGTGTTGGCTACCAATTTTAGCAGCAAAGACTTGCCTAGAAACAACTAAAAGGCTGCATACTGTAGACTGTGAAAGTGTAGCAAAAATGTAAAAAAAAAATCGCGACATCGACGCCGCAGCTGCGACGGGTGGTGCAATCTCAAAAAATTCTAAGTTCATCAAGGACCATAACTCCAAGAAAAATATTTGCAACAACACATGCATTGAACAGTGGCTAGACGTCAATAAGATACACTTACATGCCAAATATAAAGTCATTCCATCAAGTATTTCAAAAGTTATTGAGTTTTGAAACTCGTTGGTCACCGACCAGCCAACGGGCCATAACTCCAAGAAAAATATTTGGAACAACACATACATAGAACAGTGGCTAGACATCAATAAGATACACTTACATGCCAAATATGAAGTCATTCCATCAAGTATTTCAAAAGTTATTGAGTTTTGAAACTCGTTGGTCACAGACAGACCGACCGACCGACAGACAGACCGACCGACATTGCCACTTATAGAGCTGCTAGTCGCAGCTAAAAACTCTCCACTCCCTTAAGGGTTAATGTTAGCTCTGTCAAACAAGCCGTAAATAATCATTTTATTATCAAGGTATAGAGAATTGAAAAATTTTGATTAAGTGAGTATTTCTGTAACCCTTTATCTAATGTAAAAGCCATAACAGACCAGCACACTGAACAAAAATTGCCATTCACATTTTATTTTTTCAATTTTTGCCACCCAAAATAGCTTATGACCCTCTTCACCCCCAACAAGCTTATCGAGTTCATTTCAATGAGGGGCCATAAGCTATATTTGAAAGGCAAAAAATGAAATTTTTTTAGTTGTTCATGATTTTTTTTTGTAAGTGTTGTCTACTATCCGTGTTATGTAAAAAGTTAACTGAAAATAGGGGTATTAATGCATCAATGATCTTATGTTCTTACAAATGTGTACGAAGTTCTGTAATAAACCGAAACACTTTAGGCAGTGTTAACTTGAGGTTCCATACATATAGATGCAATCTAGATTAGTAAATGGTAATGCAAAGGAATTACGACAAATTAGATTTGCAAACCCACCAAAAGTATCATGGCCTTGAAACTTTATATAGTGGAGACTAATTAATTGGATATTTCATAATTGAAAAACCCTGTTACTATACTATTTCAAAAAAGTAGAAGATGTTTGAAAAAAGTGAGATATATGAAGAAATATATTTATATTTTCACCAAAAAGACAGTTGAGGCATTGCACTGTGACATCTGGTGAATGATTTCAGCAATAGTTGGGTGTCTGACAAACACACATTCCACGCACTGAGCTGTAGAAGACATGGACGGTCAGTCAGAGAATTTACCACATTCAGTCCAAGACCTCAATACCTTGTAAATCCTCCTCGGTTCGCGAGGCAAGTGCAGATCCGATGTGGCACACTCCTCACCAAACGTCCAATATCAGATTGACTGATGTTATTCCACTCTTCCTGCAGTGCAGCGGTGAGTTCCAGGACATTGGTAGGGGGCTGTTGGCATTGTCATTGGTGCCTGCCAAGCATATCATAGACGTGCTTGATTGGTGAAAGGTCTGGACTTAGTGCTGGCCAAGGCAGTGTAGTGATGGTCTGCTCCTGGTGGAGATCTCTAGTGAAAATTGGCCCCGAGTGCTCTTGCATTGTCATCTTGGATAAAGATTCGACGGCCGTGACGTTGCTCAAATGGCACCACATGAGCTGCTAACATGTTGTCACGGTAGTAATGCCCTGTGACACGCCCTTGGATGACATGTAATGCTGTTCTGCTTGTCATGGTTATGCATCCCCACACCATAACCATTCCACCACCAAAACAATAGTGCTGTCTAACGGTTATGCCATGGTATCGTTCGTTCCACCGACACCACACTCTGTTTCGCCTGTCGTGGAAGTTGAGAGTGAACCTTGATTCATCGGAAAACATGACGTTTCTCCACCGATGATTGTCTCAGCGCTGTCGTGCTCCACACCAATTACGCCTTGCTGCGATGTGGTGTTCAGTCAAACATGGAATTATTCGAGGCCGTCGGGCGTACAAATTCCAGCTGTGTAAGCAGTTTCGTATAGTCTGACCAATGACTTGCATATCTGTCGCTCAGTGCAGCTGCTGTCCAATTTCTGAGGCACTTTGATGGCGGTTATGTAATGCTGTGGTTCGGATGAAACGATCCTGGTTAGCAGCTGTCGCCCTTGGATGACCTGACCGAAGTCTATCAACATTGCCTTCTGACAGTAGCGTGACCACAACCTGCTAATCTCCGATTGAGTAACGTTGAGAATTTCAGCCACTGCAGTCTGTCTGTTGCCAGCTTCCAATGGCACATAAATGTTCGTCACGTGTCAGGCTTCGTATACCTCAAAAGTTACGTTTCGACCAAAAACTATTAATGAACAAGTTTATACCAAGAAAAGAACGATGAGACCTCCGAAAAAGCACCTTCAGTACAAATGACAATTTCAAAACATACCCCACAGACATTAACTCAGCACTCGTGTGAAAAACCTACATGAAGTTTTCGTGGGCTGATGACATTCTTAATCCACACTAAACTTGGTAACATATTGATGGGTCCAATCACTCGTATCCAATACCATTTTCCAAAAATATCAACTTCAGTTTGGATATCACTACTTTTTTTGAATAGTATAGAATATACTTTCCAAACACAAAACCATTTACCATTAAGTCAGTACAAATTTGACCTGTTAATTGCATAAGGGTTAAAGAGTAAACTCCTGTTAATTGATTAAAAAATCTTGTATTATGTCAAAAAATTACTGACAATTGCTGAATTCGCCTTGTTGCTAATCCTATTTGGCCTCAGTACAGCCAATACACGCATTTAATCTATTACATCTTGTTTAATATAATATACTACTCAAAGTTTGCTAAGCACCAAATATTTGACACATCATTGTGAAATTTGCTTGCGACATATTTGCGATATTTTTGGTGGATATGATTGAAGAATGTATTGAGATGGTCCCCAGTGTTTACATTAGCTCTCTTGACAGGCACACTTTTCGTGACAGTCATGGAAAGCATGTACCCCTTGATTTTCATGATGTTTTCGTGTACTGTCTACATGTACATGACATGTGTAGGGTATTCAATCTTCATTTCAACACAAACCCTTGTGATTTAATGATTGAATATGGCAAATACAAATGTAAGACATTTGTCTGAAGCAGAAATGTGGCGGGCTATAGGGATGGTGGAGCAAGGGGCTACCCATCGTCAGGTTGGTGAAGCTCTTGGTGTGCACCATACGGTGATCAACAGAGCCTGGGCAAGATTTCAGCAGTATGGCACACAAGGAAGACAGCATGGCGGTGGCAGGAACAGGGCAGCATCTGCAGCTGAAGACCGGTTTTTGATCATTCAGGCCCGTAGGAACCGCTTTGCCACAGCAACCCAGCTTCGCAGTGACCTTCAGAATGCATCCAGGGTAAATGTTTCGACGCAGACTATCCGGGCAAGGTTGCACGAAGGTGGTCTCCGATTGAGAAGACCATGTATTCGCATTCCGCTGTCCCAGAACCACTGCCAGGCACGATATGAATGGTTGGCGACCTGTCCTTTTTACAGATGAGTCAAGGTACTGTCTAGACCACACAGATAGGCGTTCTAGGGTATGGAGAAGACCATGTGAGCGATTCCATGCAGCCAACATTGCTGAGCATGACCGCTATGGTGGAGGGTCAATCATGGTCTGGGAAGGCATCAGCTGGGATGGATGTACAGAGCTCTGTGTCCTTGAACATGGTACATTGACTGCACAATGGTATATTGATGAGATCCTGGATGTCCACGTCAGATTGTATGCAGGTGCAGTGGGTGATAGATTCATTCTGATGGATGATAATGCCCATCCTCATGTTGCCCATGTTGTCGGGGA
This sequence comes from Pictodentalium vernedei, assembly GCA_031216915.1. Lineage (NCBI taxonomy): Eukaryota > Metazoa > Mollusca > Scaphopoda > Dentaliida > Dentaliidae > Pictodentalium > Pictodentalium vernedei. Next base: position 319,033,908 of record CM062294.1, read on the forward strand.
GTACCGACAGAGGGAGGCGATTGAGCGTGTGGACTGGCCAGCAAGATCCCCTGACCTCAATCCAATCAAACATGTCTGGAATGAGTTGCAGCTTGCAATTTCAGCCCGTCCAGTCCAGCCAAGAAGTGGCCAGGAGCTTGGTGCCATGCTGGTCCAACATTCCGACTGCTGAATCTGAAGAAGAAGATTTTTAAAGAAAAATTCCTCATATTGACTTAGTTATAATTCGGGCTCCCACAGGGAGCCCAAATATGGACCCAGGGACTTGGCTTGAACAAACTTGAATCTCCCCCCCTAAGGATGCTACACACCACATATCAAAACATTCCGACTGCTGGATCTGAAGAAGCTTTTTTAAGAAAATTCCTCATTTCGAACTAAGTTATAATTCAAGCTCCCACAGTGAGCCCAAATATGGACCTAGGGACATGGCTTGAACAAACATGAATCTCACCTCCAAAAGGATGCTGCATACCAAATATCAAAACATTCTGACTGATGGATCTGAAGAAGAAGATTTTTTAAAGAAAATTCCTCATTTCGAACTAAGTTGCAATTCAAGCTCCCACAGTGAGCCCAAATATGGACCTAGGGGCATGGCTTGAACAAACTTGAATCTCACTTCCCTAAGGATTCTGCATACCAAATATCAAAACATTCCGACCGCTGGATCTGAAGAAGAAGATTTTTTAAGAAAATTCCTCATTTCGAACTAAGTTACAATTCAAGCTCCCACAGTGAGCCCAAATATGGACCTAGGGACATGGATTGAACAAACTTGAATCTCACCCCCCTAAGGATGCTGCATACCAAATATCAAAATATTCCGACTGCTGGATCTGAAGATTTTTCAAGAGAATTCCTCATTTTGAACTAAGTTATAATTCGGGCTCCCACAGTGAGCCCAAATATGAACCCAGGGACTTGGCTTGAACAAAATTGAATCTCACCCCTCTAAGCATGGTGCATACCCAATATCAAAAGATTCTGCCTGCTGGATCTTGAAAAGAAGATTTTCAAAGAAATTTGACTGAAATGCACCAAGTTCAAATTTGAACTCAGGGGGTCGATTTGGACAAATTTGAATCAGATCCACACCACAATGTTGCATACCAAATCTCAAAAGATTCTGCCTGCTGGATCTGGAGAAGAAGATTTTTAAAGAAATTTGCATGAAATGCACTAAGTTCCAATTCGAGCTTCTATAGTGAGCCCATATATGAATCCAGGGGGCTGATTTGAACAAACTTGAATCAGATCCACCCCACAATGTTGCATACCAAATATCAAAAGATTCTGCCTGCTGGATCTGGAGAAGAAGATTTTTAAAGAAATTTGCCTGAAATGCACTAAGTTCCAATTCAAGCTTCTATAGTGAGCCCAAATATGAACCCAGGGAGCCGATTTGAACAAACTTGAATCAGATCAAGTTGAACAATGTTGCATACCAAATATCAAAAGATTCTGCCTGCTGGATCTGAAGAGTTTTAAAGAAATTTGCCTGAAATGCAGTAAGTTCCAATTCGAGCTTCTATAGTGAGCCCAAATATGAATCCATGGGGCCGATTTGAACAAACTTGAATCAGATCCACCCCACAATGTTGCATACCAAATATCAAAAGATTCTGCCTGCTGGATCTGGAGAAGAAGATTTATTAAGAAATTTGCCTCAAATGCACTAAGTTCGAATTCGGGTTTCTATAGTGAGTCCAAATATGAATCCAGAGGGCCGATTTGAACAAACTTGAATCAGATCCACCCCACAAGGTTGCATACCAAATATCAAAAGATTCTGCCTGCTGGATCTGGAGAAGAAGATTTATTAAGAAATTTGCCTCAAATGCACTAAGTTTGAATTCGGGTTTCTATAGTGAGTCCAAATATGAATCCAGAGGGCCGATTTGAACAAACTTGAATCAGATCCACCCCACAATGTTGCATACCAAATATCAAAAGACTCTGCCTGCTGGATCTGTAGAAGAAGATTTTTAAAGAAATTTGCCTGAAATGCACTAAGTTCGAAATTGGGCTCCTATACTGAGCCCAAATATGAACCCAGGGGGCCAATTTGAACAAACTTGAATCAGATCCACCCTACAATGTTGCAAACCAAATGTTTGTTTGTTTGTTGGTGGTTAACGTCACATATTTATGCACCATGGCTAATCGTGACACAACATGGAGATGAAGTCAAGTTTAGTCAATCGTTGATCAACATGTTGCCCATTTTAGAGGACTTTCACCCCAAGCATTGGTGACTGGGTCCTATTTTACTAGTAAAGCGGAACTGGTTTACCACAGTAAACAAGTGCTGCTTACTTCCCGGGGTTCCCACGGGGATGCAAACCAAATATCATAAGATTCTGCCTGCTGGATCTGGAGAAGATTTTTTAAGAAATTTGCGTCAAATGCACTAAGTTTGAAATCGGGCTCCTCTACTGAGCCCAAATATGAACCCAGGGGGCCAATTTGAACAAACATGAATCAGATCCACCCTACAATGTTGCATACCAAATATCAAAACATTCTGCCTGCTGGATCTGGAGAAGAAGATTTTTTAATGTTTTTCCCATTGCCACCAGTGTTAAATAATGCTGACTCAGCACTTTTTCAAAGTCCCGAAACTGTACCCTATGATAAAACCGATGGCAATTTTTTTCGACCAATCTTTTCTGTTGGTCCCAAGGAAGCTTCACACCAAATAAATATTCTCACTGCTGTGCACTTTTGGAGATATGGGCGTTTTAATTTTTTTCTATTTTTAGCTCCTGCAGTTCCCACGGGACTGCAGGAAAAATTTTTTTGGCCTAAATTAGGTACTTATGACCCAATAAGCCCTCACATAAAATTTGGTTCAAATCGGCCTCTCGGTTCGGAAAACTTAAATCTGGGGTGGGGCCAAAATTTTTGCCCCTCCCATAAAGTTGCCAAATATTGCCCCTCAAACTTTTCTTGAACAAACTTGAGTCTACACCTCAAAAGGAAGTTGCATACCAAATATCAAGTCTCTGCTACTGCTGGTTCATGAGAAGAAGATTTCCAAAGATTTTGGTGCCCCTTGGGGGCGTGGCCCCACCCAGGAGGAGGGGCAACTTCAATTGAACAAATCTGAATTGACATTAGGTAATAAACATTTACCCAACATTTGAAAAATATTGGGCCAGTGGTTTCTTCAGAGAAGTTGGTTTTGTAAAGTTTACGCCGGACGACGACGGACGGAAAGCGATTAGTAAAGCTCCCCTTGAGCTTCGCTCAGGTGAGCTAAAAATATATACACTTTTCATTACAATATTTCAACTAAAACGTAAAACAGGTAGTTGGATGTACTTGGTGCTTAGCAAACTTTGAGTAGTATAGAATAAATGCTCAATTGTCTGTAGAAAACAGAAAAGTTCCCAAATTTCTGTTAATTGAATAATTTTTAATGGCCAAGTGGTTATTCAATTAACAGGATTCCGCTGTATCAGCCTACATCTTCCATTGTCTTGAAAAGTCTTCTTCTTATGCCCAATTAACCTTTCAAGTAAGTGGCCAGCACTATTCACAAAAAAATACTATTCATATTTTTTTAATTTTATGTTTAGCCCCAAAATATAGCTTATGATCCCTCAATGGAATGAGTTCAGTGGTCTCATTCTAATGAGGGGGGCCATAAGCTATATTTTTCATCAAATTTTTAGTTCAAGCAATTTGCGTTCGGGGACAGTGTTAACAAGTGCAACATTTTAACAGAATCAATGATCCAATCCTCCTCTCATAGACAGGAAATACATTAAACCACAAACAAGTGCAATGTCAGCGGTGGATCAATATACGGCTGCCTATGAAGAAATTGTTCTTGTGAAGAAATTTTTAGTTGAACAAAAGGTAAATAATTCCTTCAAAAATAATTATACATTCCTGGCTTACGACCCATTAAACTTGAATATATTGTTTTCAAGTTATTGGGTGGAGAATCAAAAGTCACCAAAACTCCCAGATGGTTGCCATGGCGGCCATATTGGACATGCCAGAATGCTGGTTATAGAAAGGAACCATCCTCTAGTCATGACTTATCAACCATAAAAAAATAGTATCTGTTGGATGTATTGTTTTCAAGTTATAGCATGGACAAAAAAAAGTTAACGGATGGATGGACGGACAGATGGACATGGAAGGACGGACAGACATTGATGCTGGTTATTGAAAGGAACCATCCTCTAGTCACGACTTATTAACCATAAAAAACAGTATCTGTTGGATATACTGTTTTCAAGTTATCGCATGGGCAAACAAAAGTTAACGGACGGATGGACAGACAGAGACAGACAGACGGATGTATGGACGGATGGACATTGCTGCTGGTTATCGAAAGGAACCATCCTCTAGTCATGACTAATCAACCATGAAAAAACAGTATCTGTTGGATTATCAAATGGACAATCAAAAGTCCCTGAAAATCCAAGATGGCTGCCATGGCGGCCATATTAGACATGCCAGAATGCTGGATATCGAAAGGAACCATCCTCTAGTCATGATTAATCAACCATAAAAAAGTAGCATCTGTTGGATTTATAGTTTTCAAGTTATTGCATGGACAATCAAAAGTCCCCGAAAATCCAAGATGGCTGCCGTGATGGCCATATTGGATATGCCAGAATGCTGGTTATCGAAAGGAACCATCCTCTAGTCATGACTTAATCAACCATAAAAAAACAGTATCTGTTGGATGTACTATTTTCAAGTTATTGCATGGACAAACAAAAGCTAATGGACGAACGGATGGACAGATGGACAGACAGACAGATGGACACTGCCATACCATAATACGGCCCGCTCATATGGGCGGCCGTATAAAAAGAGTATGGCAAAGAGAGGGAGAATCACTTAACATATAACAATGAGCTTGTTCCAATACAAGTTTTTTGGATGGTGCCTGCTGGTTCTACTGTAACGGTGGGCAAAGAGTTTAACTTGATATGTATATGATTACACTGTAACACTTGTCCATAGTTTTCACATGGTTTAAAACTTAAAAACAATGAGCAATCATTGATATCAGTTGACAAACACTTAAGTTCATCAGTTTTTTATACTGTAACATGTGTGTAGAAATGTCAAATGTTGGGAAGATTAAATTGTTAAAATTTACTATTCAATAAAAATTTTCCTTCCAACAAAAACGTTTTACTTACTTCCCGAACAATAAATTCCTCATCTATTTTTTCATGTGGTATTCTTCGTAATTTTTCGATAGTTTCATACAGAGTTGGACACTCAGCCAATACTTCAGATGTACCCAACACCAGTTTGAATAGCACTAAGCCAGTTCTGAATATCACTTTGACACCTGAAAAACAAAGACTCAGGAAATAGAACTCATACTGTTTGATGGATTTCAAAATTCTATGAGTTTGTCAGTATATTCAATAACTGAGAAAGCTACTTTTCAAATCTCACCAAACATAGATTTTTATTGATACAACCCTTGTGCTACCAATAATCAACAAATCCATCCACTCAAATGTTTTAAAATGAACTGCACATAAATTCCAAATACAAAACAATTTACAATGCCATCAGTTGAGTAAATCTAAACTAGAGGCTCTACAGAGCCTGTAATCACTGACCTGGAACTACATATAAAAATGTGATTTACCATAGGCTTTCCATGGTAACTATGAGCTGCAATTGTGGCCATATTTGCAACATTACATCAACATTACATGAGGATCATTGGTAGGTGTCCCAGTCTTCAATGACGTGAAGTTTCAAAACATTTGAATCCACCAAACAGAATCATAGAATATCTCTGGTGGCCATATTTTCCAACCAACAGGAACAAAAAGAGGATCGTTTGTAGAGGCCTCGTACAGACCATTCTTGCCAAGTTTTTGGTTCATGTCGGCTCAGTAGTTCCAGAGACAAGATGAAAATGTGATTTCCCATAGGGGTTTTCTATAGTAACTATAAACAACAATTGTGGCCATGTTTGCAAAACGATCAACATTAAATGAGGACTGTTGGTAGAGGGTGTCCCAGCCATCAACCATGCAAAATTTCAAAACATTTGGCCCTGTGGTTTCAGCGGAGAAGAGTTTTCAAAACTGACCAATCAGAATCAAAGAATGCTGCTGGCGGGCACCCAACAGGAATAAAATGAGTAACAGTTGTAGAGAACCTCTCATAGACCATACCTGCCAAGTCTGGTTCACATTGGCTCAGTACTTTCAGTGAAGATGATGAAAATGTGATTTTCATGCAGGGTTTCTATAGTAACTGTAAGCCACAAATGCAGCCATAATTGCAACCTGATGAAGATTAAATGAGGATCATTGGTAGAGGGGGTTACAGTCATCAGTCACATTAAGTTTTTCAAACCATTTGGCATTGTAGTTTCAAAGAGGATTTTCTTGAAAATGCACACATTTATATGAATTCTGTTTCAACAAAAAAAATCAGTAAAAAAGGGTCAAAATATTTTGAAAATTAATTTTTTCAGACAGTATTCTCTTTCAAAATAGCTTTTGGATAGGTAAAGGGTTACAGGAAACATATTTTCTTCAATTTTTGTCAGATCTCAAAAGATAAATATAATTACTGTCATCTAAGCTGACATGATGTGAACAGAATGTAAACAAGCTTCCATTCTTATCACATAAGTCAATGCTGTGTTTCTGATAAGAGAGAATAGATAATTACTTTACAGTTGAAGTTGTTTTACAGTACAAGTCAAAATAAGTTAGGTTAATCCTATAAACTATGTATCTTTCTCTCCCTACACTGATAAGACCAGAAGCTGACACCATTTTCTGGAAAGCTCTAACTGATAGCTTTCCAGAAAATGTCAGATTCTGATCTTGTCAGGGCAGGAGTAGAAGTTCACTTAGTTTATTGCAGTTATGCTACAACTTATTTTGACTTGTACTGTATACACAATATTTTGGGTTTTTTTCCCAGTTCTCAGTGGAGAATAAACTGGAACCAACCCTTACCAGATTCTTAAAAAAAACATGTAATTTGCTGACAGTACTGATCTTCATGCAGACAGGAGAGGCCTTGGGTTAAGCATTAGAATACAGCCTCTGGTGGCCACATATTTCCATCCTCTCATAAACCATTCCTGCGAAATTTGGTTCATGTCGGCTCAGTAGTTCCAGAGAAGAAGATGAAAATGTGATTTCCCATAGGGTTTCTATGGTAACTATAAGCCGCAATTGTGGCCATGTTTACAACCCGATCAACATTAAATGAGGATCGTTGGTAGAGGGGGTCCCAGTCATCACTTATGTGAAGTATCAAAACATTTGGCCTGGCAGTTTCAGAGGAGAAAATTTTTGAAAATCCACCAATCAGAATCAAAGAATGCCTCTGGCGGCCATGTTTTTCAACCCTCGGGAATAAAATGAGGATCGTTTGTAGAGGACCTCCCATAGACCATCCCTGCCAGGTTTGGTTCACGTTGGCTCAGTAGTTCCGGAGAAGAAGATGAAAATGTGATTTCCCATAAGGTTTCTATAGTAACTATAAGCCACAATTGTGGCCATGTTTGCAACCTGATTAACATTAAATGAGGATCTTTGGTAGAGGGGGTCCCAGTCATCGTTTATGTGAAGTATCAAAACATTTGGCCTGGCAGTTTCAGAGGAGAAGATTTTTGAAAATCTACCAATCAGAATCAAAGAATGCCTCTTGCAGCCATGTTTTTCAACCCAAGGGAACAAAATGAGGATCATTTGTAGAGGACGTCTCATAGACTATCCCTGCCAGGTTTGTTTTCACATCGCCTCGGTTTTTCCAAAGAAGAAGAGGAAAATGTGATTTCCCATAGGGTTTCTACAGTAACTATAAACCGCAATTGCAGCCATATTTGTACCCCAATCAACATTAAATGAGGATCAAAACATTTGGCCTGGCAATTTCAGAGGAGAAGATTTTTGAAAATCCACCAACCAGAATCAAGAATGCCTCTGGAAGCCATGTTTTTCATCCAACGGGAACAAAATGAGGATCGTTTGTAGAGGACCTCCCATAGACTATTCTGCCAAGTTTGGTTCACACCGGCTCAGCGGTTACAGAGAAGAAGATGAAAATGTGAAAAGTTTATGGATGCCAGACGACGGAAGCGAAGTGATGAGAAAAGCTCACATGGCCTTTTAGGCCAGGTGAGCTAAAAAATAAACCAAACTTAATCTGTTTATAGACTCATCCACTCATTGTAGTTGCATTATGGGAAAATATGGCTACTTGAAAATCTGATATTTTGATGTCAGTGTGCCGAGAATTAACTGAATACTGCTACAAACCACTGTACAAACTTGATATTTTTGAGTAACAATGTGACTATCCAATTAACAGGACCACACTGTAATTCTGTTTGAGCAATTAGTGATTTCAACACAGAGCCAAAAGGCTGCTGGTTGAAAATACCTGATCTTATTGAAATAAAAAATTTAATCCACTTTATCAAATGATCTGACTTACTTTACCACTCATTTACCTGTGAGTCTGGAAGCTTGGCAGTGGCTTCTAGTAAAGTCTTGGCTCCCTGTAGAGGCAGCCAAAACTTAGCTAGAAACAACTGCCTGGATAATCTAGTGATTCTCTCAAAGACTTTCTTAAGGCTGCATGTTGAGACACTTGTTCTATGGCCATCAAAACTTCTAACCCTTAAGAGCCTGGAGATTTTTTAGACATTTTTGTTATGCTTTGATAATTCAAATCCTTTGACTTTGCAGGTGTTTCTAGGCAAGTCTTGGCTGCCTGTTTGGTTTTAGAAAAGTGTGATTAAAGTCGGAATTAGGCCCTCAAAGGTTAAAGTCAGAAACAGGCCTTTGAGGTTTAAGCTCTGACCTTTGGTTGTCTGTTTACATTTTGTATGTTTTGTATGGAAAAAGTTAAAAAATTTATAGTAATTTATATATTTTTTATACTTACCAATGACCCAGACATAGCTGGTGCTAACTCTTAAAATATAGGGCCAAACACAAATTTTGCCCCCCAATCCCCAAAATTTGCATCTAAAACTAAAGAAAACATGTCCTGAAAGGCCCTCCACACTTCGCCCCTACTGCGCATGCGCAGTGTCAAGGACGTTCCGAAATTGGCGCCATTTATCATTCTAATAACCAGTGCCTGGTAAGCGCTATGTACTCAGCGGGGAGGCAAGAGTTCCCAACTCCTGGGAGGGCCATCCCCGTCTGGGTCATTGGTAAGTATAAAAAATATATAAATTACTATAAATTTTTTAACATTTTTATACTGTACCAATGACCCAGACATAGCTGAATAGTAAAAAGGCTGGAGGGCCAAGGACATAGAGCAAAATGGAATACGCTCAATAAAATAAAATAGAGTCATCCCCTGTAGGGGAAAGAAGTAATAGGCCTTACATGTATCTTTCTTATTTATGATAAATTAGAAAGATACAACACCTTCCAAAAATTGAGCTTCATACATCCATGTACTCTATTAATATCCAATAATCCTTATACTAATAATTTTTAAAGTAAGCGAATAATAAAGTAAGTCTAGAGAATAGAGACTCTTATACTCCTAAAAGTGTGTGAGAATTGCATAATCATGTCCGTTGACATATGCAATATTCAAAAGCTATACTTTAAAAACTAAGACTTGAATGAATTTTAAAAACCTAAACTTCTCACTAAACAACCATCCCAATAACAGCTCAGAATTACTAACTCCGGAGGAGGTATCCCCTTGTTTTCATAGTAAAAAACAAGTGACCCAAGGGAACACCCTCCCCCCCCCCCCCCTTTTTCTTGCCCTGGGTCAAATAGCCCAGAGCGAAGAGGGCAGCCGAACGGAGACACTGCCGAAACAGACAGCCTACCTAGCTATAGTAGCAACTGTTAAGTGAATGACATTCTGAGCAGTAGAGAATAGACCTAACAATAGAGGCCTCCAGAAATGGACTCGATATTTCTGAGATAAAATTCATGAATGGATGGCTGAGCGCAATGAGCAGCCTTCAAAAATCTATAATAGCAACACTATTAATGTAAGCCCAAGAAGTAGAAGAACTCTTACTTCATGAGCCGAAATCTTAAGCACAACTGCTAAGCCAATGATATACCATAAGCAGTACGCTAGTTAATAGAATCCATTAACAATAAAATGGAGCGTAACGTCCTTCTACTAGACATCAAAGACAGAAGAAGCTTACGCCCTTGTAATAAACAGATATCTGTTTATAAATACATAAACTGTACCCGGAAAGAGTAAAGGCCTATGCCCATACGAAGACGGAAGGACCTTAAAATAATAGGTTCCGGATAATAGGAGCCTAACTCTTATGCAACAATCCAACCTAAATAGTAACGGAAGTATTGATTCCGAAACTATGAAAGTGAAAATCATCCATCGATAGTGCATGAAACTCACTGACTCTACAGTAAAAGAGAAACCAACAGAATTACTGTCTAACAGGTCAGAATTTGAAAACTACTGTTTCCAGAGGCTCAAATGATTACTTAGCTAAATAAGAACCGAAGTTAAAATCCGTATAGGAATTTAATCTAAAGATTCTAAGTCTATTTATCAAAAAGTTACTAACTGACTTAGATAAAGAGACAAAAGACTCAAATGTAAACTATCGTAGAGTGCATAGGTATGAGGTAACATAAACCTATAACCTAAATAACAACAGGCTGCAGTAGATCTTGTGAAACAAGTATACTAAAAAATAGCAATGAGTAGTATGGAGGGATCAACCATATGAACATAATGATCCCTACACCACGACGGAAGAGCCTCCACTTTAGTCGCATAGAATAGCGAAGAAGAGGATCTCCTATAGTAAGAAATCGCGTCCAAAGCTCGTCCAGTACAGTGCTTACAATGCAATATGGACCACACAACGGAATACATGAAGGTTGCGACCTTGCTGGTTGTGATAAAGATGACACGATTTACCCAGTGAAAAAAGATCCTCACATAGAGGAAGATTTCACGTTAAGATCCACAGTAGACAAGAGAGTAAATTACTCATGATCTCTGTGAAGATAGAGATGCTATCAACAGAAATGTATTGTGGTTGTTTATCTTAGCAATACCTGCTAAAACAACAGCGCCGGAGGATACGCGTATCCTATCATTCCGTCCTATAGATCAATAGAGCGTTAACAGTATTAGCTCAGAGATCTGGACAAGCCAACACATACGTCTGCAATTGATTAGCAAGCTGTGTCATAAATAAAACATCATTGGGCGCTCCCATAGATAGCAAATCTGATTAAATACTTGTTTGTTGAGAGTCCATTCTGACAGCAACAAGCGACCCGTAAGAGAACGGGAGTGCGATAAAACAATCAGACGACCCAGAATATGACGGACCAAAACTGAACTTGGTGTAGTATAACCAACAGACGGATTCTTTCCATTAAATTGAATAACGGAAACGAAAGAGTGCCTCCCTGGTTCCGGAGATACGCCACTACTGTCGAATTAAAGGACAGGAATTTGGGCATGCGTTACTGAATAATGTTCATGCAATGACATAAAGCAAGCCTAAAAAACATTATTCCGCGGAAGTTAAACTGATAGTTAAAAGACTGCGGAACCCAAAGACCCTGGCACTTCGAATCCGTAGGGATCAGTATATATCCCAATCTGTTTGACTGGCAACCGTCATAACAGCCACACTCGGGTCCGGCAACTGCGGCGGCACTCTCTGAGTCAACCACCGAATGTTTGCCCCAGTCTGAATCTCTTGTAACACTAGATAGACAAGAGAATGTATAAATCAAGCAATTCATGGATTGCTGGAAAGTTGCCGTCGAAGAGAAGCTCCTCCGAGAACGAAGCGACTCTGAGAGAGTTCTTAACCTACTATCCACGCGTGGATGTAACTAGGGCTGCATCACGTCTAACCAACTCCTATCAGCCACTGAAGGGCGGAGTTATACGTGAACAAACTACTGCCCTCAAAAGAAATTACATTGAGAATAATATCCCGTAAATCTTTTCTTGAAGACGTAATGATAACGCCTCAGTAAGGCGGATTACGTATAATAAAGCGTCTAAGTTAAGTCTACTATACATAATGTCGTTCCCAACATTGAAATTGGAAAAGACATAACGGCGAAAAGAATATATGCAGTCTTTAATCACACCGTCTAGACGCATATGAACTCTCGGTATGCCCTGCTCTGCCAAAATAAACTATATGTAAAAAAGATAAAATGGCAGAAATGAGCCACGCGGACAAGAAACTAAACTATCATGCTTAGTAGCAGGCTTGTATATATATATAAATATATAGCGTCGAAAAATAAAACACATGTTGTAATGACAATATTGGACTGCGTCGGTAAGTCAGGGACAAAGTCCCTGTACCGATCGAAAAATCCGAGTCCAATGACGCTATAAGTCTCTTATCCAAGATCGCAGCAATGAAGTCCGAAAAATAATCACTGGAAGAAATGCCAGAAGATATGAAAGGCATCTTCCGATACTACTAAAGGGAAAACTCGAAATCTTTCGAATCCCTTTCGCCATCCTGTCGGACCCTATAAAGCGTTCGGTCGTCCGTAGCTTGATGCAACCGCGGACCGCACCGACCCAGCGCCGTCGGATAATTCCTGATTCGACCGAGAAACCGTCAATTGCTGGGATGCTGCGAAACAACTGTGCTAACTCGGATAGCACGTCTGTCACTGAGGCCTGAAGAGCAGCGGTCTTACGATGCATTGCCGCAGGAAGCTCCGAGATCGTTACCCCGTGCATACTTCCAATATGCGAGCGAACGGAGTGTATAAGCCTCGTGTCCCTTGGCTACCGGATGGCGCGACCTATTCGCTGTGGAATCACTGAATGCCGAAACTGATCGGATACTCGAGGTCACGTAGCCAATGTGCGGTCGTGTGCCCTGCTGTGAGGATGAGGAAGCATTAAAGACAGTCTCTCGGACTGTCAATATAACGGAGCGTCCCGAGCAACGGACATATGCTCCGAATGTAAAATATCTGAACCACAACATGCGGTCCCCTATGTTGTTGGCTTCCTCCGATCTGTCCTCAATCTGCCGTCACTGGGTGAGTACTAAAGTAATTAAAGTGCTCGCATCACCCAAATCTCCTTCCTAGACCGCAACGGACGAACCCGGCAGCCGAACCATTCGATGAATGTACGCTACACCGGGTGAGCTAGCGAATGTCACTCCGTAAGCGATAGACATAATCCATGAGCACTTATTGCCGCTAACTCTTCATTAACTATGACAACAGAGGCACACTTTTGAAAGACATCTCCATAACTCTTCGAACAAGAAATCAGAAATGCTTGGATAGCAAGCATAAAATAATAATATATATAGCGTCGTTCAATAATTCGAAAGTTTGTGTGACATTATTGGACTATGTCGGAACTGAGGGACGATGTCCCTGAACCGAACCAAAAATTTCTAAGTCCACCGACGCTATCAGTTTCTTATCCGGCATCGCAGCATATGTTGTTCCGAAAGGGAAAGCTTGAAATCCACCGAATCCCTTTCGGTATCCCATCGGACCGGATGAAACTTTCGGACGTCCGTACCCGCTTCCGCGGAGAGTCCCGACCCAGCATCGTCGGATAAAATAAATGCGACAGATTCAGTTGATGCTGGGATGCTGCGATAAACTGTGCTATTAAGGAAAGCACATCCGTTCCCGAGGCCTGTGCAGTAGCGGACTTACGATGCATTGCCGCTGGAAGCTCCGTGTACGTTGACTCCCGCACACTTTCTATGCGAACGTCCGGAGTCTGCAGGCCTCGAGACCCCGGCTACCAACCCAGCGCTGTCGGATAATTCTCGATCCGACACCGTTTCTGTCGGCTGCTGGGATGCTGCGATAAGCTGTGCTATGTGCACAAGAATGTCCGGCGTCGAGACCTGCGGAGGCGCAGTCTATCGCTGCTTCGCCGAGGGCAGCTCCGCATCAGATGGCTCCCGCATACTTTTCCTATGCGAACGTCCGGAGTCCATCGGTCTCGAATCCCTGGCTGCCGGATGGTGTGACCTGGTCGCCGAAGAATCCTTGATCGGCGAAGCTGGTAATATATCGGCGGTCACGCAGCCAAGGTGCGGTCGTGTGCGCTGACGAGAAGAGGAAGCCTTAGCAGTCTCAGCGGACTGCCTATACAACGGAGCGTCCCGAGCGACGGACGTATGCTCCGCTAACAACACATTTGTACCACAACATCTGGGGCCAGATGTTGTTGAACGAGAGAGGGGCCTCTCTCGCTTGCCGTCCGGATGGACCGGAACGAGCTATGAACCGGACTAAAAGGCTTCCTCCGTTCTCCCTCCGATCCGCCGTCACTGGGTGTGCATTAAGTTAATTTTATAGTGCTCGCATCACCCTAAAATTCCTTCTAGACCGCAACGGACGAACCCGGCTGCCGAACCATTCGGTGAATGGACGCTACACCGGGCGAGCTAGCGGACGTCAAAGGCCGTCGAACCTACTAGGGTCCTCTTAGGCAATTGGCGTATTACATGAGCACTTTTCCGCTAGCCCTTCATTAATTGTGACGACGGAGGCACACTGTTGGAAGACATCACAGATACATCACCCTAATCTTGATCGTCTGAAATAGAAATTGATAAAGTAGAGTGACCCTGCGGGGAAAGGACCGGAGTGTCCAAATCCCCAACAACATACCGTGACATACGCTTCCCATATTGTCATCGAAATCATACGATACAGAACAGGAGTTAATGCGAGTACACTGACCACATATAGAATGATAATAAGGTCAGAGGAAGACTTCCTCTTAAAGCAATTGATCAATATCCTTTCAATGTGAAAAGAAAACAAGTCCTGGTACTCGCACTAACCCCTGGCAATCAAAATACATAATAATAATATGATCCATTAATATAGAAAAAATAATTGAAATCAAAATATTTTGAAAAAATATTTTTTCAGAACAGCCCAAGTTTCTGAAAAGTAACGTTGAGCCCCAATGGATCCCAAGCCTAAGTGTGGACAAAAATTTTAAAAATATTTTAAACAATTTTTTCAACACTTACGAACAATAATAATGTATCTAGTTATGATTAAAATAACATAAAGATATTATTATTTAGAAATCCCCCCCTCACACAGAGGGCTGTTGTAAATGTAAACAATGAGTGTAAAAACACTAAAATGAGACTCCAGGCACCCAGGCCCGAAATCAGTTACCAAAAATACACCATCTGATGCAAAACAGAGACTTCCAGGGAAGAAACTGAAGAACATCAGATGGTAGATGCAGAACACAACGCCTAACCACCCGTAGGTGAAGACGTAAACATGGGGAAAGAACAGAATTCATTCTGTTATACAGCTAAAACTCCCAAGAAATTTTAGTAATAATAATTACAGAAACTATGCCAAAAGCATGGGAGAATAGCAAAGGGGAACTTAAAGGACAGGGAGAGAGGAAAAACACTTGAAAAAACAGTGTAACTAAATAATCAGAATGACAACAAAATGGCTGCTGCCTTGAAAATAGGTAACTTAACATAATTTCATTAAAAAATTTTAAGTTACAGCCCTGATAATATTCTGTCACACATTCTTTTCCTCTCCTCCTTTTCTATCCTCCTTAGAATCACCATTTCACTAATATTTATGTGTCTGGCATCATTTAAACTGAGATTTAAAAGCACAAAGATCAGTCAGATGTTAACTGATGAAGGGCCAAACTTAGAATGATAAATGGCGCCAATTTCGGAACGTCCTTGACACTGCGCATGCGCAGTAGGGGCGAAGTGTGGAGGGCCTTTCAGGACATGTTTTCTTTAGTTTTAGATGCAAATTTTGGGGATTGGGGGGCAAAATTTGTGTTTGGCCCTATATTTTAAGAGTTAGCACCAGCTATGTCTGGGTCATTGGTACAGTATAAAAATATATGGATTTTGAGTTTTGAACCACTGTTTAAAAAAAAATGCATGACTGAATTCATCAGAATATCTATGTCATTGCAGACACCACTCGCTTTGAACATTGTAATACAAGGTTTTGAACAAAGCCTTGTTTGATTCTCAATCCATTTTAGCATCTTTTATAGGGTTTTGGATTAAGTGATAAATAGTCAACTCGTCCTCAGTTTATATATTAATTTACTAAACTCGTCCACTATATTAGGTCTCGACTGAGTTTCAGAAAAGACTTTGGTATAAACAGTATTTAACCCATTAAGATTTTTGCACTACATCTTTTAACACCCTTACAAACTTATGAAAAATATTTCGAAAAGTTGAAAGGTTACTTCAATAACTATTTATCGGTGTTTAAGGTCATATATTTCTGGACAATGGCTAATCATGACTTCGACAGTTTTATGGATGGAGGAAGCTTGAGTACCCGGAGAGAACCACTGAGCAATGGTGAGCAACTGTCAGCTCCCCAACATACTAACTCCACACAAACAGGGTTAGCATTGGTTGAAGACAGGTGCACAATCAACGTACAGTACACCCTAGTACACAACGTAACTGTGCCCCAGATGTGCAATGGCGGGGAAGCGTCTTGCCCAAGGACACAATGCGGTTGCCGCAGGTGGGATTCAAACCGAGGACCTCCCAGCTTGCACCTCTTCGTACTGAGCCACTGCACCTCCACTTCAATCACTGAAGTGCAGTGATGTTATATCAGATCAAGTGTTTTTACAAGTTCTTGATACAGGTTGGGAAGTCAATGAAAGTGTCCATGACACTGTAGCTTAACTTGTGTGTTGTGTTTGATGAAAAGGATAATGTTCAATGTTTATGAAAGGATTATGAAATAAGACAAGAATTGTGATAATTGGGAATAGGTTCATTTCTGTTCCCTGTATGCTATGTTTTTGATAAAAACTAGAGGTACTGTGAACAAGCTCACAAAGTGATACCTCCTGTGCCTGAAATGTATAAGTAAGATTATCTCCCCTTGGAAATGTCAGAACGGAATTATATTGCTTCATGCACATCTTCATATGGAGTTCTTCCATTGTGTAAAGTTTCATGAAAATTCTTCAAACGGTTTAGGAGGAGTTGCACTTATAAGGATGGACAGATGTATAAGTTAGATTATCTCCCCTTGGAAATGTCAGAACGGAATTATATTGCTTCATGAACATCTTCATAAGGAGTTCTTCCATTGCGTAAAGTTTCATGAAAATTCTTCAAACGGTTCAGGAGGAGTTGCGCTTATAAGGATGGACAGACAGACGGACAGGCGGATGTTCTAACAAATGGCTACTTATGTGGCTATTTTATGGACATATTAGGTGGCTAACCTAAAACACATGTTCAACATAATAAAACAAGTTTATTGGGGAAAAATTTTTGGGGTGTCAGCTAACCCTAACCCTACTCTTTACTGACCCTAACCCTACCCACCCCTAACCCTAAGCTAACACTGACCCTAGCCACATAACTCTAACACCCCTTCACTGACCTCCACTCACTCCTAAACCCCATCCTGGAATGCCCTAACCCTACTCTACATTTATCCAAACCCCCCCCTCCCCCCCCCCCCCCCCCCCACACACACAATAAGAGATTCTGTTATGTGCTAGCCACGTAACAGACTTTAACCACATAAGTATCCTGTTTTACTAACTTGTAGCCACATAAGTAGTCATTTGTTAGTGTGGACGAACAGATGGACGGAGGGACAGGGTGATTCCTATATAACTCCCCCCCCCCCCCCCCCAAACTTTGTTTGTGGGGGGTATAATAATATGAGGTGTACACTGTACTAAAGAGCTGAGGGGTGGGTTAATGTGACCTCACAGTTAATGTATGTGGCCCTCACAGTTAACGTATATCAACGAAAGTTACAAGTTACAGTGAAATTATTCCAAAACGAGTCATCCTATCAAGTTACATTGAAATCCCTTCATAAATATGGCCTGTAGACTGTGCTAAAGGTTTTCGGGCCCCTGTAGCCATCAGTTTCCCAATTGCGTCCAAAGGGGACGTTCTTATCTAGACATCATATGAAGTCAACCTACCAAGTTACAATGAAATCCCTTCATAAATATGACCTGTAGACTGTGCTAAAGGTTTTTGGGCTTTGGGCTTGAGCAGCCATCATGGCTGAATGATCGCAACCAAAAGGAGACATTCTCATCTGGGCATCATCTGGAGTGATCCTACGAAGTTACAATGAAATCCCTTCATAAATATGACCTGTAGACTGTGCTCAAGGTTTTCGGGCTTCGGGCCCCTGAAGCCATCACAGTTGACCAATCACGACCAAAAGGGGATGTCATCATCTAGGCATTATATGGAGTCAACCTAACAGGTTACAATGAAATCCTTCCATAAATATGACTTTTTGCCTATGCTAACAGTTTTGGGCTCGGGCAGCCATCAAGGCTGAATGATCGCGACAAAAAGGGGACGTTCTCATCTGGACATTATTTGGAGTCATCCTACCAAGGTACAATGAAATTCCTTCATAAATATCACCTGTAGACTGTGCTAAAGGTTTTCGGGCTTCAGGCCCCTGCAGCCGTCACAGTTGCCTAATGGTGTCCAAAAGGGGCTGTTCTCATCTAAACATTATATGAAGTCATCCTACCAAGTTACAATGAAATCCCTTCATAAATATGACCTGAAGACTGTGCTATAGGTTTTCGGGCTTTGGGCTCGGGCAGCCATCATGGTTGAATGATCGCAACCAAAAGGGGACATTCTAAACTGGACATCATCTGGAGCGATCCTACGAAGTTACAATGAAATCCCTTCATAAATATGACCTGTAGACCTGTAGACTGTGCTCAAGATTTTCGGGCTTCGGGCACCTGTAGCCATCACAGTTGACCAATCATGACCAAAAGGGGATGTTATCATCTAGGCATTACATGGAGTCAACCTAACAAGTTACAATGACATCCTTCCATAAATACGACCTATAGATTATGCTAAAGGATTTTGGGCTTGGGCAGCCATCAAGGCTGAATGATCGCGACCAAAAGATGTTCTCATCTGGACATTATTTGGAGTCATCCTACCAAGCTACAATGAAATCCCTTCATAATTATGACCTGTAGACTGTTCTAAATGTTTTCGGGCTTCGGTCCCCTATAGCTGTCACAGTTGCCCAATCGTGTCCAAAAGGGGACGTTCTCATCTAGACATGACCCCAAACCTGCATATGAAATTTCGTGACGATCAGACAAGAACTGCGGGATGTAGCCCGTGCTAAAGGAAAATGTGAACAGACTCACAGACTTCCGCACGCATGATGGCAATAGCTTATCTTGACTTTGTCAAGTTAAGCTAAAAATGATATTTAATAACAATTATTGATGGATTCTGTACAGAATTGATAAATGAAAGTGTCAATGACACTGTAGTTCAACTTGACAAACTTGAACTTGGAAAGTTATAAGTGAAATGGCAAAATTGAAGATGATAGGTTCCAATGTTATTTGATGAAACTGCAACATAGATCCTATCTTGGTTACCCTGAATTAGCATACCAAGTTTCAAAACAATCCGATAATGAATGCACCCTCTGAGGAGTGCCATAGGAAAATGTTAATGCACAAATGCAATGAGTTTGAAGGTCTTTGCTACTGGCAATGTTATTTTTTCTTCGTTTTTTGATGGAAATTCATAAATATGTCCTGTTAGGAGTGAAAAAGGGATAAGTTGCTGCACAAATGCACTATGTTCAAGGGTTGGTGATAACATTTTTGTTGGAAAGGAAAGAAAATCAACAGCTCCCATCCAGAGGCCAACCCCAACATACATATCAAGTTTCAAAGCAATCTATTCATAAATGTGCCGTATAGAATGCATGCCATATAATATGTTGATGCACAAATGCATCAAGTTCAAAGGCTGTTGCTACTGCAACGGTTTTTTTTTTGACAAACTTGAATTAAAGTTTCAGAGCAATCCATTCATAAATATGCCCTGTATGGCATGCCAAAGGAATATATTGATGCACAAATGCACTAATTTTAAAGGTTATTGCTGACGGCTATGTTTTTTAGCTGAAATGGAAACAAATTGATAGCTCACATCTAGAGGTTACCCCAAACATGCATACCAAGTTTCAAACTGATCCATTCATAAATTAACCCTGCAGGTTTGCCAAAGGAAAAAATTAGTGCCCAAATGCAATGAGTTCAAAGGTCATTGCTAATGGTAACATTCAGCAAAGTTTTTCAAGAGAAATGAAAGAACATCAAAAGCTTCCATCTGGAGGTCGCTCCAAACAAGCACACCATATTTCAAAGCGATCGAAACATGGATTGTTCGGTGTTCCAAAGAAAATTGTCGACAGACAAAATGGCAAAGTTGAAGGTCATTGCTAACGGCAACATTTTTTGATGGAAATGGAAGAAAATGGATAGCTCCCATCTACAGGGCACCTCAAACAAGTATAATAAGTTTTAAAGCAACCTGATCATAAGTGTGCTCTGTAGGGCATGCCAAAGGAATATACTGATGCATAACTAAACTAAGTTCAATGGTTGTTGCCAACAGCAACATTTTTTGACGGAAATGGAAGAAAATTGATAGCTCTCATCTAGAGGTCACCCTAAACAAGCATATCAAGTTTCAAAGTGAGCCAATCATAAATGCAACCTGTGTGGGGTGCCAAAGGAAATTGTGGATGTACGTATATACCAAGTACATATGCCAAAGGATAGCAGGTGACAGCAATAGCTCACCTTGAATTTTCATGCATGCAAGATAATCAACACATGTTTCAAACATGAAACATATTTTTTAACAGCTCCATTTCATTCTCAATGCATTTTTGCTAAAAATGTTAGAAAATTTATAGTAATTTATATATTTTTTATACTTACCAATGACCCAGACATAGCTGGTGCTAACTCTTAAAATATAGGGCCAAACACAAATTTTGCCCCCCAATCCCCAAAATTTGCATCTAAAACTAAAGAAAACATGTCCTGAAAGGCCCTCCACACTTCGCCCCTACTGCGCATGCGCAGTGTCAAGGACGTTCCGAAATTGCCTGGTAAGCGCTATGTACTCAGCGGGGAGGCAAGAGTTCCCAACTCCTGGGAGGGCCATCCCCGTCTGGGTCATTGGTAAGTATAAAAAATATATAAATTACTATAAATTTTTTAACATTTTTATACTGTACCAATGACCCAGACATAGCTGAATAGTAAAAAGGCTGGAGGGCCAAGGACATAGAGCAAAATGGAATACGCTCAATAAAATAAAATAGAGTCATCCCCTGTAGGGAAAAAGAAGTAATAGGCCTTACATGTATCTTTCTTATTTATGATAAATTAGAAAGATACAACACCTTCCAAAATTGAGCTTCATACATCCATGTACTCTATTAATATCCAAAATAATCCTTATACTAATAATTTTTAAAGTAAGCCAATAAATAAAGTAAGTCTAGAGAATAGAGACTCTTATACTCCTAAAAGTGTCTGAGGATTGCATAATCATGTCCGTTGACATATGCAATATTCAAAAGCTATACTTTAAAAACTAAGACTTGAATGAATTTTAAAAACCTAAACTTCTCACTAAACAACCATCCCAATAACAGCTCAGAATTACTAACTCCGGAGGAGGTATCCCCTTGTTTTCATAGTAAAACAGGTGACCCAAGGGAACACCCTCCCGCCCCCTTTTTCTTGCCCTGGGTCAAATAGCCCAGAGCGAAGAGGGCAGCCGAACGGAGACACTGCCGAAACAGACAGCCTACCTAGCTATAGTAGCAACTGTTAAGTGAATGACATTCTGAGCAGTAGATAATAGACCTAACAATAGAGGCCTTCAGAAATGGACTCGATATTTCTAAGATAAAATTCATGAATGTGGATGGCTGAGCGCAATGAGCGGCCTTCAAAAATCTATAATAGCGACACTATTAATGTAAGCCCAAGAAGTAGAAGAACTCTTACTTCATGAGCCGAAATCTTAAGCACAACTGCTAAGTCAATGATATACCATAAGCAGTACCGATAGTTAATAGAATCCATTAACAATAAAATGGAGCGTAACGTCCTTCTACTAGACATCAAAGACAGAAGAAGCTTACGCCCTTGTAATAAACAGATATCTGTTTATAAATACATAAACTGTACCCGGAAAGAGTAAAGGCCTATGCCCATACGAAGACGGAAGGACCTTAAAATAATAGGTTCCGGATAATAGGAGCCTAACTCTTATGCAACAATCCAACCTAAATAGTAACGGAAGTATTGATTCCGAAACTATGAAAGTGAAAATCATCCATCGATAGTGCATGAAACTCACTGACTCTACAGTAAAAGAGAAACCAACAGAATTACTGTCTAAAAGGTCAGAATTTGAAAACTACTGTTTCCAGAGGCTCAAATGATTACTTAGCTAAATAAGAACCGAAGTTAAAATCCGTATAGGAATTTAATCTAAAGATTCTAAGTCTATTTATCAAAAAGTTACTAACTGACTTAGATAAAGAGACAAAAGACTCAATTGTAAACTATCGTAGAGTGCATAGGTATGAGGTAACATAAACCTATAACCTAAATAAAAACAGGCTGCAGTAGATCTTGTGAAACAAGTATACTAAAAAATAGCAATGAGTAGTATGGAGGGATCAACAATATGAACATAATGATCCCTACACCACGACGGAAGAGCCTCCACTTTAGCCGCATAGAATAGCGAAGAAGAGGATCTCCTATAGTAAGAAATCGCGTCCAAAGCTCGTCCAGTACAGTGCTTACAATGCAATACGGACCACACAACGGAATACATGAAGGTTGCGACCTTGCTGGTTGTGATAAAGATGACACGATTTACCCAGTGAAAAAGATCCTCACATAGAGGAAGATTTCACGTTAAGACCCACAGTAGACAAGAGAGTAAATTACTCATGATCTCTGTGAAGATAGAGATGCTATCAACAGAAATGTATTGTGGTTGTTTATCTTAGCAATACCTGCTAAAACAACAGCACCGGAGGATACGCGTATCCTATCATTCCGTCCTATAGATCAATAGAGCGTTAACAATATTAGCTCAGAGATCTGGACAAGCCAACACATACGTCTGCAATTGATTAGCAAGCTGTGTCATAAATAAATCATCATTGGGCGCTCCCATAGATAGCAAATCTGATTGAATACTTGTTTGTTGAGAGTCCATTCTGACAGCAACAAGCGACCCGTAAGAGAACGGGAGTGCGATAAAACAATCAGACGACCCGGAATATGACGGACCAAAACTGAACTTGGTGTACTATAACCAACAGACGGATTCTTTCCATTAAATTGAATAACGGAAACGAAAGAGTGCCTCCCTGGTTCCGGAGATACGCCACTACTGTCGAATTAAAGGACAGGAATTTGGGCATGCGTTTCTGAATAATGTTCATGCAATGACATAAAGCAAGCCTAAAAAACATTATTCCGCGGAAGTTAAACTGATTGCTAAAAGACTGCGGAACCCAAAGACCCTGGCACTTCGAATCCGTAGGGATCAGTATTATATCCCAATCTGTTTGACTGGCAACCGTCATAACAGCCACACTCGGGTCCGGCAACTGCGGCGGCACTCTCTGAGTCAACCACCGAATGTTTGCCCCAGTCTGAATCTCTTGTAACACTAGATAGACAAGAGAACGTATAAATCGAGCAATTCATGGATTGCCGAAAAGTTGCCGTCGAAGAGAATTCCTCCGAGAACGAAGCGACTCTGAGAGAGTTCTTAACCTTACTATCCACGCGTGTGGATGTAGCTAGGGCTGCGTCACGTCTAACTAACTCCAATCAGCCACTGAAGGGCGGAGTTATACGTGAACAAACTACTGCCCTCAAAATAAATTACATTGAGAATAATGTCCCGTAAATCTTTTCTTGAAGACGTAATGATAACGCCTCAGTAAGGCGGATTACGTATAATAAAGCGTCTAAGTTAAGTCTACTATACATAATGTCGTTCCCAACATTGAAATTGGAAAAGACATAAACGGCGAAAAAGAATATATGCAGTCTTTAATCACACCGTCTAGACGCATATGAACTCTCGGTATGCCCTGCTCTGCCAAAATAAACTATTTGTATAAATGATAAAATGGCAGAAATGAGCAACGCGGACAAGAAACTAAACTATCATGCTTAGTAGCAGGCTTGTATATATATAATATATATAGCGTCGAAAAATAAAACACATGTTGTAATGACAATATTGGACTGCGTCGGTAAGTCAGGGACAATGTCCCTGAACCGATCGAAAAATCCGAGTCCAATGACGCTATAAGTCTCTTATCCAAGATCGCAGCAATGAAGTCCGAAATAATAATCACTGGAAGATAATGCCAGAAGATATGAAAGGCATCTTCCGATACTACTAAAGGGAAAACTCGAAATCTTTCGAATCCCTTTCGCCATCCTGTCGGACCCTATAAAGCGTTCGGTCGTCCGTAGCTGATGCAACCGCGGACCGCACCGACCCAGCGCCGTCGGATAATTCCTGATTCGACCGAGAAACTGTCAATTGCTGGGATGCTGCGAAACAACTGTGCTAACTCGGATAGCACGTCCGTCACTGAGGCCTGAGGAGAAGCGGTCTTACGATGCATTGCCGCTGGAAGCTCCGTGATCGTTACCCCGTGCATACTTCCAATATGCGAGCGAACGGAGTGTATAAGCCTCGTGTCCCTTGGCTACCGGATGGCGCGACCTATTCGCCGTGGAATCACTGAATGCCGAAACTGATCGGATACTCGAGGTCACGTAGCCAATGTGCGGTCGTGTGCCCTGCTGTGAGGAAGAGGAAGCATTAAAGACAGTCTCTCGGACTGTCAATATAACGGACCGTCCCGACCAACGGACATATGCTCCGAATGTAAAATATCTGAACCACAACATGCGGTCCCCTATGTTGTTGGGCGAGAGAGGGACCTCTCTCGCTCACAGCCCGGACGGACCTGGACAAGCCAGGAACCGGACTAACAGGCTTCCTCCGATCTGTCCTCAATCTGCCGTCACTGGGTGAGTACTAAAGTAATTAAAGTGCTCGCATCACCCAAATCTCCTTCCTAGACCGCAACGGACGAACCCGGCAGCCGAACCATTCGATGAATGTACGCTACACCGGGTGAGCTAGCGAATGTCACTCCGTAGGCGATAGACATATTCCATGAGCACTTATTGCCGCTAACTCTTCATTAACTATGACGACAGAGGCACACTTTTGAAAGACATCTCCATAACTCTTCGAACAAGAAACCAGAAATGCTTGAATAGCAAGCATAAAATAATAATATATATAGCGTCGTTCAATAATTCGAAAGTTTGTGTGACATTATTGGACTATGTCGGAACTGAGGGACGATGTCTCTGAACCGAACCAAAAATTTCTAAGTCCACCGACGCTATCAGTTTCTTATCCGGCATCGCAGCATTCTGGTCCGATGAAAGAAGCTGTAGAAGACCAAGTCAGATGACATACACAACAGCATATGTTGTTCCGAAAGGGAAAGCTCGAAATCCTCTGAATCCCTTTCGGTATCCCGTCGGACCGGATGAAACTTTCGGACGTCCGTACCCGCTTCCGCGGAGCGTCCCGACCCAGCATCGTCGGATAAAATATATGCGACAGATTCAGTTGATGCTGGGATGCTGCGATAAACTGTGCTATTAAGGAAAGCACGTCCGTTCCCGAGGCCTGTGCAGTAGCGGTCTTACGATGCATTGCCGCCGGAAGCTCCGTGTACGTTGACTCCCGCACACTTCCTATGCGAACGTCCGGAGTCTGCAGGCCTCGTGTCCCTGGCTATCGGATGGTGTGACCTGGTCGCCGAAGAATCCTTGATCGGCGAAGCTGGTAATATATCGGCGGTCACGCAGCCAAGGTGCGGTCGTGTGCGCTGACGAGAAGAGGAAGCCTTAGCAGTCTCAGCGGACTGCCTATACAACGAAGCGTCCCGAGCGACGGACGTATGCTCCGCTTGCGACACATTTTGTACCACAACATCTGGGGCCAGATGTTGTTGAACGAGAGAGGGGCCTCTCTCGCTTGCCGTCCGGATGGACCGGAACGAGCTATGAACCGGACTAAAAGGCTTCCTGCGTTCTCCCTCCAATCCGCCGTCACTGGGTGTGCATTAAGTTAATTTATAGTGCTCGCATCACCCCAAAATTCCTTCTAGACCGCAACGGACGAACCCGGCTGCCGAACCATTCGGTGAATGGACGCTACACCGGGCGAGCTAGCGGACGTCAAAGGCCGTCGAACCTACTAGGGTCCTCTTAGGCAATTGACGTATTTACATGAGCACTTTTCCGCTAGCCCTTCATTAATTGTGACGACGGAGGCACACTGTTGGAAGACATCACAGATACATCACCCTAATCTTGATCGTCTGAAATAGAAATTGATAAAGTAGAGTGACCCTGCGGGGAAAGGACCGAAGTGTCCAAATCCCCAACAACATACTGTGACATATGCTTCCCATATTGTCATCGAAATCATACGATACAGAACAGGAGTTAATGCGAGTACACTGACCACATATAGAATGATAATAAAGTCAGAGGAAGACTTCCTCTTAAAACAATTGATCAATATCCTTTCAATGTGAAAAGAAAACAAGTCCTGGTACTCGCACTAACCCCTGGCAATCAAAATACATAACAATAATATGATCCATTAATATAGAAAAAATAATTGAAATCAAAATATTTTGAAAAAATATTTTTTCAGAACAGCCCAAGTTTATGATTAAAATAACATAAAGATATTATTTTTTAGAAATCCCCCCCTCACACAGAGGGCTGTTGTAAATGTAAACAATGAGTGTAAAAACACTAAAATAAGACTCCAGGCACCCAGGCCCGAAATCAGTTACCAAAAATACACCATCTGATGCAAAACAGAGACTTCCAGGGAAGAAACTGCAGAACATCAGATGGTAGATGCAGAACACAACGCCTAACCACCCGTAGGTGAAGACGTAAACATGGGGAAAGAACAGAATTCATTCTGTTATTCAGCTAAAACTCCCAAGAAATTTTAGTAATAATAATTACAGAAACTATGCCAAAAGCATGGGAGAATAGCAAGGGGGAACTTAAAGGACAGGGAGAGAGGAAAACACTTAAAAAACAGTGTAACTAAATAATCAGAATGACAACAAAATGGCTGCTGCCTTGAAAATAGGTAACTTAACATAATTTCATTAAAAATTTTTAAGTTACAGCCCTGATAATATTCTGTCACACATTCTTTTCCTCTCCTCCTTCTCTATCCTCCTTAGAATCACCATTTCACTAATATTTATGTGTCTGGCATCATTTAAACTGAGATTTAAAAGCACAAAGATCAGTCAGATGTTAACTGATGAAGGGCCAAACTTAGAATGATTAATGGCGCCAATTTTGGAACGTCCTTGACACTGCGCATGCGCAGTAGGGGCGAAGTGTGGAGGGCCTTTCAGGACATGTTTTCTTTAGTTTTAGATGCAAATTTTGGGGATTGGGGGGCAAAATTTGTGTTTGGCCCTATATTTTAAGAGTTAGCACCAGCTATGTCTGGGTCATTGGTACAGTATAAAAATCTATACGTTTTGATGTCTATTTGCATTTTATCTGAAGCTCTAAAAACATTATTAATCATGAAAATAGGCAAACAGCCTTAGTATTCAAATTTTAAACCCAGATACTGTAACCATGAAAACAACGCACAAAAAAGCTTCAAGATGGCCAAAATGAGAATCTCCATCATTCAAGATTTATTGAAGAAAG
Organism: Pictodentalium vernedei; assembly: GCA_031216915.1. Taxonomy (NCBI): domain Eukaryota; kingdom Metazoa; phylum Mollusca; class Scaphopoda; order Dentaliida; family Dentaliidae; genus Pictodentalium; species Pictodentalium vernedei. The sequence continues at coordinate 319,061,610 of CM062294.1, forward strand.
AAAATGTAATGTGTTCAATGCTGATGAACAATTAAAATCAACACAAATTGAAAATTTGGAAACATGCAGAGGTTCACTTATTACTGGTCATGTTTGCGAAGTTTCAATGAAATCAGATCATAAAAATAGGACTTGCACACACAAGAATCTCATTTGCAAGTTAAAATTGTCACAGATTAAAATTTGTGAATATGTGCATGTTCAATAGTTAGCAATCTCTTTTGACAAATTTCATCAAAATCAATGAATAGGACAATATCCCCCCCCCCCCCCCCCCCCCTACAAACACACACACACTCTTCAAAGAAGTGGGGATATAATTGACAAACAACAAATGAAGACTGTTGATTACAACTTATCCAGTGTGTTACCTAAGTGAGTAAATACTCCATCAGAAAGGCAAAGGAAATCAATTTGAGATATCTTTAGAAGTTTGTGAGAAATAGAATTTTAATTAAGTGAGCTAATGTCTTCAATAAAAATGCAAAATGAATTGGTTTGAGAAACTTTTAAAGATTATACATTTATGAGATGCAGAATAATTAATCATGTCATCTTTTACCTATCATATCAACCAAAACACACAAAATATATCCTATAAGCCCTCATTAGAACAAGCTCATCAAACTCATCTCATGAGGGATCTCAAGTTACAATTTGGAATCAAAAACTGAAAACATTCAGTTGTTTATGAAAATATATTGCATATGTCATCTGCAAAGTTGTAACTAGAAAAACTGTGAGCACTGCTCACTAAATGATACCACCCACTCCCACCAAGAAACATTTTACAACAGTAAAAGTGTGTTTAATGTAGAGAGCACAAACACTGACACCAATGTTTGAAGGTTTCATTGAAATCCATTCACTAGTTTAAAAGAGGTCATGGATAGCAAATGTCATCCCCCCCCCCCCCCACGCAAGCTTGAATTAACAAAGCCCATTTTTAAATATGGGAAACCCTAAAAATGGAAATATCTGAAAACAAAACAGGAGGTGAACATCTTCAATATATGTAAACGAATGTCTGAAAGTTTCAGTGAAATCTGTTCAATGGTTTAAAAGGAGTTGCGGATAGCAGATCTGTACAGAATGTCAATTGAATTTGACAAAGTTCATTTTTCAATATGGGAAACTGTAAAAAAGAAAATATCTGAGAACAAAATAGGAGGTGCACATCTTCAATGTATGTAAAAGAATGTCTGAGAGTTTCAATGAAATCTGTTCACTGGTTTAAGAGGAGTTGCGGATAGCAGATGTGTACCACCCCCCCCCCCCCCCCCCCCCCCCAAAGCATAACACCACTACAGCATAACGGACGGATGGATGGACAGATGCATGTCAAAATATGAAAATATCTGAAAGAAAAATAGGAGGTGCACATCTTCAATATATGTAAAAGAAGGTCTGCGAGTTCCAATGGAGTTTGTTCAATGGTTTAAGAGGAGTAGCGGATAGAGGATCTATACACCTCCCTACTAAAACCTGAATTGACAAAGAACATTTTTGAATATGGGGAACTGTAAATATGAAAATATTTGAAAAGAAAATAGGAGGTGCACATCTGTAAAGTATGTAAAAGAATGTCAGAAAGTTTCGATGAAATCTGTTCAATGGTTTAAGAGGAGTTGCGGATAGCAGATCTGTACAGAATGTCAATTGAATTTGACAAAGTTCATTTTTCAGTATGGGAAACTGTAAAAATGAAAATATCTGAAAAGAAAATAGGAGGTACACATCTTCAATGCATGTAAAAGAATGTCTGAAAGTTTCAAAGAAATCATTTTCAATGGTTTAAGAGGAGTTGCGGATAGCAGATCTGTACAGAATGTCCAACTGAATTTGACAAAGTTCATTTTTCAATATGGGAAACTGTAAAAATGAAAATATCTGAAAAGAAAATAGGAGGTTCACATCTTCAATGTTTGTAAAAGAATGTCTGAGAGTTTCAATGAAATCTGTTCACTGGTTTAGGAGTAGTTGCAGATAGCAGATGTGTACCCACCTAAAGCATTACGGACGGACGGACAGATGGACGGATGGACGGACGGACGGACAGACAGACAGGCAGACATACCAAGTGAACACTATGTACCTCCCACTTTTCAAGTGGGTGGTATAAAAACTGACACTGAAGGAAAATAAACTGCAACATTACCTTCACAGAAGAACATATCTAGAAGCCGTAATACACAGGACCATGGAAGTGTCCTTGTATATAGGCACATAAACCATTCTGTCATACATAATATGGGTTCTATTTTCTGTTTTTTCTGAAATAAAAACAAAATGGAAGAATATAACCAATCCATTCATTTTTTATTTAAAACACCTAAAAAAAAAGATGGAACAAGTTTGAAAGTGAAATTGACTGAAATATTATACACTAATAAAAGTATACCAAACATCATTTGATTCAGAGTTATCATTCAAGAGTTATTGAATGAAATTAATGATTTGGAAAATTTCAAAATTCATTATGGACCCAAAATTCGGAAAGAAATTCCAGAAAATAGACTGTTCAAATATAAAATGTGTTAGCCCTTCAGCCAACACAATTAAGGGACAATGATTAAAATATTTTTTGCTAAACAACTAAATATTTGTACCTTCTCTTACAAAATATAGGGCCCTCAATGGAATAAGCTTGTTCTACTAGGGTGTCTTATATAAGCCGTATCTCAAATGCAAAAACAAGAAAAAACAAAATTGAATGACAATGTTTTTGTACAGTGTTGAGCAGATCCGGTACATTAGGTAAAGCAATGAGTTTAAACATTTTCAGTGATCAAAACACAGATACAGTAGTGCCCACTTGATTGGATATTTTATATTTGAATAATTGTGTTAATTGCATATAACTTCCAACCACAAAAGCATTTACCTGGAGTACAAATTTTACCTATTAATTAAACACAGGTTACATTTAATTATTTATATGTGTTTAAGGAAACTTTCAGCATCTTTGGCTGTCTCATGAATGTCCTATATAATTCAATGATATACTGAGGGGTTCAGTGTTGAGGTATAGGGTGCCATTTTTTGTTTCTTATGTTCTTCACAAATCCGGCATATTGGTTTTTATATTCTCACAATACAACTTTCATGTCTGTGCAAAACTGACAAGTGCAAACACAACACTTGTGGTTTAGAGATCAAGTCTCAATTAACTAAAATACTACATGTGCATAAAAGTTTTGAACCACCCCATTCTTTTCAACTTTTTCAAAAGTATATTTGATCGTTTGTTTCATGAAATGTAAGACATGAATCCCAACAGTTTCACAAGAAAATATTGATTTTGAATTTTATCGACTTGAACCTCTGACCACCAGTGCTCCCAATAAGTCGGCTAGGTATAGTGTTCTGAAAATCACAAAATGACCAGCAACATGTATTGCATAATATTTCTGTGCATTTTATCATTAGACCTCTTTATTATGCAACTTTTAACCACTTTAAACACATCTGTACAATGCCGGATAGAATGTAATCTGTCTATGAAAAAGCCTGTGTCATCAGGCAATATCCAGCTGGTATTATGCTGGTATGAGCAATAGAAAGGTGGCTAGAAATTTTGGTGTGATATTCTTAGTTTAAACAATATTTATTCAGGAATTATAATATTATACATACAGGTAAATGATAATTGCATAATGTTCATGGAGACTTGTAATACAGGTGTATGCATAAAGGTATTTCAACATAGTTGATATACAAGTTGTATGGGTGGGATTCAGCAGTAAGCTATAAGCTTATGTTAAGCTGTCTCCCAAGAAAATCTGAAAAAAATTGCAGGTAGTTGCTTGCACTATGTAAAATATTGTTTAAACATGAAATGGAGGTATACAAAAAGAGAGAAGAGAGAAAGAGGGGGAGGGAGAGAGAGAAAGAGGGAGAGAGAGAGAGAGAGAGAGAGAGAGAGAGAGAGAGAGAGAGAGAGAGAGGGGGGGAATAGAGAGTTTCAACCAAACTGAGCTCAACGCACACCGACAAATGAGAGTTATTATACGCAACCTCAGAGAATGTGCTGCTAGCGGTGTCATTAAAGCGGACTCACCCGGGATCCACACCTGAGCCGCCATTAACGCGCGTGCATCTAACATTTACAAACTATCAATCAAATTTAATCTATTAAAAGCCACAAAAAATCTACATCTTGTTTATCCTAGACTTCCTAGATCGATGCACGCGAGGAAACACAGCCCAAGCACGGAGCCCGAATTGCTCACGTCTCCGTCGTAGCCTGGCGTCCAGTGGCACTAACGGTCAGAATGCAAAATAAGGCTGCATTATTCACACTTCAGATGCATGTACTATCCACAATTTGAGAAACGTGCATAGCCGCGTCCACCGGCAGGACCGAGAAGTCCCCCCCCCACCACCCCAACAATGGATGTGGGGGAGCTACACCTGTCACATCACAAATGCCACTCCCACACACCCACCGCCGAGAAGAGAGCAGCCCACCAGCCCCGACAACGGCCGCGGCCACACTCGACTCCCAAACCGTCGACACCAAAGACATATATTCCTTGCTGGAAAGTCATCACATCAGTCACAAATGTTTGAATAACGAATATGTGAAATGAAGGTGATAAATCATTCCCCAAAGAACTGCAAATGGAAATGACTCACTGGAAGCGCCCATTCAGTGTGATATAATCCTGTACAATTCCGAATACAAGCACATTTTTAGAGTTGTTGTTGTGTAATATTCTTGTGAAGGAATGGGATAAAATTCAAGTTAGTACTCTCAGTCACAATATGAGGCAGAGGTGTCTGGGGTCTTTACGTGTCAGGGGTGGAAACACCTGATACTGCCTGGTAAAAATGTTATTTTGGGATACAGACTAACCATGCACACGACAGGTGACACAACATAGTCTCTTCAATGAAACCATCCTTTGTCAATAAACGAATTAGCATTCACATGGTATATTGCTTTTTATTGTTGTTTCAGTTTTCTCTTAGTTACATTGAAAAGTTTGGGGTGATTTGAAAACAATTTTTGTGTAGTGTATTTAATTGAAAAGTATGTCGAGTTTCAGAACTTAATACTATTTAATTGGATTAACATTTCTTGCTACCAGATGGAGAGTTTGGCTTTTCTGCATTTTAAGTCAATGGAAATTATGTACATGTATGGAAACATATATAGTGGAACATGAATAGCTACTTTGCTAGAAATAATTATTCAAGTAAAGTGAGTATTTAATTAACAGAGATTTTGTGAAATTCCTGTATTACAAAGATAAGCTTGACATTTATTCTATTATATCATGGAGCTCTGTCAAACAAGATATAATATATTAACATCTTGCATGCTGCTGGTGGATATTCCTGCCCAGGACACAAAACCTCTTGCCACTGAAATATGCATAATTTGGACATGTTTAACTAATTTCCTCCATGTAAATTGAATGGACTTTTGACCAATGATTTCTGGAGCTAAATTTAGATGAGCGCTGGCCTTCCATACATTTTACCCTCTGTACATGCGCAGACGCCAGGAAGTCACCGAATCTGACGCCAATAAAATCATTCTTTGTAGAAAAAAGATTATAATAATTCAGCGGGGAGGTATGAGTGCCCAGTACTGCCTACTCATGGGAGGGCCATTCCCTTCTGGGTCATTGGTAAGTATAAAAAATATATAAATTACTATAAATTTTTTCATCTTTTTATACTGTAACCAATGCCCCAGACTTAGCTGAATCATAAAAAGGTGGAGGGCCTAGAACTTCCAAAATGGTAGATCAACACAGATCAAATCCTTCAATCCATGATGAAGAAATTAGAATTTACATGAATGTCTCTTAATACCATAATAGAAGAGACATAACCTAATATGGATCCCAATAATGTAAATCCTAAATCTAAGCATAAAATTATGTTAATTAGGATGTAACAAATAAACAATTTTTGAGACTAGTCTGGACTTGGCCCTAAAAATTATTATGGCATACTGAGAATGAGAGAAAATTGCCCATACACCTACGCCACACAATAATACTGCAGCTGATTGCCAAACATAGTATGGACAAGACAGCTACCTCAATAGTTACATACCTCACAAGGCAGAGAAGTGGACAAAATGACCCCCCCCCCCCTTTTTTTCAACATATCTTCAAAAGAAAGAGGGGAGAGCTCTGAAATCAATACGCAGAACCCAGAAACGATATAAATAAATATCGATCAGGCACTCAAAAAATTAAAGAACCTCAGTGAGCACGCTCACATACCCCACGCACCCCGATATTTCAAGCTCTAATCATTTTTTAAAAATAAACATAGATTCTAGGAATACTGCAGAAAACAGTGTTCTGTAGTTTCAACGGTATTGAAAGAATTCAAGCAGAGAAAAAGCCTGGAAAACTGTAATTTTGATGAACTTTTCAAAGTCTATGGGGCCGTAATTTTGGTAAAAATCAGTGGAGCAGAACAAAACCCCAACTTGTTCTGTAGGCCACCATGTTAGACTAACATATCAAAAATCAGCTCAATATCTGGAAGCGTGTAGGAAAAAAGTCAGGAAAACTGTAATTTTGATGAACTTTTCAAAGTTCAAGGGCCATAATTTCGGTAAAAATCAGTGGAGCAGAACAAAATGCAAACTTGATCTGTAGGCCGCCATGTCAGACTAACGTACCAAACATCAGCTCAATATCTGGAAGCGTGTGGAAAAAAGTCCGGAAAACTGTAATTTTAATGCATTTTTCAGAGTCCAAGGGCCGTAATTTCGGTAAAAATCAGTGGAGCGGAACAAAATGCAAACTGGTTCTGTAGGCCACCATGTTAGACTAACATACCAAAAATCATCTCAATATCTGGAAGCGTGTAGGAAAAAAGTCTGCAAAACTGTAATTTTGATGAACTTTTCAAAGTTCAAGGGACGTAATTTTGGTAAAAATCAGTCGAGCGGAACAAAATGCAAACTTGATCTGTAGGCCACCATGTTAGACTAACATACCAAAAATCAGCTCAATATCTGGAAGCATGTAGAAAAAAAGTCCGGAAAACTGTAATTTTGATGAATTTTTCAGAGTCCACGGGCTGTAATTTCGGTAAAAATCAGTGGAGCGGAAAAAAATGCAAACTTGATCTGTAGGCCACCATATTAGACTCACATACCAAAAATCAGCTCAATATCTGGAAGCGTGTAGAAAAAAAGTCTGGAAAACAAGTAGGACTGACTGACGGACGGACCAGTCAAAAACATTATACCCCAGCAACTTCGCTGCGTAGGGTATAATTAATTCATGAATGATAAATGGTGCTTAACGCCACATCACAAGCCAAGGCTATAGTGATGATTTTGGTAAATAACATAATCCGCTACAAAATATGCACTGCAGATGCCGTATACAGGTACGACGAAATCAGTGAGAAATCAAATATAACATATACATACAAAAGCGGGATGTGTACTATTTGGTATCTACAACAATAAACACGTGAGAATATGCGATTTAAGAACCGACAAAATAGAGACCAGGATCAAGAAATGGAGGTAGGTGTGATTAACCGCTCCAACACAGACCGTCCTCGAAATATATAATAATTTCAAGGTCCACCAAAGAGATAGTGTACTCACACATTGCGCGAGTGCATAAAAATCCTGACTATTAATCATCTAAAATCCGCTAACTGGCTATGCTGTAACCTATGAGCTCAAACAGCGGCCATTATGATGATAAAATAAGTGCCTGTATATTAGAAATCAGAAATTAAATACCGGAAACAAATGCAACAGAACTGCATATATGCCTATGAGGGTGCCATCCAACACAACCCAGGTGCAGAGTATGTATGTATTAAAATATATATATATACGCGACAGTGTGAGTGTGTGTGTGTGTGTGTGGGGGGGTGGGGGGGGGGGGGGGGGAATTCGAATATATGTCGAAACCTCCTCACCCACATTACTTAATCACCCTCTCATGGGGAAGCTTCTGGCGAACGCTCAATAGCAGACCCCATAACCTCAATGAAATCAATAGGAACAAATGAATCGAACAGCTGAGCATCAATGTATGCACTCAAAAGCCTTATACTAGTGACACAAATAATGGAAACTATTATTCCCATGCGCCGAAAACTTTACTATCCTGAAGAGATAAAATAACCCAAGCAGTACGAATAGCTGACTTATTTAACAATAGAATGAACATAAACGTCCCTTCTATTGGAAAATAATGACAAAAGAAGCGTTACTTCTCTTCTGATAAACTCTGATTTGCGTCTATAAATACATGAACTGAAAAAAAAAAAAATTCAATGATGTAACATAAACAATGAGACACCATTGAATATGTGATTTCCAATAACCGAGGGTCCCAAGATCCCTGCATAGATGGACCGTCGGACTCATGATTGTAACTCAATATATGAACTCACGTCCGAAATAATTGAGAAACCATAATATATGCCCAAACTTGACCTTATGTTAAAAGATTTTCTAAAACAAAACAGGTCAAGAAGGAAAAACGTCTACCACTCCAGTTAATAACTGGAGTAGACATGTGTGTAAGCGACCCATTGAATTAACATTCCAAGCCGCTCCACACAACTCCATCCGGCGCATAAAACTTTCGCTGTTAATGCATCAGATAACAGATAAAAGCGAGCCAAACAGCTGGCTAATTCACTCTGTGAAACAACAGATGAATCAGTTAAATGAATAGTGGGATACGTGTACCCTATCATACATCCCATGAGACATTATCTAGTTCACAAAACATGTGATCTAAAGAACAATACTCGCTACAATTGCCAAACGTTCGCTTTTCGACTGAAAGATAATCATAAATAACCTAATTATCCACTTCCAGTCAAAATCGGTCGGACCGAGCTCTGTAAGAGCCTCGAACCACCGGCTCAGGGGAGTCTGCTCAGTAACTCAGACAGACGAGAAACCCCTATCCATGTGGCTGTATAGACAATCCTAAAGAAATATATATAGGAGAGATACCTATACCTTCGCTATGAGCCCTTATAGGCGAATTGAGTCTAGGACAAACTCTCCTACTCTTTTTGTTGGTGTGGTCGATTAGACCCCAACTTAAAGAGTCGAGAATAGATGCTTTCTTGTAGTTAATCCTACAATAATGAAAGCTTATCATCAAAGACTTAGGTATACCTATACCTTCGCTATGAGTCCTCATAGACGATCTTAGTCTAGGACAACCTCTTGTACTCCTTCTGCTGGTGTTGGTCCATTAGACCCCAACTTAAAGAGTCGAGTATTGATGCTTCTTACCATAAAAGACTAGAGCTGGAAGACTAAAGCGACCTATAGCAAGTTTTCCACCTAGTCAGATGCAAAGATGAAGACACAAGGCTTCGTTACATCAGAATAACTCCCACTTAACATTAGTTAAGACTGAGATATATATACTAGGTCTGGAAAGAATTTTAAAAAGTACAAACGACCAGAAAATTCCTTTCCATATAGACGATGTATCACAGTAATTAAAATTAAAGTACATAAGACCATGAGACTAAATTCGCTCTGACAAAGAAATTATCTTCTCAATTGTGTCCGAGCGAACAGCTAAATGATGAAGGTAAGGCTACCACTAGGATCTTAGCCTGCTCAATCAATGCAGAGGAACTCTCCACATCTTCCCCTGTTGTATTTAAAAGTATGTGAATCCATCACAAACGATTAAAAATACAGAGGAAGAAGATAAAAAACAGAATTACTTTTTTCTGCAGGAAGTTAAATATGGTGTCGTCTACACAATCGAAGACCTGTGACACCCACGTAGACTTAACCGGAAAGAAATCTTATTACCCTGCTCTTTATCCGGATGAAGTCAGCGTCCAACTACGCTAGTGGTTTCTCATAATTGCTCGCAGCATTTTGATTCACTGGAACAAGTTCAAGGAAATGATAATGTATGGTATCTATATCATCCAAGAGTTGTTCCGGAAGAGAAAGTTATCCTTTCCATCATACGTTCAAATCAGTTAGAATCACAGTCACTAGCATCTGAACAGGCAGGTGACTGGACAAAATAAGCACCATGCAACAGCTCCAGATTTGAGACTGACGTTGAGCGCTTCTGCCTTAGCAGGAATACTGCGATTAGCTGCGCAACTGCGACAGCAAGTCAGTTACAGAGGCCTGAGGAGCAGCGGTCATGAATAGCCTGTTCGCCGGCTGCTCCTAGGACAGGGAGTCCAATATAGTTATTACTGCGGATGACCCGATGAATGCAGCGTCATCTCCTTGGCTACTAGATGGTGCGACTTTCTTCACAAAAGATGGACCCTTTCGACAATGCAGACTGGAAATCCTGAGTCACTCAGCCAAGGTGCGGTCGGGAGTACTTGGTAGACGCTAAAGAAGCAAAACTGTAGCCGTCCCCGGCTTAGAATTGAACTCTAACTGAAACAACTTCCTACCAACAACATCCGGCTCCAGATGTTGTTGAAAGAGAGAGAGGGGTCTCCCTCTTGCTCACGGTCCGGAGAGACCTGGACGAGCGTACTTCAGAACTTGCCGTCTTCTTCCTTCCATCAACACTGGGTGAGCATGATTCGATTAAACAGTGCTCGCTACACCCTTATTCACTCTCGACCGCCACGGACATACCCGGCATCACATCACCCCACATACGAGTGAGATCTGCCGGTTGAGCTAGCTGTAGACAAGGGATGTAAACCTCTTTTGTAGCCTAGCCCTTGTCTAAAATCATAGAGCACTTTTCCACTAGCTCTGAATACAATGCACATGCGACGTATCCGGAGTCACGGTCTTTCTCGTATTCAATCTTAACCATTTCACCGGCGTCAGGGAACTGAAACCACTCATCGGGTTTTATAGCCCTGTGCAATATAAAGATCACTTTGTCCGTTATGTAGAGGAAACCATAAGACTAGCCAACCCCGGCTGCCTATTAGACGGGACGTCCCGGATAGGAGGCATGGACGTATACTCCGACTGACGCAAGTTCCTACAAACAACATCTGTCCCCAGATGATGCTGTAAGAGAGAGAGGCCTCTCTCGTGCTCGCAGTCCTGGACAAGCGTACCTCAGAACTTGCCGGTTTCCTCCTTCCGTCTTCGCTGGGTGAGCATAGTTGCATATCATGTTGTTCGCTCCACCCTATATCATCTCCTAGCCTGGATCGTATACACCCGGCGTCACAGTTCTCAGAGGCCTAACTACTTCATCGGTCGAGCTAGCTGGCGACAATGGACTTGTGCGGTCGTGTGTGCTTTTCGAACATAGAGGAAGCTATAAGACTGGCTGACTCCAGCAGTCTATGGAAGGAGGGTCCCGTGTACGTTAAGTTCCAACTGACACAAGTTCCTACCAACAAACCTCTGACCCCAGATGTTGTTATAAGAAAGAGTGGCCTCTCTCTTGCTCGCAATCCCGGAAGACCTGGACGAGCATACCTCAGAGCTTGTCTGACAGACACAAGTTCCTACCAACAACCTCTGACCCCAGATGTTGTTATAAGAGAGAGGGGCCTCTCTCTTGCTCGCGATCACAGAAGACCTGGATGAGTATACCTCAGAACTTGTCTACTTCCTCCTTCCCATGCTTCCTCCTTTCCGTCGTCGCAGGGTGAGCCTGTTCGTATCTTTGTAGTGCTCGCTACACCCTTATTCCTTTTCTCGACCGCTACGGGCATACCCGGCATCACATCACCCACATACAAGTGAGATCTGCCGGCTGAGCTAGCTGGTGTCAAGGTCGTCAATCCTACTGAGGATCTAGGCACTTGTCTAATTCCTTGAGCACTTTTGCCACTAGCTCTTCACTGAATTGCGACGATGGCAGCATACTCCCAGATGGTGTCAGGAAACCACACCATGTTCTTGTTCCTCTATAAATAGAAATTAAAAAAACTATAGTGACATTTTGATGAGAGGACCAGCCGAGTCACCTGGCCATGATAGGACCGATAGTGTCCACTCGCCTAACACAAACCATGACGCCAGTCATTCCGATTATCAAATCTGACACATGGAGCAGAATTAGTGGTAGTACATCAACTAAACTCATTACAACGACCAAGTAAATAAAGGAAAGGTTTCCTCTATTTGCCATACTAGTTAGATAAATATAATTACCTAAATACTAATATGTCATTGTACCACCACCAAATCTACATATAATATAAGATAACATTAAAATATAATCAATGAAATAAATATATCCAGAAGAAAAACTCCTTCAAAAAAAAATAAAAATTTTTGAAAATTTTTTTCTAATATAAGAGCCCAAGTTCCCCAAGGGAACGATGAGCCCAAAAAAGCCTAAGTGTGGACAAAATTATAAAATTTGTGTAAAATTAACTACCACACTACCAGAATATTTAATGTTACTTACAACTGTTGTTCCTAAACAAAAATAGGAAACTACCTAGAGTAATGTAATGTAAACAAAACACCGGAATCAAGACCCCAGGCAACACGGCCCTTAGTCAGTAACAGAAACAAGACTATCCGACGTAAAGCAAGATCTTCCTCAGAAGAACGATACATTGGATGTATGATGCATGACCAAAACACCCAAACACCCAAAGGATGAGGACGTAACTCTGGGGATGTACAGAATAATCTTCTGTATAATATGTTAAACTCCCAATAAATTTTATAAATTTTTTTTATTAAAACAAGCCAAAAAGCTTGGGAGCTTAACTGGGGGGATCAAGGGAAGGCAGGGAAGGAATACTAAATAAACAGTGGATAGATCATAATCAATCAGAGATAACGTCAGGCTCATGTCCCGAAACTAAGGAACATGAACTAATTTTAATAAATCTTATAAAATTACAGCCCTGAATGCTTCAAACCACCGTTTCTTCCTTCCTTCATCCAGTTCTGTCCTTGGATCCACCAATTTGACCATTGATTTGTGTATGGCATCATTATTAATTGAGATTTAAAAGCACAAATATCAGTTTGTTGTTATCTGACAAGGGCCAAACAAAGAATAATTTTATTGGCGCCAGATTCGGTGACTTCCTGGCATCTGTGCATGCGCGGAGGGTAAAATGTATGGAGGGCCAGATAGGACTTCTAATTTTCGATTTTGCTTGCAAATTTTGGGGATTGGGGGACAAAATTTGTGTTTGGCCCTAGATATTTTTGGGTTAGCACCAGCTAAGTCTGGGTCATTGGTTACAGTATAAAAATATGTTGGAAAGGATGGACAGTACTACGGATGAATGGATGGACAGATGAACAGATGGACGGAGGTCTCCACTAGTTACCCCTTCAACTTTACAAGTTGGGGGGGGGGGGGGGGGGGGGGATAATAAGGGTTTTATTAATTCCACTAATAAGACAGTAAGTTTGCTTACCTGGACGTACTTATTCCATCGAATCAATTAGTGTCACTTGTTTGTGACTGAAATTTCGAAGTTTCTATTTAGAGCACAGTTTGCGCTGTACACCTGCGCAGTTGTTGTATTTATGTTGGATTTTCCTGAACGTGCTCACGTTCAGGAAAATCTGACATAAATGCAACAACTGCGCATGTGTATGGCACAATCTGTTTCTAGAGGAGTTACGGTATGAAAAACCAATGACATTGATATAATGAATGATTGAGTCAGTGACTGGACATGGTGACCTAGAAAGTGCAACGTGCCTTAGTGGGATAACCTAATCAGTTGTTCCTGCATTGGTGGTTCCGTAACAGCAATCTTAGCGATTAAAGAGCATATCTGACAGTCATACTGGCAGAAATCTTAGAAAGGCTTTGTATCGCAGGGTATGAATCATTTTTAGATCTTGGTTTGCAACCGGTAGATATTGCTTCGTAAACGGCAATGCAAAACTGAACAAAAGATACCCTGAAATACACAGGCCATTAATTACATTTGTTTTGTAAACATCTAGTCTGCTGTTTTCTTCAGAAAATAACTCAAATCTTACAGGGATAGTATTTATTTTCTGAAAAAGGTGCATAAATGTTAATAACAAACAAAAAATAAAATTAAAAATCTCACTCCTTCACTGATTTGAAAGATAAATTGCCTTTAAACCAAATGTATTTTTTTGTTTGGACTTACAAATAGAAATTTATGACTACAGATACATGTGCTTTGTGAACTCACTAACTGCAGCATATAATTTTCATTGTAAAATCAATATATATGTTTTTGTTTCTCAATTCTAAGTTTATGAGGTAATTGACTGTAGAGCTGTCTGGTTGTGAAATTTCAGTTCAGTTACGGTTTCGGTTGTGACGAAAAAGTTGGTCTTGGTTTCAGTTTTCGGTTTTTATTTGAAAATCAGCAAAGAATTTTAAATAACAAGGTAAAATGAAAAAAATATCAAAACCTGATCAAATCCAACAGTAAGTACTCTGAGTAGTGCTTGAATAATAACAAAAAACAAGAGGGATGTTACATCCCAACGCTCACCTACATTTGCCCTTGATAATGTCGATCCAATGTAACATGCCTAATATTTAGTTAATATAAATCATTAACTAGGCATCAAATGATTAATGTGGTTTATGTGATGGCTTTGGAAAGTCTATATTTCTGCATTTATTATATATCAATTCAACATAGAATCATTGGATATAAAAGGATTTTTTTTTTTTAGAAATGTTTATGATTAAGAATATGAATCGTGAGGCCAGATATTAAATCATAAATAAGAATTAGGAAAGGCTTTCATAAATCACTGAAATTGTAATTGAAGTACATTCATTGGTTAAAGAGGAGTTGCGGAAAAACATTCGTTCAAGAAAGTGACTATAAGTCCCAACAAAAATACATTACATCAACAACTAAAATAAGCCTTAATGTTACTACTAACAAGTATGAGAAAGTATTAAAAAAAAAAAAAAAAAGTTAAAAAAATTTTTTTTTAAAGAAAGTGAATATAAGTCCCAAAAATCACCCTCAAATTCCTCAAATATGCATGTAATAAGGGCGCAACGTTACCGCAATGTAGTTTAGTAACCCATGCGTACAATATCAATTGCCTGGAAAGAAACATAGATACAGAACTCACCTTAACACCTCACCTTAACACAAACTTTTAGAACTTAAAATTGAGTGAGTCAGAGAATAACGTGAACATTGTGACTGAAAAAAAGAGAAGAAATCAGTTAAATTTCTGCATACAGTAGGGTTAATACCTAAAGTAGTTATTGAAATGAGAAAATAAACAGTAATGAGAGGTGAAGGCACCACAATCTGCACAAAAGCTGACTTTAACACAAATTCTTACAACACCTAAACGCTAATTCTTACAAGTTTTGGCAGAAAATCAGCCTCAAATTCCTCAAATATTCATGTAATGAGGGTTAAATATTACTGCAATGGAGTTCAGTAACCCAAGTGTAGAATATTAATCGCCTGGAAAGACACACAGAAACACAACTCACCTAAACACAAAGTTTACAAAGTTTTACAACTTAAAATTTACTAAGTCCGAGAAAAACATGAAAATTTTGACTAAAAAAATAGAAAATTTCCATTAAATTTCTGCATACAGTAGGGTTAATACCTACAGTTGTTACTGAAATATGAAAATCAACAGTAATGAGAAGTTAAAGCAGCACAATCTGCACAAAAGCTGACTTTAACGCAAATTCTTACAACACCTAAACGCAAATTCTTACAACAACTTTTGGCAGGAAATTTTAGGTGAAATTTGGAAAAAAGTCGTAGTATCAGGGTTAAATACTGTTCTGATAGTCCCCTACAACCTACATACGCAATATCAAAGGCCTGAGCCCACTGATCTTTGAGAACTCACGTTAACACCTCACCTTAACACAAACTTTTAGAACTTAAAATTTACTAAGTCCGAGAAAAACATGAAAATTTTGACTGAAAAAAAAGAAAATTTCCGTTAAATGTCTGCATACAGTCGGGTTAATACCTACAGTTGTTATTGAAATATGAAAATGAACAGTAATGAGAAGTTAAAGCACCACGATCTGCACAAAAGCTGACTTTAACGCAAATTCTTACAACACCTAAACGCTAATTCTTACAAGTTTTGGCAGAAAATCAGCCTCAAATTCCTCAAATATGCATGTAATGAGGGTTAAATATTACTGCAATGGAGTTCAGTAACCCAAGTGTAGAATATTAATCGCTTGGAAAGACACATAGAAACACAACTCACCTAAACACAAAGTTTACAAAGTTTTACAACTTAAAATTTACTAAGTCCGAGAAAAACATGAAAATTTTGAGTGAAAAAAAAGAAAATTTTCGTAAAATTATAAGAAAATTTTCGTAAAATTTCTGCATACAGTAGGGTTAATACCTACAGTTGTTATTGAAATATGAAAATCAACAGTAATTAGAAGTTAAAGCAGCACAATCTGCACAAAAGCTGACTTTAACACAAATTCTTACAACACCTAAACGCAAATTCTTACAACAACTTTTGGCAGAAAATTTTAGGGGAAATTTGGAAAAAAGTCGTAGTATCAGGGTTAAATACTGTTCTGATAGTCCCATACAACCTACATATGCAATATCAAAGGCCTGAGCCCACTGATGTTTGAGAAATTAACCTTAACATTAAATCTTACAATATTGGACACGCCGGACATCGACGCTGATGCCCGAGGTTATGACAATAGCTCACCACATCTTACAGATGTAGGTGAGCTAAAAACTCCCAAAATAACCCTTAAATTAGGCTAAAAATAAATAAAACTTCATAAATGATATGACCAAGTGTATTGGAAGAAATTTTACCCAATAATTAACCATTCAGAAAATACATTAGCTGGTTTTATATTGTAAACAGAATATTTCTGGGAATTGTGAAAAATGACAGACAAGGGAAACTGAAATCAGCTTTTTAAAACAGACTATAATTCCAGGAACTGCTGCAAAAATGCCATGTGCTTTGTTAAAAATAAACTAGAATTCACAGAGTGACCAATATCTTGTTTATTGTGCTGAGCTTGAATTTGTGTCACTGAACCTTCTAACGTCAATTCACTAGAAGAAAACTTACATCAGAGAATCAAAACATTGCAAGAAAAAGTTATGTTGTTTAATCAAGACAGAAGGGGGACACTTTGCATTGCACTGGAGTCATGACACTATGACTGGCTGCTGATTTGTTGTGGTTCCTTTGTAGGCATGTTCTACGCTTAATTCTTGACAGATGACTGAAGTGACAAGTGGTGCATACCTTGAGCATGAGTACAGAGAATTTTCTTTTCTTTACAATCGAAAATGGGTGATAAATGAATAAGGAAAACAACGTGGAACAATGATTTATTTGATTAAAATATCACTCACTATGTTGCAATTATACTGAGAATAGTATTTCAAAACACAGAAGATCCCAACATTTATTGTTTTTTTTCTGGTCTTGTGTATATTGCAGGGAAAGTGGAGTGGTCGGTGATCAAGGAAACTGAAACCGAGTAAATCTGACACTGGACAGGCCTAACTGTCTGCAGACACAATAAGCCCATGTCTCAATTTACCATCAGTTTTTGGTTTTGAAGAGGTTATGCACAAAACGCTGGTTTCCTACATCAAAGTTGTTTACCAAAATTAAAAAATATCCTGGAACTGTTCAAAGATTGGACTTACATATCCTCTTAATCATGCATTATAAAATGACAATGATTGGACCAATAAAAATTTTTTTCTTGTTTCTCAGGCAATTTTTCCTCAATTTTATAATGAGGGAGGGAGCCTTTTCCTTTTTTTCTGGTTTATTCACAAAACAGTTCTAAAACTAGTTGGAATCAGAAATTTAACTACTTATATTATTATATGGCAAACCAATGTTTTCAGCACTGAAAATTTCACAAAATGTAGTTGAAAATTTATCTAACCATATCTGTCAAACAAGGTATATTTGGTTAAATATTTGTCCTACAAGTGCAAAATAGTGTCATAGAAGAGATTTTGAGGTGAAAAAAAAGGTGAGAGGCAGATTTTCTATGATGAGGGAGGCGCCGGAGACACAAGAAATTTTTTTTTTAATAGCCTAATCAATATTAGATTTGTGTTCAAGTGGACGGTATACCAATAATACCAGTATTTTTAACAATATTGTCATCAGTATTCAAATCATCAATATCATGCAGAATTGTGATATTCTTCCACAAATGTTCATTTGTGATAGTGTTTGACCATCGGATGGATTCAATGATGAAGATTTCACGTTTTCTCAATACTACAGCTGACTAGGAAATGAGTAACACATTAAAAAACTATATACCCCACTGGGGCGGGGGTATAAAAACATTTTGATGCAAAGGGTCCAATTTCCCCCATCTCAGTAACTGCCACTGTCTATGGACAGTTCCTTATGTGTACTGTACCTTTTACATAGAATAGAAATTAAAGGAAGACTATAAAAAGAAACAGCAATGAAATACTAAATATGTACACAAGACAGTTAAAAGTATTAAATATTAACATGTAAAACAAGGGGCATAACTCGAGCATTTGCACATTGGGTGATTTTTTTTTCATAAAATCATTTGAAATCTTTCTCAACTCATTTTAAAGCACAAATTAAAAAAAAAAATTACACATGAAAATGATGAAAATCAAATTTCATCAACAACTAACCAAAGTTATTAACATATGAAATTTCAAATAGATCGGTTTATAAATATAGGAATAGCAGTGTTCACAAAGGTATCCACAGCCTGAAATGAAGTGAAATGAGAAAGTTAACAAGGGGTATAACTCCAGTAATTACACACACATAATGGTGAAAATCAAACTCTGTCAAGAACTTACCAAAGTGTATCACCATGTCATGTTTCAAGAACATTGACTGAAAAGGGAATGGGTCAGTGTTCATAACCAGATAAAGTGAAATAATGATAAATGAACTAACAAGGGGCAGAACCCCAGTAAGTATGCATGGATAAAGGTGAAAATCAAATTTTGACAAGTACTTACCAAAGTGTATCACCATGCCATGTTTCAAGAACATTGACTGAAAAGGGAATGAACGTGTTCACAACCAGATAAAGCAATATAATGATAAACTGAACTAAGAAGGGTCATAACTCCATTAAGCAAGCATGGATACTGGTGAAAACTGGATTTTGTCAAGAAGTTACAAAAGTATATCATCATGTGAAGTGTCAAAAAACTGACTGAAAACTGAAGGATTCACAATGTTCACAAGAAGCTGAAACGAAACAATGGTAAATTTAACTAACAAGGTGAATAACTCCAGTAATTATGCACAGATAATGGTGAAAATTAAACTTCATCAAGAACTTACCAAAGTGTATCAACATTTCATATTTAAAATGAAAGCGTCATTAACACTGCAGCTCAACTTGTCCAAGAAGGGACTGAACTAAATAGAATGATCCAGTAATGCAAAGTCATTCACTCAAGTTTCTGCAGAAAAGACATCACACCAAAGCTTCATATAAAATCTGAGAAAAATCGGGTGAGGGATGGGGCCTGTTGGGTGTACTAATGGAATTGTTGACAATTTATATGTCAAATCGAAGATGACCGGTGGTGGCCATCTTTTCTAACGGAATGCCGAAAAATCTGATAACTCCAATCTGGGCATCACACCAAAACTACATACGAAATTTGAAAAAGATTGGGTTAGAGATGTGGCCTGTAGGTTGTGCTAATGGAATTGTTGACAATTTATAGCCACTGGCGGCCATGTTTTAAAAATGAAATTCAGAAATTTGATAGTTCCCATCTAGACATCAAACCAAAGCCACATATGAAATTTGGGACTGACTGGGTGACAGATGTAGCCTGGCAGGTGTGTTAATGGAATGGTTGACAATTTATATGCCAAATCTAAGACGGCCGCTAGCCACCATTTTTTATTTACGAAAATTTGGAAATATTTGATAGCTTCCATCTAGACATTGCCCCAAAGCCACATATGAAATTTGGGACCGATTGGGTGAGAGATGCAACCTGTAGGGTGTGCTAATGGAATTGTTAACAGTTTATATGCCAAATCTATGATGGCTGCTGGCGGCCATGTTTTTCAACAAAATTTGGAAAAATTTGATAGCTCCCATGTAGACATTGCCCCAATGCCACATATGAAGTTTGGGACTGATCAGGTGAGCACCACAGCCTGTAGGGTGTGCTAAAGGAATTGTGGGACAGTTTATATCCAAATCCAAGATGGCCACAGGAGGCCATGTTTTTCAACAAAATTCGGAAAAATTTGATAGCTCCCATCTAGACATTGCCCCCAAAGCTACATATGAAATTTGGAACTGATCAGATGAGAGCTACGGCTGGTAGGGTGTGGTAAAGGAATTGTGGAGGGACAGATGGATTTACAGACGTATGGATGTACGACAGAATGCAACCCATGGCAATAGCTCATACTTGATGTTGTCAAGTTGAGCTAATGAATCAGTTAGACAATGTAAGAATGGCAGTGTTTACAGAGTCGGACACATAAACTAACAGATGCAGAGCATTTTAAAGTCCCTAAAACTTGAAACAGGTTATAACTAGAAAGTGTTTTAGCACACTAAAACATATGTCTCCCCTTCCTTTTGAGGTCAGAGGTCAAGGTCACATGCAGTTCATCAAGGTAGCGGACATGCGGTTTCATGGTGACACATCCACGTCTGGACAATTACTCCCTATTTAAAGTACATAAATTTGACCTTGAGGTCAAGGTCACATGAAGGTCATGATGACATGTGGTCTCATTGTGATACATCCACATGTCAATCATCAAAGTCCTAGGTCAAAAAACAAAAAAGTTCTGATCTGGACAATTATTCCCTATTTGAAGTACATAAATTTGACCTTGAGGTCAGAGGTCAAGGTCACATGCAGTTCATCAAGGTAGCGAACATGCGGTTTCATGGTGACACATCCACAAGTCCAAAAAAAAAAAAAATCTGGCCTGGACAATTACTCCCTATTTTAAGTACATAAATTTGACCTCGAGGTCAAGGTCACATAAAGGTCATGATTACATGTGACATGCAGTCGAATTGCGATACATTCACATGTCAAATATCTAAGTCCTAGGTCAAAAAACAAAAAAAGTTCTGGTCTGGATAATTATTCCCTATTTGAAGTACATAAATTTGACCTTAAGGTCAGAGGTCAAGATCACACGTAGGTCATCGAGGTAGACGACATGCGGTCTCATGGTGACACATCCACATGTCAAATAACCAAGTCAGAAAAAATTCTGGTCTGGACAATTACTCCCTATTTGAAGTACATAAATTTGACCTTGAGGTCAAGGTCACATGAAGGTCATGACATGCAGTCTCATGGTGACACATCCACATGTCAAATAACCATGTCCTAGGTCAAAAAGCAAAAAAAATTCTGGTCTGGACAATTACTCCCTATTTGAAGTACATAAATTTGACCTTGAGGTCAAGGTCACATGAAGGTCACAATGGTATGCGACACACCGGCTCATGGTGATACATCTACGTGCCAAATATCTAAGGCCTGGCTCAAAAGACAAACAAGTTTTGGTCTGGACAAAGTTTCCTTGAAAAAAGCACAAATCTGACCTTCAGATCAAAGGACAAGGTCACATGAATGTCACAATGGTACGCTACACACCGGCTCATGGTGATACATCCACATGCTAAATATCTAAAGCCTGACTTGAAATACAAAAACGTTCTGGTCCAGACAGTTTCCCTTAAAAAAGCGCATAAATCTGACCTTCAGGTCAAAAGTCAAGGTCACATGAAGGTCACTATGGTACACTGCACACCGGTTCATGGTGATACATCCACATGTCAAGTATCTAAGGTGTAGGTCAAAAGACAAAAAAGTTATGGCCCGTACAAAGTTTGTGTGATGTTTCCCTTGAACAAACACATAAATCTGAGCTTCAGGTCAAAGGTCAAGGTCACATGAAGGTCACTATGGTACACTGCACACCGGTTCATGGTGATACATCCACATGCCAAGTATCTAAGGTGTAGGTCAAAAGACAAAAAAGTTATGGCCCGTACAAAGTTTGTGTGATGTTTCCCTTAAAAAAACACATAAATCTGACCTTCAGGTCAAAGGTCAAGGTCACATGAAGGTCACTATGGTACACTGCACACGGCTCATGGTGATACATCCACATGCCAAGTATCTAAGGTGTAGGTCAAAAGACAAAAAAGTTATGGCCCGGACAAAGTTTGTATGAGAAGAAGAAGAATAAGAAGGAGAAGAAGAAGAAGAAGAATATGCACTAAAACAATATGTCTCCCTCTGGGAAGGGGAGACATAATAAACAGCAGGGAAGGAGAAAAAGAGTTGTATGGAACATTCAAGGCATGCACAAAAAAGGAAATTCTCTAAAACATATAAATCCATAAGGGGGGCGTGGTGGCTCAGTAGGTAGAGGTGCAGGTTGCAAGCTGAGAGGTCCTCGGTTCGAATCCCACCTGCAGCAAATGCGATGTGTCCTTGGACAAGACACTTCACCTCCATTGCCCATGTGAGGGCACGGTGGCATTGTGTACTAAGGCGTACTGCACATCGATAGTGCACCTGTCTTCAACCAATGCTAACCCTCTTGTGTGGAGTTAGCATGTTGGGGAGCTGACAGTTGCTCACCATTGCTCGGTGGTTCTCTCTGGGTACTCTGGCTTCCTCCACCCGTAAAACTATCGTGGCCATGATTAGCCATTGTGCACAAATATGTGACCTTAAACACCAATAAATAAATAAATCCACAAAACAGGTCCAACACTGACCACTGCACACAGAAAACTCTCCACACTTCCCTAACTCATCAGAAAACTTCATGCATGTCATGGGTGACTGAATTTACATTGTGCAAATTGCTTCTCACTGTGGAGTTGAATATCATACAGGTATGTTCAACACAAAATGTTCAAGTATTGACAATCTCAGTTTAATTTTTTTGTTTTTGCTAAAACATATATACAGTCCAACGGAGAGGTATCAAGTTATAGTTACTGATTATGTACATCCCCAAACCCTTGTTCAAGAGTTTTTCATAGCATCATAGGTGATGCTCCATGTTTTGTCAGACAATTGTGTTTTTGTTTTTGACCAAAGTATTTCCTCCACCAGTTGATTTTCTATCATTTCTTTGATGCCACTAACTTCTATTCTAAGGTGTTTCTCAGAAACAAACTTTGCAGATTTAACCGCTTCAAATAGGGACTTGGAATCAATTACACACACTACATGTAATGGCAAATCAATTGCAGTAAGTTCTTTGTGCAAGATTGATGTAAAAATACCAGCATCAAAAGCATCAGCCATAGCAAGTGTTTCTCCAGCTAACGTACTTCGAACAACCTTTCAATTTTCTTTTGAGTTTCAGGATATAGGAGAAAATTTTCCATTTTCTCCAGCGAGTAAAACCAAATGTCCACCCTGGCTTCTACCATTTGGTAAATTTTCAAATGCCAAATCACTATAAACTATGAGGTAAAGTTTGTCACTACCTAAATATGGAACTTTCAATGTCAGTTCATCAACTTTAATTGATAATAATAATAAGAATTTTATTTACCTGCAAAATGTCTTTTACTTTTGCATGTTTGACAGTGGAAGCAAGAACACAAATATCAAATAGAATATCTAGTCGAATCTGTTTAGCAATCCACAGAAGTTGCCCCACTTTGGATCTAAAAATTTCTTTTTCATTGTTTGTTAAATAAGATTCTTTCTGAAAAGCTCTTACTTTGTCTATAACTCGAGTTAAGTTGTTAATATATCTTTTTTGGTGATGTTAGTAGTAGTAACAGTATTTTATTTCAAGAAAGATACTTCATACAAGCATGTTACAAAATTAGATGGTGAAAGGATTGCAAAGTATGGAAATTGGATTCAGCAGCAAGCTAGAGCTTATGTAAGCTGTCTCCACCAATAAAGAATATGCTTTAAGGTTCACGTGACAGGAAGTTACAGATACAAATTACATGCTACTAAGATTTGAAGGTTATTGAAAGTATAAAAGGAGAAGTTCTATAACTCCATTGTTACATGACAAGTCCATTCCAACATACTGAAAAGCTGCATCGTCCTCTCTGTCTACTTGAAATTTTGATCTTATCTGACTGATGATATTACCTTCAAATTCTGAGGTACCTCCCCATATGACGTCGTCAACATGACATGCTGACAATCCTTTAAATGCCTGTCTTCGTCTGACCAATAAAACACAGATGGATCATCTTTAGAGATCTTTGCTCCAGTTTCAACCATCACAGGGTTCGTACAGGTTTAACAAAATGAAATTCAAGCACAATTCAAGCACTTTTCAAGGGCTATGTCATTCATTTTCAAGGACTATTTTTCCATTCTAAGAAACCAACTGTGACATGTTCTTTTTATAACTGCTCTCCGCACAGTGCATATTTCAAGAATGAGTGTGTGTCAGGTAATATTCAGGCCCATTTCTGTCCTTTTGGTTAAGTTTCGGAACTTCTTGCAAAGTTGTTGGGTTGTTTGTGGTAATTTGATATTCAAAATCGATTGTTCACAAACAATAATTCATGATTTATTATCAAATACCTCTGTTATTTTCATACAAAGTCAAGGTGAATCTTTGATATATTATCGCTTCCAGTAACTATCCTTTTGTGTGACACGATGAAATAAATGAAGCAGGCGGAGATGCAGACATTGATTGGAAAAACCAATTTGCAAAACACAATTCACCGCTCATTTGAATTGGATGCTCTCCATAGTATAGCAGCCTGTTTGTACAGTGAGCCACATGATAGTATGCAAACAGATCACATGCTGCCGTTTCAACTTTCTGATTGGTTAAAATTGACCTGTACATTATGATGAACGTCATTGTAATTTGTGTACTTGTGTTTTCTCTCATTATCATGAACAAGAAAAGTAGTGTGCAGAGCACACAGGCATATTAACCTATTCGTGTTTTAAACTTTAATATGCTACAGCAAATTCCCGATTTTTTTTGTTATTTTGGGCACTAAAACGTGGCATTTTGGGGGGGATTTTTTTAGCAGAGTAGGTTGGGGTCCAGGATTCAAGGACTTTTCAAGGGGAGTAGTGGTAATTCAAGCACTATTCAAGGGGAAAAGTCAATTTAAGCACTTTTCAAGACAGGCATTGAAATTCAAGCACTTTTCAAGACCGTATGGACCCTGCATCACTGTTTTGACTCTTTTATACCACTGAAGGGAAGCGTCAACTAAACCATACACACATTTTTGTAGATGCCACAATTTTCCATTACTATTTACCTCTTTTGGTGGACGAATAAAAATGTCTCACTCTAGTTTCTGAACTTGAAGAAAAGCAGTTTTTATGTCCATAGAATGAGTTCCCCTTTTCTTTTGAGCCAAGATTGCAAGAATAAGTCTTAATGATTCTGCGGCACATGTTGGCAAGTCTTTCTGAATGCTATTGTCTAACTCTTCAAAGCCACGTGCTACTAATCTGGCTTTGAGCTTAACACCATTTTCTGTGGATTTTAATGTGCACACCCATCTTGTAGAGATACATTTTTGACCAATGTCATCTACTTCATGATAACATTATTTTGTTTCCAACTATGCATTTCTGCCATTTAGCATCAAGCATGAAAATATTTTCAAACATCATCACAGTTTCATCAGTTCTTTTGGGACCAGGCACACCAATTACTTCCAAATTATTAATTCTACTCAAATCAAAAGATTGTTTAACACCTTCTAATTCCTTTGGTGAGATATACTCCAGGTTGAACCAATTTTTATTTTTACCAGTGGCTTTACCAGCAGACCCCAGCACTTTTGCTGAAATAGGTTCACTCGTTTCACAATGTTTGTAATTTACAAAATGACCAGCTTTAATTTTAGGTAACACATTTGGATTTCTTATACAAGATTGTTCTGGTAAGATAATGTCACTATTATTATTGTCAGAGGAATCATTTGTGTTGTCTTCACCTGAATCTGTGTCACTGTCATTGTCATTTTGTTTTCAGGACTAATTCTCTCACATGTCATCAGTGTGATCATTTTCAACATCTTCTTGACTTTCATTACAATTATTCAAATTTGCCTTACGTAACCTAGCTTGATGAACTCTCAACAACTTTTCCACCATGACGAGCAAACACTATCACACCATCATGCCCTATTACTGTTGCTGGCCCTTTCCACTTGAGCTATCTGGACTTTTGTAGAAAATTGTATCACCTGTGTTACATACTTCTGATGTGGGCCTAATATTTTTTCTAAGAGCACATCAAATTCTTTCTGAACTCTCAGCTTCAATGAATGCTCATCTTGCCGAAACAATGCATTAATCTGATTAGCAACAATCTGACTAAAAGTCTTTCCTTTAAGTACAGGTGTTTTATCAACAAATACAGAGGGAAGAGTTGGATTTCTACAAAACACAAGCCGGTAAGCACTGAATCCATGTACATTAGTCAAACAGTTTTTAGCCATCAAAGCCCAATTCAATGCTGTCTCCCAATCACATTGTTGATTTAGTTTAACTTTTCGAATTATTTCAGTAAGTGTTTGATTGTGTCTTTCAAGTAATCCATTACTCCAAGGACTAAAAGCTGCAGTTATTTTAACTTCAATATTAAAGTTTTCACACATATCTTGTACTTCTTTATTATTAAACTCGCCACCATTGTCACCAAATAACTTCCTTGGTGATCCATGTGTACTTATCCATTTTTCAGTAAAATTTGTTACAAACACTGATTCTTTCTTACTGTACAGTATAGCATCAGCACTAAAACAGGAAAATGAATATGTAAATACCAAGTCCTTGATTTTTCCATTTCATGTAAATTAACTCCTACAGTCTGATTGAAAATCCAACATCAGGTTTAGGAGCTTGCTTTTTATATTTCAGGCAAATTTCACAATTATCTATTATTTTTGATAAACGAGTTATAGTGTCCTGACTACGTGATCCAGAGCTTTTTAACAACTTTGTAAGTCTCTCGGCAGAAGCATGGCCAAATTGTTGATGTAGTTTAATTAATACTTTCTTTCTCTTCTTTAGTGACTTTTCCATTGAGAAGTAAAACACTATCAGTATCAGAATTCAATACCAAATTTCGATACTGATACAATAATGACCACTTGATGTGAACTGAAGTCCTACTGGCCTTTCAAACATAGCAGCCTTATCCTTATTTATATCTAATACTGTTTCTGCTTTCTTGAATGAAGCTTTCCTCAGTAGTAGAGGGATATCCACATTCATTACTTCGGTGTTAATTAAATGTTTATTTCCTATTTTAGCATGTAAACTTACATTTTTTGTTGATCTTATGATAGCTTCATCTCCGAACTTAAATACTTTATAACTTTCTACTGTGTTTATTTTTCTATTATCTTTTTTATCAAGAAGATCAATATAATTTTCGAGCCACTTGTTACCACAAACAGTCCTTGTACAAGCAGTATCTATAATTGAACACCCCATTGACTCCACAGTAAATATTTCATTTTGTCAGGTGAGATTTTGTAAAGGCAAATTACACTGTTCACTATCTGTATCTTCCTCAAAGGATTGTTCAGGCATTTTAACCTTTTCCTGATTGGCCTTATGAGGACAGTTTCTTGCCCAGTTAAAAACAGAATTGCTGATTGCACATTTTGTATGTCGTCCAAATCGATCAAGTGGATTAGTTCCCCTTGGTTTCGTTAACTGCATTATTCATTTAAGTGTCTGGTTTATGCTCGAAAGAATTTCTTTTGACACCTCTTTTTGTGGTGCAAAAAGCCAATTCTTGCTTGACAGAAATGCCAGTAGCACTCTCAGAAACTGATAGGCTGGATGAGTTACTAAAAATTCTTTTCAAAGCCGATTTCATATATTCAAATATTTTAGATCTGATGCAGCTGTCAAGGCTGTCTCCTATTGAGTTAAATTAGAACTGGCCAATAACTTGAAAGAAAGTACAGCGTCAGGTAATTCCATATCATACTTTTTACACTGGGTATATAACTGTTCATATTCAATGATAAAATCTTTCATTGATATGCTGTCTGCCTTTTTTGTTAAGTATTAAATTTTGAATAAGCTGCATAAGCAAGATCCACTTTATCTTTCAGAAATATTCTATCCGAAGCAGAAATAAGAATATCCATTCCATCATTGGTATTTAGTTCAGAAACATCCAAATCTAAAGCTGTTTGTTTTGACTGACCAGTCCAGGGTATTTTTTGTTTTTAAAAATTTGATTAGCAGTTTCCATCTTGGGTTTCAAAAAGTGATGATAAATAGTGAATATAAGGCCAATATGAAAGAAAAATTCTTAGCATTTGGACATTTTTGTATAGTATTTTCGATGCGAATCCAGTCATCAAATACCCTGCAGTCAATGTTCAAGTTACAGCCAGGGCTTGTTTCTTTCTGTCCAAATCTGTTACTAATCTCCACACAGCTATTTCATTTTTCCATATCTCATAAACAGTGTCTGAAGTCAATGCTGGGTTAGTTATATAACCCGACATTTTGTTGCTCTGCTACCATTTAATAACTTACAATTTGATTCTTCATAAATCCACAAAACAGGTCCAACACTGACCACAACACACAGAAAACTGTCCACACTTCCCTTACTCATCAGAAAACTACATGCATTTCATTGTGTCTGAATTTACACTGTACAAATTGCTTCTCACTCTGTTGATTATCATACAGGAATGTTCAACACAAAATGTTCAAGTATTAACAGAAGGCAGAAATGAAAAATTATAAATTTAAAGTAATTTGTATATTTTTATACTTACCAATGGCCCAGACTAGCTGGTGCTTAACTCAAAGTTATTAAGGGCCAAACACAAATTTTGAACCCCCCAATCCCCCAAATTTACTTGCAAAACCGAAAATTAAAAGTCCTATCTGGCCCTCCATACATTTACATTCCGCGCATATGCAGACGTCAGTAAGTGACCGGAATTGGCGCCAACATCATTCTTTGTAGAAGAGAGTACTATGTAATAATTCAGCGGGGAGGAATGAGTGCCCACTC
This sequence comes from Pictodentalium vernedei, assembly GCA_031216915.1. Lineage (NCBI taxonomy): Eukaryota > Metazoa > Mollusca > Scaphopoda > Dentaliida > Dentaliidae > Pictodentalium > Pictodentalium vernedei. The sequence goes on from CM062294.1 coordinate 319,090,531, forward strand.
ATGGGAGGGCCATCTGCGTCTGGCCATTGGTAAGTATAACTAGAGGTACTGTGAGCAAACTCACAAAGTGATACCCCCCCCCCCCCCCCCCCGTGCCTGATATAAGTTAAATTATCTCCCCTTGGAAATGTCAGAACGGAATTATATTGCTTCATGCACATCTTCATATGGAGTTCTTCCATTGTGTAAAGTTTCATGAAAATTCTTCAAACGGTTTAGGAGGAGTTGTGCTTACAAGGATGGACAGATGGTATAAGTTAGATTATCTTCCCTTGGAAATGTCACAAAGGAATTATATTACTTCATGCACATCTTCATATGGAGTTCTTCCATTGTGTAAAGTTTCATGAAAATTCTTCAAACGGATCAGGAGGAATTGCGCTTACAAGGATGGACAGACGGTATAAGTTAGATTATCTCCCCTTGGAAATGTCACAACAGAATTATATTGCTTCATGCACATGTTCATATGGAGTTCTTCCATTGTGTAAAGTTTCATGAAAATTCTTCAAACGGTTTAGGAGGAAATGCGCTTACAAGGATGGACAGACGGTATAAGTTAGATTATCTCCCCTTGGAAAAGTCACAATGGAATTATATTGCTTCATGCACATCTTCATATGGAGTTCTTCCATTGTGTAAAGTTTCATGAAAATTCTTCAAACAGCTTAGGAGGAGTTGCACTTATAAGGATGGACAGATGGACAGACGGATGGACAGGGTGATTCCTATATACCCCCAAAACTTTGTTTGCAGGGGGGGGGGGGGGGGGGGGGGGGGTATAAAAATATACAAATTACTTTAAATTTATAATATTTTTACACTGTAACCCAATGGCCCAGAATAGCTGAATCAAAAAAAGGCGGTGGGCCTAGGACTTCAGATTTAGTAGATCAACATAGTTCCAATCCTGTAATCCAAGGTGAAAGAAAATTAAAATTATTAGGAATTACATGTATGTCTCTCTATACAGTAATAGAGAAGACATATCATAAAAAAGGAGCCCAGTTCAAGTAATTCCATATACTTAGCATGAGGACTATGCTAATTGGATGTAACGAGTTCCCAATTTTTAAGGCTAGCCCGGACTAAGCCCCAAAAATTAGGATGGAGTATTGAGAATGAGAGAATATCCCCCGCAAATATACGCCATATACAATAAGACTCCAGCTGTATACAGGATATAATTACAGACAAAACAGCTTCACTCATAGTTACATATTTATCAAAATGGAGGAGAGGTAAAAAATCACCCCCCCCCCCCCCCCCCCCCCCCCCCCCCCACCCCTTTTCTTTTGAAGGAATCTTCAAAAAGAAAGAGAGGAGTGCTCTGGAATCAGCAAAAGCGGTACCAAAAAACAATATAAATATTCATCGAACAGGCACTCAAAGTCATATCGAACCCTCCTCACTCGCATTACTTTAATCGTTCTTGTGTTAGTCATAAAATAATATAGGAACCGCAATGGTTCCCTCACGTCTAATCGACTCCATTATTCCACTATGGGCAGAGAAGGACGTGAAGAATAAAAACTTCCCCTGATAAAGAAGGTCCTTTCGGGGAGGAAGCTTCCGGGGAACGTCCCATAACAGACACCTGAGCAGACTGATCCAAGATTTCTGTAACGACAGAGGTGCTACTAATAGGATTCACAACGAGACTGTTTGATCTTAAACATAATCTACTGAATCAACTGAATTGGAGGATATGCATATCCTATCATTCATCCCCATGAGATCGACAGAGCGTCTACTGCATACGCTCGATGGTCTGGGGATGGCGACACAAATGATGGTTACTGATTGTTCCGGTGCGTCGCAAACAGATCTATCATGGGGCGATCCCTCTGGTAGCAAATCTGCCCAAATACTCACTTGTTGAGCGTCCACTCCAATTGCAACAGGCGACCATTCCGAGAAAGCGAGTCTGCTAGTATGTTCAGACGACCTGGTATTTGACGAACAGAAAGTTGAACATGATGATTCATGACGTATAAGAAAATCTTCTCCATTAGTTGGCATAACGGAAAATAATGGGTGCCGCCCTTGTTCCCGATGTACCCTACTATTGTCGAGTTGTCAGACCAAATCTGAACATGGACATCCATTGTTGTAGCGCTAGCCATATTGGCATCATCTCTTTGATGTTTATGTGTTTCTCCTGAACCGAGGGTCCCAAAGACCCTGACACTTCAAGTCTGCAGGACTTAGGGTCGCGCCCCAACCCATCTGACTAGCATCCGTCATAATCGTGAAAGCCGGATCCGGCAGTTGCAGCGGAACTTCCTGAGTTAACCACTGAATATCTGCCCAAATCTGAACCCTTGTTTTACTAGGTCCATTAAAACAATACTGGTTCAAGCGAAAGCGTCTTCACACTCCAGTTCTGAGTAAAGAATATCTGGAGGGGACGTGTGCGCAGGCAGCCCATCGGAATGAGATCCACAGCCAATCCGCACAGCTTCCAACAGTCGCATGAATTCCCTCACTATTAATGCATCTGAGTGTAGACAAAAGCGAGCATAACAACTGACCAATTTCGCTCTGGGTAACGGCAGGGGAACCAGATTGTTGTGACTCTCAAAGCTCATTCCCAAATGAATCGACGACCTGAACGGAGCTAGATCATACTTTTTCTCGTTTATGATCAAACCGAGATGTCAGAGTAATAGAAGCAGACTCTGAACATCGTTCTAAAGAATAATTTGTTGCCGTATCTCTGTAGAAGGATGTCCAAGTAAGCCGACGTTACCGCAGACGATTGAGCTCGTAAGTATGACATTACCGAGTTCATTATTCGAGTGAACGCCCAAGGGGCCAGGTTCAGACCAAAGCATATTGCTCTGAACTGATACACCTACCCTTGTATGGCGAACTGCAGGTACTTTTAGAATGCCGGATGTACCAGGACATGAAAGTTCGCATCCTCAATCAATGCTTGCCGCAAAGTCGATCACTTGAATGCTCGCTTTTACCGACCGAATTGTCTCCATAAAAAAATTTTTGTAGCCATGATAAGCTTGTTAACCAGCTCAAGTCTATTACCAGTCAGAACGAGCCGTCTGGCTTCTGTACGAGGAACACGTGACTGTAAAAATCTTGAGAATCCTGATTCTCGACGACCTGTATTGCTTCCTTTGAGAAGAGAGCTTATACCTCCGGTAGGAGAAACTCTCGTGTGCAAGAATTTGATGGAAGATTTGTCCAACGCGGACAACTTGTTAGTGGGGTTTTTGCTTGGAATGATAGCCAGAAGCTGTCCAAGACTCCACTTCTCACCCAATGATCTTCTGTGATTGTTATCTATTTTTTGCGGAGCTTGATAACCTTCCGCTAACTCGCCAGTAATAGAGGTCTAAACCATCACTTGTATGACCTGCAAGGCTTACGGGAGGAGGAACCACGTCCTCCCCGCGAAAAAACCTCGTCTCAACGGCCTTGGGGCGTCTGACTTATAGTCCCGATCAGACCTACGTCCTTTCCCGAGTCGCTATACTGACGACTTCCAGAGTAATTATAAGAGGGTTTCTTGTACCCTCGTGAGGTGTTTCCTTTTGACAATTTTTGTCTGGAACGCCCTCCTTTACTCTTGTCTGCTGAAGCGGGCCATTGATACACCGACTACAAAAGCAGAGCACTAGATGCTTTCTTAGTAGCCTGATCATAGACTAGCGAAACCTAGTCGTCGAAAATAAAATGTCCGGAAACCGGAGCGACTCGGAGAGAGCTTTTCACCTTGTCATCTTATCAGTGATGCTGACGCAAGGGCAGCATCACGTCTGATTAACTCCAGATTAGCCACTGTTAGGGCAGAGTTATGTGTGGTATACATAATTGCCATGGAAAGAACTCTAAGAGAGGTATGAACATCCTCAAATTCCTTTCCCTTGAGACGTTGAGCTCTTGTAAGGTGATCTGCGTAAGACATAACATCCAAATTCGCTCTATTTGAAGAAATTGCAGTTTCAACTGTGTCTGAGCGAATAGTGAATGATACACGTAAGGATACATCTAGATCCCCGGCCTGCTCATCCAAACGCAGAAGAACTCTCTGAACATCTTCCCCGACCATTTTTAAATGAACGTGGTCCAAAAAACGGCATGTATACGGAAGATGAAGAAACCGCCTTCTTCCACGCACTCAAGAGGATAAATTCGTTGTTGTCTATATGGCCGAAGGCCTGTGACACCTGCATAAACTGAACCGGGAAAGAAAGGACTTCCTCCTTTATCCGGATAAAATCTGCGTCCAATGACGCCGACGGTTTCTCTCTTGTCGTCACAACATTCTGATTCGGTGGAACAAAATCAGGGTATTATTGATGGATGAAAACCATCGCAACCATGTACTGTTCCGAAAGGGAAGGGTAATCCTCTTCCTTATCCCTTTCACCATCCGAGAGAATCAGTTGTGAATCTTGGTCCATTGCATCTACATGAACAGATGACTGGATCGACCCAGCACCGTCCGACGACTCAGATTCTGAGTCTGAGGGAGGCTGCATCTGCACTTGCTGGGATGCTGCGATCAGCAGCGCAAATTGCGACAACAAGTCCGTCACCGAGGCCTGAGGAGCAGCGGTCTTCTGTTCCTTAGCCACATGTTGCTCCTGGGACGATGTGTCGGAAACGGATCCTTTCTCCGAACATCCCGATGATCGAGGCCTAGTCTCCCTAGCTACCGTATGGTCTGTCTTCACAGGCGAAGAGTGGTTCCTTCTTGGTGCAACAGGCTGGATATCCGAAGTCGGGTAGCTAGGATGCGGTTGTGTGTGCTTAAATAATGTAGCAGAGGAAGCCGTGACTGAAGATGACCCCAGCTGCAGACTAGACGGAGCGTCCCGAGTGGTGGGCGGACATATGCTCCGTCTCGTGCAAGTTTCCAACCAGAAAACTTCATTTTGGCCTTGTGAAACGTAGCGGCGGAAGACGGGAGAGAAGCTGACCCTGGCTGCAGACTAAACAGAGCATCTCGAGTGGAGAGCGGACATATGCTCCGGCTTGTACAAGTTTCTCAAAACAATATCTGACCCCAGACGTTGCTAGATGAGACCTCGCCGAGTACAGGAACTTGCTTACTTCCTCCCTTTTTCCGTTGTCGCTGGGTGAGCTATTTATATTATAGTGCTCGCTCTACCCACATACACTTCTTATGACCGCAACGGACTTACCCGGTGTTACGGCACCCATGAGCGGAGTACTGCTTCACCGGTCGAGCTAGCTGCTTGCAAGAGATTAAAACCCTTAACAAAAGGCCCTAATTCTTGCAATAATGAGCACTGCAGCTAGCTCTATATGCTCCACAAAGCGCGATGACGGTAGCACACTTGGAAGGGTGTCAGAATATAATTACCATGTTCATGTTCCTCTGAAATAGAAACTGACATAATGAATTAAAACGCGGTGAGAGCCCTGATCCTCAGAACTTCACCGGCAACAACATACCACAACACCCGACTCCAACATCAGTCATCCCAGTGAACTCAAGAATGAGAGTCCGCAGAAGTGTATCAACTAAAGACAATATCAGTCCTCCAAACTCCACAACAATATATATATATAACTGAGATACATGAATAATAGCAATCATAATTAAATTCAAAATATTTTTTGTAAACAAAAAATTTTGAAAAAATGCCTAAGTTCCCATAGGGAACATTAAGAGCCCAAGGGAATCCCGATAGAGCCTAAGTGTGGACAAAATCCAAATTTTTTGAGCTACACTACCAGAATAATAATCCATGTATCCTACAGTATACTACAGTAACAGAATATAAAAAAACTACCTATATATGAGGACGCTGACAATGTAAACAACGTAAATGTAAACAAGACATTAGGCACACGAAAAGGCCCAAAGTCAGAACCAATTGAAATGCTATCAGATGCAAAGCAAGATCTTATACGAAGAAAAAACGATACATCGGATAGAAGATGCAAGACTAAATGACCTAACACCCCTAGGGTGAGGACATAACCCTGGGGAAAAACAGAATAAATATTCTGTAATACATGTTAAACTCCCAAGAAATTTAATAAAAAATTTAAATAAAAAATAGCCAAAAAGCTTAGGAGTTTAACAGGAAGGGTTCATGGAAGGATAGGGAAGGAATACTTAAGCAGTGGAATAATCATTATCAAAAATGATGACGTCAGGCATATGTCCCGAAGTTGGGAAACATAAAATAATTTTATAAATATAATAAAGTTACAGCCCTGAACGTCCAAAACCACCGTTGAACACTTCCTTCATCCAATAACAGCCTTGTATCCACCAATTCTGCATTGATTTGTGTCTGGCATCCTCAAAATAGGAGATTTTAAAGCACAAATGTCATTTCATTGTTGATGACTTTAGGGCCAAACAAAGAATGATGTTGGCGCCAATTCCGACCACTTCCTGACGTCTGCGCATGCGCGGAGAGTAAATGTATGGAGGGCCAGATAGGATTTTTAATTTTCGGCTTTTGCAAGCAAATTTTGGGGATTGGGGGGGTTCAAAATTTGTGTTTGGCCCTTAATAACTTTGAGTTAAGCACCAGCCAGTCTGGGCCATTGGGTTACAGTGTAAAAATAAATAAGAGCACCGCGTAGCGGGGACAATATACGGCCGTTTTGTATTTTTGAAGGGTTTGGGTAAGGATGAGGGTGAGGATGAAAATTGTTTGGACCAACCCCATATTCGAACTTGACCTGTATTTTGTTGTGATTAAACAACATACCAAGTTTGGAACCAATCGGAAAACAAACAAGAGCACCGCTGGGCATTGCATCATACGCCCGTGAACTGTTCAAATTGTACCATTTTAACACATTTGCAATTTTTTTAGAGTGCGAGAAATTTATACTGGCATATATATATAGGTTACGGTCAGACTTTGAAATCAGTGATTTTGTGAAATGACTAAATTTTTCAGTCATTTGAGAAAAAGACTAACAAGTTTGAAGCCAATCGAAAAACAAATACTAAAGTTATCATCCAGAAACCAAACATTTGACGAAGAATTCTAAGTCCAACAGGGGCCATAATTCAGGCAAAAATTGTTCAGACCGACCCCATATTCGAACTTGACCTGTATTTTGTTGTGACTAAACCACATACCAAGTTTGGAGCCGATCGGAAAACAAATACTAAAGTTATCATCCGGAAACCAAATATTTGACGAATTCTGAGTCCAACAGGGGCCATAATTCAGGCAAAAATTGTCCAGACCGACCCCATATTCGAACTTGGCCTGTATTTTGTTGTGATTAAACCACATACCAAATTTGGAGCCGATCGGAAAACAAATACTAAAGTTATCATCCGGAAACCAAATATTTGACGAATTCTAAGTCCAACAGGGGCCATAATTCGGGCGAAAAATGTTCGGACCGACCCCATATTCGAACTTGACCTGTATTTTGTTGTGATTAAACCACATACCACATTTGGAGCCGATTGGAAAACAAATACTAAAGTTATCATCCGGAAACCAAATATTTGACGAATTCTAAGTCCAACTGGGGCCATAATTCAGGCGAAAAATGTTCGGACCGACCCCATATTCGAACTTGACCTGTATTTTGTTGTGATTAAACCACATACCACATTTGGAGCCGATCGGAAAACAAATACTAAAGTTATTGTTCGGAAACCAAACAGACAGACGGACGGACGGACGGACAGACGGATGGACAACACCATACTATAATACGTCCCGTTTTTCAAATGGGCGTATAATAATAAAAGTTATCATCCGGAAAGCAAATATTTGATGCATTCTATGTCCAACAAGGTCCATAATTCAGGGGAACTTCGAAGTTCGAACGGACCCCATATTCGAACTTGACCTGTCTTTTGTTTTGATTAAACCACATACCAAGTTTAGGAGTCAATCGAAAAAAAAATACTAAAGTTATCATCTGGAAACCAAATGTTGATGAACGGACAGACCGGTGGATGGACAAATGGATGGACAAATGGACAGACAGACTGATTCCATAATTCGACGTTTTTTCAACAGGCGTATAATAAAAAATCAGTTAGGCCATACTAAAGTTATAATCCGGAAAACACAAAATGCACAAATTCAAGAGGAATAACTCTGGAAAGGTACATGCGATATGAGCCGTGCTTTGTGGTCATAAACAAAATCTGAGAATTTGAAACAAATTAGTCAAGGCAAACTAAAGTTATCATCGGGAAACCACATAATTCACAAATTTGCAATCATTCAAGGGGAATAACTATGGAACGGTACATGCAATTGTGGCCAAAGGTGAACTTAAGCTGTGCTTTGTGGTCAAAAACAAAATCTGAGAATTTGAAAAAAATCGGTCAAGGCAAACTAAAGTTATCATCCGGAAACCACAAAACCCACACATTGCAATCATTTAAGGGAAATAACTCTGGAAAGGTATATGCGATTGTGGTCAAAAGTGAACTTGAGCTGTATTTTGTGGTAAAAAAAAAACAACTGAAAATTTAAAATAAATCGGTCAAGGCAAACTAAAGTTATCGTCCTGAAACGAAAAGTTGGGCTAAATTCCCATAAATAAAGGGACATAACTCTACTGCAAATGGGCCGCTAGAAACGGGAATCGAACCCATCCTGTATTTTGTCATACTAAATCCACATGCCAAATTTAACTAGCTCAAACCGTTACAACTAAAGTTATTGTCCGGAAACGAAATGTGTACATGGACGGACAGACAGACAGACGGGAGGAGAGACCATTCACATAATACGTCCCGTTTTTCAAACGGGTGTATAAAATCAGTCAAAAATTGTGTTTTCAAAGAGCCATAACTCTGCAGCGGATGGACTGAGAAACACCAATATTGAACCTGACCTGTATTTTATTGTTACAAACAACATCTGAAAGTTTGATGATGATCCGTCAAGGCGTTCAACTTTAAATGAAGGGAAACCAATTTTTTTTCGAAAGATTGTGTTTTCAAAGAGTCATAAATCTGCCGTGGATGGACTGAGAAACACCAATATCAAACTTAACCTGTATTTCATTGCTAAAAACAACATCTGAAAGTTTGATGTCAATCCGTCAAGGCGTTCAGCATTAAATGAACGGAAACCAATTTTTTTTAGAAAAATTGTGTTTTCAAAGGGCCATATCTCTGCAGCAGATGGACTGAGAAACACCAATATCGAACCTGACCTGTATTTTAATGCTAAAAACAACTTCTGAAAGTTTGATGTCAATCCGTCAAGGCGTTTGACTTGAAATGAACGGAAACCAAATTGTTTACGGACAGACAGACAGACAGACGGACGCTCCAACATTTCGGGTTTTTGGGCTACCAAAAAAACATTTTGTATGTCCAAAACCTTATTTTACCCAGAACCCCACCCCCTTCACCCTAGAACTTATATTTAACCCTAACCCCACCCCTCCAACCAAAAACCACACCCTAACCCTACCTCACCCTAAACCCTAAAAGCCAACCCCAGACCCTAAACCCCACCCACCCCCGGGACCTACCCCCCCCCCCCCCCAAAACCTTAAGCCCTACTCTGGGGCTACCCCTAACCCCACCCCTGACCCAACCCCACCCTAGCCAAACCAATAGGATTAGGAGCTATTTTTCGGTTTAGGGGCTACTAAAACTAAAACCCCAACCCTAACCCCCCAGGGACATAACCGTCCCCAACCTTAAGCCCTACTCTGGGGCTACCCCTAACCCCACCCCACTCCTAACACTACCTTAATTTGGAGGTAGCCCCTAATAATAATATCCCCTAACCCCCAATGTTGGCCCAGACAGACAGACGGACAGACTGATAACATAATACGACCGTTTTTTTAAACGGGCGTATAAAAACAACTATTACTGGGGAAACATTTAGAAACAATATAAAATGTTTGATGACCTGGAATGGAAAAGTGTAAGTAGGAATGTAAGTGCACTGTAACTTACAATATGCTTGTATAATGAAGGAGAGGTCTTCTTTAGGAGCCCAAATAAGACATCACCATCAATTTGAATTGCTTCCTGTAAAAGATCAAAAGTGAACCCTGTGAAATACATGACTGGTTAAATAGGTACTCGTGTATAACAAATACTGAAGGAATGTAAATAACCAAGAAAAGACTACAAGACTTTACAATGCGAAGGAAATACAATATATCCTTTATTTTCACACAGAATGTGATATCAAAACACAAAAACTACAAGACAGAAAAGTATCTATGAAATCTGCTGGTAGGGCAAAGAAATTTTTACAATTTAATTTTGTTCTTTCTTTTTTTCAGTCAGATAAAGCAAAATAATAACCACCTTTGTTATTTATTTACTGGTATTTAAGATCACACATTTCTGCACAATGGCTAATCGTGACCACACATAAAGATAAAGTAAAGTTTAGTAAATTGTTTATACCCATGAAAATCTTTGATATGAAGACTTGTCTCCGGACACTTATGCATCACATACTTGATCACTGTTTTGACACAGCAGTCATGGAATGAGCTGCAAGGTAATGGAATTTCTTGTTTACACATTTTTTGAATCAGCAGGCCTTCAGATTGGAATAATCTGGGGACATCGCACACTTGTCAAGTCACTTGCTATTCAGTCCCAAGAAACTGTTCTGTAATACTGACTGTCTGAAGTGCTATTTTTTTGCTTCTTGGAGGTGTATTGGAGTAGCACAATATCTATTATCCATACAGAACTAATTTCCAACTTTGATCGCATTTTACTGCAATAGAACAGGTGCTTCAGCATTTAATCTGTGTAAACTCAAAAGCTACATTATAAGTATCTTGGTAGTTGTTTCTAGGCAGTTCTTGGCTGCCTAGATAGGCAGCCAAGACATGCCTAGAAACAACAGCAAAGCCACAGGATGTAGACTATCATTTTGCAGCAAAATGTATAAAACTCCCAATTCTCTCACTCTCAGGGTTAAATTATTTTTTATGAAATTGGACAGAATGCAGAAAAATGAATATACTCTGAGTTACTGATGTGAGTTTGGCAGAATTTCAAGATCTACAAGCAACCTAATGATTTCCAAACTGGAAGGTAATGTCCTCCAAATTAGACGAATCCAAAGGTCTGGCGTCAAATGATTTTATTCATGCTTTTTGATCTGTTTCAAAAAATGGAAAAAATCTATTAGTTTCATATCCAATGAGGAGCTATGTTATGGTTTAGGTAGTAAATGAACGGTCAAAAAAAAAAAATGAAAATACATTGAAAAGTAAGTCATAAAATGAAACCAACTCTTAAAACAACTAAACCTATAACAGTTTAATAACTCATGGATCGACTAAATTCTGCACTCTATATATGGAAATCAGCATTCACATTTCATTAATGTTCACATATTTCATACCAGTACGACAGTTAATACTTGAAATGCTCATTTAAAGTATAAATACTTACAAGGCCAGGACTGTAGTATCCTGGTAAATATTTCTCGCAAATAGATACAAGGCACCAGAAGGCTTGCTCAGCTGGCATATGCATTAATAAGGCAGCAGCAACAGGAGCTTGTGCTTGACAATAGCCATCTTGTGGATTGTGAATAGCATAAGCTTTAAGTACTCTGAACAAATCCTCTTGTCTACAAAAAAAGACAGTTACTTTTATTGCACTGTTCAGTACTCAACAGTTTCATTACTGACCCATAACACTTCATTTGCTGCAGGCAGATATTATGGCCAATACAGCAATACTCTAGCAACAGGAAACGGGAACATCCTGCTCCAATTAAAATGAAAGTGTCAATGACACTGTAACTTAACTTGTCTATGTGTTGTGTTTGATGAAAAGGATAATGTTCAATGTTTATGAAAGGATTATGAAATAAGACAAAAATTGTGATAATTGGGAATATGTTCATTTCTTTTCCCTGTATGCTATATTTTTGATGAAAATAATATGAGGTGTACACTGTACTAAAGAGCTGAGGGGTGGGTTAATATGACCTCACAGTTAATGTATGTGACCCTCACAGTTAACGTATATCAACAAAAGTTACCAAGTTACAGTGAAATTATTCCAAAAAGAGTCATCCTATCAAGTTACATTGAAATCCCTTCATAAATATGGCCTGTAGACTAAATATGGCCTGTAGTGCTAAAGGTTTTCGGGCTTTGGGCCCCTCTAGCCATCAGTTTCCCAATTTGCGTCCAAAGGGGACGTTCTCATCTAGACATTATATGAAGTCAACCTACCAAGTTACAATGAAATACCTTCAAAAATATGACCTGTAGACTGTGCTAAAGGTTTTTGGGCTTTGGGCTCGGGCAGCCATCATGGTTGAATGATTGCAACCAAAAGGAGACATTCTCATCTGGGCATCATCTGGAGTGATCCTACGAAGTTACAATGAAATCCCTTCATAAGTATGACCTGTAGACTGTGATCAAGGTTTTCGGGCTTAGGGCCCCTGAAGCCATCACAGTTAACGACCAAAATGGGATGTCATCATCTAGGCATTATATGGACTCAAACTAACAGGTTACAATGAAATCCTTCCATAAATATGACCTATAGACTATGCTAAAGGTTTTGGGCTCGGGCATTTATTTATTGATGTTTTAAGGTCATATATTTATGCACAATGGCTAATCATGACCGTGACAGTTTTATGGGTGGAGGAAGCCAGAGTACCTGGAGAGAACCACCGAGCAACGACGAGCAGCTGCCAGCTCCCCAACATCGTAACTCCGCACTGCAGCACTGGCAGGGTTAGATTGGTTGAAGACATGCGTACCATCAACGTGCAGTATGCCTTAGTACATGGCGTCATCGTGCCCCAACGTGGGCAATGGAGATGAAGTGTCTTGCCCAAGGACACAACGCGGTTGCCGCAGGTGGGATTCGAACCGAGGACCTCTCGGCTTGCAGCCTGCACCTCTACCTACTGAGCCACCGCACTCCCTTGGGCTCGGGCAGCCATCAAGGCTGAATGATCGCGACCAAAAGGGGACGTTCTCATCTAGACATTATTTGGAGTCATCCTACCAAGGTACAATGAAATCCCTTCATAAATATCACCTGTAGACTGTGCTAAAGGTTTTCGGGCTTCAGGCCCCTGTAGCCGACACAGTTGCCTAATGGTGTCCAAAAGGAGCTGTTCTCATCTAGACATTATATTAAGTCAACCTACCAAGTTACAATGAAATCCCTTGATAAATATGAACTGAAGGCTGTGTTAAAGGTTTTCGGGCTTTGGGCTCGGGCAGCCATCATGGTTGAATGATCGCAACCAAAAGGGGACATTCTCATCTGGGCATCATCTGGAGTGATCCTACAAAGTTACAATGAAATCCCTTCATAAATATGACCTGTAGACTGTGCTCAAGATTTTCGGGCTTCGGGCACCTGAAGCCATCACAGATGACCAATCATGACCAAAAGGGGATGTCATCAGCTAGGCATTATATGGAGTCAACCTAACAAGTTACAATGAAATCCTTCCATAAATACGACCTATAGATTATGCAAAAGATTTTTGGGCTCGGGCAGCCATCAAGGCTAAATGATCGCGACCAAAAGGGGACATTCTCATCTAGACATTATTTGGAGTCATCCTACCAAGCTACAATGAAATCCCTTCATAATTATGACCTGTAGATTGTTCTAAAGGTTTTTGGGCTTCGGGCCCCTGTAGCCGTCACAGTAGCCCAATCACGTCCAAAAGGGGACTTTCTCATCTAGACATTATATGAAGTCAACCCACCAAAATACAATGAAATTCCTCAATAAATATGACCTGTAGACTGTGCTAAAGGTTTTCAGGTTTTGGGCTTGGGCAGTCGTCATGGTTGACAGATCACGCCCAAATGGGGAAATTCTCAACTAGACATCATAAGGAGTCATCCAACCAAGTTACAATGAAATCCCTACATATTAAACATGACCTGCAGACTGTGCTAAAGGTTTTCGGGTTTCGGGCACCTTTAGCCGTCACAGTTGCCCAATCATGTCCAAAAGGGGATGTTCTCATCTAGACATCCCTTCATAAATATGACCTGTAGACTGTGCTAAAGGTTTTTCGGGCTTCGGGCAGCCATCATGGCTGAATGATCGCAACCATAGGGGACAATCTCATCTGGGCATCATCTGGAGTAATCCTAAGAAGTTACAATGAAATCCCTTCATAAATATGACCTGTAGACTGTGCTCAAGGTTTTCGGGTTTCGGGCACTTGTAGCAATCACAATTGACCAATCACGACCAAAAGGGGATGTCATCATCTAGGCATTATTTGGAGTCATCCTACCAAGTTACAATGAAATCCCTTCATAAATATGACCTCTAGACTGTGCTAAGTGTTTTTGGGCTTCGGGCCCCTGTAGCCGTCACAGCTGCCCAATCACGTCCAAAAGGGGACTTTCTCATCTAGACATTGTATGAAGTCAACCCACCAAGTTACAATGAAATTACTCAATAAATATGACCTGTAGACTGTGCTAAAGGTTTTCGGGTTTTGGGCTCGGGCAGTCGTCACGGTTGGCAGATCATGCCCAAATGGGGAAATTCTCATCTAGAGATAAGGAGTCATCCTACCAAGTTACAATGAAATCCCTCCAAATTAAACATGACCTGCAGACTGTGCTAAAAGTTTTTGGGTTTCGGGCTTGGGCAACCATCACGGTTGATAGATCATGCCTAAAAGGGGGCGTTCTCATCTAGGCATTATACAGAGGCATCCTACCAAGTTACAATGAAATCCCTTCATAAAAACGACCTGTAATTTTCAGTGTAAAAAAAAAAAAAATATTGGTAGATCTGAAGAAGATTTTTAAAAAATATTCCTCATACTGCACTAATTTAAACATTTGGGCTCCCATAAAGAGCCCAAATATGGACCCTGGGAATAGATTTCAATAAACATGTGAAACAAACTTTCAAAGATGTTATATGTGAAATTTGAAAGCTTTTGGAACAGTGGTTTGGGAGAAAAGTAGTCTTAAATGTTTTTCCCATTACCCACAGTGTTAAAAAATGAAAGTGTCAATGACACTGTAGCTTAACTTGTGTGTTGTGTTTGATGAAAAGGATAATGTTCAATGTTTATGAAAGGATTATGAAATAAGACAAGAATTGTGATAATTGGGAATATGTTCATTTCTGTTCCCTGTGTGCTATGTTTATGATAAAAATAATATTAGGTGTACACTGTACTAAAGAGCTGAGGGGTGGTTAATATGACCTTATAGTTATTGTATGTGGCCCTCACAGTTAACGTATATCAACAAAAGTTACCAAGTTACAGTGAAATTATTCCAAAACGAGTCATCCTATCAAGTTACATTAAAATCCCCTCATAAATATGGCCTGTAGACTGTGCTAAAGGTTTTTGGGCTTCGGGCCCCTGTAGCCGTCAGATTCCCAATTGCGTCCAAAGGGGATGTTCTCATCTAGACATTATATGAAGTCAATCTACCAAGTTACAATGAAATCCCTTAATAAATATGACCTGTAGACTGTGCTAAAGGTCTTTGGGCTCAGGCAGCCATCATGGCTGAATGATCGCAATGATCGCAACCAAAAGGGGACATTCTCATCTGGACACTATTTGGAGTCTTCCTACCAAGCTACAATGAAATCCCTTCGTAATTATAACCTGTAGACTGTTCTAAAGGTTTTTGGGCTTCAGGCACCTGTAGCCGTCACAGTAGCCCAATCATGTCCAAAAGGGGACGTTCTCATCTAGACATTATATGAAGTTAACCTACCAAGTTACAATGAAATCCCTTCATAAATATGACCTGTAGACTGTGCTGAAGGTTTTTGGGCTTTGGGCTCGGGCAGCCATCATGGCTGAATGATCGCAACCATAGGGGACAATCTCATCTGGGCATCATCTGGAGTGATCCTAAGAAGTTACAATGAAATCCCTTCATAAATATGACCTGTAGACTGTGCTCAAGGTTTTCGGGCTTCGGGCACTAGTAGCCATCACAACTGACCAATCACGACCAAAAGGGGATGGAGTCAACCTAACAGGTTACAATGAAATCCTTCCATAAATATGACCTTTTGCCTATGCTAAAGATTTTTGGGCTCGGGCACCCATCAAGGCTGCATGATCGCGATCAAAATGGGATGTTCTCATCTAGACATTATTTGGAGTCATCCTACCAAGTTACAATGAAATCCCTTCATAAATATGACCTCTAGACTGTGCTAAAGGTTTTCGGGCTTTGGGCCCCTGTAGCCGTCACAGTTGCCCAATCATGCCCAAAAGGTGACTTTCTCATCTAGACATTGTATGAAGTCAACCCACCAAGTTACAATGAAATTCCTCAATAAATATGACCTGTAGACTGTGGTAAAGGTTTTCGGGTTTTGTCACGGTTGGCAGATCATGCCCAAATGGGGAAATTCTCATCTAGACATCATAAGGAGTCATCCTACCAAGTTACAATGAAATCCCTCCACATTAAACATGACCTGCAGACTGTGCTAAAAGTTTTGGGGTTTTGGGCTTGGGCAGCCATCACGGTTGATAGATCATGCCCAAAAGGGGACGTTCTCATCTAGGCATTATACAGAGGCATCCTATCAAGTTACAATGAAATCCCTTCATAAATACGACCTGTAGACTGTGCTAATGGTTTTCGTGTTTTGGGCTCGGGCAGCCATACTGGTTGCCCGATCGCGACCAAAAGGGGACATTCTCATCTAGACATGACCCCAAACCTGCATATGAAATTTCGTGACGATCAGACAAGAACTGCTGGGTGTAGCCCGTGCTAAAGGAAAATGTGAACAGACGTCACAGACTCACAGACTTCCGCACGCGTGATGGCAATAGCTTATCTTGACTATGTCAAGTTAAGCTAATGAAAGTGTCAATGACACTGTAGCTTAACTTGTGTGTTGTGTTTGATGAAAAGCATAATGTTCAATGTTTATGAAAGGATTATGAAATAAGACAAGAATTGTGATAATTGGGAATATGTTCATTTCTGTTCCCTGTGTGCTATGTTTATGATAAAAATAATATGAGGTGTACAATGTACTAAAGAGCTGAGGGGTGGGTTAATATGACCTCACAGTTAATGTATGTGGCCCTCACAGTTAACGTATATCAACAAAAGTTACCAAGTTACTGTGAAATTATTCCAAAACGAGTCATCCTATCAAGTTACATTAAAATCCCCTCATAAATATGGCCTGTAGACTGTGCTAAAGGTTTTCGGGCTTCGGGCCCCTGTAGCCATCAGGTTCCCAATTGCGTCCAAAGGGGACGTTCTCATCTAGACATTATATGAAGTCAATCTACCAAGTTACAATGAAATCCCTTAATAAATATGACCTTGTAAACTGTGCTAAAGGTTTTTGGGCTTTGGGCTCTGGCAGCCATCATGGTTGAATGATCGCAGCCAAAAGGGGACATTCTCATTTGGACACTATTTGGAGTCATCCTACAAAGCTACAATGAAATCCCTTCATAATTATGACCTGTAGACTGTTCTAAAGGTTTTCGGGCTTTGGGCCCCTGAAGCCATCACAGTTGCCCAATCGTGTCCAAAAGGGGACTTTCTCATCTAGACATTATATGAAGTCAACCTACCAATGAAATCCCTTCATAAATATGACCTGTAAACTGCGCTAAAGGTTTTCGGGCTTCGGGCTTGGGCAGCCATCATGGTTGAATGATCGCAACCAAAGGGGACAATCTCATCTGGGCATCATCTGGAGTGATCCTGCGAAGTTACAATGAAATCCCTTCATAAATATGACCTGTAGACTGTACTCAAGGTTTTCGGGCTTCGGGCACCTGTAGCCATCAAAGTTGACCAATCACGACCAAAAGGGGATGTCATCATCTAGGCATTATATGGAGTCAACCTAACAGGTTACAATGAAATCATTCTATAAATATAACCTTTTGCCCATGCTAAAGGTTTTTGGGCTCGGGCACCCATCAAGGCTGAATGATCACGGCCAAAATGGGACATTCTCATCTAGACATTATTTGGAGTCATCCTACCAAGTTACAATGAAATCCCTTCATAATTATGACCTGATGGCTGTGCTTAAGGTTTTCGGGCTTCGGGCTCGGGCAGCCATCATGGTTGAATGATCGCAACCAAAGGGGACAATCTCATCTGGAGTGATCCTAAGAAGTTACAATGAAATCCCTTCATAAATATGACCTGTAGACTGTGCTCAAGGTTTTTGGGCTTCGGGCACTTGTAGCCATCACAGCTGACCAATCACGACCAAAAGGGGATGTCATCATCTAGGCATTATATGGAGTCAACCTAATAGGTTACAATGAAATCCTTCCATAAATATGACCTTTTACCTATACTAAAGGTTTTTGGGCTCGGGCACCCATCGAGGCTGAATGATCGCAATCAAAATGGGATGTTCTCATCTAGACATTATTTGGAGTCATCTTAACTTGAACAAACTTGAATCTGACCCCTCCCCCACCTACCTCCGATCATTCTGAATGGTGGATCTGGAGAAGGAGATTTTTAAAGATTATTTGCCATATTACAATAAGTAAAAATTTGGGCTCCCCATACAGAGCCCAAATCTAAATCCAGGGACTAGATTTGAACAAACTTGAATCTGCGCCCAGCTAGGGTTCATTATATCAAATATCCAAACATTCTGAATGGTGGTTTTTAAGGAGAGTTTTTTTTTTTAAGAATACTCCTCTTTTGCACCAGGTTAAAAGACTTGAACAAACTTGAAATGCTCCCCCCACCACCCATACCCCTCCCCCCCTCCCACCCCCCATGATGTAAAACACAAAACAAAAGATTCTGACGTGCTACGGGAAAAGATTTTAAGAATATTCCCAATACAGCACTGAGCTAAAATTTGGGACCCTATAGGGAACACAAATATCAACCCAGGGACTGAAGAAACTGAAGCTGGTCCCTCAAAAAGACGGTTTATACCAAATATCAAAAGATTCTTTCTCATGTATCTCAAGAAGCAGATTTTTAAAGATTATTCTTCATATTGGACTAAATTAAAATTTGGACTCCAATAGGAAGGGAGCCCAGATATTAACCCCAGAGACTTGATTTTAACAAACTTGAAACTTACTCCCTTACAGATGGTGTTTACCATATATTTAATTATGTTTGAGGTCACATATTTCTGCACAAGGGCTAATCATGACCGCAACATGGAGATAAAGTCAAGTTTAGTCAATCGTTTATACCCATTCTGCATATTTTGGAGGACTTTCGCACCAAGCATTGATGACTGGATGCTATTTTACTAGTAAAAAAGAGCTTGTTTACCACAGCAAGTTTACCAACTATCACAAGATTTTGTCGGGGGGGGGGGGGGGGGGGGGGGGGGGGGTCATGAGAAGATTGTTAAAGAAAACACCTCATATTTCACTGAAGTTAAATTTTTGCTCCCACAGAGAGCCCTTATTATTGTATACAAAATATAAAAGTTTCTGACTGGTCAGTTTAAAGAGATCACCGCCTATATTCACTCTGGTGCTTGTAATAATCCACCAAGCTGAAATGAAAGTGTCAATGACACTGTAGCTCAACTTGACAAACTTGAACTTGGTAAGTAATAAGTGAAATGGCAAAATTGAAGAACATTGGCACCAATGTTATTTGGTGAAACTTCAACATAACAGCATTGTGTGTGCACAACGTCAGAGTAATCCATGCATTTTTAAATGTAAACTGTAAGACTGGCTAAAGGAAGAATGCTGATACACAAATGCAGTAAGTTCAGAGGCTATTGTAAATGGCAACTTTAATCACAGAAATGAATGCTAATCAATAGCTCTTATCTAGAGGTCTAGCCTAATGAGCAAACCAAGTTTAAAAACTATTCTATGATAAATGTGCCCTGCAGCCCATGTCAAAGAATGTTGATGCCCAAATGCAATAAATTCAAAGATTATTGCTAACAGAAACAGTTTTTGATGGAAATGAAAAGAAAATCGATAGCTATCTTTGTCACCCTGCATAAGCATACAAAGTTTCAAAACAAACTGATAATGAATGCGCACTCTGAGGCATGCCGAAGGAAGATGTTAATGAACAAATGCAATAAGTTTGAAGGTCATTGCTTGTGGCAATGACGTTTTTTTTTATAGATATTCATAAATATGCCCTGAAGAGAGTGCAAAAGGGATATGTTGACGCAGAAATGCAGTAAGTTCAAAGGCTGGTGATAACGACAATAATTTTTTATGGAAATGAAAAAAAAAACAATACCTCACATCTAGAGGTCACCCCAAACACCATACCAAGTTTCAAAGTGATTTGATCATAAATGTGCCCTGAAGTGTGTGCCAAAGGGAAATATTGATGTCTGAATAAACTGCAGGTCGTTGGGTCGGTGCTAACGGCAACATTTTTTGACGGACAAGGAAGAAAATCAATAGTTCCTATCTAGAGGCCACCCCAAACAAGCATACCAAGTTTCAAAGTGATCCGATCATAATGTGCCCTGCAGGTGTGCCAAAGGGAAATATTGATGCATAACTGCACTAAGTTCATTAAAGGTCGTTGCCAATAGCAACATTTTTTGATGGACAAGGAAGAAAATAAATAATTCCAATCTAGAGGTCACCCCCTACAAGCATACCAAGTTTCAAAGTGATCCAATATCACAAATGTGCGATGTAGGGTGTGCCAAATGAAAATATTGAGGTCTCACTAAACTAAGTTCAAAGGTCATTGTCAACAGTAACATTTTTTTGATGGAAAGCGAAGAAAATAGATAGCTCTCATTTGGAGGTAACTCCAAACAAGCATATCAGGTTTCAATGCAATCCAATCCTAAATGTTCCCTGTTGGGTGCGACAAAGTGAAATATTGAGGTCTGACTAAACTAAGTTCAAAGGTCATTGCCAGCTGCAACATTTTTTGACAGAAATGGAAGAAAATCGATAGCTCCCATCTAGAAGTCACCCCAAACAAGCAAACTGAGTTTAAAAGCAATCTGATCATAAATGTGCCCGGCATTGTGCCAAAGGGAAATATTGATGAACAACTGCACTAAGTTCATTGAAGGCTATTGCCAGTGGCACCATTTTTTGATGGAAATTGAAAAAAATCAATAGCAGCCATCTAGAGGTAACCCCAAACAAGCATACCAAGTTTCAAACAGACCTGATCATAAATGTGCCCTGTAGTGCATGCCAAAGAAATATATTGATGCCTGACTAAACTAAGTTCAAAGGTCATTGCCGGCGGCAATATTTTCAGATGAATGGAAGAAAATCGATAGCTCCCATCTAGAGGTCACCCCCAAACAAGCATGCCAGGTTTCAAAGCAATCCGATCATAAATGTTCCCTGTGGGGTGTGCCAAAGAGAAATACTAAGGTCTGAATAAACTAAGTTCAAAGGTCGTTGCCAGTGGCAACATTTTTTGATGGAAATGGAAGAATATCTACAGTCATCCCAAACAAGCATGCCAGGTTTCAAAGCAATCCGATCATAAATGTGCCCTGTAGGGTGTGCCAAAGGGAAATATTAAGGTCTAACTAAACTACTAAGTTCTAAGAACGCTGCCAGCGGCAACATTTTTTGACGAAAATGGAAGAAAATCGATAGCTCCCATCTAGACTGGTCACCCCAAACAAGCACACCAAGTTTCAAAGTGATCCAGTCAAAAATGTGCACTGCAGGGTGTGCCAAAGGGAAATATTGATGCATAACTGCACTAAATTCATCGAAGGTCATTGCTAGCGGAAACATTTTTTGACGAAAATCGATAGCTCCCATCTAGAGGTAACCCCAAACAAGCATACAGAGTTTCAAACCAATCTGATCATTAATGTACCCTGTAGGGCATGCTAAAGGAATATATTGATATCTAACTAAACTAAGTTCAAGGGTCGTTGCCAGCGGCAACATTTTTTGACAGAAATGGAAGAAAATCGATAGCTCCCATCTAGATGTCACCCTAAATAAGCATGCCAGGTTTCAAAGCAATCCGATCATAAATGTGCCCTGTAGGGTGTGCCAAAGGGAAATATTGAGGTCTGACTAAACTAAGTTCTAAGAACGTTGCCAGCAGCAACATTTTTTGACAGAAATGGAAAAAAATCGATAGCTCCCATCTAGAGGTCACCCCAAACAAGCATACCAAGTTTCAAAGCAATCCGGTCAAAAATGTGCACTGCAGGGTGTGCCAAAGGGAACTATTGATGCATAACTGCACTAAGTTCATCAAAGGTCATTGTCAGCGGCAACATTTTTTGACGGAAATCAAAGAAAATTGATAGCCCCCATCTAGAGGTAACACCAAACAAGAATACCAAGTTTCAAACTGATATGATCATAAATGTGCCCAGTAGGGCGTACCAAAGGAATATATTGATGCCTGACTAAACCAAGTGAAATGGTTGTTGCCAACGGCAACAATTTTTTGATGGAAATGGAAGAAAATCGATTGCTCCCATCTAGAGGTCACCCCAAACAAGCAAACCAAGTTTCAAAGCGATCTGCTCATAAATGCTACCTGTACAATGTGCCAAAGGAAATTGTGGATGTACATACAAGGACGTGGGTATGCCATCGGACGACAAGTGTTAGCTCAGCTTGACTTTATCAAATAGAGCTAAAAACCTTGATGTTAAATTTTCTCAGATTTTTAGGCTGAAACTGATCTCATTCCATGAGGGATTCAGGTATTATCCTGACAATTCAGCAGTGGTTAAAATGTCTGATCTGTAAGTATACGTCCAAGTCACCAATTCTGTTTTTTTGATTGTACTGTATGTGCAGGGAATGACTAGTTGACTTCAAGATGACTATGGGCTGGCGACTCGTCAACTCCACAGTTTCCTAATTTTTTCAATACTAGCATTGACACATGCAGCCAAACATGTCAGTAGGCATCGCCACAGGCATGAATACAAACTCCTACATGCATACAATGTTTATTAATTTTATTGTTTTTTCACAATAACACAGAAAGTTCTTACCCATATCCACCCTTTGAGAAAAACATTTCATGATGTGGAAACTGTCGGTGAACATCTTTCTCTATATCGTCTATACATTTTGGATCACCTCTCTGCCTCAAATATTCCTGTGAAAGAATAAATAAAAAAATACATTCTACATTTTCTTGAAAAGCCAAATAGCAGCAGAGACAGACTGCTTGATGCAATGTACGAAAATCATCAACCTCCATTCTGGAATCACTTGTAACATTTATTTGTCCATCCAAGGCAAGTCATTAGAATGAGCTGATCAAAACACATTCCATTTCCCACGTCAGTAACACAAATATGAAACAAGAGTCATCAGAAGATGACACATTCTCCAAAACACACCATCCACCTTCGTTAAAGCTGACATATAAATGGAACCATTAAGATCCTTTATCAGAATGTATTAAATTGGCATTAAAAGTCCCAATAAATTTAATCCTTAACCCTTGAAGTCCTAAAGATTTTTTATAATACATTTGGCTACACTAAGACAGTTACGTTCTGTGACTTTGCTGTTGTGTCTAGGCAAATCATGGCTGCCTACATGTATGTAGGCAGCCAAGACTTGCCGAGAGACAACTGCCAGTGTATTTAGAATGTACCTAGCAAGATCACCTAAAGACTACATCTTGGGAACCTGTTGTAAAGTAGAAAACATTGCCCAAGGTTGAAAATAAGCCTTTAAAGGTTAACTCGGAAAATGTGAAAAAAAAAAGCATGAGACACAAAAATTTGAACTCCCCCCCCCCCCCCTCCCCCAAATTCTGAGAAAAAAAATATAAAAGGGAACAACAAGACATGAAATGAAAGAATTATACAAGTTTGAAGTCAACATTTTCTTTTGTTTCCAAGATAAACTCCAGAAACAAAAGATTTATTTCATGCTTGTCCCTTTACTGACTTCCTTTGAGCATGTATAACAATGAGAAAGTCCACAGTAAGAAGGTTAACAGTGATTATGTCACATATTTCTTTCTGCTAATTAAAAATGCTGTCTTCTACTCATGCTTATGACCTACTAATGAGAAGAGCTCAACAAATTTACCTCAAATTTGCCTTTGTTTTGATCTAAGAGATATTTGGCACCACATAAGTACTGCCAGGCTCTGGGACGTACAGCTGAAGGCACCCCTTTTCGGCATCTGTCCTTTACCTATAATATAAAAAACACGATGTGCTGCTGTGATTTATTCTAAGGTTTTGGGAGATGTAATCCACAGCAACAAGAATAAACAAGCAAATACAGAGAGATGGCCAATTTTTCTTTTTAACTCTGAAATGCATATTCTAGATTACTATTATTATTTTGCACTGAAAGAGATTTTACCATTTCAAAGTGGCTGTTTGGGAGTTGTTCCCTGAACAGAAATCTTAAGATGCAAACAATTTTAGTGTGCACCTATCGAGATATCATCAATGTGGAATTTTCTGTTTCTTGAAAAAAATTGGATTCAAATTTGTTGTGAAAATCATAAACACAAAGACAAAATATGATGGCTTCAATTAACAGTTTATCTTACGCACATAATATCAAATTTTTTTAGCTTATTAGTTTATCATTACTCACAAAATTTCAATGAAACCATATTATGTGATCCCTTTATTGAAATGAGCTAAACAAACTAAAAGGCATAGGAAATGTCATGCTAATGCTATTGAAATATCACCATAATGAGGCACAAATATGGCATTATTAAGAAAAGAATATCGCCTAATGGTACATTTTGTTATAGGCTGTACTGTAACATGTATATAGTTAGATATAAATACTCAGAATGATTTCACAAAGTAACATTCTTGGTAAGTTCCATGTGCATTTCTTTTGGTTTTCACGTCACCCCAGAGTGACATTTCCATGTTCTTCTCAATATGAAAGTATCAATGACACTGTAGCTCAACTTGACCAACTTGAACTTGGTAAGTTATAAATGAAATGGCAAAATTGAAGATCAATGGTACCAATGTTATTTGATGAAATTTCAACATAACAGCATTGTGTGTGCACAACGTCACAGTAATCCATGCATTTTTAAATGTAAACTGTAAGGCTGGCTAAAGGAAGAATGTTGATACACGAATGCCGTATGTTCAGAGGTTATTGTAAATGGCAACTTTTTTTCACAGAAATGAATGCTAATCAATAGCTCTTATCTAAAGGTCTTACATAATGAGCACACCAAGTTCAAAAACAATCCTATGATAAATGTGGCCTGCAGGCCATGTCAAAGAAGAATGTTGATGCACAAATGCAATAAATTCAAAGATTGTTGCTAACAGAGACAGTTTTTGATGGAAATGAAAAGAAAATCAATAGCTCCTATCTTTGTCACCCTGCATAAGCAGGGCTTAAAATTAACCGCGAATCGATTCTCGTAATAATTCTGGCAAATTACACTGGCACGAATCCAAGTGGATTCGCGCCAATTTACTGCTTGTATTCACTTTATGTATGATGTTGATTCATGAAGAAGTTCTGACCTGGGTTATCATAAAATACATAATTATGAAAAACTGTCTATTCACATTTCTTGAGTTTGGTATCAAATCAAGTTATGGCTGCTGTAGCAGCCATGACTTGATTTGATACCAAACTCAAGAAAAGGTGAAGCATGTGGTAAATCATGGGTGAAATTTTGACAACTTATTTCGTGATCTCACCAGCAACATTCAGCTAGTTTTTGCAGAATTTCATATCATTATTTATTTATTTATTTAAGGGTGTTTAAGGTCACCTATTTATGCACAATGTCTAATCATGTCCGCAACATGGATATAAAGTCAAGGGCTGTCAATCATTTATACCCCATGTTGCACATTTTAGAGGATTTCCACCTCAATCATTGGCTTTACTTCCCGGGTTCCCATGGGGAATTTCATATGGTTTAAATGGATTCGCGTGAAAATATTTTGCAAGAATCATGTTAGATTCGCGTGATGCCAGACGAATTTTAAGCCCTGCATAAGCATACAAAGTTTCAAAACAACCTGATAATGAATGTGCCCTCTGAGGCATGCCAAAGGAAGATGTTAATGCACATATGCACTAAGTAGAAGGTCATTGCTTGTGGCAATGTTTTTTTGTTTTTTTTTTAATGGAAATTCATAAATATACCCTGCAGAGAGAGCAAAAGGGATAAGTTGATGCACAAATGCAGTAAGTTAAAGTTCAAAGGGTGGTGGTAATGACAATAATTTTTTAGATGAAAAAAAGCTCTCATCTAGAGGTCACCCCAAACACACATACCAAGTTTCAAAGTGATCCAATCATAAATGTGCCCTGAAGGGTGTGTTAAAGGAAAATATTGAGGTCTGACTAAACTAAGTTCAAAGGTCAGCGGCAACATTTTTTAACAGAAATGGAAGAAAATCGACAGCTCCCATACAGATGTCACCCCACACAAGCACACCAAGTTTGCAAATGATCAATCATAAATGTGCCCTGCAGGGTGTGTCAAAGGGAAATATTGATGCTTAACTGCACTAAGTTTTTACTAAGTTCATTGAAGGTCATTACCAGTGGCAACATCTTTCGACGGAAACCGAAGAAAATCGATAGCTCCCATCTAGAGATAACCCCACACACGCATACAAAGTTTCAAACTGATCTGATCATAAATGTGCCCTGTAGGGTGTGCCAAAGGGAAATATTGAGGTCTGACTAAACTAAGTTCTGAGAACGTTGGCCGCGGCAACATTTTTAGACGGAAATGGAAGAAAATCGATAGCTCCCATCTAGAGGTCACCCCAAACAGGCATGCCAGTATTGAATGCAATCCGATCATAAATGTGCCCTGTAAAGTGTGCCAAAGGGAAATATTGAGGTTTGACTAAACTAAGTTCTAAGAACGTTGGCTGCGGCAATATTTTCTGGCGGAAATTGAAGAAAGTCGATAGCTCCCATCTAGAGGTCACCCCAAACAAGCATACCAAGTTTCAAAGTGATCTGATCATAAATGCGACATGTGAGGTGTGCCAAAGGAAACTGTGGATGTACGTACGTACATATGTACGTCCGCCTGGATGTTTGTACGTACGCCGACGGACAAGAAATGGTGGCAATAGCTCAGCTTGACTTTGTCAAGTTGAGCTAAAAATGGAGGGAGCATGAATCATTCTGATTATCAGGCTATCAGATTAATCAGAATAACACTGCAAATAAAAATAAACAAGAAAGCAGTTCTTCAATAAAGGACTAAATTTCATAATTTTCCATAATCCCCCCCCCCCCCCCCCCCTCCAACCCAGAGAGGAATGCGTCCTCTTGGGATCTCCACAACAATGAAATTTGCTGAAATTATAAGCCCCGTTCCCTACGACTTAATAATTTTGGAAAGCATCAATGGCCATAACTAAAAAAAAAAAACAAGAGGCCCCAGGGGACCTGAGGGCACTCACCTGACATGGTAGCCTAAATATCAACCCAGGGAATTGATTTCAACAAGTTGCATCTGCCCCTCCTTAGAAAAAAGGTTATACGAAATATCCAAAGATTCTGACTGGTGGATCTGAAAAAAAAGGATTTTAAAGAATATTCCCCAAATATGAACCCAGGGACTTGGCTTGAACACCCTTGAATCTCACTTCCGTAAGGATGCTGTATGCCAAATATCAAAAGACTCTGACTACTGGATCTGAAGAAAAATATTTTTAAAGAATATTCCACAATATGAACACAGGGACTTGGCTTGAATAAACTTGAATCTCACCCCCCTTAGGATGCTGCATACCAAAGAAGAAGATTTTAAAAGATTTAAAGAATACTCCTCATATTGCACTAATCTGAACATTTCGGCTCCCATAGAGAGCCCAAATATGGACTCTGGGATTTGATTTCAACAAACATATGAATGAATCTTCCAAAGATGTTATATGTGAAATATGAAAGCCTTTGAGCAGTGGTAAGGGGGAAGAAGATTCTTCTTTTTCCCATTACTAACAGTGTTAAAAAATGATTATTTATTCATTTATTGGTGTTTAAGGTCACATACTTATGCACAATGGCTAATCGTGACCATGACAGTTTTACGGGAGGAGGAAGCCGGAGTAGCCGGAGAGAACCAGCGAGCATCGACGAGCAACTGTCAGCTCCTCAACATTCTTACTCTGTTCAAGTTCCGCTCAAGCAAGGTTACAGCGGTTGACGACATGTGCACCACTGACGTGCAGTACGACTTAGTACACAGCGTCATCGTGCCCCCATGTAGGCAACCGGGATAAAGTGCCTTGCCCAAGGACACAACGCGGGCTGTCCCTGACAGGGATCGAACTCGGAACCTCTAGCATAGAAGTCCAACAGTCTACCACTGAGCCACCGTACACTCTAAAAAAATGATGACTCAGCATTTCTTTCAAAGCTCTGGAAAAGTACTCTTTGATAAAACCGATGGCAATTTTTTTTTGGACCATACCTTTCTGCTGTTCCTAAGGAAGCTTAACACAAAATAAAAATTCTGAGTGCTGTGTAGTTTTGGAGATAAAGGTGTCTTTTAAATTTTTTCTAATTTTAGGTCCTGTGGTTCCCATGGGGCAACGGAAAAATTCTTTTGGCATAAATTAGGTACTTATGAGTCAATAAGCCCTCACATCAAATTTGGTTCAAATTGGCCTCTCAGTTCAGAAAATAGAAATTTTGGTACAATTTGGGCTCCCACAGGAAGCCGAAATATGAGCCCAGGAATTTGGCTTTTACAAACTTATATCTTACCTCCCTAAGGATATTGCCTACCAAATATCAAAAGATTCTGACTGGCGGATGTGAAGAAGAAGATTTTTTAAAAATATTCCTCATATTGAACTAAGTTATAACTTTATAAATATGAACCCAGGGATATGGCTTGAACAAACTTGAATCTCACTCCAGGATGTTGCATACCATATATAAAAACATTTCAACTGTTGGATCTGAAGAAGAAGATTTTTAAAGAAAATTCCTCATTTTGAAGTTATAATTCGGGCTCCCACAGTGAGCCCAAATATGAACCCAGGGACTTGGCTTGAACAAACCTGAATATCACCCCCATAAGCATGCTGCATATCAAATATCAAAAGATTCTGATTGGTGGATCTGAAGAAGAAGATTTTTAAAGAATATTCCTTATACTGCACTAATTTAAATATTTGGGATCCCATAGAGAGCCCAAATATGGACCCAGGGAATTGATTTCAATAAACGTGTGAAACAATCTTCTAAAGATGTTATAAGTGAAATTTGAAAGCTTTTGGAGCAGTGGTTTGGGAGAAGAAGAGTCTTAAATGTTTTTCCCATTACCCACAGTGTTAAACAAGAGGCCCCAGGGGGCTTGAGGGTGCTCACCTGACATGGTAGCTTAAATATCAACCCAGAGAATTGATTTCAACAAGTTGCATCTGCTCCTCCTAAGAAAAGCTTATACCAAATATCCAAAGATTCTGACCAGAGGATCTAAAAAAAAGAAGATTTTTAAAGAATATTCCTCATATTGAACTATGTTATAATTCGGGCTCCCACAGGGAGTCCATATATGAACCCAGGGACTTTGCTTTAACAAACTTGAATCTCGCCCCCCTAATGATGCTGCACACCAAATATCAAAACATTCTGACTGCTGGATCTGAAGAAGAAGATTTTTAAAGAAAATTCCTCATTTTGAACTAAGTTACAAATCGAGCTCCCACAATGAGCCCAAATATGGACCTAGGGACATGGCTTGAACAAACTTGAATCTTACCCCCCTAAGGATGCTGCATAAAATATATCAAAAGCATTCATCTGCTGGATCTGAAGAAGATTTTTAAAGAAAATTCCTCATTTTGAACTAAGTTGTCATTTGGGCTCCCATAGTGAGCCCAAATATGAACCAAGGGACTTGGCTTGAACAAACTTGAATCTCAGCCCCCTAAGGTTGCTGCATGCCAAATATCAAAACATTCCGACTGCTGAATCTGAAGAAGAAGATTTTTAAAGAAAAATTCCTCATATTGACTAAGTTATAATTCGGGCTCCCACAGTGAGCCCAAATATGGACCCAGGGACTTGGCTTTAGCAAACTTGAATCTCACCCCCCTAAGGATGCTACACACCACATATCAAAACATTCCGACTGCTGGATCTGAAGAAGAAGATTTTTTAAGAACATTCCTCATTTCGAACTAAGTTACAATTCAAGCTCCCACAGTGAGCACAAATATTGACCTAGGGATATGGCTTGAACAAACTTGAATCTCACCCCCCTAAGGATGCTGCATACCAAATATCAAAACATTCCGACTGCTGGATCTGAAGAAGAAGATTTTTAAAGAAAATTCCTCATTTTGACCTAAGTTATAATTCGGGCTCCCACAGTGAGCTCAAATATGAACCCAGGGACTTGGCTTGAACAAAATTGAATCTCACCCCTCTAAGCATGGTGCATACCCAATATCAAAAGATTCTGCCTGCTGGATCTTGAGAAGATTTTCAAAGACATTTAGGAGAGGTGGTAGTGTAGGCCTTCTGAATAACATATACTGAACCCAAATATATACCCAGGGGGGCCGATTTGAACAAACTTGAATCAGATCCACCCCACAATGTTACATACCAAATATCAAAAGATTCTGCCTGCTGGATCTGGAGAAGAAGGTTTTTAAGAAATTTGCCTGAAATGCACTAAGTTCCAATTCGGGCTTCTATAGTGAGCCCAAATATGAATCTAGGGAGCCGATTTGAACAAACTTGAATCAGATCCACCCCACAATGTTGCATACCAAACATCAAAAGATTCTGCCTGCTGAATCTGGAGAAGAAGATTTTTTAAGAAATTTGCCTGAAATGCACTAAGTTCCAATTCGGGCTTCTATAGCGAGCCCAAATATGAATCCAGGGGGCCGATTTGAACAAACTTGAATCAGATCCACCCCACAATGTTGCATACCAAATATCAAAAGATTCTGCCTGCAGGATCTGGAGAAGAAGATTTTTTAAAGAAATTTGCCTGAAATGCACTAAGTTCGAATTTGGGGTTCTATAGCGAGCCCAAATATGAATCTAGGGGGCCGATTTGAACAAACTTGAATCAGATACGCCCCAAAATGTTGCATACCAAATATCAAAAGATTCTGCCTGCTCGATCTGGAGAAGAAGATTTTTTAAGAAATTTGCCTGAAATGCACTAAGTTCGAATTCAGGCTTCTATAGTGAGCCCAAATATGAATCCAGGGGGCCGATTTGAACAAACTTGAATCAGATCCGCCCCACAATGTTGCATACCAAATATCAAAAGATTCTGCCTGCTCGATCTGGAGAAGAAGATTTTTTAAGAAATTTGCCTGAAATGCACTAAGTTCGAATTCGAGCTTCTATACTGAGCCCAAATATAAACCCAGGGGGCCGATTTGAACAAAATTGAATCAGATCCACCCCACAATGTTGCATACCAAATATCAAAAGATTCTGTCTGCTGGATCTGGAGAAGAAGATTTTTGAAGTTGCCTGAAATGCACTAAGTTTGAATTCGAGCTTCTATACTGAGCCCAAATATAAACCCAGAGTGCCGATTTGAACAAACTTGAATCAGATCCACCCCACAATGTTGCATACCAAATATCAAAAGATTCTGCCTGCTGGATCTGGAGAAGAAGATTTTTTAAGAAATTTGCCTGAAATGCACTAAGTTTGAATTCGAGCGTCTATACTGAGCCCAAATATAAACCCAGGGGGCCGATTTGAACAAACTTGAAACACTTCCACCCCACAATGTTGCACACCAAATATCAAAAGATTCTGCCTGCTGGATCTGGAGAAGAAGATTTTTTAAGAAATTTGCCTGAAATGCATTAAGTTCGAATTCGGGCTTCTACAGTGAGCCCAAATATGAATCCAGGGGGCCGATTTGAGCAAACTTGAATCAGATCCACCCCACAATGTTGCCTACCAAATATCAAAAGATTCAGCCTGCTGGATCTGGAGAAGATTTTTGAAGAAATTTGCCTGAAATGCACTAAGTTCGAAATCGGGCTTCTATAGTGAGCCTAAATATGAATCCAGGGAGCCGATTTGAACAAACTTCAATCAGATCCACCCCACAATGTTGAATACCAAATATCAAAAGATTCTGCCTGCTGGATCTGGAGAAGAAGATTTTTTAAGAAATTTGCCTGAAATGCACGAAGTTCGAAATCGGGCTTCTATAGTGAGCCCAAATATGAATCCAGGGAGCCGATTTGGACAAACTTCAATCAGATCCACCCCACAATGTTGCATACCAAATATCAAAAGATTCTGCCTGCTCGATTTGGAGAAGAAGATTTTTTAAGAAATTTGCCTGAAATCGCACTAAGTTCGAAATCGGGCTTCTATAGTGAGCCCAAATATATATCCAGGGAGCCGATTTGAACAAACTTCAATCAGATCCACCCCACAATGTTGCATACCAAGTATCAAAAGATTCTGCCTGTTGGATCTGGAGAAGAAGATTTTTGAAGAAATTTGCCTGAAATGCACTAAGTTTGAAATCGGGCTCCCATACTGAGCCCAAATATGAACCCAGGGGGCCGATTTGAACAAACTTGAATTAGATCCACCCTACAATGTTGCATACCAAATATCAAAAGATTCTGCCTACTGGATCTGGAGAAGACGATTTTTTAATCTTTTTCCCATTGCCTACAGTGTTAAAAAGTGCTGACTCAGCACTTTTTCAAAGTCCTGACAAAAGTTCCTTGTGATCAAAACGATACGGATTTTTTTTAACCATTCTATTCTACTGGATAAAAGTAAGCTTTATACAAAATAAGAATTCTCTGTGCGGTGTAGTTTTGGAGATATGGCAGTTTTAAGGTTTTTCCAATTTTTAGCTCTCGAGGTTCCCACAGGGCAATGAGAACATTTTTTTTTTTGCATCAATCAACTACTTATGACCCATTATCATCTCATATCAAATTTGGTTCAAATCGACCTGACGGTTCTGAAAATAGAAATTTTAGGCGTGGCAAAAATTTTTGCCCCTCCCATAACGAAGGCAAATAATGCCCGACAATCTTCTCTTGAGCAAACTTGATTCTAAACCTCAAAAGGACTCTGTATACCATATATCAAGTCTCTGCTACTGGTGGTTCATTAGAAGAAGATTTTCAAAAAATTTGGCAATTTTTTCCCCACACCTCTGCTCAATACGAGCCGAAACCTATTTTGGATAAAAATCAAAATGCCCTTATATAACCACTACTTACATGAAATTTAATTAAAATGTGGCCAGTGGTTTAGGAGAAAGAGGCTCAAACACCACCTTCACGCAGGACGATGGACGACTGATGAAGAGTGTTAAGAAAAGCTCACCCTGACTTTCAGTCAGGTGAGCGAAAAAGTAGCAGGAAGCAATACAGTTTTACACGATGTGCTTGTAATAATTGCTGTTCAGTATACAAAATATCAAAGCAATCTAACTGAAACTGAAACTACATGTGTAGTTGTAAATTCAAAGCCAATATCTTACGCTTTTTTGGTAGACCCACCTTTTTGAATCTCTTACTCATCCATTTTTCCCAGTTTTCAAACATGTCCAACCATTTCATTTCTCTTTTCCTTAACTTTTCCACTGAAACTGCACCATCAAAGCTAAAAAAAATCAAGAGAATGTAACACACTGTCAAATTCTACTGTACACAGATTTATTTTACTGACAATGACCAGTTGTTCAATTTCATTTCATCTTGTTGCTAAAAACAGTGGGTACTTTTCCATGGGCCATTCTAGAATACATGTGACATGCGCAGTACAGACATAGAACAGTTGTCACACGAAAATAATAAATAGCATCTCTGTTTAAGCTAGAATGATTTGGATTGAGGAAGTATCAAGCTGTTGAAAACAATGATCCAATAAACAACCGATTCCGATACTATTTTCTTTTTCATTTCATTTGTTATAGGCATTACAATGAGGCAAACTCTCTGACCACAATGGTTGAACCCCTGTTGTATAGTCCTAACATGTTTTACCCAACAGAAGCTTTTTTAATTTTTTAAATATAAACTGAATATGATATTTTATTTATTTATTTATTGTTGTTTATGGTCACATACTTCTGCACAATGGCTAACCATGACCACAACATGGAGATAAAGTCAAGGTCAGTCAATCGTTTATACCCCATGTTGCCTATTTTAGAGGACTCGCACCCCAAGCATTAGTGACTGGGTCCTATTTTACCAGTGAAACAGAGCTTGTTGACCACAGCTGAATATGATAATTTTATTTTTTTTAAAATAAACAATATTTATTAACAAGAGGGGGTGTGTCCACCCCCATTAGCTCAGCAACGTATGGCATGCAATAACCTAGGCTCATTACAAAACTGCAAAAAATGTCCGGTCATGGATACGAATAGCAAAACAGTCCAGTGACAAAAAAAAGTCTAACATTGCATTAAACAAGCCAAGACCAATACCAGGTCTGGACCTGCGTTGCTGCATGCAATTTGAATCGGCAAACAGGAAGTGGCTGCATGGCAGATCTGAAAATTGCATACACGATACAACTGATCATTATCAGGCTCCAGATGAAATATAAAATCAATCCCTTGCATAGAAGCCGAGAAAAGTTTGACGAAAAATTTCAATGTTCAGTGGGTAGAGTAAAATTTCAAAGTATCGGCAAACAGAAACTGGCTGCACGGCAGATCTGAAAATTGCTTACACGATGCAATTCATCATTATGAAGCAGCAGACCAAATATAAAATCATTCCCTTTCATAGAAGCCAAGAAAACTTTGACGGAAAAAGTGTTTCGGACGGACGGATGGACTGACAGATGGAGTCGAGCGGTTACTAGACCTGCTCTGCCGCTGGCGACGCAGGTAAAATGTAATAAAATCTCCGAACATTGTCCGACCAAGGGTCAATGTCATCTTACATTGATGCATTTAACACATATATGAAATATAAAAAGCCACAGCATACTGGTGGTAGCCTCCACTCATGTACAGCAAAACAGGTCAGAAATTTTCTAAGTCCACACTTACAAAAAAGTCTAACATTACATTAAACAAGTCCAAAATCTCCGGAAAAAGTCTGAACAAGGGTTAATG
Source organism: Pictodentalium vernedei (assembly GCA_031216915.1). Classification (NCBI taxonomy): domain Eukaryota; kingdom Metazoa; phylum Mollusca; class Scaphopoda; order Dentaliida; family Dentaliidae; genus Pictodentalium; species Pictodentalium vernedei. Next base: position 319,125,490 of record CM062294.1, read on the forward strand.
TCATCTTATATTGATGCATTTAACACGTATATGAAATATAAAAGCCACACCATACCAGTGGTAGCCTCGACTCATATAGCAAAAGAGGTCAGAAAGTCCACACTTACAAAAAAGTCTAACATTGCAAAAACAGTTAATGAAAGTGTCAACGACACTGTAGATCACCTTGTTTAAGACATGTACATGTATATTATGTGACACAGCAATGACAAACATCTAGGTAATGACCTGATAACAAAGGTACATGTAAAGTATTGTAACGGTCTGTACATAAATGCTGACCACAGCATGTAAGAAATATATAGGTAAAGTATTGTAAAGGTGGGTTACAGTTACATGATAAACTAAAAAAAAATCTTTGAGTCCCATAGTGGGTCTGACTGAACCCCAAAATATTTGTTCCCATAGAACAGTGATAACAAAGGCACCCCAAAACACTCATTCCTGTCACAAGGTGATAACAAAGGTACCCCAAGAAGTTTCGTGATGATCGGTTCATAAATACAGACTATATTATATATATATATACAGAGCCATATTGACATGTGCACTTATTGTGTATAAGTAGCATTGAACAAATCAAAGTTCATCTAATTTGCATAATTTCTGCACGAGAAAAAAACAACGTATTATATGTGATGTATTTTATATTACTAAACATTCCTACAAAAATTTATTCAAATCAGAACTTTCATACAGAAGTTCTGTACAAAAAACTGATTGCACAAATTTTGGTACAAAATGACTGCTAGTGGCCATCTTGAATTTTGGACTGCACCCCAAAACACTCGTTCTTGTCCCATGGTGATAACAAAGGTACCCAAGAAGTTTCGTAAAGATCGGTTCATAAATACGGCCTCTAGCCTGAGCCGTATAGAAGTTGTGTACAAAAAACTTATTGGATCTAATTTCGGTACAAAATGGCCACTGGCAGCCATCTTGAATTTTGGTCCGCACACAGAAACACTCGTTCTTGTCCCAAGGTGATAACAAAGATACCAAAGAAGTTTTGTGAAGATCGGTTCATAAATACAGACTCTAGCCTGAGCCGTATTGACATGTGCACTTACTTTGTATAAGTAGCACTGAATAAATCAAAGTTCATCTAATTTGCACAATTTCTGCTCGAGAAAAAAACCTGTATTATATGTGATGTATTCCATGTTACTAAACAGTCATACAAAAATTTATTCAAATCAGAACTTTCATACAGAAGTTCTGTACAAAAAACTGATTGCACTAATTTTGGTACAAAATGGCCGCACCCAAAAACAACCATTCTCGTCCCAAGGTGATAACAATGGTACCCAAGAAGTTTCGTGAAGATCGGTTCATAAATACAGCCTCCAGCCCTAGCCGTATTGACATGTGCACTTACAGTGAATAAGTAGCACTGAATAAATCAAAGTTCATCTAATTTGCATAATTTCTGCACGAGAAAAAAAACCTGTATTGTATGTGATTTATTCCATGTTACTAAATTTACATTCATAGAAAAATTTATTCAAATCAGAACTTTCATACAGAAGTTCTGTACAAAAAACTGATTGCACTAATTTTGGTACAAAATGGCTGCTGACGGCCATCTTGAATTTTGGACCGCACCCAAAAACACTCAGTCTCGTCCCAAGGTGATAACAAAAGCAACTAAGAAGTTTCGTGAAGATCGGTTCATAAATACAGACTCTAGCCTGAGCTGTATTGGCATGTGCACTTACTGTGTATAAGTAGCACCGAATAAATCAAAGTTCATCTAATTTGCATAATTTCTGCACGAGAAAAAAACCTGTATTATATGTGATGTATTCCATGTTACTAAACATTCATACAAAAATTTATTCAAATCAGAACTTTCATACAGAAGTTCTGTACAAAAAACTGATTGCACTAATTTTGGTACAAAATGGCTGCTGACGGCCATCTTGAATTTTGAAAAAAATGTAAGAACGCAGAGTGAACATGCTGGTTTAGAAATACTTAATTTCTATAAAATTTCTGCATTTGGGGCATGAATTCGCTGAAATCAGCGAATGTGCTGAAAAATCCTGTCCGTGTAAACAAATAAAGCAGCCAGAAAAAATGAGCTTTTTTTATTTTTAATCCCAAACTGAATTTTCTCTGGATCGGGTCTTTTCAATCACTCTTCATCATTAATCCTTAATCACTGATGATAAAAGAACATAAGACCTATAGAACTAGAAGTAATGAAGCTCACAAAGTGATACCCCCCGCACCTGTCAGAACGGAATTATATTGCTTCATGCACATCTTCATATGGAGTTCTTCCATTGTGTAAAGTTTCATGAAAATTCTTCAAACGGTTTAGGAGTTGCGCTTATAAGGATGGACAGACGGACAGATGGACGGACACAGGGTGATTCCTATATACCCCCCCAAACTTTGTTTGCGGGGGGTATAAATATACAAGGTCAGAAAAGAAAGCATAATAAACTTTGAGGAGCAATATTTTTAGTATTATCGACTTTAATCCCAAACAAATTATTGTAAATTCATATTTCGAGTCTAGCTGTATGAATTTGCATAATTTCATATTCTTACTGTTGCCAGCATCACGTCAGGACATCGCAATTCGACATGGGATGAAATGAAAAGTTCACACATGCAGTCAATAGCGTGTATGTCCACCAATTAATTGCCTCTTGGATGGCAAGACATCGATGGCGCAAGGACCTGATAAGTCTTTGGATGTCACTCTGTGGTATTGCATTCCACTCCTGCCTCAGAACATTATGTAAATCGCCTAACGTCTGAAGATCATGAAGTCGAACCCGACGGTCCAACTGATCCCAAAGATGCTCGATTGGCAACAAATCTGGCAAAAGTGGGGGCCAGGGAACAGGTTTCATGCTCTGCTCCTCAAGAAAGTCACGACAGATACACGCCACGTGACATCGGACATTGTCTTGCTAGAATAACTGCAATCCGACGTTAGCGTTGAACAATGGGACAACAACAGCATTAAGAATTTCATCCCTATATCACTGTCCATTCAGATTACCATCGATTAAGATCAACTGCGTTCAATGGTACAAGGAAATTCCTGCCCAAACCTTTACATTAACCCTGCTGAAATGATCGCATTCTCGCACACAAGCATCAGAATACCGTTCTCCTCGTCGGTGATACACTCTTGCCCGACCATCAGCGCACCGTAGACAAAATCGGGATTCATCACTAAACAGAACTGTGCTCGAATGCTGCTGAGTCCAGCGAACACACTGACATACCCATTCCATTCTGACGGTAATATGATGTTGGGTAAGGATAGGTCCGTGGTATGGACGCCTACTGCGGATGCCGTGTTCAGCGAGTCTGTTGCGGACAGTTTGTGCACTGATTATATTGTTAGTTCTACCAGGAGTAATTGCTGCTGCTGTCCTCGTCGCCAGAAAGAAGCGATCCCGCAAGTGAGACATCTTGATGTGTCGGTCTTGTGCAGGGGTCATAATTCTTGGCCAACCTGAACGTGGCCGATCAGCAGTAGATCCAGTGGGTCTATACCTTCCAATGAGATGGTAAATAGTGACCATAGTGACTCCAAACTCAGCAGAGAGCTCATCTGGAGGTATCCCAGCCTCATGCATACCAATGGCACGCAACCCTGATTTTCGGTTAACCTTGGCAATTTTTAAAATGTCGGAAGACAAAAACTAGCGTGTTTTCTGAATAACCCAGGCTCTCTAGCACAACATAACACAAAGAAAATCGTCAGTCACTCATTCAATTTGACATTCTCAGGTAGCATGTGCTATTTTGAAATCCGTAGCAAAATTGTATACAGTTGGATGGGCAACAACATGTCATTAAACTCTTTGCACGACTCCTTGTCCACAAACATGCAACATTAGAACTATTATATTTCATCCTTTATGCTATTTTTAGTCTGTGTGAACACACAGATTATTGTTTTTATACGGTTTCTTTTTCTTTTTCTTCTTCTTCTTCCTCTTCTTATTCTCCTGTCTTCTGTCTTCTATGCACTTCCTTGTCCTCAGGATAACTTGAAAACGAATTGTCCTATCTTGCTGATTTTTGGCGTACTGGTAGATATTCATAACTTCTTGGCCACCTATGTTTTTCAGGTCACTAGAGCCATTGAGTATGGCCCAATAGGCCATAGGGTTTTCACAGCCTCCAATTTCCTGATACAGTAAATTCTCTCCCAAGCAATACAATGTTATGTTCACACTGTAAACACCAGTGAAGTAAGCTGTCAAAATGAAATCTGAACTTGTCATCATAATGGGATGTAAGTCCCTGAAACTAAGTTGAGAGAAACCCTTTACCTTGCAAGGAAATAAATTATAAATTATTCAGTTCACTGCTTTTAACCCTCTCCAGACTTCTATGTGGATTGCACATATTTTATTTCAGGCAGAATAGAGTTAACCCTTTCCACAAAACTGCACTGAATAATTGTTGAAACCTATCTTATTCAGTTCAATGCTTTTAACCCTCTCAAGACTTCAATGTGGATTGCACATATTTTATTTCAGGCAGAATAAACTTAACCCTTTCCATAAAACGGCACTGAATAATTGTTGAAACCTATCACAAAACTGTCAGGGTGCCGGTAACAATGCAATACTGACATGGAATAGTCATGGAATATTTTATTTCAGGCAAAATAAAGTTAACCCTTTCCATAAAACTGCGCTGAATAATTGTTGAAACCTATCAATACTGACATGATCGACCGTACTGTTAACTGTGTTAGTGCTATGACTGTTTAAAACTCATTTTGTTAGAGGAGTTCTATAGTCTTTCACTGCGCTCTGCTCGGTCTCACCGAGAGAAACCCTTTGACTTGCAAGGAAATAAATTATAAATTATTCAGTTCAATGCTTTTAACCCTCTCAAGACTTCAATGTGGATTGCACATATTTTATTTCAGGCAGAATAAAGTTAACCCTTTCCATAAAACTGCATTGAATAATTGTAAAATTTGTTGAAACCTATCATATTCAGTTCAATGCTTTTAACCCTTTCAAGACTTCAGTATGGATTGCACATATTTTATTTCAGGCAGAATAAAGTTAACCCTTTCCATAAAACTGCACTGAATAACCTATCACAAAACTGTCAGGGTGCCGGTAACAATCCAATGCCTACATGGTCGACTGTACTGTTAACTGTGTTAGTGTTATGACTGTTTAAAACTCATTTGTTAGAGGAGTTCTATAGTCTTTCACTGCGCTCGGCTCGGTCTCACCGAGAGTGCAGAAACCTTTGGTGCCAAAGTGCCATTAAGAGAATGTCTCTGATTTGTGCCGTTCCATCCCTCCGGAGTGCAAAAGCAGGTACTCTCAGCGTAGAAACTTAATGTTTTTCGCTTTATTTTCTTAACATTTAATTCTATGTGGAATGGGACACCCTTTCAGTGTGCCTTCCAAAGTAAGGGATTCTTAACCCTTTAGCCAACATAATGGCAAAAACTGGTCAACATTATTCACAAAAAACGCCTATTCAGTTTTAATTACCTTTTCATTTTTGCTTGAAAAACATAGCCTATGACCCTTTATTGGATTGAGCTCTTTTTTAAAGGATTATTTATTTATTGGTGTTTAATGTCACATATTTCTGCACAGTGACTAATCATGACCACAACAGTTTTTCAGGTGGAGGAAGTCGGAGTACCCGGGAAGAACCACCGGGCAACAACGAGCAACTGTCAGATCCCCCACATACTAAATCCACACAAGCAGGGTTGAAGACGGGTGCACCATCGATGTGCAGTACGCTTTAGTACACAGCGCCACCATGCACCCACGTGGGCAATGGGGTGAAGTGTCTTGCCCAAGGACAGAGTGAGGACCTCATGCCTTGCAGTCTGCACCTCTGCCAACTGAGCCACTGCGCCTCCATTTAAAGGATTAAAATGGAGTATTTAAAGGGAATATTTTAACCCTCTGAAGATCTTAATATGGGGGCATTATTCAGAAAGACTGGGAAATGCATTTTATTACACCTTAATGCATTTCTAAAGTTTATGAATGTATTTCATCACTCAAATTATTGGGCAGAGCCAAAAATGTCCATTTCTGATTCGTGTATCAAACCCTTTGAATGCTGGTCACATATATGCCATTTCTGGTTTCTTATAAAAATGTTCTGATTCCTGTATGAATATCTGTAAATACTGCTAACGAAAACCCATTTCTGGTTCGTTCAAAAATATTTTACTCCTGAAAAATAAGCCTCCATGAATTCTCTTTCTTTATAGTTTATTCCTGATACTTTAACCCCTTTCACACAGACTTGAATTTACTGGTGGCAGTAAATTCTGTTTCTCTAGTTTCACTTTTGTCTCTATAAAACTTTCTTTTTTGACTCAGTTTATAAATTTTACACCTAATTATTGTTAAGTAACCCATTTCCTAATTGAGGTAATAAAACGGGAGCTTTGTTTATTGACAGGACTGTTTTCAAAGCTTATTCACACCTTCCACTGTCCAAAAAACGCACAAATGGTGATTGCCAACATTACTGATTGCTAACTGAAAAACTGCTGCAAATAGAGAAAAATCTTCTTTGTTCGGGCAGGATGAGTCTACATATACTGCTCCATGTATGTTTACATCGAGAAGGATAGCGATCATCTAGGGCTGCACGGTATTCAAACTTCAATGCCAATATCGGTATTGAAAAAAATACTGCGATATACCAGTATATCGTAGACTAGTTCAGAGGGTGAAAACCTTGGGCGATGTTCTGGGGAACTGAGTTCGTAAACAATTGACAACACAGTTATATTTTGGGTGGTTAACAATTGAATAAAATTTACTGTACTCGGTACCTTATGTTCAGCTGAAACCAATATCTTTAAGAAAGCATTTTTTTTTACAAACGTGCACAGCATTATTTTTTTTTTATTTAAAATCACATCACAGAGACAGCTCAGACATGAGGGAAAACAATAAAGAGCAATGACTTTTCTGTTCGAAAAGAATATCCCACAATTCGTCACTGAAGCTGACTGTAGTGTTTATTTTTCCTTTGTTCATGATTATTAATTAATACAGCTGTTTTATGGAGTGTGTGCATTTCCCTCTCTTTTGTTTGGTTCTTCGGGAGCGCGGTGGCTCAGTAGGTAGAGGTGCAGGCTGCAAGCCGAGAGGTCCTCGGTTCGAATCCCACCTGTGGCAACTGCGTTGTGTCCTTGGGCAAGACACTTCATCTCCATTGCCCGCATGGGGGCACGATGACGCCGTGTACTAAGGCGTACTGCACGTCGATGGTACGCCTGTCTTCAACCAATCTAACCCTGCCTGTGTTGCAGTGCGGTGTTACGATGCTGGGGAGCTGGCAGCTGCTCGTCATTGCTCGGTGGTTCTCTCCGGATACTCCGGCTTCCTCCACCCGTAAAACTGTCACGGTCATGATTAGCCATTGTGCATAAATATATGACCTTAAACATCAATAAATAAATAATAATTGTTTGGTTCTTCTTATGACCTATTGTATTTTAAGTGTTCATAGATATGGTCAGTGGTGTATTTGTGTTAGTAATTAATGTTCATGTGAACGGCAATTATTAACGTCTGAATGGATTATTTTTATCCAGGCTTCCCCTTCCATTTGTTTCTGTACCATGTATGTTGACTATGTTGACTATGTTCATACCCCCAAAACTCCGGCTGATGTGATGCATGGTTAGCACAGTTCTTAAAGGGTTAAGATATATATTTATTTGAATTTATTATTAATTTCTGGGATAACATCTGTAAAAAAAATATTTGAAGTTAGGTTTTAGATTGCTGGTTGTCGTTTTAAAACTGGGACGAAAAGTGACATGGACATCCAACCCAATCCTTCATTGCCATTGAACAGCTTATTAATATTCATAAGTTCAAAGTTCACAATGACAGTGTTGATGGAAATGTTGATCAATGTGGCTTCAGGTTTTATCTGTTTTTGAGGGGAACAGAATAAATAAAACAAACAATCCTTATAATGATTTTGTAAGTAATTTTATTATCCACACGGGAAAACGCTAGGTTACATACACAAATGTGTCAAAGTATTCATTCCCTGAATTCGACACACTCCCAAAATATTCAACTTTCAGGTTCAGTTTCAAATTGCTGGTATGTGTATACTTACTTGTAACTTATGCAGCTCAAGTACACTGCAAGCTGTGTTTTCATTTGTCGAATGAAGATTGATTGACGTGTACTTTATCACAGAAGTTAACAGACTTGATAGAATACATTGACTGTTTTTTCCCTAATAATATATCGACTTCAACTTCGATAATTTGATCCAATACCGTTTCTTACGATATACTGGTACTTTTAAAACAATACCGGTATTCATGTGGTATCATTCTCAATACCGGTAATTACCGGTTTACCAGTATACCGTGCTGCCCTACGTCCATCCATATTTATTGGTACTTTATGCCAAACATGTGGCCATCGCCACAATATAGCCCAAGCTGCTGATGTAGCCTTCAGCATCAATAAATAATAATCAAATTTGTTCCATAAATGAGGAGCAAGAAAGTAGAATATTCAAAGGAACAACGGTCTGTTGACAGATTATGAAAATTAACACCTGACAAGCCCTCTCTCCAAGAAGTGAAAGTACAATCAGTTGAGCTTACGTGCAGGCCTACATCCACAGTTTGTTAAAGAAATGAAAGTGTCAATGAGACTGTAGCTTAACTTGTGTGTTGTGTTTGATGAAAAGGATAATGTTCAATGTTTACGAAAGGATTATGAAATAAGACAAGAATTGTGATAATTGGGAATATGTTCATTTCTGTTCCCTGTATGCTATGTTTTTGATAAAAAAAATAATATGAGGTGTACACTGTACTAAAGAGCTGAAGAGTGGGTTAATATGGCCTCACAGTTAATGTATGTGGCCCTCACAGTTAACGTATATCAATGAAAGTTACAAAGTTACAGTGAAATTATTCCAAAACGAGTCATCCTATCAAGTTACATTGAAATCCCTTCATAAATGTGGCCTGTGGACTGTGCTAAAGGTTTTAAGGCTTTGGGCCCCTGTAGCCGTCAGTTTCCCAATTGCGTCCAAAGGGGACGTTCTCATCTAGACATTATATGAAGTCAACCTACCAAGGTACAATGAAATCCCTTCATAAATAAGACCTGAAGACTGTGCTAAAGGTTTTTGGGCTTTGGGCTCGGGCAGCCATCATGGTTGAATGATCGCAACCAAAAGAGGACATTCTCATCTGGGCATCATCTGGAGTGATCCTATGAAGTTACAATGAAATCCCTTCATACATATGACCTGTAGACAGTGCTCAAGGTTTTCGGGCTTTGGGCCCCTGAAGCCGTCACAGTTGACCAATCACGACCAAAAGGGGATGTCATCATCTAGGCATTATATGGAGTCAACCTAACAGGTTACAATGAAATCCTTCCATAAATATGACCTTTTGTCTATGCTAAAGGTATTTGGACTCGGGCACCCATCAAGGCTGCATGATCGCGATCAAAATGGGACGTTCTCATCTAGACATTATTTGGAGTCATCCTACCAAGTTACAATGAAATCCCTTCATAAATATGACCTCTAGACTGTCTTAAAGGTTTTCAGGCTTCGGGCCCCTGTAGCCGTCACAGTTGCCCAATAGTGCCCAAAAGGGGACTTTCTCATCTAGACATTGTATGAAGTCAACTCACCAAGTTACAATGAAATTCCTCAATAAATATGACCTGTAGATTGTGTTAAAGGTTTTCGGGTTTTGGGCTCGGGCAGTCGTCACGGTTGGCAGATCATGCCCAAATGGGGAAATTCTCATCTAGACATCATAAGGAGTCATCCTACCAAGTTACAATGAAATCTCTCCACATTAAACATGACATGCAAACTGTGCTAAAAGTTTTTGGGTTTCGGGCTTGGGCAGCCATCACGGTTGATAGATCATGCCCAAAAGGGGACGTTCTCATCTAGGCATTATACAGAGGCATCCTACCAAGTTACAATGAAATCAATTCAGAAATACGACCTATAGACTGTGCTAATGGTTTTCGGGTTTTGGGCTCGGGCAGCCATACCGGTTGCCCGATCGCGACCAAAAGGGAACGTTCTCATCTAGACATGACCCCCAAACATGAATATGAAATTTCATGACGATCAGACAAGAACTGCGGGGTGTAGCCTGTGCTAAAGGAAAATGTGAAAAGACATCACAGACTAACAGACTTCCGCACGCGTGATGGCAATTGCTTATCTTGACTATGTCAAGTTAAGCTAAAAATGTATGTACAAGAAGAACAAATGAATGAGGAAAAACACACAGCAGTCTGTTTGATGACGGCTTGAGGGGTAAAAACTTCGCTGTGCAGGTAATTTAATGGTAGTCCTCTCTAAACGAACTCTACATCTATATTAAGAGATATATAAATTTTATAGTAAATTTCCTTTCTTATTATACCTACCGCAATTGTTTACTACAGACTTGCACTACCATGGAAGACCCTAACTCGGATAAAATACTCTCTATTTTAATCTTTCCCAAGAGATTTGGGAAAGAAAAGTGGTGTAAAAACACCACGAAAAAATAAGCCAAAACTGGGTCGAGTGCCATTGGTGCACACACAGTAAGGGATGCTCTTCTCTTAGTACAATTCCACGACTTCCGTTAACCAGTGTGCAAGCCGTCATCAAACCATTCTTTTTCGTCCGCCAACATAGGAGGTATGTGATCAGCGGGGAGGAAGGATTCTTACCCGAATAAGAAGACGGGAGGGTCTCCATGTAAAGATTTCTTATCAACCTACCTTACAATTGTTTACTACAGGCTGAATAGACAATAGGATGGAGGGAATCACATAACCAACCCACACATAACTCAACTGCACTGGAACCGTGGGCAGAGGAAGGGATCCCTAGGCCTATCAAACCATAGCATCACAAACATTAGTTAAAGACAATGAAAGATGAGGCATATGGTGATGTGCGACGCACAGACAGAAAGGGCAGTAACAGCACGGAGCTGGAACTGACCCTGTAAAAAGCTGAATGGCTGGGATAGACAACAGCCTGACCCGAAGAAAGAGGGCCCGTAGGACAAAGGTCCTCTGTCGGCTCCTGCAACTGTTGCAGATATAAGAAGGTAATACAATTGCCAGTAGCTAGACGTGCGGAAGCTGCACGAATAGCAAGACAAATCCATCGAGAAATGGATGCAGGAGAGATCTGGCATGTGAGAAAACGCATATCCATCCGGGATAAAGGCGTGAGCAGCGCCCAAGAAAGTGTCCATCTTGGAGTAAACTGCAAAGTCCTATGCCTTTTCAAGGAAAAGAGCTGAACAAGCTTGGAGAGGCAAGGATGAGTGTTGAAACAATGCGGTACGACATATGAAAAAGGTCTCCGAAGCATGGACGTGTACCCAGTGCTGGAGACCCCCTGAAACAAACATATACCAGAAACTCCGCAATCGGTGTGATCGAAGAAGTGACAGAAGCAACAGAGTGATTGCACACCATCGACAGAAGAACCTTCTACTGAGCCACAGAGGCTGAACCAGTGGAGTGAGTGGCTCCTTGAAGAAGAAAAGCAACTCCACTGCTTGTCTCTAAAAATCACTACGGAAGAGACAGGACCCGATAAAAGACATGCGCGAAGGCACAATGAAGTCGGCTCAACTTGAAACCCCCTCGGGCAAATTTGGAAAAGAAAGTCGCGACATAGAGGGAGACATGCCAGAACCGCCGCAAACAGAGAGCGGAGCAGATTGATCCACACCCACTGAGGAGACAGGGGTGTGATCGAAAGGATTCGACGACTGCAGGTTCATATCTGGGCTAGAACCTGAGGTAGAATCGGAACCGGCAGGAAGACGTAGCTGACAAGACCGTTCCAAAGAAGGGCCAGAGCATCCACGGCGAAAGCCAGAGCATGTGGACACGGGGACACGAAAGTGTCCACCTGATGGTTCCAACGAGTCGCAAAGAGATCGATGGAACACCGACATGTGGAGCATCCACTCGGTGGAAAAGAACCTGCTCCGTCGGGACAGGGAGTCTGCTAGGACGTTCAGACAACCGGGAATGTGACAAACGACCACCCTGGCGTTGACATCCTGAGCGAGCAGAAGAACATCCCGAGCCAATTCGTACATTGGAACCGAGTGCGTGCCGCCCTGGTTCCGAATGTAAGCAACCACTGTCGAATTATCGGACAACAGAAGGACCTGGCGATTCGACAGTGGGGGATCCACTGCCTGAAACTCAGAAGAAGAGCAAGAAGCTCCTTCTGGTTGATGTGTAGAGATGCCCGATCCTGGTCCCACATCCCGTGAAGGGAAAGACCTAGAGGATCCAACCTTGCACCCCATCCGAGATCGCTGGCATCTGCCATCAGAACAAGATCGGACGTGGAGAAGATGAGGATGAAGAGATTCTGGTAACTGAAGCACCAGATCCAGAGAATCGACAATCGGCCTCCAACGACTGAGCAGAAAGTGTTGGAGAGGTCTGACATGCAGCCGACCTAGAGGAATGAGATCCGTCACCAAAATGCAGAGACCAAGCAGCTGGAGAATACCCCGTGCTGTCGTGGATGTGGACTGGGACAGAGTCAGAGCAAAAGCTGAGAGAATCACAGTCCTGGCCTGGGGAACCGCCACCGTATTGAACGGAGTGCGAAAGGCCATCCCCAGATGACAAAACGACTGAGAAGGGACTAGATCCGACTTCTCCTTGTTGGCTCTGAATCCTAGCGATGTGAGCAAGCTCAACAGAGTGTCGACATCCAACTCCAGTAAGGCAGCATTGGAATGCCTCTGGAGGATATCGTCTAGATATGCCGAAGTAGTCACCCTGGACTGTGTGCGATGGAAGGCTATCACATGCGACATCAGTTGGGTGAAGACCCAAGGAACCAGGTTGAGGCCGAAAGGCATGACCTTGAACTGGTAAACTCGCCCCAGAAAAGCGAACCTGAGATAATTCCGCGACGCCCGATGAATCGGAACGTGAAAGTAAGCGTCTCGCAGGTCGATGCTGGAAGCGAAATCTCCCCGGTGAATGGAACGGCGGAACGACCTGAAAGGCTCCATGCTGAACTTGGGAGCAATGATAGACTGGTTCAGGATACTCAGATCGATAACCGGTCGGAGGCGACCATCCTTCTTCGGCACCAAGAACAGGCTGGAATAAAACCCCACACTGACTGAATGTTCTTGACGACCTCGATCGCCCCCTTTGCCAGGAGATTGTCTATCTCCCTGGACAAAAGTTCCTGACGTAAAACGTCTGAAGGAACTGTGGTTGGAAGAGGCACTCTGGACAGAGTGGGGTGCCTCTGGAAGGATATTCGCAGCCCGGACCGAACAACATCTAACACCCAAGGATCGGATGTGATGGTGGTCCAACGGTCTGCGAACTCTGCTATCCTTCCTCCAACCTGGGATGAATCGAGGTGAGGACCTTCAGTTCGAGCCGTGACGCGGCCCGCGAGAGGAGAAACCACCCACTCTACTGAATGAAGAATCCTGAGACTTCCCTCTAGCTTGCCGACGCTTACCCTTACCCCGTAAGAAGTAGAAGCGGTGGCAGAAGGATCAGCCCTTTGCTTCGCAGAGGAAGCAGAAGGGTACTTGTTAGGCTTTGAACGGCCCCTTCCTCCCCTAGAAGGCTGATCAAGCTGATGAAGCAGCAGCTGATCTTTGGAATGACATAGGACGTCATCCCGGACCGTTGACACGGAACCATGGAACAGTAGCGGACCGGCCAAAGAAGCAGATCGAAGAGCAGCACGCTGCCCCTCAGGAAGGGATCGGCCTGTGTCCAGCACAGAGTCCCTTCGAACTAGTTCCAAAATAGCTGTGTCACAGACATGCGTGTGAGTAAGATGCATGAGTTCCTTGGACAGCACCCTGTACATCGTCAAACCTATCTGGAGGCAGATAAGCAGCTACGGCAGAGACGACGTGATCGGAGAGAGAAAGCATACCCAGCATTTCTCTCGATAAGCCCAACATGGACTCCAGAGTCATCACAGGAATGACGGCAGACTTGGGCTTGGAAAGTCAGAGGGAATTGGAGTCCTGATCAAAGTCTGGCAGACTGACGGATTGACGAAATCGTAGTAACGATAACGCACCGGAGGCAAAAAGGTGTCAACCCTGGTGAAGAACGGAGCCTTCATAGCCTTGGAACTCAGCTTAGAGTCCAAGGCTGAAAATGCTTCAACCACCAGTGTACTGACTGGCACGGTCGGAGACACCCATAAGCAGGTTGCTCCACAGGCTGTAGACACGCGACCGATGATCGCGGCCTGGCTGACACTGTCGGCTGGTTTGATAGTTTGAGATCTGGAAGGAGCCCAAACACAAAGTCAAGAGCTGCCCCCAAGTGAGAAGACTGCTGGATCTCAACATCAAGGAGGTCTGACTCCTCCCCGGAGTCGGAAGACACATAGCCCATCGTGGGCAAACAAGCCGATGCCTCCAATGGTGTAGGCACACCAGGGGGATCAGAAAGCGGCCTGTTTCCAATCCCAGAAAGTGGCCCATAGGGGGCGCCTGGAAACCACTCGCTGCCTCGCTGGAAGCAACAGGAAGGCTGTTGGACAGAATCTGAGTGAGTAAGGAGAGGGCCTCCCTAAGCCCACTGCCTGTATCGGCCGGTTCGACATGGGGACGAACGAGCGAAGTGGCTTCACGTCTGACCCTCTTAACCAGCAAAGGGTCATGATCCTTCAATACACCCAAAGCGGGACGACAGGCGGCAGCCGAAACATCTGAAGGCAGACGTGTATAGGGGTACGACACACCCCGAGGATCAACATAGCGGGAACTCAGTAGAGTTGCCGCGGACCTCTGCGGGGCAGAAGGTCCAGGCTGCACAGAAGGCGTTAGTCCCGCAAAACTGGACGTGTGACCAGAATGAGTGGACGGAAACGCCAATGACAAAACTGTGGTACTCGAGAGAGCACAGTAGAGGGTTCGGCTGGCAGCCACTTCCAACTTTGCCGAGTTGAAGTCAGGGAAGGCTGAGGCCGATAACCCACGGCTACACTACAGTACCAGCCACCGCTGCAGACCCCTGCAGGTATAAAACTACTGTGCTCAACGGCTGAAAGGACACAACAGGGGGTTGAGTCGGCAGCCACTTCCGACTTCGCTGAGTTAAAGTCATAACCACACTACAGACATCCCTGCAGGCCCTTGCAGGGATAAGCCGAGGCCGGCTAAAAACGGTGCATGATGACGTTGTAGACGGAACAGCAGTAGCAGCAGATACAATGGGAGCTGATGGAACTGGCAGAAAAGGAGAGAGAGAGCCACCTAGCTTGGCCTCCAAAGGAAGAGTCACAACCCAAGTGACAGCCTCAGATGTCGACTGGAGAGGGTGCATAGTCCCGGAACCAGGCATCTCTTCACCAGAAAACCAACAGCTCCCGCAGTATCCACCACAGTAAAAAAAACTGCACATCCCCCATGGATGGGGAATAACTCTCACCAGATGTGGTCGAGTCGGGAGGCCCCAAAATGACAGCGTTCCCCCCCCCCCCCCCCACCCCACAGGTGCAGGAGGAGCTGCACATCCCACACGGAGGAGGTGTAACTCTCACCAGACGTGGTCGAGTCGGGAGGCCCTGAAACGACAGCGTTCCCCACCCCCTGCGTGTGCGGGAGGAGCTGCACATCCCCCACGGAGGGAGGTTAACTCACATCAGACGTGGTCGAGTCGGGAGGCCCTCCCACCCCCTGCGGGTGCAGGAGGAAATAAAATACAATGAGAATGTGGTTGAAAAAATTAACGAGAATATATAAAACACAGTCCTGTTATTAAACGATCTTCAGATCCAAAATCCTGTCACAGGAAAACCATTATCGCCGAGTTGAATTATTACTGTATCGTAATGCAAAGATGGCGACACGTCAACCATGTTGTGCGGACAAAAGAAAAATGGTTTGATGACTGCTTGCGCAGTGGTTAACGGAAGTCATGTAATTGTACTAAGAGAAGAGCGTCCCTTACTGGGTGTGCGCCAATGGCGCTCGACCCAGTTTTGGCTTATTTTTTCGTGGTGTTTTTACACCACTTTTGTTTCCCAAATCTCTTGAGAAAGATTAAAATAGAGGGTATTTTATCCGAGTTAGGGTCTTCCACTGTAGTGCAAGCCTGTAGTAAACAATTGTAAGGTAGGTTAAGAAATGACAGGGTCTTGTGTGGAATGGGTCTATAAAATTCCCATCCTCACCCACCGTTTTGGGATATCCGACTGAAGTCTTGCAAATTTCAACTCGAGGAAACTCCACTTGTACTCATCTACTCACCCGATGACAAGAATTATGCTTCAAAGAACTCCCCATCATATAACTGGGGTGTCTCCAAATCACTCCAGGGGTGGAATATCCACCCAAATGCTATACTCAGTTTCTGTGACAAAGCAAGAACAAGGAACACACAGTATGGTTCAATGGATCGGGCTTTTTATATTGTTTCGAAGCTCACTTGAAGTTGAGAATGTCTCTTTCACAAAACACAATCCAGTGTCTGTGGAAATTCCACTTTGTTGGTGTTTCTGTGCAAAAGCATCCAACATGTACTGTGGATAGATTTTAGACAGGTTACAGGATATCCACAATCAAAAGTACAGTCGTTCACGGTGTCTGAGAATGTTAAATTCACATGAAAGATGATGGGTCAAGTCGCCTGTGGTACGAAAATGAGAGAGGATGTTGCTTCTACTCAAACCGTGTGTCATCATGTGGACAAGAAAATTGTCCACAATGTTCATGCTCACTAAGTTTTCGAAAACGTTCTTTCAGATATTTTTCATGAATAAATAGTTGTTACAAGCTTTTGATTGTTGTCAGTCATTTGGAAATGCTTCCCCATGACATATGAACATATCAAGAGTACCGTGTCAGAATATCAATTCACCCAAAAAAGCCAAAAATGAAAAGCTGATTTTTAATTGATTTCTAGCATGAGCATGTTGACAATTTTCAGTAGCCTCTGCTTTTTTAACACTCCATTAAACATTGACAACGACTGTTTTAAAGGTCATGGATATCTTTCTAAAAGAAAATAAAATAAAACACATGTATGTCAAGCCCAAGGATTTAATATTCTATTGCTACATGTATTGCCAGTCTTTGAGAGAAATTTAAAAATGCCGCACTGCGAATTATTGGCCAAATTTAACTGACCGCATGTGGAAGAGTAGGATTTATTTATTTATTTATTGATGTTTAAGGTCACATATTTATGCTCAATGGCTAATCATGACCGTGACAGTTTTATGGGTGGAGGAAGCCGGAGTACCCGGAGAGAACCACCGAGCAATGACGAGCAGCTGCCAGCTCCCCAACATCGTAACTCCGCACTGCACTGCAGCACAGGCAGGGTTAGATTGATTGAAGACATGCATACCATCGACGTGCAGTACGCCTTAGTACACGGCGTCATCGTGCCCCCAGACGGGCAATGGAGATGAAGTGTCTTGCCCAAGGACACAACGCGGTTGCCGCAGGTGGGATTCGAACTGAGGACCTCTCGGCTTGAAGCCTGCACCTCCACCTACTGAGCCACAGCGCTCCCGGAAGAGTAGGAATGTAGGTCCCAGAAAAAGTGTTGTGAAGGGTAGGCCCACCCTTAGCAATCATAAATTGTTAACACAGCATGTCCACCAAACTATGCAGTGATGGAAACGTGTGTTGGCAGAGGGTATGGGGACAAGTTTTCCCGATATAATATTTTGCACCCCCCCCCCCCCCCATCACACAAACTCACACAGACAGCTGTGATGGATAAAATAATTACGCATCAATGTTTTTAATACGATGTTTCTTTACCTGAGGGTTCTGCTGAGGAAAGGGAGTGTGTGTGTGGGGGGCGGGGGGGGGGGAGGGGACGTCCTTTTGTTGATCTGATTTTCAAAATTCTCGGTGAAAAAATTAATTTCTTGTTCAGCTTTCATCTAGATGCATATTTTTTTTACAGAACACCAACTATCTCTTGAAATTGAAACTTTCTTTATAAATAGCAGAGCATTCCGATTCCGTAATTTTCTCGCAACACTTTCGATACAGTGCCTCTCCAATAGTTTCTCCATAAGAACGACTGCGATTGATAGTAGGCTAAAAATTCTCGAAATGAAAACGTCATTACTTCTGCCTACTCAAGGTTTAGCAGTCTTGAATCAACCTACATGATCTCATCAATCTTCGAAAACGAAAATCACACAATACACATTTTTAAATACCTCTTGTATTGTTGCGAAATGAATTATTAAAAGGGGGGAAACAGATGAATGAATCCTCTGAATATCTGCATTCTAATATTTAACTGCCACCTTATGTCAGTAGGAGGTGCGACTTAATTACTGTTGATTGCCTGTTACAAGTACTGAATATCAATCAGGCACCGGGCGTTACAATTCTGCAGAAAGAGATACACTACCGTGCATCAGACGTGATTCTCCGATGATTTGCTGCGCTAACCTAATGAGCTATTATTTCAAATTCATGCAGAATACATGACAGGACTTCTAGTTTTAACTGTAACTGCACTAAGTTCATCGAAGATCGTTGACGAAAATCGAGAACTCCCATCAATAGTTAACCCCAAACAAGGATACCAAGTTTCAAACCGATCTGATAATAAATGTGCCCTGTATGGCGTGCCAAAGGAATATATTGATGCCTGACTAAACCAAGTTTAATGGTTGTTGCCAACGGCAAACAAGCATACCATGTTTCAAAGCAATCCGATCATAAATGTGCCCTGTAGGGTATGCCAAAGGAAAATATTGAGGTCTGACTAAACTAAGTTCAAAGAACGTTGCCATCGGCAATATTTTTTTACAGAAATGGAAGAAAATCGATAGCTCCCATATAGAGGTTACCCCAAACAAGCATACCAAGTTTCAAAGCGATCTGTGTGGTGTGTCAAAGGAAACTGTGTACATACATATACACTCCAACGGACGAGAAGTGATGGCACTTTATCAAGTTGAGCTAAAAATATACACTAATCCCACTGCTTTATGATTATGAAAACAGTTGTCCAGAAACTAGAAACCAAAGTCTGAATTATCTGTATTGCTAGGTTTTCACAATAAAGTTCCTTAAAAAATTCAGAATTTAGGCTTCATTTACCTAAAATATACTTAGAACGATTAGTTGTCTTTGTCTTGAAGTGGGTCATTTCAATCTAAAAAGTGAGTCAATTCGGCCTGAAATTAGGCCGAATTGACCCCCAAAACTTTTTTTTATTAAGCCCCCCCAAAAATAATGGTTAGGTTCCGGTTTCCCGACCGACCCTTGTTTTACGTCCCGACCCTAACGATTTTGTTTATTGAAATTGAAAAAGAAACAAATAAAAACACACAAACGTCACCTTTTACAACAGTGACACAAATAGTGCCGGGTGGTTTTTTTTGGTATACCTATTTTTAAATATATAATCAGTACCATGTTCAAAACTGTCATCGGCAAATTAAATCATACTTGGTAATTGTATACCGAAGCTGTTTTAACTCCATTGCGCAAATTTCAACTTGTTAATTTTACAAGAAGTGAATTTACTTCACTGGTGCGGATTACTGTAGGTTTAAATTTGGGTATAAAAGTTCCCTTTCTGTCATCCTGTCTAACCCTGCAGACGGTGGGACTTTTCTTTGTTACTTTTCATTCCAAACTGTTCAAGTGGTTTGTTTTGACAATATAACAACAACATGATTTTGGAGGGCATTATGGTTAATTAGCGGCCCTGCAGCAATGATGAACAGCCCAAGGGTTTATTAAAGGTCTGAGACGAAGTTGAGAGCCGTTAATAAGCCCAAGGGCTGTTCATCATTGCTGCAGCGCCGCTAATGAATCATGATGCCTGACAGCAATCATGTTATTACTATTATTACCACTCCCTGTTACAGCTAATCTAAAAATAGCCGGGCTGCTAATGGCTATTTATACCATTATCGCCTGCAGGCCGGCTCCATCGAATGACGTCACTGAAATTATGGAGTTTTAACGGGTCTCCAAACTTACTTTAATCGACTAGTAACTTATAGATTGAGTGGTAATAATCACCATTAATACGAAAATGATAAAACATTGTTTACCTCTAATTTGTCAGAAACAAGTTGAGGGGAAAAGCCACAACCACATGTACAGTACGTGCCAAGTGTATTACGTCTCAAACACCCAATGCGGTGGTCGTTTTTTAAAAAATCACCGGCAGACACCGTGTCACACAGTGTAATTATGAATGAATAAATCACCGTGTCCATACCGCGTTCAAGGGTGAAAAAGATTAGTGACTTTTTTTTACACTGGAATTCTCGATTACCAATAAAACAATGTGCTCCCGTAACTCTTTTGAAGTGCCGCCGGAGATAAAACAAACTTGAAAAATAAAACATAAAATTAAAAGACACGTGGATATTGTTTCTGACACCCTTCCCTCCACCGAAAGACGCCATTGTGACCCATTTGCAAACGCCGTGGGTAACGCATGTAAACTAGATTTCTGATCATATTGTGGGTTTCAGAAATCGGCTTTTGAGCGAGTTTGTGGGCCGGTTGAGTCTCGTCAGCATTTAAAAAAAAATTTAAAAGATTTAAAAAAAAGCAATATTATTCAACCTCTAACGTGTGATCAGAATGAAAATACTCAGACTGTGATGGGTGGGGTTGTGTCATCCCCCCCCCCTCCCAAGAACCATAGGAATGAGGCCGGGACGACTACAGCCCTCCGTTGCCACAGAATTGATATGCCGCAGGGGGGGGGGGGGGGGGGCATTGCACAGTGATGACCAATGTAGAATATTGGAGGGGTAGGAATAACCCATACGTCCAGCCATTACGAGGCGATTCACAATGGGGCCACCTCATATAAAAGAATTTGCTTGTACACTTATTTGTTATCATGAGGTGTCCAGCAACCTGGCGGCTCATAGACAGCCTACCATGTGGCCTGTTATCTGAAAATTCGCTTGATGTTTCAACAAGCTTTTTGTCAAATCCCTCATTGGGTGGAGGGGGGAAGGGGCTTGTGTCAAAATCGGAAAGTGGTCGGAAAATTGACCATGGCGATGTTGAGAATGGAGGGTGGGGCCGGTGAACAAATTAATGGCGCCGATAGGGCGAGGGTAAGGTTTCCGCCAATGAATATAATAACCCCCCCCCCCCCCCAAACCATTAAATGACATGGTTGGAGGGGGGATGCTCAAGGGGGCAGCTCTCAAGAAATTAAGTTCTGGCATGATCTCAGAAGCTCGGCCGTATTTCCACCGGGTGGTGGGGGTGAAATGTGACGTTTCAAGAAAACGTTTTACCCGAGGTTGTCAAATGTCGACGTGTCTCCGATATTACGGTCCCGTCCCTTAGATCATTTTTTCGGAGCCACCTTAAATAGGGCCTATTGATTTTAGTTGACATTTTATGTTTAGACAAAGAGTTATTATTATTATTTAGGATCTAGACATGGAAGTGCTCATTTACATGAAGGGTCTACCATAAAGTGGCGAAAAGAAAGACAGTGGGGCAAATAGGGACACTCGCAGTTCGCCGAGGGAACGGCACCGTGGTACCAACTCGTCTCATCTCGCCTGTCTTTTGTTTCTATTTCTGCCTTTTAATGGCTACAGATTGTTGGGATTTAAACAGAAAAAAATCTCCACGGTGCACTTTTTTCCCTCACACCGCCAGAATCACATTTCAAAACTGCAGTTGAGAAACGAGTCAAACCCAGAGCCCAGGTTGATTTAATAAATAGATTTTCGGTGGGTAAACTTACCAAATGCATAAATAATATTTAGGTAGGCTAGTCTGGGTTAGACAACAGAATGCGTACACAGTTTTCGTACCAGTCAAAGAAAACATCGACTCTGGGTTAGCGATTTGTTTTATTTCAAGCATTTTCAATTTATTTATATTTTCTTCATGTGACAAAATATCGAGAGAATATAACCACGTGTGAATTATTTTGTGAACTGCGAGTTGACAGAAGCACATACTCTTATTATTATTACATACTCAAAGCGTCACGGTTGAACACTGGGTCACAACAATACCCATGTATAAAGCCTTTGTTTTCTCAAATTTAATTAACTACTGTTTTCATGGAACAAAGATTTGATCTTCATAATCCTTTTCATGCCACGCCACGGTGTTAAAAAATCAACACCGTGTGACACCGGCTGAAAAAAGCGATTTTCACTCAGCACGGGGGCGGGTGATTGGGACGTAATACACTTGGCACGTACTGTACTGCATTACACAAAGGTTGCGTAGTGAGTCACATTGAACATTTGACCAGTCGCATTCCTGATATTTAAAACTGGAGATTTTTTTCTTGGGGAAACTCCATGGGATTCCCTGTAGTTTTACACTTGCACTTCAAAATGATTGGCTGTTTGCACACGGTGAAGTCATGATAGAATCTTGCCTTCAAAATAGTGTCCACGCAAGTGTTTGATACAAGACTGACGCAAGGTACATTGTATTCAAATAAACAAAAGCAAGCCATTTGTGCTTCCTATGCCAAGATAAATAGGATGATACTTAACCAGTCCATTACCACAATCACTAAAAATGTCAATTTATTTCATGTGCCGAGGTGTGCTAATTTTAACACTTCTCGTGATAAAGTGAGACTTGCGAACGCACACTTCACTTCAGAATCTGAGGACAGCCGATGATAATATTATCGACACCTCCGAGTCAGTTTCATTTTGAAGTTTCGGAATTTCACCCAAAATGTCTGCTGCACTGAATCGAATCCTAGTCAAAACGTCCCAAAACCAAAATGTCCCATAATGTTTTGGTCAAAACGTCCCCAAAAATTAGTCCAAACGTCCCCAACAGTTGGTCAAAACGCCCCCAATAGTTGGTCAAAACGTCCCCTTTGTTGTTTCTTGGCTGCAGCCACTGAAATAACTTGCGATGTTATTTTAAAACAAATTTATTGTTTTACAAAACATTAATTAAAATAACCAAGCTTCTGTCAGGCCGATGTTTATGCATGCCTCCCCTAACTTCGCGAGTGCCTTATGAACAGAAAACACTTATCAATACCAGTGATGGGGAAATGGAAATTTGGTGCCCAGGGTTAATTCTGTCATGGACATCCTTTCAAAAGTGTTGGGATACTGATGCCAAAGGCAGGCACGAGCGCTGATGCGGTGGGAGTTATTACTTCAAGAATCACGCAGTCAAAAATACAACCGTTGGTCAAGTGCAGAGCTCCATTCACGATACAACCCCCTTCTTAACCTTTAGCACGGGGGTCAGAAACTGTGGGGAAAACACTTATCAATACCAGTGGTGGGGAAATGGAAATTTGGAGCCCAGGGTTAATTCTGTCATGGACATCCTTTCAAAAGTGTTGGGAAACTGATGCCAAAGGCAGGCACGAGCGCTGATGGGGTGGGACGCAAGTTTTTGACTGCGTGATTAATCAAGTTATTATTTCAAGAATCATGCAGTCAAAATACAACCGTTGGTCAAGTGCAGAGCCGTATTTTAATTTTTGTTTAGCACGTCCTTTGAAAGACGTACCAAGCTCAAGGACTCGGGGAGGGGGCAGGCCTAACCCATTTTTAAAGGGCCTATTAGCAACAAGATATGGAATGCATCGCTTGGTATTTCTCAGTAAATAATTGCAAAGTAATTCTAACATATGGCTTACACTACTACATATAAACAGCATGACACAACTTGAAATTATTTTGCAAGTATTTAAGGAAAAGCACCGCCCAGTTTTGCATAATTAACTCAGTTTTTTTTGCCAATCTTGCGAATGCTTAAAAGGGTCACTCACTAGAATTTATGTTGATCACAATTTAATGAAATAATTTCACCGAATTTTAAAGCACACACGTACAGTCAACTCATTAATTTGACCATCCCAGTTTTTAACACTATCTTTGACATGAACCAATGAAACAATTGTATAGGGATCAAAGAACGCATAGAACAATAGACTACTATTATATGACAATCACATGGCTCGTGAAATAGCCAATCGGAATCAACGCGATGAAACGTTTAATTAAATTATTGAGAAAAAGTTGTGACAAATGGGTGTATCGATAATTTTTTTCTGGTTTGTTTAGGGAGTTTATGGGGTGCTGGT
Source organism: Pictodentalium vernedei (assembly GCA_031216915.1). Classification (NCBI taxonomy): domain Eukaryota; kingdom Metazoa; phylum Mollusca; class Scaphopoda; order Dentaliida; family Dentaliidae; genus Pictodentalium; species Pictodentalium vernedei. Next base: position 319,149,591 of record CM062294.1, read on the forward strand.
CAAAACGTCCCCAAATTCTCGTCAAAACGTCCCCAACTGTTGGTCAAAACGTCCCCAAATATTTTTTCCCAAAACTATTACCTATTTGAACTATATTTACCCCCAAACCCTCAAGTGTTTCGACTGTTGTCATATTTTTGTCAGTTACCATAAGTAAAACCCTGTCCCTAACTTGATAAAACCCGCAGAAAATTAGGACACGTTTTGGCAAAAATGTCCCCAACACTTGGTCAAAACGTCCCCAACACTTGGTCAAAACGTTGACGCGCAGAAACTTTCCATTCATTCGAGTACAGTACCATATCTTTTTGACAAGCCGACTTTACTTCACAGATAATTGGATGTGTCACAGATAATTGGATGTGTCAGATCTTAATACGATTACACTGCTGCAATCGGCAGCTGTCAAACTGGTGTTTATTTTTACATGGGTGGATATTTTTGAGTGAGTTATGTTAAAACACTACTCAAATGATGCTGTGAACCATTAGCGCCCCCTCAAAATATCCAATATCTGCCCATGTTTTGAGGTGTTTTTCTATTTATCTGAGATCGAAATAAAAGTGGAGGGAGAGGGAGGATCAATCCAATCCATTATTCATTGTCACAAGATGGGGCTTGGCTGTTTTCATAAAATAGTTGATGGTTTGAGGGAATATTGTATTGGGGATGTTTTGACCAATGTCACAGGTCACGCTTTCTCATGCTCCTCCTAACCCCTGCGAGTGTTAGGTTATCCGACGGACAGTTCCCCAACTCTCTCACCTTTCCACCAGCTTCTCTTTTGTAAAATCTGGTGGAATAGTCAAAATAGTTGATGGTTTGAGAGGAAATTACATTGGCGATGTTTTGACCAACGCTTGGGGACGTTTTAACCAACCTTTGGTGATGTTTTGACCAACACTTGGGGACATTTTGACCAGCACTTGGGGACATTTTGACTAATGCTTGGGGATGTTTTGACCAACACTTGGGAATGTTTTGACCAATTTATTTTGGGGGACATTTTGGTTTGGGGACGTTTTGACCAGCACCTGAGTTTATGCAGCGTTATCTAGTAATACAATTATAAAAACATAAACTGATTTTTCCAGCTTGTAGGAATATTTAGATGATTTTTTCCCTGGATGAAATTCAATTTGCAAAAGGACTAAAAAATATAATTGGTTTATGTCACCGATATTGTAAGTGGGAGTGGCCTGTTACTTTATTTATTCTGTCCAAATTTGTCATTTGTCAATTCAGAATAATTGCGGGATAATTCTGGCTTGGTGGAAACACATCGCAGTTTGTGTGAATATTAGTTACAATGGAAGTCACCAAAGTATTCAAAGTAACACTGGCTTACAGTAACAAAAACAGGAGATTGAACGTTGATATGTTCAACTATCGCATTTCTCAGATGACAAAGGCATGTGGAAAAATTTTTGGGACCTGCAAAAGAAAATTCTTAACAGACTCAAAGATAGTGAATTAATAGTAGAGCTACACAACACCGAATCCTTAATAGAAAAACAAAAGTACCAGAAAATTAATTACCATATACATATGCCCATGTTTCTAAGTAAAATACAGAGCAGAATTCTTGTAGTTATGCACAATTCCTTGTCATCTTCCAATTCGAGGTTATCGGGAGGATGTGGGGGGGGGGGGGGGAGGGGTCTGACTCCAGTACCTAGTGCCAGTGCACACACTCAAACCAAGAAGATTATTGACCCTCGCTTCCGACCCTCATGGATCCATAAGCAAGTAAATTATTCGGGTCTCAAGGGATTTCAATCCCACATCGTCCCAATTAGGGGATGTTTTGACCAGCACCCACTGCATCACGAATAAAGAATCTGCTGATAAACTGTCGTTTTGGGCGTAATTTTGCAATTCAGACTCAACAGAATATCAAAGCAGTATATTTCAGTCACAGCTGTTGGAAGAATTTGGTCCTAAAAATTAACTTGAAGCACATATTCAAGGGAAAAAAAAAATATCACGACCTACGGACCCTATTTTTTTCTGCCACGTAACCGGAACCAAACCATCAATTTTTTTTGGCCTTATTATTGAGGTTCTAGTGTAGTCATAATTAGACCCATCATAACAATCTCATAATCAAAATGGCCTTATTTGGGGGTGCTGGTCAAATGGCCCCTCGCCAAAACGGCCCCAGGAATAGTTGGTCAAAACGTCCCCACTTTTGGTCAAAACAGCCCCACCCATTGGTCAAAACGGCCCCAAGTAGATAATATGATATCACAGACCAGATTGGGGCCATTTTTGACCAATCTGTGGGGGCGTTTTATCCTCTCGAGTTGGTTATAATGGCACCACTTTTGGTCAAAACGGCCCCAGTGATTGGTCAAAGCGGCCCCACTCATTGGTCAAAATGGCCCCAAGTTGATAATATGATATCACAGACCAGATTGGGGCCGTTTTGACCAATCTGTAGGGACGTTTTCTCCTCTCGAGTTGGTTATAACGGCCCCAGTTTTGGTCAAAAAGTCCCCACTAGTTGGTCAAAATGACCCCAGTGATTGGTCAAAACAGCCCCAGTATTTGGTCAAATGCCCCATGTTGATACTATGATATTATTGACCAGAGTGGGGCCGTTTTGACCAATCCGTGGGGACGTTTTATCCTCTCGAGTTGGACATAACAGCCCCAGTTTTGGTCAAAACGTCCCCACTAGTTGGTCAAAACGGTCACATTCATTGGTCAAAACGGCTCCAGCAATTGGTCAAAACAGCCCCAGTATTTGGTCAAATGCCCCATGTTGATACTAAGATATTATTTACCAGAGTGGGGACATTTTGAGCAATCCGTGGGGACATTTTGTCCTCTCGAGTTGGTCATAATGCCCCCCCCCCCCCCCCCCCCCTTATCTTTTCAAAATGTCCCAATGCATTGTTCAAAACATCACAATTAAATTTCCGCCAGTTTTACCATAACATTTCTTGTTTGCACACTCTACGAATAAAGTTTCACCGGTTTCAGAAAGGTTTCTTGCTTTTACTTGCTAGGGGCGGTACGTCTAACACCCCCCTCCCCCCCCCCACTTATGTCAACAATGCCGACCCCCCTATTTGAACAGCAGCAAATGTACTTCCAATAGTGTCGTCTTGTTATCTGGTTGAATAGAATGGATGCTGGGAGGAGAGAGTCTGAGGGAGAGGTGGGGTGGTTATGATAACCGCGACAAACCAAAGAGTTTTTATTATCTTAGAAAAGCCAAAATGTCGTGCCAACAAGCCAGTTGAATAACAGTAACGACTGAAATGTGAAAGAATAAACAACTAGTTAGAAAGAGAACTTTGAATATCACTTAAGAGGCTGTCCAGACGATTCGGCACCTATATTTTGGACGACTCAGCACTTGAGTTTGGACGATTCGGCATTTGACTTGGATGATTCGGCACTGCCCTCATAAAGAAAAACAATGACAGTCATTGGTTGAAAGTCCACTAGGGTGTAGGTGGTAATTAATGTTGTTGTTTTTATTTTGTTTTGACAAAGCTTTAAGTGGTGGTAGGTAGCAGATTTTAAGTGTTGTTTTGGTCAGTTGATACAGGAAGGTCGGCATGTCTTTAATATCGGTTTTGCCATGATTTTTAATCACGCTTATCATGAGAATTTGATTTATTTATTTATTTATTGGTGTTTAAGGTCACATACTTATGCACAATGGCTAATCGTGACCGTGACAGTTTTACGGGTGGAGGAAGCCGGAGTACCCGGAGAGAACCACCGAGCAACGACGAGCAGCTGTCAGCTCTCCAACATCGTAACTCTGAACTCTGCACCGCAGCACAGGCAGGGTTAGATTGGTTGAAGACATGCGCACCATCGACGTGCAGTACGCCTCAATACACAGCGTCATCGTGCCCCCGTGTAGGCAATCGGGGTGAAGTGTCTTGCCCAAGGACACAACGCGGTTGCCGCAGGTGGGATTCGAACCGAGGACCTCTCGGCTTGCAGCCTGCACCTCTACCAACTGAGCCACCGCGCCCCGAGAATTTGATTACAGCTTGCAGTTGTTGGTTCTAATTTGGATGTTGTTTTTGATTTTTATTCATGCTGATCTGAGTTCCATTTGTGCCAGTGTTGTTCAATTCTTTAGAAGTTATTATGATTTTAATTCACGCTATATTCAGTTGGCCATTTCTTTAATTATGGGTTCACTGACCAAGACTCCTATAAAAATGGTCAACTTCTACAAAGCTTCACCATTTCAACAATGTCTTCCGATATATGTATCCAATGCAACTTAGCAGTTTGCCCAAGACAAGAGGGGTTACAATGCGACAGTTGTAACCGTTGGCAGCACAAGAAATGTGGAACTGGTATCACACAACAGCAGTACAGAGAGGCTAATAGACAACAAATTGACATTCAGTGGTCATGCACACAATGTCTTGAGCAAAATCAGGTACCGGTACGTGTATTAATTTCAAGTATTAAATAAAAATAATTTCGTGTTTTATTTCAGAGGCCTTCCATTGGGTCCTATTTTACCAGTAAAGGAGAACTTGTTAAGCTTGTCTGTTACAATTATCATAGGGTTTGGTACTTTTGAAATAAATAATGTTTAAATTACCTCGATAAATGCACAGGAGGAGGGCGGGAACGATTTTGCTTATAATAAGTGCCCCTTAAAAAAATTATCAACAAGCTATCATAAGCTATGTTTTTGAGACAAATGAACATAATAAAATTTTAATGGCAATTTTTATTAATAACGTTGCCGCTTTTGGCCGCTACGTTGGCTGAAGGCTTAAACTGTTTGGTAAGTAGCAGCCACAGAATTCTACACAAACAATGTTTTTAAAAATAGTTCTTTTTCTTATCTTTTTCAGACAACTGACAGTACGGCTCAGGCTGTATCAGTCAATGCAACGTTTGTGATAGACCACTCGTTTGGCACCGACCTAGAAACAACAAATCAAACCAGAGAATCCTTCAATATCGTCGAACCGTTTGATATTCCACCTCCGGCCAACGAGGAATCTCTGGTTGAAAGGAATGACATCATAATAACATCAGATGATTGCATCGCAGAGCACCACATTTTATTTTTCTTCCAGGCAAAAAACTAAATTAATTCTTTTCTTTTTATTGTAGGTGAACAGAAGCAAATTATTTGTTTTACTTCTCTTTCAGCCAGTTCACTAAGTCCTATTCAGTACCTCCTCGTGGTGTGAACCGGTAATTGGAATCATTCATATTTTCAATAATTTCTGACTGATCCCGAACAGGCAAAAAACATGATATTCATCTGTAGATATACTGTCTCATATATTTCATTCGTACATTACAAATATATTAATTTTGTAATGAATGAAAACAATATATAAAACAGTATATCTATTGATGCCGAATCGAAATACCCCAAGTGCCGAATCGTCCAACCCCAAGTGCTGAATGGTCCAAGCCGGGTGCCAAATCGTCCAAGCCAGGTGCCGAATCATCCAAGTGCAGAATCATCCGCCATTCCTTAACAGTGTAGCCATTTTTATCACTTACATTGCTTTTTGCCGTCGAAGTGGCCAATTGACTAATTCCTGTGGTAGCGGTGTCATTTTTACCAATCACCTGGGCTGTTTTGACCAAAAATTGGGGCCGTTTTGGCAAGGGGTTGTTTTGACCAGCACCCTTATTTGGAGTAATTCTGGGTAATTCCAGTGTTTAGGAGGACCTATGGAAACTGGAAAATTCTGTGTGGAAATTCAAAGAAAAGACAAGTGTCCCTGATTGTCCAAAAAAATTCAATTCAATTATTGACAGCACACTGCCTCTTATAAGTTATAAATACTTGTGGGTGGACCACAATGCCTCACAAGGTACAGAGTTCTTAAGAATTTGTTGTGCCCTACATGTATGGCAGCTTTTGATCTGAAAACTCTCTACTTGTATACTATAAATATGTTACAAAGAAAACACTAACTCATGAGGATTTGTATACTGATCACCACCCATAAATCCATAACGATCTGTTGCATGCACTACTGAGCCATTCATTGTTCTATCAATTGGGTAATCTGCATCATCTTCACTCTCTGATTCTGGTGATGACAAAAAACTGTCATCAACTTTTGCATCAGCCATTACAAAATTAGCATTCATTTACCATAAAATGTCCATGTGTGTTGAAATGCCTGCGAGCAATTTTTCCAATTCATTTAAATGAAAAATAAAATTGTTAGTTTCAGACTGGATATGGAAACATCATTCGAAATGAGGTGACAGCACTTGCATTCCAGATTCATTTTTCTTCTTCAAACAAGAAAAAGATGCACAGTCGTGTCATTTTGTATTTATTACACACTAATTTTCATACCACTGGTGATACCAAGATATTGTTTTGTTTAAAAAACCTCACAGTGAAGTTACATATTATGAATCATAATTCATGTCAGGCCCGAAGAGATAGACTTTAGTTAACAGAAAAACATCCATGGAAATTTTCAGTAGATGAATCGAGAACAAGAACACCTCAACACACACTAATATCAGTGGTGTACATGAACGCACACATGTACATGTGTAATGGTACCGTTCACCTTCTCACTAGACTAGATCCATTGCTACAGAACACAGGAACTTCAATACAACAGGCCCTGAGGCAGTGAGAGTTCTTTCGGTCAACATCATTTGGACACTACTCTGTTACAGTAATAGTAATTTTGTTTCCATTTTTTGGTTATTTCTCCTGAAGAAAAAAACAAATTTCGTGTAAATAATTAACCAGAATGTAACATAAAGGGAGTTCTTTTCAACTGGCATGAGAAGATATCACAGGCTCGATAGGAATAAATACACCTCCCATTTTCAATCAATCATGCCCAACATTATTCCCCGGAAGTAAATTAACATCAATGTACTAGTACATGCGCATTCACTGTTAATGCAAGCCGGATCGATTTTCCGGGGTGGAAAAAATGTGTCGAAGAAAGCTTCATTGGCTTTGATTTTACGAAATCAGCAGTCTTTGATTAATTTGTTACCCAGTTAAAATATTATCAATCTTTTATTTGCAATAAAAGTTTTCACTTTATCTTATAGCACCTGTCAAACAGACAGAAGCGCGCTCTAGTTCCTACCAAACCATATCACTTTTCTTGCCACTTGTCCATCCAACTGAGGAAATAAATCTCAACGGTCGTGTAATATGCCTTGACATTCTACCCGGTTAGTGCAACAAATCAAAAGATAGGTGATGCCATCAAATGGAAATCGCCATTCGAAATTATCAACACTGAAAGTTTAATTTATTATTTCTTTAAATGTGACATCATAAAAATAGTGCCATTAGTGATTAATATCGATGCGCGGACTCTATTTGGCATTGAGTTTTGAGTTCATAAATATAGGTTTTATTTACATTCTATTTTTTTAAAGACTTTTATCGAGTGCATTTGAATATTTCCGATACGAAGAATCCACCGAACAAGCTAGTTTGTTGCTCGTAACAATGAGATTTTAACCAGCGAGTTTTATTTCACGCCTTGACGGAATATCCGAAGACGGAAAGATGTCCACCATGATGAGTAGCAAACCTCAACGTGAAAATCCGAGAAAGCGAATGAATGCCGGTGGCAGGTTAGCATTTGTATTTACAAGTCAAATGCATGGGATCTCGTCCGTCGATCGCATTTAAATCGGCACATTATTGCTGTTGCGTTAATCAAATGAGGTTTATTTTCTCCCAATCAGTGAAAAGTGAAACGTCACTCGTAATGACTACTACTAACTAATGTTGATAAACCGAGCATGTTGTGCATTTGTCTTTGGCATCAATCATTCATGTACATGTACCAGGTGAACACTGACTGCTTTAGCCCAGTGGTGTTTTTTGTTGTTTATTTTATTGCAATACATTCAGTTTGATGCTGAATATTCGTAACATGATATTCAGAATTACAAGGCATATCCCCCTAAAATTCATGCAAAGTCGAAGGGAACCAGACTACCCGACCCAAAACAGCCCACCCAGAGACAACCTGTCCCAGCTGATATTTTTCGGCAGATGGTCTTGTGTATTGATTAACAGGCTTGCTATTCATGGAGGCCATTGATGTTGATTGAGCCTTTGAGGAGTCATCCAACTGGGGCTGCACGGTGTACCGGTAGAGATTTTAGTCACATGACTTTATCTGTTGTCAGAACATAAACAATTCAATTTTTTGCACTATAAAACTGAAAATAAAAAACATCCTCCAACCCTATAGATGTGTATTTGTTGATTAGGTATTTTTTAATAATGTGTGTGTCACAGGAGTGCCACACGTGTAGACAAATTTGAGGAGGGCAAATTTTTACACGCCTTGATTTTCTGGAATGCCAGACCTGTTTGGGACTACCTTTAAAATCTATTATCATTTCGTCCCATGAGTTCCAATGTGGTCTCTGTGTCTACTGGCACAGAGAACACATTGGAACTCCGGGGATGATTTGCCAATGTTGCATTGATTCGCAATAATTCATGACGCATTCTGTGTTGCATTTCGATACATTTTGAGTGTAGAAGACAGTCACATAAGAATTGAATGCAACATTTTGAATAATGAGATGTGTCTGCCAATTTTTCCACTATGTAGCTGAATGTAGTACTATTTTTCAGTCACAATATTAATACCTTGAAGTGAATATAACCAAAATAGCAAGTTTTTGCATTAAAACTTTCAGGTGCAATTGCACTCCCAAGCAATCTGAGGAGTTGAACTATTTTGCACTCCTTGATTTGTCCCCCTGTTTTTCAAGTCTGCTGTTTTCGGTGCGCTTCACTTATGCAAGTTTCTGCGCGAGATGACATCATGTACCATCAAAACCTTGTTATAGCTGATAGTGCTGTGCAGTATACCAAATTTTTGGTATTACAGGGATACTGAAAAACGTACCGAAACCAAATCAAAATATCGCTCTTTTGAAGTTGTTTCGGTATTTATATTTTTCTGAGAAATTGACAAAGTCAACTCATCAAGGTGGATCGTAAATCTAAAAGCATGTGTGCCACATATTTTGATCGAATTGATAAGAAAACATGCAAATGTGAACTTTGTAAGCAACAGGTAGCAGCAGACGCTGCCAAACACGTCGGAGAAAGAATAAAAATGCGACGGCAGAAATACGAAAAATGGCAAGTTGTTAACTGGGTACTTCTGTTTCTGAAGAAATACAGCCTGGTCCCAGTGTTCCCTACATTAGGCTGATTCAATTTATTTTCGGGGGGTTACTGTGCGATTTATTCACAGGGCATTAGAGGTCAGGTGGATGGTTGACAATTGGTTGAAATTAATCAGGGTTTCTGCCAGACCGGTTGCGGGTCCGACGGCCGGGCCTATTCCACCTGCCGATCATACTATGATCAGTAAAAAAAGCTGGTGGTTAAAATGTCGAGTACAATGCTGTATCGTAGCGACACTCAGGATCCTTTGTTTCCACGTAATATAGGCATAATTATGTTGTATACTATTACTGGCCTCAACCTGATACTTTATAACCCCCAGATGAGAAGGGGAAACAAAGTTCAAATCCTAAACGTCACCTATACAATTTTGGACTCAAATTGTTGTGTTTGGACCGAAATCTCTGGCTTTTATTTCGGGCGATAAATGATGTTATTGCACATGCATGAAGCCACACATCCGCATCATGGTTCTTTTCGAATATTTCGCTCTCTCAGTCTCTGCATTTCCAATTATTTACGTTGGCACATATTGGGTTGTATAAAAAAAATTGAGGTCAGGCGTCCCAGTCACAGTCAGGATTTGTGGATTTTGTGTTGTTTTAGGTTTGTATTTTTATGAAACCTCCGACCAGATGTAGTATTGTGTGTCCCGTGTGAATTTAGAGAATTGTAGGAGGAAAAAATAATATTTTCCACTTCAATTATTCAGTATTTTAGCGACCAAAGGCCACCAGAGAGCACCAAAAATCAAAATTTACCAGGGGGGAGTCCCCCTGCCCTCCCCCCCCCCGACCCCTCGCTATACACATGTGCGGCAGATGCCTTTGGCCTTTCTTTAACTACCGGACCCACAAATTTTCCCCCTTGCGATAATCCTGAATTAATCCACTGGTATTGACAATGTAATACATTGACAACTTGACATACAAATGGTAATATCGCTTCTCAACGATTTTTTATAGCATTTCTTTCAATTCAGCATTGCTATTTTAAGTTGCAGATACATGTACTTTTTAACAACTGATCATTTTATTAAAATACAAGCCCCCAAACTGAATACTCGATCATCTGCTTTATATTCTTTTGAACAAATAATTTACACTGCACACCAGTGCACACTGGAAAAACGTGATTGACCTCAATTTTAAGACACATTAAAAACAATGTATGGAAGCCAACAGGCGACATCAGATTTAGGATTATCGAAGTTCACTTGATCGATCGAGGTGCAGCAGATGCTTTGAAAATGATTTGGAATTGGTGCTATTAGTAAATCATCTATTTGTACATTTTTTCTCAAGGAAAATGAAAATGTATTCTAATTTATAATGGAAAATCATGGATTCTCTGGAATTTTCAGAAACATGTATGCAGCCCGGAACCAGAAGTGAAGTTAACTAGTGAAAACTGGTAGAGTGATTCCGCTCACAATACCCTTTTACTACTACTAGATGAATGTCATTTACATGTTTTTCAAGGATGAACCCAAACAATGAAAGGTGGATGACACCATGTTATTGAAGCATTGCAAGATTGGCATTGACTGCACAATGCTTTCACAACTGGGATTATCACAGAGAGATTAATTACAGTTGCATTACTTCAATTTACTTGCATATTCGATTGGATCTTGAACACTGGATTCACTGGACTGACCAGGACAGTGGACATTAATCTTGTTGCCACTTTGAAAGATAAGGAGGGAAGGACTGACCAAGAGTGTTACAACTAGTGAAAACTTACTGAAATGCTTTGAAGGTGAAGAACACATGTTTCTTCTACCTAATTCAGTGGGGGAGTGGCATGGTACGAAAGACATAGAGGCGAACTGATTAGCTTGGCAAGTTATTTAATGAATCACTCGATTCAGTGTGATGATTCAAGTTCATGAGATGTCGGCGCTGAGCCTGTTAAGTTACTATGTGGGAAATTGGGTCAGTTTGTGACTAATTTCAGTGTTCTGTGCATATACCGTACCGAAACCGAGGTATTTACCTGAAAAATACCGACACCGAACCTGAAATTTCAGTACCACACAGCTCTCATGGTTGACCTCTCTGATCATTGGGCAAGACAACAGTGCAAGTAGCAAATGTCTGCGGACAGAATTTTCATGTTTATGGAAGCTTTAGAGTTTTCAATGAATTTTTTTGCCCCAAAAAACAATTTTTAAAAATATGCTACATCCGGAATAATGAACTTGGGCATCTCCTCTAACCTCCCAAATAATTATTTTTTCGTTTGTTTCAGCCACTTCACATGGAAATTGAGTTGAAAATAGTGGAGCCATACATTTTCAGCGCTTAATTTCCAAGTTTTCCAATCCGGGCATGATGACGTCGTGACAACACTGGGATTCTCCCATACAATGGCGCGTAAAGTGGGTCAAGTTTCAGTTGTTTTTATTTCAGTTTTCATCAGTTAAAAACATGGTTATTTCACAAAATTACATTTAGCCCTTTACCCAATGCAGACGATTTCAAAATTATTTTAAATATCATTTTTTCAAATTTTAAAAAAATTTCAACAAAACCATATCATGTGATCCCCCAGGCCTGTCATTCTGAAAAATGCAGGAGGGCAAAAAATTGCACTCCCCAATCAGCTTAGGAGAGCAATTAGCTTTACACAGCATTTTAAGTATCCAGTTGAAGGAACTCATTGAAACTGAAACCAACAGACTACATCAGTGATTTTATTAACTTTACTGAGGTAAAGCGAAATCTCTTAGACATCTAGATGTCTCACTCAACAACCGAACACACACTTGACAAGACCTGTGTGTGTACCCAGACCTGTTGTCCAAGAAAGTCATACGCCCCCCAAGGGGGGTTGAAGGTGGTAGTGGTAGGCGTATGACTTTCTTGGACAACAGGTCTGCTGGAATCTACAGTCACATCCTGGTGCAAGTGACAGGATAGTAGTAATGGTAGTATATTATAGTGTCAATATTCCTTGAATAATTACCCCTCAAACTGTGATGTCAGTTGTTGAACTTGAAACTGACAGAAAAAAAAATATTGCTGTGACCCATTTTGCTTCAAATGATTGCAACTGTGTTTGGGTATGGTTGCAGCCATTACCTTTTACCACTAAACCACTTTCAAAATGAAAATACGTGATGTGACTTCGAAGTTAAATTACATTTTTGCTTTACAACAAAAATTTAATGTGAGCATAATACATGTAATCTCAAGCATCCCAGACCAAAATATTTAGGAGGGCAATTTTTCGCTCTCCTTAATTCTTTCAGGAGGGCAGTAAGGAGAGCTAAAAAATCGCTCTCCTGAAATTTCTAAGCCTGATCCCCTCGGAACGAGCTCGACAAGCTCGTTCCAACGAGGGGTCACATTATATGGTTTTGTTGAAATTTTTTGGAAAATAATATTTTTTCAACTTTTGAATTTGCATATTATGCGGGCGGATGCGGCCGATTCGTTGGGTAAAAGGTTAAAGGATTTATTAGAGGTGAGCCGATTATCGGTATCGGTTATCGGATCGGACCGATAAGTGCATTATCGGCCTGATATCGATTTTATATCGGCAAATTTGATCCTTCTGGTCAATATTTGCAACCAATATTTTTCAAGAGCAAATGAAAATAGTCACACAATGTAAGTTTTTTCACCGTTTTTTACGTAACCAACTTGGATGGAAAAAAAAAAAAAACGTGCACCTAACGTTTTGTAAAGTTAAAAACCGGTGGAAACAATGTGCTAACAAGTTAAAAAAAAACAATGGTACTTACTGCTTTGAAGCATCAAACATAAAAACTTGCATGGAAAAAAATGAAACTGCACCCAATCATGAAATAATAATAAAAAGCCCTTCATGATCGATCATCGAAGTGTTCGTGGAACATCCGAGAAACACATTTTTAACCCAGCTTCAGTGTGTTCATCTAATTCAGTTAATGATGATGAAAACAAGTGCTAACACCCAAACGAACTTGGCCCTTAGACCAACTCGACCAAAAGAAAGCCAGCATGTAACAAAGTCTATCCGGCAAAAAATTATGCCCACACGAGGACAAGGTGGACCTGTTAGAGAACTCTGTCCAAAACGAAATAATCGAAATTCCCTCATGCGTAGGACGCTAATTAGTGAAGCAAGTCGAAGTTATTGTTCACAGTTTACACCCCTCAAAAGTGATTTCAACAATTTATGTTTCCAGAAGTTAGGTCATAAGTCAGATCAGAGGCTGAAGCGCGCCCATTCGCTTCCGCTTCAACAATAGTGACTAAAGCAAATGGTGCACATCTTCCAGCTGATGCACCAGCTTCTTTGGAGAGCTGACAGCTGCTCGCCGTTGCTGGGTGGTTCTCTCCGGCTTCCTCCACCTGTAAAACTGTCACCGACATGATATGACCCTGGCTGTTAATGTGTCATTATGTCATGAAAACATGTCTTTTTTTTCAGCTGCAGCTGTGCACATGTCCGGGTTGTGTTTCTGACACAGTGCCAAATTTACCCATTTTAATAAATAATATTCTTCCAATAACGGTTAGATTATATGAAAACGTTCAAAACAAGCCATAAATTTAATAGTGATATAGTTCCGTTTCACCTGTTTCGCGTCTTGATGAAATATGTATGCGTAAATAAAGGGGGTTGACCTGCTGCATAATGCGCCGAGCACGATGTGAAGTATGGAAGCCAACGCTGGACACCAGATTCAATATTAATGACGCCCCATTTTATCAGCAGGAACAGTTAGGCCTAAATTATGTATTTCTTTTCAGCTTAAGTTTGGATAGCACCCAAGTACCGGTAAGGCTAAAGGACTGAACTTGGCCTGCAGTTTCCCAATCACATGTGTAAATCTTTCTCCCTCAAGCTCACTGTTGATCTGGCTGCAAAGGCACCAGGTCAGTGGAAGCAGCTGCCACCACCTTCAGCCGATGGGGGCGAGTGGGTGAAAGCCTGAAAGGATTGCCCTTTTTCAAATTATGCAAAAATGTTTTTTTTTTTAAAAAGGAGGCTGCTGTACATTGGGTATCTACAAATGAAAATAATTTTCAGGGTGTTCACATGAGCCTTTTTCTCTGAATCGGTGATGGAACAGCTGAGTATGCATCTTTACTCAGTTTGGTTACCACATGAAATTATTTTGACCTTGTCATAATGACAGGGTCATAATAATTCCATGTGGCTATCAAACTTCATAAAGATGCATTCCAACTCAAATGGATGATTCAGCCCTAGAAATTTGCCACAGCAATTGGCAATGCCCTGGAAAGAGTGTGGCAGAATGCCATGCCTCTTTCCACCGCATTGCCGATTGCCGTATAATTCAACTTCAAGGGCTGCAATAATGGGGGGGGGTGGGGGTTGCATTTCCAGATTCCACATGTACTACAGCTGCCCTTATACTCTGTCTCAAACCCCCCCCCCCCCCAAAAAAAAAAGAGGCTGACGCAGTTGTACATGGGTATCCGCAAATGAAAATAATGTATTTGCGAGGTATTCACTTTAACCTTGGGGGGGGGGGGGGGGGACAGTTACATGTACAGATGCCGCATGTGCTACAGCTGTCCTTATACCCCCAATGCACTCTCCCCCCCCCCCCCCCCACACACACACCTAAAAAAAAGAAAGAAAGAGAGCTGTAGTGCATTGGGTATCTGCAAATGCAAAGCAAATGAACATAATTTTAAAGGTATTCACATGGACGTCTTCTCTGAATCAGTGATGAAAACACACTGCAATTGGCAGTGCTGTGGAAAGAGTTATGGCAGACAGGCAGAACGCCATGACCCTTTCCACCGCATTACCGATTGCCATATATCAAGGGTTGCAATGGGTGTCGGTCCGATTGGGAGGTGGGGCAATTTGTATTGCTTTTCCAGATGCCACATGTGCTACAGCTGCCCTTATACCCCGACACAACCACCTCCTCACCCCAAACCCTCACAAACACTGAAAAGAGGCTTATGCTGTATAGTGCATTGGGTATCTGCAAATACAATGCAAATGAAAATAATTTGCGAGGTATTCACACAAAAATTTTCTCTGAACCTGTGTGTGATGGAATAACAGGGTCAAAATAATTTGATGTGGTCACAGTCATCACACAACTTGTTTCCACAAGTAGGGTACTGTAATTTTGATAAATATACATTGGTGGTGTGCTTTGCTTGCAGGGTGCCGTGGGGGGGGGGGTTGTAAAGCTTAGCTAACTTACTAACTTAACTAAGGAACAATGCATCCCGACTTACATGTATGAATGGAGGAACGATTTTGTGAGTAACCGCCAAAGGCGTACAAGCCATTTTGTGTGGGGTGGGGGAATTGGAAGATCTTTCGGGTATCATCGAGATGCGTAACGGTAGTTTGAGTGTGGGGGGGGGGGGGGGGGGGGGGGTTAGAGGATCTTGCCCGAAAAATGATTTTGCGGGTATCATCGAAACGCGTAACGCTAGTTTGAGTATGGTCAGGTGTGCTGAACCTCCCGTCACCACACACACACACACACTGGCACACACTAGCGGAGTTCGAAGAGCCTCCCCGAGAAAATATAGAAAAATTTAATGGTCTGAGACCTGTTCTAGCTGCCTTTCCGACCTTATAATTGAGGAGGATATTGGTCACTTTTTGGGTATACCTGGCTGAATCGGGTCGACAAGTTTCTTGTGGTAAAGGCCTAAAGTTGCAAAGGGCGCAATCCGGATTTGCCTGAAAAATTATATATTTTTCCCAGGCTAGGGGAGGGGTCCGAACGGCACACCTGAAACAAAAGATGAGCGAGTTATTGATGAAACATCGGGTGCTTCTGTGGGAAAACTGGAGAATATTTCGATTCCTGTCAACACGTTTATGATTGCGGATTTATCGGTTATCGGATCTGATCAGCTGATATGAAAAATAAAAATATCGGTTATTGGCTTTTTCCGATAATCCACATATCGGCTCACCTCTAGGATTTATATCATTGCTACAAAAATAAACAGCCTTCAAATTGAAGTTGGTAGAAATGATAATTCGGTGCAGATTTGGACTTGGGTGCATTGTACTTGAAGCTGAACTTGATTGAAGTGAGAATGGACTGGAGTGGAGGATGCTATTCGCTTGACTTTTCTTAACTGATATTTATTTGCCTTTTCATTATGTATGCCCTCCTATTTTGTGCACCCCATTTACTACCGGTACATGTACTAGGGAGGGTTGTATGGTAGGCATAGCCAATACCAGTGCAGTCGTATTTTCTCCAGACGAGGTGTTAGTCTAAAGGTGTTCTGCTACTTCTGGCAAATTGTTCCCAGGTGAGATGTTTGGTGCTTGTTCCTTGTACGTATCCCACGTTGCCAGTGAACTGCTTTTTGGGGGTGGGGGTGGGGGGGGGCATCAGTCAGGAGTTTCCCGTCAAGGGAGGTTACCCTTCCCACAGGGGTAGGGCTGGGGAATTCCTCCCTGAACAATCCACAATAAAGGAGGCAGTTTCTTCAGTGAAGGGGTTGAATCTCCCTAATACTAATAGTAAGAGCAGCTCTAATCGCATCCCCTCGGTGGCACTACCCCTGAACATTCCCCTCTTTCAAATTTATGCCTTTTTGTGATCTGGGTATCAGTCAGTCACTGCCCGATAAGGTGCTCCTTTCTGTGTCAAGTCTGACTGGCTGTGTGGCTGAACTCCTTCCAACACTGCGCATTTTTAAAAATTTTTTAACCCTTTGAATAGATTTTTAGACTTATTTTGACGTTTGCGTGCAGGTTTTCATGTATTTTTTTTCCTTTCTTCCAAGTGTAGATTTACCTTGTAGCATATGTCCATGCTTTCTATTGTATGTAAACATGCATCTTACGGCTACGTTGTATTCTTTAACCCTTTTCCTGCTCAATTACTTCAATTTTGGACTTCTTTTGTTTACAGGTTTGGATTTTTGTGCTTTTAACAGAATGTTTTTCTTCTTTGCATATTGCTGTGGGGGTTCACAATAACATTTAACTCTTTTCCAGGGTATTTTGTCTTAATTTTAACCCTTTGAATCAAATTTTGGACTTATTTTGATGTTTGTGTGCAGGTTTTGATGTTTTTAGCTCATCTTGACAAAGTCAAGCTGAGCTAATCTAATCGCTTCCCGTCCGTCCTCCGTCAACACCATGTTTTGGTCTTCTCCTCCAAAGCCACTGGGCCAATTCAAGTGAAAGTTTGTGTGAGTGATGGTCCCAAAGGGGCATTTCATTTTTGTTCAACTCAGTATGCCCGGCCCTATAGGGAGGGAGTGGGGGAAAATGCTCCAAAATATTTTTAAAATCTTCTTCTCAAGAACCAGTGTGTGCAATGACTTGATATTTGCTATGGAGCTTCCATATGAGGTGTAGAATCTAGTTTGTTCAAACGAAGTTCGTAAAGTAATATTTGGCTTTGTAATAGGAGGGGTAAGATTTTTGGCCCCGCCCAAAATTTCTATTTTCTGAACCGATGGTCCGGTATGAACCAAATTTGGTTTGTGGTAGTATTGGGTCATAAGTACTTAATCCATGCAAAAAAACAAAATTCCCGCATCCCCATGGGAACCCTGGGAGCTAAAAATAGAAATATTTTCAAACGCCCATATTTCCCAAACCCCACGGAACAGAGAGCTTTTATTTGGTATGAAGTATCCTTATGACCAGTAGAATTGAATGGTAAAAAAAAATTGCCATCGGTTGTGTTAGGGTGTTCTGTAATGGGCATCGAAAAAATGCTGAGTCAGCATATTTGCAAAAATTTAAAAAAATCTTTTCTCCAGAACCAATCATCAGAATCTTTTGATATTTGGTATACAGCATTCATAGGGGGGTCAGATAAAAGTTTGTTCAAATAAAGCTCATTGGTTCATATTTGGGCTCTCTACAGGAGCCCGAAGTTTTAACATAGGGTAATATGGGGAATATTCTTTAAAAATCTTCTTCTTCAGAACCACCAGTCAGAATCTTTTAATATTTGGTATACATCATTGTTATGAGGGTCAGATTCTAGATTGTTCAAACCAAGTCCCTAGGTTAATATTTGGGCTTCCTACGGAAGCCCAAATTTTATCTTTGTTCAATATGGAGGGAAATTTAAAAAAATCTTCTTCTTCAAATCCATCAGTCAGAATGCTTTGATATTTGGTATGCAACATCTCTATGGGGGTCAGATTCAAGTTTGTTCAAATCAAATCCCTAGGTATATATTTGGGCTCACTATGGTAGCCCAAATTTTTACTTAGTGCAATATGAGAAAATTTCTTTAAAAATCTTCTTCTTCAGATCCACCAGTCGGAATGCTTTTATATTTGGTATACAACATCTCTAGGGGGGTCAGATTCCAGGTTGTTCAATTCGAGTGCCTAGGTTAATATTTGGGCTCCATATGGGAACATGAAATTTAACTTAGTACAATATGAGGGAATTTCCAGGCCTGGCATTCTGAAAAATGCAGGAGGGCAAAATATCGCTCTCCTCAATCAGCTTAGGAGAGCAATTAGCTTTACACAGCATTTTAAGTATCCAGTTGAACGAACTCATTGAAACTGAAACCAACAGACTACATCAGTGATTTTATTAACTTTACTAAGGTAAAGCGAAATCTCTTAGACATCTCACTCAACAACCGAACACACACTTGACAAGACCTGTGTGTATACTCAGACCTGTTGTCCAAGAAAGTCATACGCCTACTACTACCACCTTCAACCCCTCTTGGGGGGTTGAAGGTGGTAGTGGTAGGCGTATGACTTTCTTGGACAACAGGTCTGCTTGAATCTACAGTCACGTCCTGGTGCAAGTGCTTCAAGTGACAGGATACTAGTAATGGTAATATATTATAGTGTCAATATTCCTTGAATAATTACCCCTCAAACTGTGATGTCCGTTGTTGAACTTGAAACTGACAGAAAAAAAAGTATTGCTGTGACCCATTTTGCTTCAAATGATTGCAACTGTGTTTGGGTATGGTTGCAGGAATTACCTTTTACCACTAAACCACTTTCAAAATGAAATTACGTGATGTTATGTGACTTCGAAGTTAAATTGCATTTTTGCTTTACAACAAAAATTTAATGTGAGCATAATACATGTAATCTCAATCATCCCAGACCAAAATATTTAGGAGGGCAATTTTTCGCTCTCCTTAATTCTTTCAGGAGGGCAGTAAGGAGAGCTAAAAAATCGCTCTCCTGAAATTGCCAAGCCTGAATTTCTTCAAAAATCTTCTTCTTCAGATTCACTTGTCAGAATGCTTTCACATTTGGTATACAACATCTCTAGGGGGGTCAGATTCAAGTTTGTTCAAATTGGATCCATAGGTCAATATTGGGGCTCGCTATGGTAGTCCAAATTTGAACTTAGTGCAATTCGAAGAAATTTCTTTACAATTTCTCTTCTTCAGATCCAACAGTCAGAATGCTTTCATATTCGGTACACAACATCCCTAGGGAAGTCAGATTTAACTGTGTTCAAATCAAGAGCCTGGGTTAATATTTGGGCTCTCTATGGGAGCAGGAATTGGCCATTTTGCTGAAGAATTAAAAATTTTGTATTCAGTACCCTCTAGAGGTACTAAGATTAATCCACATAGGTTGTATCAAGGGGCTTCATAGGGGAGCTCTGCATTTTACTTATGATCAACTGAAGAAAAGGCATGATGCTCAGATTATTTTTGTCACTCCTGAGGGACTCAAGGATGGACAGTGTAGCCTATGGAGATGGCTTGCTTAATGTAGACTCATTCTTGGACTCTGTTTAAATTGTGTTCTGTACAAGATGAGCGCTTCAGGCCCCGTGGGGCCTCTTGTTTTACTTTTATGTGCAGGTTTTGAGGTTTGTCTTTCTATTCTTCCAAGTGGTAACTTACCTTGTAGCATATTGCCATGGTTCCTATTTTATGTTAGGATGCTTCTTATTTTATGTTAGGATGCTTCTTGGGGCTATTATTATATTATTTAACCCTTTAGCTGCTTATTTACTTTAATTTTGGACTTTTGTGTGCAGGTTTTGTACTTTTGTGTGCAGGTTTTGATATTTTTTTTTAAGTGAAGTATTACCTCTCTGGCATATTGCCATGGTGGTTACTGTAACATTTTCAGGGTATTTTTCAAAATTTTAACCCTTTGAAACAAATGTGATACTTTTATGTGCAGGTTTTGAGGTTTGTCTTTCTGTTCTTCCAAGTGGATATTTTTCAAGTAGACTTTCCCATCACTGGCATATTGCCATTGTGGTTACTGTGACGGGGTATTTTTCTCAATTTTAACCCCTTGAAACAAATATGATACTTTTTTTTACTTTTATGTGCAGGTTTTGAGGTTTGTCTTTCATTTCTTCCAAGTGGTGACTTACCTTGTAGCATATTGCCATGGTTCCTATTTTATGTTAGGATGCTTCTTGGGCTATTTTTATATTATTTAACCCTTCAGCTGCTTATTTACTTTAATTTTGTTCTTTTCTTTGCAGGTTTGTACTTTTGTGTGCAGGTTTTGATATTTTTTTTAAGTGGAGTTTTATCTCACTGGCATATTGCCACACCGGTTATTGTAATATTTTCAGGGTATTTTTCTAAATTTTAACCCTTTGAAACAAATGTGATACTTTTTTTACTTTTATGTGCAGGTTTCGAGGTTTGTCTTTCTTTTTTTCAAAGTGGAGACTTACCTTGTAGCATATTGCCATGGTTCCTATTTTATGTTAGCATGCTTCTTAGGGGTTATTATTATATTATTTAACCCTTTAGCTGCTTATTTTCTTTAATTTTGGACTTTTGTGTGCAAGTTTTGAACTTTTTTTTTTTTCTCCAGCCACCTCTTTGCATTGGCCACCTGTTGGTGAGCCACGGGGTACTGATACCCCCTCTAGTTGGGTTCATCCTTGACAAACAAGTAAAATAACTTGTTTTATGACATTCATCTAGTTGAAATTATAGAGAATTTTGAGTGGAACCACTCTATCAGTGTTCACTTATGGTTCCTGGCTTCATACACGTTTCTGAAAATTCCAGAGAATCCACAATTTTCCATGATAAATTAGGATAATTTTTCATTTTCCATGAGAAAAAAATGTACAAATTGATGATTTACTAAAAGCAACAAATCATTTAATTTTCAAAGCATTCGCTGTGCCTTAATTGATCAAATGAACTTCTATAATGCTAAATCTGATGTCACCTGTTGGCTTCCATACATTGTTTTTTAATGTGCTTTAAAATTTAGGTCAATCACATCTTTCCGGTGTGCACTGGTGTGCGGTATAAATTATTTATTCAAAAGAATATGAAGCAGATTGGGTATTAAAGTTTGGGGGGCTTCACAACGGGCATTACTCTGATAGCACCCATAAATAGTTTTCCAAAATTAAAAAAATCTTCACCAGAACCATCAATTAGAATCTTCTGATATTTGGTATACAACATCTCTAGGGTGGTCAGATTCAAGTTTGTTCAAATCAAGTCCATAGATTAATATTTGGGCTCCCTATGGGAGCCAGAATTTTTATTTAGTGCAACATGGGGAAATTTTTTGAAAAATTTTCTTCTTCAGATCCACCAGTCTAGAGTGGTTTCATATTTGGTATACAACATCTGTAAGAGGGTCAGATTCAAGTTTGTTCAAATTGGGTCTCTGGGTTCATATTTGGGCTCTCTATGGGAGCCCAAAGTTTAACTTAGTGCAATATGAGGAAAGTTCTTTATTTCAGATCCACCAGTCAGAATCCTTCCATATTTGGCACACAACATATCTAGGGGGTCAGATTCAAGTTTGTTCAAATCAGGTCCCTGGGTTAATATGTGGGCTCTCTATTGGATCCTTTCATATTTGGTACACAGCATCTCGAGATGGGTCAGTTTCAGGTATGTTCAAATTTGTAACCTGTGTAAATATTTGGGCTCCCTGTGGGAGCCTGTATATGAGCTTGGTGAAATATGAGGAACTTTTTAAAAATCTTTAGACCCTGCAGTCAGAATGCTTTCATATTTGGTATACAGCATCTCTAGAGGGATTAGATTCAAATTTGTTTTGATATTTGGGCTCCTTTTGGGAGTCCGAATTTTAACTTGGTGGAATATGAGAAAATTTCTTTAAAAATCTTCTTCAGATCCACTGGTCAGTCAGAATTGTGGTGTTGATGAACCATGTCTAACTGAATGTGATCCCAAATATACTTCTTTGAACCACTTGGTCAGGTGAGCGATTAAGGCCCCTTGGGGCCTCTTGTTTATTTCTTTCTCTGATGTATTCGCAGCGTCTGCTGCTACATGTCACTTAAAAAGTTTACATTTGTACGTTTTTTTATCACTTCGATCAAATATGCCACCCACAGGCTTTTAGATTTACGATCCACCTTTATGAGTTGAATTTCTGTCAATTTTTGCAGAAAAATATAAATACCGAAAGCCTCGATATTTTGATTTGGTTTCAGTACGGTTTTTGGTATCCCTGTAATACCGAAACCGTACCAAATAATTGGTATACCGCACAGCGCTACACCATAGCTTTATCTTTTATGGAAGCCATCGCTGAAATGCTTCAAAGGTAATATACACAATGTCATAAGCAAGTTCCTGCGATTTCTTGTTGTTTTTGGATTTTTTTTATATCAAGCCGACATTCATCAATTGAGTGAACACTGTTGTCTCTCAATTTCCGGGGTAGCAGAATCAAGTGAAACTGATAATGCATGGTCAGTGCCGTCCCTTGTGACAGTCCGAGTGTTTACAAGTTCACCAGTACAAAACGAAGGCTATCGTATTTTTGCGACCGTTCTGCAAGAGTTTCCACTTTCAACGCACTATTATCCCTGAGAATTTAACATCGCTAGACACACATATTCATTCTGATCGGCAAAATTTGATGAGATCAAACAACTAGGAATCACGCAAGAGTTATTTTAATAAAAAACATCTTAAATCTAGGTGACAAATGGTTGAGAACTCAATAATTAGCTTAACTTGACACAGTCAAGATAAGCTATTGCCATCACGCGTGCTCTAGTTTGTTAGTCTGTGAGTCTGTTCACATTTTCCTTTAGCACGGGCTACACCCCGCAGTTCTTGTCTTTGTATGTCACAAAATTTCATATGCAGGTTTGGGGTCATGTCTAGATGAGAACGTTCCCTTTTGGTCACGATCGGGCAACCGGTATGGCTGCCTGAGCCCAAAACCCGAAAACCATTAGCACAGTCTACAGGTCGTATTTATGAAGGGATTTCATTGTAACTTGGTAGGATGCCTCTGTATAATGCCTAGATGAGAACATCCCCTTTTGGGCATGATCTATCGACCATCATGGCTGCCGAAGCCTGAAACCAAAAGACTTTTAGCACAGTCTGCAGGTCATGTTTAATATGGAGGGATTTCATTGTAACTTGGTAGGATGACTCATTATGATGTCTAGATGAGAATTTCCCCATTTGGGCGTGGCCTGCCAACCGTGACGTCTGCCCGAGCCCAAAACCCGAAAACCTTTAGCACAGTCTACGGGTCATATTTATTGAGGAATTTCATTGTAACTTGGTGGGTTGACTTCATACATTGTCTAGATGAGAAAGTCCCCTTTTGGTCCTGATTGGGCAACTGTGATGGCTACAGGGGCCCGAAGCCCAAAAATCTTTAGCACAGTCTAAAGGCCATATTGATGAAGGGATTTCATTTTAACTTGGTAGGATGACTCCAAATAATGTCTAGATGAGAACGTCCCATTTTGATCGTGATCATTCAGCCTTGATGGGTGCTGGAGCCCAAAAACCTTTAGCATAGGCAAAAGGTCATATTTATGGAAGGATTTCATTGTAACCTGTTAGGTTGACTCCATATAATGCCTAGATGATGACATCCCCTTTTGGTCGTGATTGGTCAACTGTGATGGCCACAGGTGCCCGAAGCCCAAAAACCTTGAGCACAGTCTACAGGTCATATTGATGAAGGGATTTCATTGTAACTTCGTAGGATCACTCCAGATGATGCCCAGATGAGATTGTCCCCTTTGGTTGCGATTGTTCAGTCATGATGGCTGCCTGAGCCCGAAGCCCGAAAACCTTTAGCACAGCCTACAGGTCATATTTATGAAGGGATTTCATTGAAACTTGGTAGGTTGACTTCATATAATGTCAGATGAGAACGTCCCCTTTTGGACACGATTGGGCAACTGTGACGGCTACAGGGGCCCGAAGCCCGAAAACCTTTAGAACAGTCTGCAGGTCATAATTATGAAGGGATTTCATTGTAGCTTGGTAGGATGACTCCAAATATTGTCTAGATGAGAACAACCCCTTTTGGTCGCGATCATTCAGCCTTTATGGCTGCCTGAGCCCAAAAATCTTTAGCATAGTCTATAGGTCGTATTTATGGAAGGATTTCATTGTAACTTGTTAGGTTGACTCCATATAATGCCTAGATGATGACATCCCCTTTTGGTCGTGATTCGTCAACTGTGATAGCTACAGGTGCCCGAAGCCCGAAAATCTTGAGCACAGTCTACAGGTCATATTTATGAAGGGATTTCATTGTAACTTCGTAGGATCACTCCAGATGATGCCCAGATGAGAATGTCCCCTTTTGGTTGCGATCATTCAACCATTATTGCTGCTTGAGCCCGAAGCCCGAGTACCTTTAGCACAGTCTACAGGTCATATTTATGAAGGTATTTCATTGTAACTTGGTAGGTTTGACTTTATGTAATGTCTAGATGTGAACGTCCTCTTTTGGACATGATTGGGCAACTGTGACAGCTACAGGGGCCTGAAGCCCGAAAACCTTTAGAACAGTCTACAGGTCATAATTATGAAGGGATTTCATTGTAGCTTGGTAGGATGACTCCAGATAATGTCTAGATGAGAACTTCCCCTTTTGGACACGATTGGGCAACTGTGACAGCTACAGGGGCCCGAAGCCCGAAAACCTTTAGAACAGTCTACAGGTCATAATTATGAAGGGATTTCATTGTAGCTTGGTAGGATGACTCCAAATAATGTCTAGATGAGAACATCCCCTTTTGGTCACGATCATTCAGCCTTAATGGCTGCCCGAGCCCAAAAACCTTTAGCATAGCCTATAGGTTGTATTTATGGAAGGATTTCATTGTAACTTGTTAGGTTGACTCCATATAATGCCTAGATGATGACATCCCCTTTTGGTCGTGATTGGTCAACTGTGATGGCTACAGGTGCCCAAAGCCAGAAAATCTTGAGCACAGTCTACAGGTCATATTTATGAAGGGATTTCATTGTAACTTCGTAGGATCACTCCAGATGATGCGCAGATGAGAATGTCCCCTTTTGGTTGTGACCATTCAACCATGATGGCTGTCCAAGCCCAAAGCCCGAAAAGCTTTAGCACAGTCTTCAGTTCATATTTATGAAGGGATTTCATTGTAACTTGGTAGGTTGACTTCATATAATGTCTAGATGAGAACAGCCAGTTTTGGACACCATTAGGCAACTGTGACGGCTGCAGGGGCCTGAAGCCCGAAAACCTTTAGAACAGTCTACAGGTGATATTTATGAAGGGATTTCATTGTACCCTGGTAGGATGACTCCAAATAATGTCTATATGAGAATGTCCCCTTTTGGTCGCGATCATTCAGCCTTGATGGCTGCCGAGCCCAAAACCCCAAAATCTTTAGCATAGTCTATAGGTCATATTTATGGAAGGATTTCATTGTAACTTGTTAGGTTGACTCCATATAATGCCTAGATGGTGACATCCCCTTTTGGTCGTGATTGGTCAACTGTGATGGCTTCAGGGGCCCGAAGCCCAAAAACCTTGAGCACAGTCTACAGGTCATATTTATGAAGGGTTTTCATTGTAACTTGGTAGGTTGACTTCATATAATGTCTAGATGAGAACGTCCCCTTTGGACGCAATTGGGAATCTGACGGCTACAGGGGCCCGAAGCCCAAAAACCTTTAGCACAGTCTACAGGCCATATTTATGAGGGGATTTTAATGTAACTTGATAGGATGACTCGTTTTGGAATAATTTCACTGTAACTTGGTAACTTTTGTTGATATACGTTAACTGTGAGGGCCACATACATTAACTGTGAGGTCATATTAACCCACCCCTCAGCTCTTTAGTACAGTGTACACCTCATATTATTTTTTATCAAAAACATAGCATACAGGGAACAGAAATGAACATATTCCCAATTATCACAATTCTTGTCTGATTTCATAATCCTTTCATAAACATTGAACATTATCCTTTTTATCAAACACAACACACAAGTTAAGTGTTATAGCCCCCGTATTATATTGAGATTGATATATCCTTAGTAGATAATTATATGAGAAAGATATTTTTTTTTATTGCTGCATTTTCTGACTGGTCTAACTCTTTTGCACTCAGTGACCTTGTTTACATCTTTGTTACACTGATATATTGTACATATAGCTGTTGATTGTTTAATTGTTTAAATAGGTCAATGACCTTGTTTACTTGAACTTTAACAGAATTCCCCAGAAACTAATAGAACATTGCAGAAACTTCCTCTTCTGGGACATTCTATCTGGTTACTATATAAAGGTTTGTCAACAGAATTCAAAAAACTCATTCTTAGAAAGCCTTTCAAAAAGACTCACTTCAGTTATTTCCATTGGAGATTATTATTGTTTCAGAACAGTGCATTTATTATAGAAGCAGTGCTTCTTTGTGAATTTGGAGATTGATTCCAAAGGAGAATTTGGAGGAGAATCTATTAGTCTTGGAAAAGAGAATTTATACTTTCTGTGAAACAGAATATTATTTTGTGAAAAGCCAGGATTCTACTGGATTATTTGGAAATTACCTGTGGCGCCAATACTTCTTGGATTTTTTTATCCATTTGAATTTTACGGAGCATTTTGTTATATTTTATTGGAGACTGCTGAAATTTCTAAGTGAAAATTTTATTACAAATCTACGGGATACTGTTTCTGAAGAGACATTCTTGGATTTAATACTACATCTACCAGCTGGTAACTTTCTTCAGAAGATACTTCACCACTGGATTACTGGATTCTGTCAAACTGTACTTTGGACTAATTCAATAATTGATAAGTACCACTGTTTTTATTTTCTGTAAACCAATTAGTGTAAAAGATCTTTGTATCATTTTTTTTTTATATATATATTAATCCTTTTTAATTAAATTTCAGAATAGTTAAATTCATAGTTTTGTTGCTGATTCTCAGATTTCTTTCTGTTACCAATATCATTAATAATTCCACACCGTAACAGAAATTGGGGGCTCGTTGCCGAGATTGAATATAAGATAACGAGAAAACTTTATTTGCATATTGCAATTATTATTTGGCTCACTTTTAAAACATTTAAATTTTCTTAGAAAATTTCAGTATTATTATTTATATTCTGAGAACCAGCAAACCTTCTCATCATGGTATTTATTGTGACAGAATTTATTTCTGAATTTGAAGGCTCTCCTAGTTTGGCCCTTTTAGAATCTCTTAAGAAGGAGGATTTATTCCAACTTGCTCATTATCTAAAATTACCTGCCACCCCTGGTCTGAATAAACATAGACTTAAACAGCTCATTGTTAATCATTATATGGAAGAAGGTCTTTTGCCTCAGTCTGAAACTCCCCCCTCTGAACCACAACATACTGATGCCCTTGAACTCAAAAAGTTAGAATTAGAATTAAAAAAGTTAGAAATGCAACAAAAAATGAGGGAAATTGAAATTCAGGCTCAAAAAGAAAGGGAACAAATTCAGGCTCAAAAAGAAAGGGAACAAATTCAGGCTCAAAAAGAAAAAGAAGAAAGAGAAAATGAAATTAAATTAAAAGAATTAGAAGCTCAAAAAGAAAGGGAACAAATTCAGGCTCAAAAAGAAATGCACTTAAAAGAATTAGAAATTCAGGCCCAAAAGGAAATAAAAATAAAAGAATTAGAATCTCAACATCAAGGCTCAAATGTAATTTCTCCAAGTAGATTTGATGCAACTAAACATGTTAGGCTAGTTCCCCCCTTTCAAGAAAAAGAAGTTGATAAATATTTTTCACATTTTGAAAAAGTGGCAACAAGTTTAGAATGGCCAAGGGATGTCTGGACTTTGCTACTGCAAAGTGTTTTGAAAGGGAAGGCCCAAGAAATCTATTCAGCTCTATCTTCTGAGCAAAGCAACAATTATGACGCTGTTAAAGAGGCAATACTTAAGGCATATGAACTTGTTCCAGAGGCCTATAGGCAGAAATTCAGAAATTATTATAAAAACGAAAATCAAACTCATGTGGAATTTGCCAGAGAAAAGCAAAATTTATTTGACAGGTGGTGCCACTCAAAAGAAATAGGGAAAGATTTTACAAAATTAAAGGAAATGATGCTGATTGAGGAGTTCAAAGGAAAGATACATTCAGATATAAAGGCCCACCTGGATGAACAAAAAGTTGACACATTAAATAGAGCAGCAGTACTGGCAGATGACTATGCCTTAACTCATAAAATGAGTCGTAACGTCACAAATTTTTGGCCCCACAAGAATTCTTTCCAAAGTGGACCTAGACCAGCTTCAGATAAAACTCATCCTTCCAATCATCCTTCCCATCCTACAAACTTTTCACCACCTAAATTTAATCGGAAGCCTAATGAGAATAAGTCAACCAATGCCAGCCCTACACCATTACGACCCAACATTTCAGCTAAAACTTGTAATTATTGTAAGAAAGCAGGTCATTTATTATCTGATTGCTGGCTGTTAAAAAGGAAAAATGAGTCCTCTACTTCACAGAATGCACTAGCATGTGCTCCATGCCCTGAAAATTATGTTATAAAGCAAGACGCTTTAGAAAATTATAAGCCATTTATTTCTGAAGGCTTTGTTTCCCTTGATGGGGATAAGCACTGTTCCTTACCAATAAAAATACTGAGAGACACAGGGGCTACTCAGTCTTTAATGTTAGAAGGCATTTTGCCATTTTCTGAAGAAAGTGCTACAGGGGCACAAGTTCTAATATCAGGTATTGAGTCAAACTCTTTAAAGGTCCCACTTCATAAAATAAATTTAAGAAGTAGCTTAGTAAATGGGACTGTGACAGTAGGAATCAGACCTACTCTACCTGTAAAAGGTATTTCTTTATTATTGGGAAATGACTTAGCTGGTGACAAAGTCACTGTAGAACCTCAAGTGGTGGATAAGCCGAGCACAGATGAAAGTATTATTAATTTGAAGGAATGTTTTCCTTTTGCTTTTCCAGCATGTGCTGTGACTCGGTCCATGGCAAAGAAAGCTGAGGTTGATAACAACCTCAATTGTGTTGATTTAAACAGCAAAGCTGAGGATAAGAACAGTCACAGAATTACGGATTCTGAAGACCTTGATTTGTCTCAGACATTTCTGAGTCAGTGTGTTGACTCCTCCAGAAATTGTAAAGAGGCCACTACACCTGAGAGTGATAGGGGGACCTCCTTGAATGTCATTTCCCGGACTTCTTTAATTCAGGAACAGGAAAGT
The DNA here is from genome assembly GCA_031216915.1 of Pictodentalium vernedei. Classification (NCBI taxonomy): domain Eukaryota; kingdom Metazoa; phylum Mollusca; class Scaphopoda; order Dentaliida; family Dentaliidae; genus Pictodentalium; species Pictodentalium vernedei. Next base: position 319,179,172 of record CM062294.1, read on the forward strand.
GATCCTGACCTTGCAGAGCCACGTGAAAAGGCTCTAACACAGGCTGAAGCCCAAAACTCCCCTGTCTGTTATTTCAGAAAATCTGGTGTACTTATGAGGAAATGGCGACCACCAAAAGTACCCTCCAATAGTGATTGGGAGGTTATTTATCAAATAGTTGTCCCCACTAAATACCGGAATGAAATAATAAGCCTGGCTCATGAAAATCCAATGGCTGGACATTTGGGAATTAGGAAGACCTACTCTCGTATTCAGCAATGTTTTTACTGGCCCAAGCTTCGACAGGATGTTGTCGAATTTTGTAAAACCTGCCACATCTGTCAAATTGTAGGAAAACCCAACCAGAAGATTCCTCCTGCTCCCCTTCAACCAATCCCTGCTTTTGAGGAGCCATTTAGTAGAATTATTATTGATTGTGTTGGCCCTTTGCCTAGAACAAGATCTGGAAATGAATATCTTCTTACCATCATGTGTGCTTCTACACGATTTCCTGAGGCCATTCCTCTAAGAAATATTAAAACTAAGACTATAGTTAAGGCCTTGATAAAATTTTTCACGACTTTCGGTCTACCCAGGTCAGTGCAATCGGACCAAGGCTCAAATTTTATGTCAAACATTTTTCAGCAGGTGATGTATGAGCTCAAAATTAAGCAGTACACATCAAGTGCCTATCATCCCGAAAGTCAAGGAGCTCTAGAACGCTTTCATCAAACACTGAAGACCATGATAAAGGCCTATGTGGAGAATAATGAGAAGGATTGGGATGAAGGAGTACATCTCCTTTTATTTGCAGTCCGTGAAACTGTACAGGAATCTCTGGGGTTCAGCCCTTTTGAATTAGTGTTTGGACACTCAGTGAGGGGTCCACTCACTGCTTTGAAGGAGAAATGGCTCGAGGAAGAGCCACCTGAAATTTCTCTCCTGGACTATGTTTCCACTTTTAAGGAAAAATTGCACCAGGCCAGAGAAATGGCAAATAAACATTTACAGAAAGCCCAGAGTCATATGAAGACCTGGTATGATAAAAAGGCGAAATTTCGCACCTTTAAACCTGGGGACAAGGTGTTAGTATTATTCCCTTTAAAGGGCAATGCTTTACAAGCAAGATATTCAGGCCCTTATATTGTTAAGCACAAGATCAGTGATACTGATTATGTTGTTGAGACTCCCGATAGACTCAAAAATACTCAGCTGTGCCATATAAATATGTTGAAAACATATTATGAGAGAGAACCAAACTCTCTACCAGTCTCAACAGTCACCCACATGGATGAGCTGGAAAATCCTGTAGAGGATATTTATGAAGGCGGCGAAAATGTACCTCTGAAGTTACAGAACTCAGATGTCCTGAGAGATCTACAAAATAAAACAGATTATTTACTGCCTGACCAAAGAAAAGATTTAGTTGATTTAATTTTCAAATATCAACACTTATTTCCCGATGTGCCTAGTAGGACATCTGTTATTTTTCATGATGTTGATGTAGGAGAGGCAAATCCCATCAAACAGCATCCATATAGATTGAACCCTTTCAAAGCTGAGATCATGCGAAAGGAAATACAGTATATGCTGGACAATGATATCATAGAACCTAGCCATAGCAACTGGAGTTCGCCCTGTATACTCGTCCCAAAACCTGATGGCAGTTACCGATTTTGTACGGATTACCGAAAGGTGAACAGCCTCACCAAAACAGACAATTATCCAATTCCAAGAATTGATGACTGCATTGACAAACTTGGCCATGCTAAATTTGTGACAAAATTTGACTTGTTAAAGGGTTATTGGCAAGTCCCTTTAACAGAAAAAGCAAAAGAAATATCTGCTTTTGTTACCCCATTTGGGTTGTATCAATATAAAGTAACCCCTTTTGGCATGAAAAACTCTCCGGCAACGTTCCAGCGCATGGTTAACCACTTAATTGCAGACCTAGATCACAGTGAAGCTTATATTGATGATGTTATTATACACACAGATACAAATTGGGCTGATCATCTAAAGCATATACAAGAATTTTTTGACAAAGTGACCCAAGCCAACCTAACTATTAACTTGGTAAAATCAGAATTTGGCAAAGCAACTGTAAATTATTTAGGTCATGTTGTGGGGCAAGGGCAGGTGAGGCCGATTGCGGCTAAAGTTGATGCCATTGTAAATTTTCCAGTACCAAACTCTAAAAAAGAGCTCATGAGATTCTTAGGCATGGCTGGATATTATAGAAAATTTTGTTTAAATTTTTCAGATGTTGTCTCCCCTTTGACCTGTTTATTGAGCAAAAGGGTTAAGTTTGTTTGGACTGAGGAATGTCAGAAATCCTTTAACAGAATAAAAACTTTATTAAATAATTCCCCTGTCCTGGCCAGTCCCAATTATGAAAAGCCCTTCAAATTATTCATAGATGCAAGTGACAATGGAGCAGGTGGGTATATTGCCCAGGAAGATTCCCAAGGTATTGATCACCCTGTATGTTATTTTTCCAGAAAATTTCTCAAACATCAAAAGAATTACTCTACAGTAGAAAAAGAAACTTTGGCTCTAATTTTGGCATTAACCCATTTTGATGTGTATCTAGGAACCGCCCAATGTCCAATTACAGTTTACACCGATCATAACCCCTTAACATTTATCAATAAAATGAAAAACAAGAATCAAAGATTATTGCGGTGGAGTTTAGCCCTTCAAGAATATAATTTAGAGATTAGGCATATTTCGGGAAGAGATAATGTTGTAGCTGATGCTCTTTCCAGAATATCCTAATTTAAAATGATATGATCGGTCCCTATTCACTTCAAGTGTATATATGTTTATTAAAAAAAAAAAAAAAAAAAAAAAAAAAAAATTGTGAAGATTATGGTGTGTGTGTATTGTAAACCAGTCAGAGTCTGCTAAAATTATGTAAAAAGTTTTCAGTACCTTCAAACTTTTTCTTTTAAGGCGGGGTGTGTTATAGCCCCCGTATTATATTGAGATTGATATATCCTTAGTAGATAATTATATGAGAAAGATATTTTTTTTTATTGCTGCATTTTCTGACTGGTCTAACTCTTTTGCACTCAGTGACCTTGTTTACATCTTTGTTACACTGATATATTGTACATATAGCTGTTGATTGTTTAATTGTTTAAATAGGTCAATGACCTTGTTTACTTGAACTTTAACAGAATTCCCCAGAAACTAATAGAACATTGCAGAAACTTCCTCTTCTGGGACATTCTATCTGGTTACTATATAAAGGTTTGTCAACAGAATTCAAAAAACTCATTCTTAGAAAGCCTTTCAAAAAGACTCACTTCAGTTATTTCCATTGGAGATTATTATTGTTTCAGAACAGTGCATTTATTATAGAAGCAGTGCTTCTTTGTGAATTTGGAGATTGATTCCAAAGGAGAATTTGGAGGAGAATCTATTAGTCTTGGAAAAGAGAATTTATACTTTCTGTGAAACAGAATATTATTTTGTGAAAAGCCAGGATTCTACTGGATTATTTGGAAATTACCTGTGGCGCCAATACTTCTTGGATTTTTTTATCCATTTGAATTTTACGGAGCATTTTGTTATATTTTATTGGAGACTGCTGAAATTTCTAAGTGAAAATTTTATTACAAATCTACGGGATACTGTTTCTGAAGAGACATTCTTGGATTTAATACTACATCTACCAGCTGGTAACTTTCTTCAGAAGATACTTCACCACTGGATTACTGGATTCTGTCAAACTGTACTTTGGACTAATTCAATAATTGATAAGTACCACTGTTTTTATTTTCTGTAAACCAATTAGTGTAAAAGATCTTTGTATCATTTTTTTTTTATATATATATTAATCCTTTTTAATTAAATTTCAGAATAGTTAAATTCATAGTTTTGTTGCTGATTCTCAGATTTCTTTCTGTTACCAATATCATTAATAATTCCACACCGTAACATAAGCTACAGTGTCATTGACACTCTCATTTTTAGCTCACCTGAGCGAAGCTCAAGGGGAGCTTTACTAATCACTTTCTGTCCGTCGTCCGGCGTCCGTCGTCGTCCGTCCGGCGTTAACTTTACATTATCGACTTCTCCTCCTAAACCACTAGCCCAATTTTATTCAAATGTTGGCTAAATGTTTATTACCTAATGCCAATTCAGATTTGTTCAAATGAAGTTGCCCCTCCTCCTGGGTGGTGCCACGCCCCCAAGGGGCACCAAAATCTTTGTAAATCTTCTTCTCATGAACCAGCAGTAGCAGTGACTTGATATTTGGTGTGCAGCTTCCTTTTGAGGTGTAGACTCAGATTTGTTCAAGAGAAGTTTGTGGGGCTATACTTGGCATCGTTATGAGAGGGGCAAAATTTTTTGCCCCGCCCAAAATTTCTATTTTCCAAACCGAGAGGCTGATTTGAACCAAATTTTATGTGAGGGCTTATTGGGTCATGAGTACTTGATTTATGCAAAAAAAATTTTTTCCGCAGCCCCGTGGGAACCGCAGGAGCTAAAAATAGAAAAAAATTAAAACGCCCATATCTCCAAAACTGCACGGCACTGAGAATTTTTATTTGGTGTGCAGCTTCCTTAGGACCAACAGAAAGGATTGGTAAAAAAAAATTGCCATCGGTTTTATCATAGGGTACAGTTTCGGGACTTTGAAAAAGTGCTGAGTCAGCACTTTTTAACACTGTAGGCAATGGGAAAAACATTAAAAAATCTTCTCCAGATCCAGCAGGCAGAATCTTTTGATATTTGGTATGCAACATTGTAGGGTGGATCTGATTCAAGTTTGTTCAAATCGGCCCCCTGGGTTCATATTTGGGCTCAGTATAGGAGCCCGATTTCGAACTTAGTGCATTTCAGGCAAATTTCTTAAAAAATCTTCTTCTCCAGAACCAGCAGGCAGAATCTTTTGATATTTGGCATGCAACATTGTGGGGTTGATCTGATTCAAGTTTGTTCAAATCGGCTCCCTAGATTCATATTTGGGCTCACTATAGGAGCTCGAATTCGAATTTAGTGCATTTCAGGCAAATTTCTTCAAAAATCTTCTTCTCCAGATCCAGCAGGCAGAATCTTTTGATATTTGGTATGCAACGTTGCGGGCTAGATCTGATTCAAGTTTGTTCAAATCGGCCCCCTGGATTCATATTTAGGCTTACTCTATACTATAGAAGCCCGAATTCGAACTTAGTGCATTTCAGGCAAATTTCTTAAAAAATCTTCTTCTCCAGATCCAGCATTCAGAATGTTTTCATATTTGGTAAGCAACATTGTGGGGTGGATCTGATTCAAGATTGTTCAAATCGGCCCCCTGGGTTAATATTTGGGCTCAGTATAGGAGCCCGATTTCAAACTTAGTGCATTTCAGGCAAATTTCTTAAAAAATCTTCTTCTCCAGATCCAGCAGGCAGAATCTTTTGATATTTGGTATGCAACATTGTAGGGTGGATCTGATTCAAGTTTGTTCAAATTGGCCCCCTGGGTTCATATTTGGGCTCAGTATAGGAGCCCGATTTCGAACTTAGTGCATTTAGGTAAATTTCTTAAAAAATCTTCTTCTCCAGATCCAGAAGGCAGAATCTTTTGATATTTGGTATGCAACATTGTGGGGTGGATCTGATTCAAGTTTGTTCAAATCGGCTTCCTAGATTCATATTTGGGCTCGCTATAGAAGCTCGAATTTGAACTTTGTGCATTTCATGCAAATTTCTTAAAAAATCTTCTTCTCCAGATCCAGCAGGCAGAATCTTTTCATATTTGGTAAGCAACATTGTGGGGTGGATCTGATTCAAGTTTGTTCAAATCGGCCCCCTGGGTTTATATTTGGGCTCAGTATAGGAGCCCAAATTTGAACTTAGTGCATTTCAAGCAAATTTATTAAAAAATCTTCTTCTCCAGATCCAGCAGGCAGAATCTTTTGATATTTGGTATGCAACATTGTGGGGTGGATCTGATTCAAGTTTGTTCAAATTGGCTTCCTAGATTCATATTTGGGCTCACTATAGAAGCTCGAATTCGAACTTAGTGCATTTCAGGCAAATTTCTTAAAAAATTTTCTTCTCCAGATCCAGCAGGCAGAATCTTTTGATATTTGGTATGCAACATTGTGGGATGGATCTGATGCAAATTTGTTTGAATCGGCTCCCTAGATTCATATTTGGGCTTCCTATAGAAGCTCGAATTCGAACTTGGTGCATTTCAGGCAAATTTCTTAAAAAATCATCTTCTGCAGATCCAGCAGGCAGAATCTTTTGATATTTGGTATGCAACATTGCGGGGTGGATCTGATTCAAGTTTGTTCAAATCGGCCAGCTGGATTCATATTTGGGCTCACTATAGAATCTCGAATTCAAACTTAGTGCATTTCGGGCAAATTTCTTCAAAAATCTTCTCCAGATCCAGCAGGCAGAATCTTTTGATATTTGGTATGCAACATTGCGGGGTGGATCTGATTCAAGTTTGTTCAAATCGGCCCCCTGGATTCATATTTGGGCTTAATATAGAAGCCCGAATTCGCACTTAGTGCAATTCGGGCAAATTTATTAAAAATCTTCTTCTCCAGATCCAGCAGGCAGAATCTTTTGATATTTGGTATGCAAAATGGTGGGGTGGATCTGATTCAAGTTTGTTCAAATCGGCTTCCTAGTTTCATATTTGGGCTCACTATAGAAGCTCGAATTCGAACTTAGTGCATTTCAGGCAAATTTCTTAAAAAATCTTCTTCTCCAGATCCAGCTTCAGAATCTTTTCATAATTGGTAAGCAGCATTGTGGGGTGGATCTGATTCAAGTTTGTTCAAATCGGCCCCCTGGGTTTATATTTGGGCTCCGTATAGGAGCCCAAATTTTAACTTAGTGCATTTCAGGCATATTTCTTAAAAAATCTTCTTCTCCAGATCCAGCAGGCAGAATCTTTTGATATTTGTTATGCAACATTGTGGGGTGGATCTGATTGTGATTCATGAACGTATTTATTTGTAAAGTTGATAGAATCTTAGACAAAATTTGCAGAAAAGATCTACTATAGAAGGGGTGGTATCCAGGGTGAACCGTTTACCCAAATCTAGCAGTACTAATGCATTATTCACACAAATCTCCGTTCAAATTTTATGACCCCTCATTGGAACACACGCATTCAGCTCATTCCAACAAAGGTCATATGCCATGTTTTCGAGACAAAGGAATAAAAATTTTAGTTATTCATGAAATTTTTAGGCAACTGTTGTCTGTTATTCACATTGCTTCATGAAATTTCAGTACTTTTAGAAGTTAGCTCAGTAATCAAGGGTTAATTCCCCTTAATTAAATGTCGCCTCTAAAAAACAACCACTTTGCATATCTTACCTTTTTACCAGCATAACTGCCAAAACTTGTCTGCATTCTTCGCAAAAATCGCTATTCAAATTTTAATTTTTGTCTCTTAAACATACATGTACTTATCGCTTGTAAATACCCCATTGGAATGAGCTTTTTGAGCTCATTCCAATGAGAGGTCGCACACCATGCTTTTTGAGTCAAAAAAGCAATTTTTTTAGTTATTCCAGAATTTCGTTCGTAAAACACAGCTTTATGACTTCACATTAAAATGAGCTCTCTAAGCTTGTTCCAATCAACATTCACGCACTATGTCTTTCACACAAAAAATAAAATTTTCCATTTATTCAGGAATTTTGTTTGCAAGAACACTCTTACCCCCCCCCCCCCCCCCCCCCCCCCCCCCCCCCCCCCCCCCCCCCCCCCGCCCACACACAAACACACACACACACACACACACAAACACAGACACACACATCTAAAAGTTCGTCAGCAAAAAAACAGTTACTTCAGTTTTTAAATGCATTATAGGAACAACTTGCCTAATCAAATTTAAATACTTTTGCATCATTCTGTATCTAGAACAAACCATTTACCATATCTTTACGCAAAATTCTCCAGCATCATTCACAAAAAAACACCATTATTTATATATTCACATTTCTGTCTTAAAAATATACCTGATCTTCCCATACCCCTATTGGAATAAGCTGTTTGAGCTTGTTCCAATGATGATAAAAAAACTAATATTTTGGAAAATTTGTGAAAATTTTTGTTTTCTTGCATGCAAATATATACATGTAGCACATGGAAGATATCCACAGTTGGGGAGAGATGTCCAAGTCTATCTCTTCACATTCCTTGTTTGTGCTTCATGCTAAACCAGTTTGTCTGCAGAGATAAATTTGCTTTATTAAAAATCATTGGAGATTGGCCACACACCAATGATTTTAAATAAAACTAATTTTAGGTAACAAATGTTGAACTTCAAACAAAATCTATCACTCAACCAGTTAATGTTGATGAGGCATGACATGGTGAAGGTGACCTAAAATACTTCTTAGAGTCACTTTGTCAGGTGAGCGATTAAGGCCACGTGGGGCCTCTTGTTTCTTGTGTTACCATCAGCGATGGCCGATCACAAACCCCGACTACTGATTGTCAACTGATGGGTGCTTATTGGTAGTGATAAACCTATAATCAGAATCGGCAATCAGAACTGGCCGGTTATGGGACATCGGCCGATTATGAGAACCGGTAGTTAAAAAACGGCAGTTTCCGGTTATTCTATATTTAACACTGACTATTAAAAATCTGTGTGATATCTGGCCATTTCAATAGAGTTTGCTCATTAAAAACATGTGAAGTGCATAGCAGAATATTTAGGGATTTGCAGAGCCGAGATATTACATAATTTACCATCTGCAATCAGTACAAGATCACCACCATTCAGTGCTCAAAATAACTTTTTTATCTTGAGTAGCAAAACGCTATTCAATTTTGAAAATTGCATAGCACTTTTGGAAAATTGCATCGCCTTTTTCTATCACTGACACAATTATATATATTATTATACTGACTATTAATATTAGCCAGATAACTGGAATACAAGGATTCAAGGAATGGGACTGGGACATGTCAAAAGTGGTCGTGAATAACTTAATGCCGCCATTATGCCGGGTGGTCCTTGGCAAGAGGTTTGCTGAGGAGGGGGGGGGGGAGGGGGCATTTAACCCTTCTTTTATTTTTATCGTTTTTGTTTTGATCACAGGTGTACTTGACATTGATACCGCATGTTTACATGTACTATTAAAACATATATGTCAGTGTTGTTTGTTGTTCTTTAAATTTCAAGGTAGTGGTGGTCGAGAGGATTAGCAGACTCTTCTCTCGAGCCAGAGGTGCTGGGTTCGATTCCCGGTTGGGAAAAGCGTCAACCCCACAACCACAGTACAGTTGATGCTGCCAGGGAGTGTTCAGAGAACACGAGGCGTCCGAGTACTCCAAACACTCTCTGGCAGCATCAACTGTGGGGTTGACGCTGTCACAGCGTACATGAATTTTCATTTATTTTTTTAATGAATGATGAATCGTGTATATTAAATGAAAATTCCTTAAGGTCTTACCAAAATGTGAGAAGCTTCATTGAGTGCGTGAATCCAAAGTACCTTTTAAGTAAGTCCGTAATTAAGAAGTCAACATCAGAGAGAACTCAAGAGAAATAGGCAAAGTATGAATTGCACGTGCTAAGAGTTTATCTCAAAGTCGTGAGATTCCGTTTCAGTTATTCGCGAAGCAAAGAGATGGCACCGGAATATTACGGAGAGGGTAAAAAATGAAGACCAGAGCAGTATCAGTTATAGGGTCGGTTATAAATTCAAAGCGCTCCCCCCTCTAAGATTTTTAGCTCAACTTTGGCGAAGCCAAATTTGAGCTTATGCCATGGCCCGTCGTCAGTCGTGCGTCTGGCCGTCTGTCTGTCTGCCCGTCAACAATTGGATGCGGCTCGGGCTAGAGGTCGTATTTATGAACCGATCTTTAGGAAACTTCTTGGGTACCTTTGTATGACTGTGGGACGAGAACGAGTGTTTTTGGGTGCGGTCCGAAATTCAAGATGGCTGCCAGCTGCCATTTTGTACCGACGATGCAGAAATCTGTTTTTTGTACAGAACTTCCATATGAAAGCTCTGATTTGAATAATTTTTTGTATGAATGTTTAGTACCATGGGATACATCACATATAATACGGTTTTTTTTCTCGTGCGTAAATTATGCAAATTAGACTAACTTTGATGTTTTTTGGTGTTACTTTCAGCACTGTAAGTGCAAATGCCAATACGGCTCGGGCTAGAGGCCGTATTTATGAACCGATCTTTACGAAACTTCTTGGGTACCTTTGTTATCACCGTGGGACGAGAACGAGTGTTTTGGGGTCTGGTCCGAAATTCAAGATGACCGATGGCAGCCATTTTGTACGAAATTTGGTGCAATCAGATTTTTGCACAGAACTTCCATATGAAAGCGCTGATTTGAATAATTTTTTGTGTGAATGTTTAGTACCATGGGATACATCACATATAATACGGGTTTTTTTCTCGTGCAGAAATTATGCAAATTAGATGAACTTTGATTTTTTCAGTGCTGCTTACACACAGTAAGTACACATGTCAATACGGCTCGGGCTAGAGTCTGTATTTATGAACCGATCTTCACGAAACGTCTAGGGTACCTTTGTTATCACCTTGGGACGAGAACGAGTGTTTCTGGGTGCGGTCCAAAATTCAAGATGGCTGCCAGTGGCCATTTTGTATCGAAATTAGGTCTAATCAGTTTTTTGTACACAACTTCTATACGGCTCAGGCTAGAGGCCGTATTTATGAACCGATCTTTACGAAACTTCTTGGGTACCTTTGTTATTATCGTGGGATAAGAACGAGTGTTTTTGGGTGTGGTCCGAAATTCAAGATGGCCACCAGCAGCCATTTTGTACCAAAATTAGTGCAATCAGTCTTTTGTACAGAACTTCTGTATGAAAGTTCTGATTTGAATAAATTTTTGTATGAATGTTTAGTAACATGGAATACATCACATATAGTACGGGTTTTTTTCTCGTGCAGAAATTATGCAAATTAGATGAACTTTGATTTATTCAGTGCTACTTATACTCTGTAAGTGCACATGTCAATACGGCTCGGGCTAGAGGCTGTATTTATGAACCGACCTTCACAAAACTTTTTGGGTACCTTTGTTATCACCTTGGGACGAGAACGAGTGTTTCTGGGCGCTGTCCAAAATTCAAGATGGCTGCCAGTGGCCATTTTGTACCGAAATTAGGTCCAATCAGTTTTTTGTCACAACTTCTACACAGCTCATATTTGTGAACTGATCTTCACGAAACTTCTTGGGTACCTTTGTTTTCACCTTGCGACAGGAATGAGTGTGTTTTGGGGTGCCTTTGTTATCACTGTGCTATGAGAACAAATATTTTGGGGTTCAGTCAGACCCACTCTTGGACTCAAAGATTTTTTCTAGTTTAGCATCTGGGAGCGCGGTGGCTCAGTAGGTAGAGGTGCAGGCTGCAAGCCGAGAGATCCTCGGTTCGAATCCCACCTGCGGCAACCGCGTTGTGTCCTTGGGCAAGACACTTCATCTCCATTGCCCGCGTGGGGGCACGATGACGCCGTGTACTAAGGCGTACTGCACGTCGCTGGTACGCATGTCTTCAACCAATCTAACCCTGCCTGTGCTGCAGTGCGGAGTTACGATGTTGGGGAGCTGGCAGCTGCTCGTCGTTGCTCGGTGGTTCTCTCCAGGTACTCCGGCTTCCTCCACCCGTAAAACTGTCACGGTCATGATTAGCCATTGTGCATAAATATGTGACCTTAAAAATCAATAAATAAATATAAATAGTTTAGCATCTGACTGTCACCCACCTTTACAATACTTTACCTATACATTTGTTACATGCAACGCTCAGTATTTATGTACAGACCATTACAATACTTTATATCTACTTTTGTTATCAGGTCATTACCTAGATGTTTGTCATCGCTGTGTCACATACTGCACATGTACATGTCTTTGTCTTGACAAGTTGAGCTACAGTGTCATTGACACTTTCATTAGCTCAACTTTGGCGAAGCCAACTTTGAGCTTATGCCATGGCCCGTCGTCCGTCTGGCCGTCTGTCCGTCTGTCCGTCAACAATTAGATACGGCTCGGGCTAGAGGCCGTATTTATGAACCGATCTTTACGAAACTCCTTGGGTACCTTTGTTGTCACCGTGGGACGAGAACGAGTGTTTTTGGGTCCGGTCCGAAATTCAAGATGGCCGATGGCAGCCATTTTGTACAAAATTTGGTGCAATCAGATTTTTGCACAGAACTTCCATATGAAAGCGCTGATTTGAATAATTTGTTGTGTGAATGTTTAGTACCATGGGATACATCACATATAATACGGGTTTTTTTCTCGTGCAGAAATTATGCAAATTAGATGAACTTTGATTTTTTCAGTGCTACTTAAACACAGTAAGTACACATGTCAATACGGCTCGGGCTGGAGTCTGTATTTATGAACTGATCTTCACGAAACGTCTAGGGTACCTTTGTTATCACCTTGGGACGAGAACGAGTGTGTCTGGGTGCGGTCCAAAATTCAAAATGGCTGCCAGTGGCCATTTTGTACTGAAATTAGGTCTAATCAGTTTTTTGTACACAACTTCTACACGGCTCAGGCTAGAGGCCGTATTTATGAACCTATCTTTACGAAACTTCTTGGGTACCTTTGTTATCACCGTGGGATGAGAACGGGTGTTTTGGGTGTGGTCCGAAATTCAAGATGGCCACCAGCAGCCATTTTGTACCAAAATTAGTGCAATCAGTCTTTTGTACAGAACTTCTGTATGAAAGTTCTGATTTGAATAAAGTTTTGTATGAATGTTTAGTAACATGGAATACATCACATGTAGTACAGGTTTTTTTCTCGTGCAGAAATTATGCAAATTAGATGAACTTTGATTTATTTAGTGCTACTTATACACTGTAAGTGCACATGTCAATACAGCTCGGGCTAGAGGCTGTATTTATGAACCGACCTTCACAAAACTTCCTGGGTACCTTTGTTATCACCTTGGGACGAGAACGAGTGTTTCTGAGTGCGGTCCAAAATTCAAGATGGCTGCCAGTGGCCATTTTGTACTGAAATTAGGTCCAATCAGTTTTTTGTCACAACTTCTACGCAGCTCATATTTGTGAACTGATCTTCACGAAACTTCTTGGGTACCTTTGTTTTCACCTTGGGACAGGAATGAGTGTGTTTTGGGGTGCCTTTGTTATCACTGTGCTATGAGAACAAATAATTTAGGGTTCAGTCAGACCCACTCTGGGACTCAAAAGATTTTTTTCAAGTTTAGCATCTGACTGTCACCCATCTTTACAATACTTTACCTATACATTTGTTACAGGCAACGGCCAATATTTATGTACAGACCGTTACAATACTTTATATGTACCTTTGTTATCAGGTCATTACCTAGATGTTTGTCATTGCTGTGTCACATACTATACATGTACATGTCTTTGTCTTGACAAGTTGAGCTATAGTGTCATTGACACTTTCATTTATTGTTAACGAAACACGAAACTTTGTTTTGCGCATTTCGTGAACAACATAAAATATTTGAGGTGAGGCCGTGGGGGGGGGGGGGGGGGGCAGAAGAAACTTGATCAGCATGAAAATGAAGCAGATGTCCCATAGTCTCCCACTATTTTTGTGTACGTGTGAAAATCCTACCACAGTCTCAGCTAGACGATTTTTAAGAAGGAGCAGTCTCAGAAACAGAATCAAATTCAGAGGCAGGTTTTAGCAACGAAATAAAAACAAACACGACTAATATCTATTTTTTTCATTTAAAGTGGTATGAGAAAAAAGGTAAAAATACAACAAAAAATGAAGGCACATGGCTCACAAAACAAAAAGTTTCTCTCCTCTGTGTGTGTGTTTGTGTGGAGGGGGAGGGTGGGCTTCAGATAAACTCTTCATTTAGAGGCTTCCTGCCCTAACATTATGAAATTATATTGAAACATTCAAGGACAAGGAGGGAGTGGTGGCTCGGGAAAGACATTTTAGAAAGGATGAAAAACCAATCTGGCAAATTTCAAGTTACATGTCGGAGTGCCGAGAGGGATGGGGTGGGGCTCACCTTATTATTTAATGTAGATTAAATACGAAATTTTGCTCCATGTTTCATTAATAATAAGAGGTATTGGAGGGGTGGGGTGGAGGGATCGCGGAAGCCATTTTAGAAGGGAATGAATTTTCATTCCATTCTAAAATGTCTTCCGTGTTTCCTCCATCACCTCAAATATTTCATGTTGTTGATGAACTCTTCATTTAGAGGCTTCCTGCCCTAACATTATGAAATTATATTGAAACATTCAAGGACAAGGAGGGAGTGGTGGCTCGGGAAAGACATTTTAGAAAGGATGAAAAACCAATTTGGCAAATTTCAAGTTACATGTTGGCGTGCCGAGAGGGGTGGTGTGGGGCTCACCTTATTATTTAATGTAGATTAAATACGAAATTTTGCTCCATGTTTCATTAATAATATGAGGTATTGGAGGGGTGGGTTGGAGGGATCGCGGAAGCCAATATTAGAAGGGAATGAATTTTCATTCCATTCTAAAATGTCTTCCGTGTTTCCTCCATCACCTCAAATATTTCATGTTGTTGATGAAACAGATTTCCGAGTGGGAAGGTGGGGGGGAGGGGGACCTGGGGGAGCTGAATTTGCGATCCAAATATTTTATATTGCTGGAATATAAAACACTGTTTCATACTTCATCAACTATATGAAATGTTTCGGGCGGTGGGTGCGGCGTGGAAGGCATCTTAGAACTTGGGAATGAACAATTAGGCAAATTATAAATTAAGTGTACCAGTCCCTTTTTGGGCTGGACATGAAACAAGTTTTGAAGTAATAAACCATTGAAAAAATATGCAGAAAAAATTGTTGTGTAACTTGAGTCAGTTACTTGACTTAAACCTTTTTCGGCTTTATCATTCAGGCAACCCACTTTTTTATTTTTTCAAATTAATTTCCCAGAAAAATTATTGACTTTCACTCTCACTCTCAAGAACTGAACCTTCTGATGAAGAATTGGAATCAGGGGAGTGTTTCCTCGTTTTTGTTCTCGGCCCATAGGGTTGAACTGAGACACAACGGGGTTTGCTCACTAGAAATAAGTCTACAGCTTGATAAGGATCATAGTCGGCCATTGGGAGGGGGGGGGGGGGGCATGAATCTCAATGAGCATGAGGTTATTAATGGTGCTTTCATTCATACAGCTCCTAAAGTCTGATTTTATTCGCAACATCATGGAAAATCTCCTCTCTATTATTGCATTTGAAGTTGGCATCACTTGTAAAATTTGAATGAGGTGGATAAAGTTAGAGAACATTTGGGTATATTTGTCCTTGGTTAAGATAACTCTCCATATTTCTGAAGATTCGAGTTCTCGTAGATCACGATCAATAAACAATTTCAACTCTGCCCATTCTTCAAAAACCAGGCTTAGGTCAACAGACTTCTCTAATAAACTCCCAAAGTGGTTAACTAAATGCTGCAAGTCAATGTTACCACATTCCTCGAGATTATCGCCCCGGGGCCAAGTGTTTATATTCATGATCCAGAAACTCTTGATGATGGGATCAGTATTTAGGTCACCAAATCAATTTTTTAGGCAACTCACAATTTTGTCCAAACAGATGTCTTTTGTTAATGAATGTGTCAACTGAGCTTGTGTCAGCCATCGAATTTATCCCCTTGTACCGAACAGGATCATTTGCTTCATTCTCCAGAGACGAAATTGCTGATTTAAGAAAGCAAATCAAATCAGATTCAATATGCACGCAGTTGTCAGTTTTATCTTTTTATGTGTACCCATACTATGTATGGTACACATAATGCTGGCATCTGGTGTGACCATCCGTCGTTCGTCCATCCTTTGTCTGTCTGTCCGTCCATCTGTCCGTCCGTCCGTCTGTCCATCCGTCTGTCCGTCCGGCGTCCGTATCCATTTCTTTGGCATTCGATAACTTGAAAAATATTGCTTGGATTGTCAAGTTCCTTTATATTTGTGTTCAGGTTACTGATGTGCCGAGCTGTATAGTTTTTGGTGTAAATCGGATAATTTGATCCTGAGATATTAACCCTTTATCCCTCAAATTGAAAATTCCACTGATCCCTTTGGCATTCGATACCTTGAAAAATCTTGCTTGGATTGTCTAGTTACTTTATATTTGTGTTCAGGTTACTGATTTGCTGAGCAGTATAGTTTTGGGTGTAAATCTGATGATTTGATCCCGAGATATTAACCCTTTATCCTTCAAATTGAAAATTCCTCCAATCCCTTTGGCATTCAATAACTTGAAAAATATTCCTTGGATTGTCAAGTTACTTTATATTTGTGTTCAGATTACTGATGTGCCAAGCTGTATAGTTTTTGGTGTAAATCTGTTATTTTGATCCTGAGATATTAACCCTTTATCCTTCAAATTGAAAATTCCTCCAATCCCTTTGGCATTTGATAACTTGAAAAATATTGCTTGGATTGTCTAGTTACTTTATATTTGTGTTCAGGTTACTGATGTTCCGAGCTCAGCTGTATAGTTTTTGGTGTAAATCTGATAATTTAATCCTGAGATATTAACCCTTTATCCTTCAAATTGAAAATTCCTCCAATCCCTTTGGCATTCGATAACTTGAAAAATATTGCTTGGATTGTCAATTTACTTTACATTTGTGTTCAGATTACTGATGTACCGAGCTGTATAGTTTTTGGTGTAAATCTGTTATTTTAATCCTGAGATATTAACCCTTTATCCTTCAAATTGAAAATTCCTCCAATCCCTTTGGCATGAGATAATTCAAAAAATATCAATCCGATTTTCATGTTACTTTATATATTTATTCAGGTTACTGATGTGCTGTGCTGTATAGTTTTTTATGTAAATCTGATAATTTGATCCGGAGATATTAACCCTTTATCCTTCAAATTGAAAATTCCTCCAATCCCTTTGTCATTCGATAACTTGAAAAATATTGCTTGGATTGTCAAGTTACTTTATAATTCTATTCAGGTTACTGATGTGCTGAGATGTATAGATTTTGGTGTAAATCTGATAATTTGATCCGGAGATATTAACCCCCTTTATCCTTCAAATTGAAAATTCCTCCAATCCCTTTGGCATGAGATAACTCAAAAAATATCAATCCAATTGTCATGTTACTTTATATATTTATTCAGGTTACTGATGTGCTGTGCTGTATAGTTTTTATGTAAATCTGATGATTTGCTCCGGAGATATTAACCCTTTATCCATCAAATTAGACACTCCTCCAATCCATTTCTATATGTACCCATACCTTGTATGGTGTGCATAATGTCGGCAGCCGTGGTGGCCCTCCGTCATACAGCTTTCTACTAGTTGCGCATATGGGTACACATCTGACGATTTCATCGGCCTATTTTTTTATTTCATTTTGACTTTCACTTTTATCAATTGTGTGTATATTTGTTAAAACAGAAACATTCACCGACTTAAGTTTATCCATCTGTTTGGAAGTTTTTGTTAAAAGAGTGGGAACAATCATGAACTCAGTCTCTTCCTTCTGCAAAGCTAATGAGAATTTTGCAAGGGACTGGAGAATTTCTTTAAAGAATAGCATGCATGCTACAAATTTGAAAGTGGTCATTATTTTCAAATAACCTTTTATTTTAGATTAATCATCAGATTTCAAATCGCTGGACTCTGATGCCATAGTCTCCAGATGAGTCACAATAACTGAAAATGAAAATACAAGGCTGTCACAAGCCCTATGCTTGTGTTGCAACCACCTTGTTCCGTTGCATTTTTGAGGCGCTTTAACAGCCTCTTCCATCACCTCTGCCAATGCTTTTAATTCCTTCATTTTTAGCTCAACTTTGGCGAAGCCAAATTTGAGCTTATGCTATGGCCCGTCGTCTGTCTGTCCGTCTGTCCGTCAACAATTGGATACGGCTCGGGCTAGAGGTCGTATTTATGAACCAATCTTTAGGAAACTTCGTGGGTACCTTTGTTATCACCGTGGGACGAAAATGAGTGTTTTGGGGTCCGGTCCGAAATTCAAGATGGCCGATGGCAGCCATTTTGTACGAAATTTGGTGCAATCAGATTTTTGCACAGAACTTCCATATGAAAGCGCTAATTTGAATAATTTTTTGTGTGAATGTTTAGTACCATGGGATACATCACATATAATACAGGTTTTTTTCTTGTGCAGAAATTATGCAAATTAGATAAACTTTGATTTTTTCAGTGCTGCTTACACACAGTAAGTACACATGTCAATACGGCTCGGGCTAGAGTCTGTATTTATGAACCGATCTTCACGAAACGTCTTGGGTACCATTGTTATCACCTTGGGACGAGAACGAGTGTTTCTGGGTGCGGTCCAAAATTCAAGATGGCTGCCAGTTGCCATTTTGTATCGAAATTAGGTCTAATCAGTTTTTTGTACACAACTTCTATACGGCTCAGGCTAGATGCCGTATTTATGAACCGATCTTTACGAAACTTCTTGGGTACCTTTGTTATTACCGTGGGATGAGAACGAGTGTTTTTGGGTGTGGTCTGAATTTCAAGATGGCCACCAGCAGCCATTTTGTACCAAAATTAGTGCAATCAGTCTTTTGTACAGAACTTCTGTATGAATGTTCTGATTTGAATAAATTTTTGTATGAATGTTTAGTAACATGGAATACATCACATATAGTACGGGTTTTTTCTCGTGCAGAAATTATGCAAATTAGATGAACTTTGATTTATTCAGTGCTACTTATACTCTGTAAGTGCACATGTCAATACGGCTCGGGCTAGAGGCTGTATTTATGAACCGATCTTCACAAAACTTCTTGGGTACCTTTGTTATCACCTTGGGACGAGAATGAGTGTTTCTGGGCGCGGTCCAAAATTCAAGATGGCTGCCAGTGGCCATTTTGTACCGGAATTAGGTCCAATCAGTTTTTTGTCAACTTCTACACAGCTCATATTTGTGAACTGATCTTCACGATACTTCTTGGGTACCTTTGTTTTCACCTTGGGACAGGAATGAGTGTGTTTTGGGGTGCCTTTGTTATCACTGTGCTATGAGAACAAATATTTTGGGGTTCAGTCAGACCCACTCTGGGACTCAAAAGATTTCTTTTCTAGTTTAGCATCTGACTGTCACCCACCTTTACAATACTTTACCTATACATTTGTTACAGGCAACGCTCAGTATTTATGTACAGACCGTTACAATACTTTCTATGTACCTTTGTTATTAGGTCATTACTTAGATGTTTGTCATTGCTGTGTCACATACTATACATGTACATGTCTTTGTCTTGACAAGTTGAGCTACAGTGTCATTGACACTTTCATTTTGGGACTTCTATAATATAAATTGTGTATTGCCTGAAATATCTTAATAACCATCTCCATGTCAGCCGAAAATGCATCCTTTGCTGCAAGTTCTAGGCGGTGGCTGAGGCAGTGTATAGGCACTAACCAGGGGTGTGTTTTCTTCAAAAGCGTGGCAACACCAGCCTTGCAGCCCAAATTGACACCAGCACCATCACAGCAGAGCCCCACCAATTTACAATCAAACCCAAATGCTTCCAGCTTATGCTCGAGTAAAATCTTTATGTAATCTGCTTTGCCACTTTCTGGAGATTTAATGGTGAAAAAAATAGTTTTGGGTTCCCCAGAATGCAGCAGTTTAACAAACAACAACTCCTTTTCAACATTGGATGTGTTGGTTGAACCATCAATTAAAACCGAAAAATACTCTGGTTCCATCACCAGCTTCATTGATGGTTCACGGAGATCTTGTGCAGTGAAATCAACTGATTACACATCATATCGTTTCCATAGGTCTGCCCCAGCTAAACACCATGCATTTTTTCAAGATTTATTAACACCGGGAATTTTGTGAAAGCAAGCTCTTCTTTTGCAATAAAATAAGAGATATCAAAAAGTTTTTTCAATCTCAACTTCTCAGTTGAATGTTAGTGTCCAAATGCTTTAACTAGAGGGGTTTTTATACATTCTGCGGGACTCGGGCCACTTGCTGGATTTTCAAATTGAACAGCGGCGAGATGCTGTTTGGATCTACAATGTTTTTGGATGGTGTCTTTTTTGGACACCAGTGTTCCCCGCACAAAACTGTCATTATAATTCCGTTCGTGTTTTAGTTTGTCTTCAAATTTCTGACATAGACGACAGGACGCAATTTGAACCCCGTCATCGGATTCTATTTGTAGCCAGTGGGATTCTTGCTTCCAGGCTCTCTAAGTTTTCAGTTTTACAGATTGTTTTGACATAATTAGGCCTATTTTGTACTGTAACACTGACAGACGCTTTCGTGAAGGAACACAGCTTTTATGGGGAATTTGGGGAAAAACTAAGCAATAATGGAACAGAATATATTTCCAGGTAATATAGTCCATTTTAAATGTTGCGTTGTCCAGAAAGACCATGTACAAACTTTTCTCTCAGTTTGAAGACAATAATGTGTTAGCCTGTTAGAGATGTCAAATAAAATGTTAAAAAATGAGCCAGCAAAAAAATGATTGTATCACAAATTGCGATAAGAGATTGAAAATTGCCTCGCTTAAACGGCGTTTTGCGTCGCAAAATGCAATGCGATACCGGTTATTTTGAGCCCTGCTACCATTTCCCGGCTGATCGAGGTCACTGGCCTTCAGTAATGGTGCTGTACAATGTTGCATTGGGTACATGTATAAATAAAATGTGCTTAGGCGGTAGTCTGTAGTACTTCATGATGCAAGCATCACAATACAATAAGAAATTCAAATTTAAAAAAAAACGTAAGTAGCACACCTTTTTTAATGATAGATGATTGTTACGCAACATGAAAGTTACATGATTGTCACAAACACATTTCAGTTTGTCAAGTTCGTTTTGTAATTCAGTTACCTCCCTTGATTTTTCTCTCCAATTTTGAATGTAAAAACTGAAGAAACACATCAAGGGAGGTAACAAGTTGAAAAATGAACATTAAATAAAAATACCAGTAAAAGTGGCGTGTGTATCTAAACCAGGGATTATAATTTCACAACACACATTAACATCAAAGTTATTCAATGAAGGCACACAGTAATAGTATGTGTACTCAGTATATTCCTGGTTAATACAGCCAAGTGTATTGTATTCTCACACAAAACCGTATTAACACTATTTACCGGAATAAACACAATCTTCAGAAGAGAACAATATCGTGTGATTGAATCATTTATAATGATCAGAAATCAACATATTCTCAATTATCACGATTCTTGTCGTATTTCATAATCCCTTCATAAACATTGAACATTATCCTTTTCATCAAACACAACACACAGTCAAGTTAAGTTACAGTGTCATTGACACTTTCAGTTTATTTATTCTCCCTATCTGCAAAATGGATAAAACACAGAGCCAGGTTGATCAGTGTTTACATCAATACCGTCATTGTGAATTTTGATCTTAAGAATATTAAGATGATGTTCAGTGGCAATAGAGGCATGGGTCAGAATGTCGCTGTCACTTTGGTACCATTTTTAAAAATCGACAACTGGCGATCTCAAACTGAACTATATTTTTCCATCATTTCAAATATTTTTTTTACAGATTTTATCATGGCAATAATCAATTCGCATCAACATTATATTTATATCTTAACACTCTAAGATCTTTGTTATCCACTCGTCCCATCAGGTTCATTGCAATTGTCATGAAAATTTTTTACTTTTTAGCTCAACTTTGGCGAAGCCAAATTTGAGCTTTTGTCATGCCCCGTCATCCGTCGTCAGCCTGGCCGTGTGTCTGTCTGTCTGTACATCAACAATTGGATATGGCTCGGGCTAGAGGCCGTATTTATGAACCGATCTTTACGAAACTTCTTGGGTACCTTTGTTATGACCGTGGGATGAGAACGAGTGTTTTTGGGTGCGGTCCGAAATTCAAGATGGCTGCCAGCCGCCATTTTGTTCCGACGATGCAGAAATCTGTTTTTTGTACAGAACTTCCATATGAAAGCTCTGATTTGAATAATTTTATGTATGAATGTTTAGTACCATGGGATACATCACATATAATACAGGGTTTTTTCTCGTGCGTAAATTGTGCAAATTAGACTAATTTTGATGTTTTTTGGTGGTACTTTCAGCACTGTAAGTACAAATGCCAATACGGCTCGGGCTAGGGGCTGTATTTATGAACCGATCTTTACGAAACTTCTTGAGTACCTTTGGTATCACCATGGGACGAGAACGAGTGTTTTTGGGTCTGGTCCGATATTCCAGATGGCCGATGGCAGCCATTTTGTACAAAATTAGGTGCAATCAGATTTTTGCACAGAACTTCCATATGAAAGCGCTGATTTGAATAATTTTTTGTGTGAATGTTTAGTACCATGGGATACATCACATATAATATGGGTTTTTTTCTCGTGCAGAAATTATGCAAATTAGATGAACTTTGATTTTTTCAGTGCGACTTACACACAGTAAGCACACATGTCAATAATACGTCTCGGGCTAGAGTCTGTATTTATGAACTGATCTTCACGAAATGTCTTGGGTACCTTTGTTATCACCTTGGGACGAGAACGAGTGTTTCTGGGTGCGGTCTAAAATTCAAGATGTCTGCCAGTGGCCATTTTGTACCGAAATTAGGTCTAATCGTTTTTTTGTGCACAACTTCTATACGGCTCAGACTAGAGGCCATATTTATGAACCAATCTTTACGAAACCTCTTGGGTACCTTTGTTATCACCGTGGGATGAGAGCGAGTGTTTTGGGGTGTGGTCCGAAATTCAAGATGGCCACCAGCAGCCATTTTGTACCAAAATTAGTGCAATCAGTCTTTTGTACAGAACTTTTGTATGAAAGTTCTGATTTGATTAAATTTTTGTATGAATGTTTAGTAACATGGAATACATCACATATTGTAAGGGGTTTTTTTTCGTGCAGAAATTATGCAAATTAGATGAACTTTGATTTATTCAGTGCTACTTACACAATGTAAGCACACATATCAATACGGCTCAGGGTAGAGGCTGTATTTATGAACCGATCTTCACCAAACTTCTTGGGTACCTTTGTTATCTTGGGATGAGAATGAGTGTTTCTGGGTGCGGTCCAAAATTCAAGATGGCTGCCAGTGGCCATTTTGTACCGAAATTAGGTCCAATCAGTTTTTTGTCACAACCTCTATACAGCTCGTATTTATGAACTGATCATCACAAAACTTCTTGGGTACCTTTGTTTTTACCTTGGGACAAGAACGAGTGTGTTTTGGGGTACCTTTGTTATCACTGTGCTATGAGAACAAATATTTTGGGGTTCAGTCAGACCCACTCTGGGACTCAAAGATTTCTTTTCTAGTTTAGCATCTGACTGTCACCCACCTTTACAATACTTTACCTATACATTTGTTACAGGCAATGGTCAGTATTTATGTACAGACCGTTACAATACTTTATATGTACCTTTGTTATCAGGTCATTACCTAGATGTTTGTCATTGCTGTGTCACATACTATACATGTACATGTACATGTCTTTGTCTTGACAAGTTGAGCTAGAGTGTCATTGACACTTTCATTTTTTAGTTTTCCTGGATGAAAGTCAGGGTGAGCTATAGTGACCACTCTCTGTCGGTCGTCTGTTGTCTACGGTGTTCGCGACTTTGCAATTATTAGCTAACTTGGCAAAGTCAAGATAAACTATTGCCACCACACGTGCAGAAGTCTGGAAGTCTGTTCACATTTTCTTTAGCACAGGCTACACCCTGTAGTTCTTGTCGATCATCACAAAATTTCATATGCAGGTTTGAGGTCATGTCTAGATATAGAACTGAACATCCCCTTTTGGTCACTATCCGTCAACCATGATGGCTGCGCAGACCTAAAAGCCTTAGCACTGTCTACAGGTCGTATTTATGAATTGATTTCATTGTAACTTGGTAGGATGACAAAATAATGTCTAGTTGAGAACTCCTATACTATTAAAAAAAAGTAGTGCATATCCAAACTGACGTTGATATTTTCAGAAAATGGTATTCGATACGCGTGATTGGACGCATCAATATGTTACCAAGTTTAGTGTGGACTATGAATGTCACCAGCCCACGAAAACTTTGTGCAGGTTTTTCGCACCAGTGCCGTTTTAATGTCTGTGGGGTACGTTTTGAAATTTTCATTATACCCCCCACAAACAAAGTTTGGGGGAGGGGGGGTGGGGGTAATATAGGAATCACTCCATCCGTCTGTCCCTCCGTCCCTCCGTCTGTCCATCCTTGTAAGTGCAACTCCTCCTAAACCGTTTGAAGAATTTTCATGAAACTTTACACAACGGAAGAACTCCATATGAAGATGTGCATGAAGCAATATAATTCCGTTCTGACATTTCCAAGGGGAGATAATCTAACTTATCCCGTCTGTCCATCCTTGTAAGCGCAACTCCTCCTAAACCGTTTGAAGAATTTTCATGAAACTTTACACGGTGGAAGAACTCCATATGAAGATGTGCGTGAAGCAATATAATTCCGTTCTCACATTTCCAAGGGGAGATAATCTAACTTATACCATCTGTCCATCCGTGTAAGCACAACTCCTAAACCGTATGAAGAACTTTCATGAAAATTTACACAATGGAAGAACTCCATATGAAGATGTGCATGAAGCAATATAATTCCGTTCTGACATTTCCAAGGGGAGATAATCTAACTTATACATTTCAGGCATGGGGGGGGGGGGGGTATCACTTTGTGAGTTTGCTCACAGTACCTCTAGTTTGTACTGGATGGGCTTTTAAGGAGGTCTCATCATTCTTTTCTTGGTATAAACACGTTCATCAATAGTTTCTTGTTGAAACGTAACTTTTGAGGTAAAGACTGACACAACGTTTACGTGCCATTGGCAACAGACAGACTGCAGTGGATCAAATTCTCAACCTTACTCAATCAGTGATTAGCAGGTTGTGGTCACACTACCGTTGCCCTTGGATGACCCCCAGGTCATCCAAGGGCAAAAACTGCTAACCAGGATCGTTTCATCCGAACCACAGCATTACAATAACCGCCATCAAAATGCCTCAGAAATTGGACAACAGATGTGCGAGTCAGTGGTCAGACTATCCAAAATTGCCTACACAACTGGAATTTGTACGCTCTACGACCTCGAATAATTGACTGAATGTCACATCGCAGCAATGCATAATTGGTGTAGAGCATGACCGCACTGGGACAGTCGTTGGTGGAGCAACGTCATGTTTTCCAATGAATCAAGGTTTACAACAGGTAAAAGAGTGTGGCGACGGCGGAACGAACGATACCATGACATTTGGCAGCACGATCGTTTTTGTGGTGGATCGGTTATGGTGTGGGGAGGCACAACCATGACAAGCAGAACAGCATTACATGTCATCCAAGGGCGTGTCACAGGGCAGTACTACTTTGACAACATGTTAGCAGCTCATATGGTGCCATTGGCGCAGAGTCACAGCCATTGATTCATTTTCCAAGATGACAGTGCAATAGCACACAGGGCCTGTGTCACTACAGAGTTCCTCCAGCAGCAGAACATCACTACACTACTTGGCTAGCACTAAGTCCAGACCTTTCACCAATCTAGCAAGTCTGGGATATGCTTGACAGGCACGCACAACAACGCCAACGCACCCCAACCAGTGTCCAAGAACTCGCCGCTGCACCGCAGGAAGAATAGAATAACATCAGTCAAGCTGATATTGGGCATTTGGTAAGGAGTATGCCACGTCGGATCCACGCTTGTCTCGTGAACTGAGGAGGATTTACAAGGTATAGAGGTCTTGGACTGAGTGTGGTAAATTCTCTGACTGACCGTCCATGTCTTCTACATCTCTCTGCGTGGAATGTGTGCTTGTCAGACACTCAGCTATCACTCAAATCATTCACCAGATGTCACAGTGCAATGCCTGAACTGTCTTTTTGATGAAAATATAAATATAGTTCTTCATATATCTCACTTTTATCAAATATCCCCCACTCTTTAGCTCACCTGACTGAAAGTCCGGGTGAGCTTTTCTTATTACTCGTCGTCCATCGTCTGTTGTCCGTCGTCCTGCGTGAAGATGGTGTTTGAGCCTCTTTCTCCTAAACCACTGGCCACATTTTAATTAAATTTCATGTAAGTAGTGGTTATATAGGGACATTTGGGTTTTTCTTCAAATTGGATTTCTGCTCATATTGTGGATTGGGGTGGGGCCAAAATGCACAAAATTTTAAAAAATCTTCTCATGAACCAGCCATAGCAGAGACTTGATGTTTGGTATGCAGCTTCCATTTGAGGTGTAGACTCAAGTTTGTTCAAGAGAAGTTTGACGGGCAATATTTACCTTTGTTCTGAGAGGGGCAAGAATTTTTGCCCTGCCCAAAATTTCTATTTTCTGAACCCAGTGGCCGATTTGAACCAAATTTAAAGTGAGGTATTATTGGGTTATAAGTATTTGATTTATGCCAAAAATGTTTTTCCTGCAGCCCCGTGGGAACCGCAGGAGGTAGAAAATAGAAAAAAATTAAAACGCCCATATCTCCAAAACTGCACGGCACCGAGAATTTTTATTTGGTGTGAAGCTTCCTTAGGACCAACAGAAAGGATTGGTAAAAAAAAATTGTCATCGCTTTTATCATAGGGTACATTTTCGGGACTTTGGAAAAGTGCTGAGTCAGCACTTTTGAAACACTGTGGGCAATGGGAAGAACATTAAAAAATCTTCTCCAGATCGAGCAGGCAGAATCTTTTGTTATTTGGTATGCAACATTGTAGGGTGGGTCTGATTCAAGTTTGTTGAAATTAGCCCCCTGGGTTCATATTTGGGCTCAGTGTAGGAGCCCGATTTCGAACTTAGTGCATTTCAGGCAAATTTCTTAAAAAATCTTCTCCAGATCGAGCAGGCAGAATCTTTTGATATTTGGTATGCAACATTGTGGGGTGGATCTGATTCAAGTTTGTTCAAATCGTCCCCCTGGATTCATATTTGGGCTCACTATAGAAGCTCGAATTGGAACTTAGTGAATTTCATTAGTGCATTTTAGGTAAATTTCTTTAAAAATCTTCCTCTCCAGATCCAGCAGGCAGAATCTTTTGATATTTGGTATGCAACATTGTGGGGTGGATCTGATTCAAGTTTGTTCAAATCGACCCCCTGGATTAATATTTGGGCTCACTATAGAAGCACAAATTCGAACTTAGTGCATTTCAGGCAAATTTCTTAAAAAATCTTCTCAAGATCCAGCAGGCAGAATGTTTTGATATTGGGTATGCACCATGATTAGGGGGGTGAGATTCAAGTTTGTTCAAGCCAAGTCCTAGGGTTCATATTTGGACTCACTGTGGTAGCTCGAATTATAACTTAGTTCAAAATGAGGAATTTTCTTAAAAAATCTACTTCAGATCCAACAGTCGGAATGTTTTGATATTTGGTGCGCAGCATCCTTAGGGGGGGGGGGGGGGGGGTGGGGGGGGGGGGAGATTCAAGTTTGTTCAAGCCATGTCCCTGGGTCCATATTTGGGCTCACTGTGGGAGCTTGAATTGTGACTTAGTTGGAAATGAGGAATTTTCTTAAAAAATCTTCTTCAGATCAAGCAGTCAGAATGTTTTGATATGTGGTGTGTAGCATCCTTTGGCGGGGGGGATTCAAGTTTGCTAAAGCCAAGCTCCCTGTGGGAGCCCAAATTATAACTTAGTCAATATGAGGAATTTTTCTTGATTTGAACCAAATTTGATATGAGGTTTTATTGGGACATAAGTAGTTAATTTATGCCAAAACAAATCTTCCTGTCGCCCCATGGGAACCGCAGGAGCTAAAAATAGAAAAAAATTAAAACTCCCATATCTCCTAAACTACACGGCACTGAGAATTTTTATTTGGTGTGAAGCTTCCTTAGGACCAACAGAACGGAATGGTAAAAAAAATTGCTATCGGTTTTATCATAGGGTACTTTTTCGGAACTTTGAAAAAGTGCTGAGTCAGCATTTTTTAACACTGTTGGTAATGCGGAAAACATTAAAGAATCTTCATCTCCCAAACCACTGGTCCAATATTTCACATATAACATCATTGGAAGATTGATTGACATATTTGTTGAAATCAATTCCCTGGATCCATATTTGGGCTCTCTATGGGAGCCCAAATGTTCAAATTAGTGCAATATGAGGAATATTCTTTAAAAATCTTCTTCAGATTCAGCAGTCGGAATGTTTTGATATTTGGCATGCAGCAACCTTAGAGGGCTGAGATTCAGGTTTGTTCAAGCCAAGTCCCTTGGTTCATATTTGGGCTCACTATGGGAGCCTGAAAGACAACTTAGTTCAAAATGAGGAATTTTCTTTAAAAATCTTCAGATCCAGCAGATGAATGCTTTTGATATTTTTTATGCAGCATCCTTTTGTGGGTAAGATTCAAGTTTGTTCAAGCCATGTCCCTAGGTCCATATTTGGGCTCATTGTGGGAGCTTGAATTATAACTTAGTTCAAAATGAGGAATTTTCTTTAAAAATCTTCTTCTTCAGATCCAGCAGTCGGAATGTTTTGATATTTGGTATGCAGCATCCTTAGGGGGGTGAGATTCAAGTTTGTTAAAGCCAAGTCCCTATGTTCATATATGGGCTCCCTGTGGGAGCCCAAATTATAACTTAGTTCAATATGAGGAATATTCTTTAAAAATCTTTTTTTAGATCCACTGGTCAGAATCTTTGGATATTTGGTATAAGCTTTTCTTAGGAGGAGCAGATGCAACTTGTTGAAATCAATTCTCTTGGTTGATATTCAGGCTACCATGTCAGGTGAGCGCCCTCAGGCCCCCTGGGGCCTCTTGTTTTGAATAGTATATTTTGGTTGGGTTCAGTCAAAGGTGATGGCTGCAGGGGCACGTTACCTACATTCCGTTAGCACAGTCTACAGGTTGCATTTATGTATGGATTGCATTGTAAATTAGTAGGATGACT
Source organism: Pictodentalium vernedei (assembly GCA_031216915.1). Lineage (NCBI taxonomy): Eukaryota > Metazoa > Mollusca > Scaphopoda > Dentaliida > Dentaliidae > Pictodentalium > Pictodentalium vernedei. Next base: position 319,208,034 of record CM062294.1, read on the forward strand.
CGGTATAATGTCTAGATGACTGTCCTATTTTGGTCACCATCAGTCAGACGTTAGCGCTGCCTGGTCACATGACCAAGATTCCTTCAGCACTGTGTATAGATTATTTTTATGAAGGGATTTCATTGTAACTTGGTAGTGTAACTCCGTATGATATCTAGATAAGACTGTCCTATTTTGGTCACGATCGGTCAAACATGACCGGCAGACCGGCATGTGACCTTGATTCCTTTAGCAAAGTCTACGAGCCATATTTATGAAGGCATTTCATTGTAACCTGGTAGGATGACTCGTTTTGAGATGATTTTACTGTAACATGGTAACTTTGGTTGACATGCGTTAATTGCGAGGGCTACATCAACCCAGCCTCAATTCTTTACAGCAGTCTACACCTTAAATTAATCTTATTGAAAACAAAGCATGTGGGGAACAGAAATTAGCGTATTCTGAAATAATCACAATTCTTGTCTTATTTCATAATCCTTTCATAAACATTGAACATTATCCTTTTCATTCAACACTACACACAGTCAAGTTAAGCTACAGTGTCATTGACACTTTCATTTTTATACGCCCGTTTGAAAAACGGGACGTATTATAGTATGGCATTGTCCGTCCGTCTGTCAGTTTGTCCGTCTGTTTGGTTTCCGAACAATAACTTTAGTATATGTTTTCCGATCGGCTCCAAATGTGGTATGTGGTTTAATCACAACAAAATACAGGTCAAGTTCGAATATGGGGTCGGTCCGAACATTTTTCGCCTGAATTATGGCCCCTGTTGGACTTAGAATTCGTCAAATATTTGGTTTCTGGATGATAACTTTAGTATTTGTTTTCCGATCGGCTCCAAGTTTGGTATGTGGTTTAATCACAACAAAATACAGGTCAAGTTCGAATATGGGGTCAGTCCGAACATTTTTCGCCTGAATTATGGCCCCTGTTGGACTTAGAATTCGTCAAATATTTGGTTTCCGGATGATAACTTTAGTATTTGTTTTCCGATCGGCTCCAAATTTGGTATGTGGTTTAATCACAACAAAAATACAGGTCAAGTTCGAATATGGGGTCGGTCCGAACATTTTTCGCCTGAATTATGGCCCCTGTTGGACTTAGAATTCGTCAAATATTTGGTTTCCGGATGATAACTTTAGTATTTGTTTTCCGATCAGCTCCAAATTTTGTATGTGGTTTAATCACAACAAAATACAGGTCAAGTTCGAATATGGGGTCAGTCTGAACAATTTTTGCCTGAATTATGGCCCCTGTTGGACTTAGAATTCGTCAAATATTTGGTTTCCGGATGATAACTTTAGTATTTGTTTTTCGATTGGCTTCAAACTTGTTAGTCTTTTTCTCAAATGACTGAAAAATTTAGTCATTTCACAAAATCACTGATTTCAAAGTCTGACCGTAACATATATATATATGCCAGTATAGTAACATATATATATATGCCAGTATAAATTTCTCGCACTCTAAAAAAATTGCAAATGTGTTAAAATGGTACAATTTGAACAGTTCACGGGCGTATGATGCAATGCCCAGCGGTGCTCTTGTTACAAATAATCAGACATATTCTCCAGGAGTTCTCCAACAATGATACATCAAACTTTCATGTCCAATTCTGTATGAATTAGTGTTCACGTCATTTTAAATAAAGTTTTTCCTTTGGTTCGAGGGGGTGTTTACCTTGAACCGAATGAAATCTATCTTTGGGCCGAATGTACTCTACTTAGGGTCGAGTAGGTAATGGGCGGAGTGGACTGGATACTATCTCAATTCCATAAAATATAACACAGCTATTATCTGTTGGGACATGATATTGCAATAATTAATAAAATTTGTAGAGATGAGGTGTGCTGCATTGTTTTATTAGCTCACCTGACTGAAAGTCAGGGTGAGCTTTTCTGATCACTTTTCGTCCGTCGTCCGTCGTCCGGCGTGAAGGTGGTGTTTGGGTCTTTTTCTTCCAAACCACTGGCCGCATGTTAATGAAATTTCATGTGAGTAGGGGTTATATAGCGGCATTTTGATTTTTGGGCAAATTAGGTTTCGGCTCATATTGAGCAGAGGGGTGGGGCAAAAATGCTCCAATTCTTAAAAAATCTTCTTCTCAAGAACCAGCAATAGCAGAGACTTGATATTTGGTATGCAGCTTCCTTTTGAGGTGTAGACTCAAGTTTGTTCAAGAGAAGTTTGTAGGTCTATACTTGGCGATGTTATGGGAGGAGCAAAAATTTTGGCCCCACCCCAAATTTCTATTTTTTAAACCGAGAGGCCAATTTGAACCAAATTTTATGTGAGGGCTTATTGGGTCATAAGTACCTAATTTATGCAGAAATTTTTTTTCCTGTAGCCCCGTGGGAACCACAGGAGCTAAAAATAGAAAAAAATTAAAACGCCTATATCTCAAAAACTGCACGGCAGTGAGAATTTTTATTTGGTGTGAAGCTTTCTTGGGACCAACAGAAAGGATTGGTAAAAAAAAATTGCTATCGGTTTTATCATAGGGTACTTTTTCGGGACTCTGAAAAAGTGCTGAGTCAGTATTTTTTAACACAGTAGGCAATGGGAAAAAAATAAAGAATTGTTTTCTTCCAAACCACTGCTCTAAAAGCTTTCATATTTTACATATAACATCTTTGGAACATTGATTCACATATTTGTAGAAATCAAATTCCTCGGTCCATATTTGGGTTCCCTATGGGAACCCAAATGTTCAAATTAGTGCAATATGAGGGATATATTTTAAAAATCTTCTTCTTCGGATCCACAAATCAGAATCTTTTGATATTTGCTATGCATCATCCTTAGGGGGGTGAGATTGATGTTTGTTCAAGCCAAGTCCCTGAGTTCATATTTGGACTCCCTTTGGGAACCCAAATTGTAACTTAGTGCAATACGAGGTATATTCTTTTAAAATCTTCTTCTTCGCATCCACCGGTCAGAATCTTTTGATATTTGGTATACAGTATGCTTAGGGAGGTGAGATTCAAGTTGTTCAAGTCAAGTCCTTCGGCTCATATTTGGTCTCCCTGTGGGAGCACAAATTATAACTTAGTTCAATATGAGCAATATTCTTTAAAAAAAATTTTTTTTTCAGATCCACCAGTCAAAATCTTTTGATATTTGATGTACAGCATTCGTAGGGGGGGGGGGGGGGGGGGGGGAGGGGGGGGGGGGGGCTGAGAGTGAAGTTTGTTAAAGCCAAGTCCCTTGGTTCATATTTGGGCTCACTGTAGAAGCCCAAATTATACCAAAATTTTTATTTTCCAAACCAAGAGGTCGATTTGAACCAAATTTGATATGAGGGCTTATTGGGTCACAAATACCTAATTTATGCCATAAATTGTTTTCCTGTCCCCCACGGCAACTACAGGAGCTGAAAAAATTTTTTTTTTTTGAATGCCCATATTTCCAGAACTACATGGCACTGAGAATTTTTATACAATGTGAAGCTTCCTTAGGGCCGGGAGAAAGGAATGGTGAAAAAAATGCCATTGGTTTTATCATAAGTACTTTTCCAGGACTAAAAGTGCCGAGTCATCATTTTTTAACACTGTAGGTAATGGGAATAACGTTGAATAATCTTCTTCTCCCAAACCACTGCTTCAGAAGCTTTTGTTTTTGGGTTCCCTATGGGAGCCCAATGTATAACTTAATTCAGTATGAGAAATATTCTTAAAAAATCTTTTTTTTCTGATACTCCTCTCAGAATCTTTTGATATTTGATTTTTAGTTTTCTTAGAAGCGGCAAATTGAAATTTGTTCAAGTTCTGGTTTATTGATAAAATTGGGCCCAGTAACCAATTCCTGCGTTGAAAGCCCTGTAAAGTGGGCAGTAATAGGCATAAACGATTGACCAAACCTGATATTATAATTATGCCTCTGTAATGATGTAGCCTTAGAAAGTGACCTTAAATTCCAATAAATAAATAGATAAATTATTGAGTACCCAATATGGGGATCTAACATATGAACACTCTGGGTTACTAAGTAGAGAAAACACTTTTATGTTGAAAAACTGATAATAACCACAAGGCAGAATCCCTTGCTATTTTGGTGATATGACTCGGCCAGTATCAGGTGAGCGCCCTCAGGCCCCGTGGGGCCTCTTGTCTAGTGTAGGCCTAACGCTGATAGTAATGTGCCTAAGGGCAACTACTAACTCGCCTAGTCCACTGAAGGTGATAAAGAGTCAATGCGGAGAGGATGGCAAACAAACTTAGGCAAGTACTCCCCCCCCCCCCTCCCCCTCCCTCCATCTTGCTTCAAGTGTTTTATCTGTTGTGGAAACAATATAAATTGGACATAAACATGAGTGATTCCTCTGAAGTTTGCAAATCAAAATACGACGTCACATGAATCAATGGTCATTTGATAGAAACAAAATGAGAATGAGATTCTGATTATCAATGAATTTTAAGGCCGTACTTGGAAAAATGTTTTCCAACAAAATCATGTTCTAAACTTGTTTCAATGCTGGAAATGCCAGTACTTGGACCCATGGAGAATGTTCCATCTCTTACTTTTACCTTTCTGTTTTTTTTAGGAATGCTAGATCTGGTGGAAGAAATTCTGTTGACAGGACTATTCCAGTAAGTATTTGTCATCTCATTTTAGGCTGAAAATTAAGGGTGTTATCTCTGAGAAACGCATTTGTGTTTCGCCAACTGTTTCTGAAACACACTGATTTGGCGAGGTAAACCAAAACATGTTATTTATTTATTTATTGGCTTTTAAGGTCAAATACTTATGCACAATGGCAAATCGTGACCGTGACAGTTTTACAGGTGGAGGAAGCCGGAATACCCGGAGACCTGCTTCCCCTTGGGAACCCCAGGAAGTGAGGCAGTGCCTGTTCACTGCGGTGAACAGGCTCTGTTTTACTGGTAAAATAGGACCCAGTCACCAATGCTTGGGAGGTGCAAACCCTCTCTAAAATTGGCAACATGGCTTATTAATGCTCACCTCTGGTCTTGAGTTGATACTCATGTTGTGGTCATGATTAGCCATTGTGCAAAAATATGTGACCTTAAACACCAATAAATAATGATAATAACCTGCTGTCACGGTAATGCTCTATATTCTCCTGCTATGACATTTCAGAATGGATATTCAGTAATCCATTATATGTTTGTGAAAAGTCCTCACTGACATCACTTCTTTTTTCTTGTGCAAAGTTGAAAAACAGGAGATATCAAGGCTTTCCTGAACTAAAGTTAAGGAGTTGTTACCTCATCTTGACAAAGTCAAACTGAGCTAATCTCATCGCTCTCCGTCCGTCGTCCGTCATCTGCCAACACCATGTTTGGGTCTTCTCCTCCAAAGCCACTGGGCCAATTCAAGTGAAAGTTTCTGTGAGTGAGGGTCCCAAAGGGGCATTTCATTTTTGTTCAACTCGACATGCCCAGCCCCAAAGGGAGGGAGTGGGGGAAAATGCTCCAAAATATTTTAAAAATCTTCTCAAGAACCAGTGTGTACAATGACTTGATATTTGCTATGGAGCTTCCATATGAGGTGTAGAATCAAGTTTGTTCAAACGAAATTCGTGAAGTAATATTTGGCTTTGTAATAGGAGGGGTAAGATTTTTGGCGCCGCCCAAAATTTCCATTTTCTGAACCGATGGTCCGGTATGAACCAAATTTGGTTTGTGGTATTATTTGGTCATAAGAAAAAAAATTCCTGCATCCCCATGGGAACCCTGGGAGCTAAAAATAGAAATATTTTCAAACGCCCATATTTCCCAAACCACACGGAACAGAGAGCTGTTATTTGGTATGAAGTATCCTTAGGACCAGTAGAATTGAATGGTAAAAAAAAATTGCCATCAGTTATGTTAGGGTGTTCTGTAATGGGCAACGAAAAAATGCTGAGTCAGCATATTTGCAAAAATTTAAAAAAATCTTTTCTCCAGAACCAATCATCAGAATCTTCTGATATTTGGTATACAGCATTCATAGGGGAGTCAGATAAAAGTTTGTTGAAATAAAGCTCATTGGTTCATATTTGAGCTCTCTACAGGAGCCCGAAGTTTTTTCATAGGGTAATATGGGGAATATTCTTTAAAAATCTTCATCTTCAGAACCACCAGTCAGAATCTTTTAACCCTTTACCCAACGCAGACGATTTCAATATTTATTATTTTAAATATCATTTTTTTAAATTTTTCAAAAAATTTCAACAAAACCATATCATGTGACCCCTCGTTGGAACGAGCTTGACGATATGGTTTTGTTGAATTTTTTGGAAAAATAATATTTTTTCAGCTGCTGAATTTGCATATTACGCGGGCGGATGCGGGGGATTCGTTAGGTAAAAGGTTAATGTTTGGTATACATCATTGTTATGAGGGTCAGATTCAAGATTGTTCAAACCAAGTCCCTAGGTTAATATTTGGGCTTCCTATGGAACCTCAAATTTTATCTGTTCAATATGGAGGGTAATTTAAAAAAATCTTCTTCTTCAGATCCACCAGTCAGAATGCTTTGATATGTGGTATGCAACATCTCTAAGGGGGTCAGATTCAAGTTTGTTCAAATCAGATCCCTAGGTATATATTTAGGCTCACTATGGTAGCCCAAATTTTTACTTAGTGCAATATGAGGAAATTTTAAGTCATCTTCTTCAGATCCACAAGTCGGAATGCTTTCATATTTGGTATACAACATCTCTAGGGGGGGGGGGGGGGGGAGGGGGGGGGGTCAGGTTCCAGGTTGTTCAATTCGGGTGCCTAGGTTAATATTTGGGCTCCATATGGGAACATGAAATTTAACTTCGTACAATATGAGGGAATTTCTTCAAAAATCTTCTTCAGATCCACTCGTCAGAATGCTTTCATGTTTGGTATACAACCTCTTGTGGGAGTGGGGGGGGGGGGGGGGGGGGGGGCAGATTCAAGTTTGTTCAAATCGGATCCATAGGTTAATATTTGGGCTTGCTATGGTAGCTCAAATTTGAACTTAGTGCAATTCGTAGAAATTTCTTTACAATTTCTTTTCTTCAGATCCAACAGTCAAAATGCTTTCATATTCGGTACACAACATATCTAGGGAAGTCAGATTCAACTGTGTTCAAATCAAGAGCCTGGGTTAATATTTGGGCTCCCTATGGGAGCCGGAATTGGCCATTTTGCTGAAGAATTTAAAATTTTGTATTCAGTACCCTCTAGAGGTGTGTAACTAAGATTAATCCACAAAGGTTGTATCAAGGGGCTTCATAGGGGAGCTCTACATTTTTCTTTATGATCAACTGAAGAAAAGGCATGATGCTCAGATTATTTGTGTCACTCCTGAGGGACTCAAGGATTGACAGTGTAGCCTATGGAGGTGGCTTGCTTAATGTAGACTCATTCTTGTTCTGTTCAAGTTGAGCACTTCAGGCCCCGTGAGGCCTCTTGTTTAAGAATTATCCTCCTTTTTTTCAAGCAGAAAGGCCTGAAGGGTTAAGTGTGAAGGTTTTAATGCTTTTATGTTGTGTTTCTTTTATTTGCAGATTGATGGTGTTTTTACCAATACAGGATTTACTCATGTTATTGTATCATTGCTGGTAAGTATTTATTATGCTCCCTTTGGGTGAGGGTGGGAGAAGAAGAGCTGTATATACAAATGGAACTTGTTAACTTGAAGTTTGTTGTGGGACCGACAGTGTGCTTCGAGATATCTGGGTGTTCGAGTATCAGGGTTCCTGTGGGGCCTTGGATTCAAGAAACATCCTTGAATTTGACTATAGGTAATTCAAGGCCTTAAAATCCTGGGAAAGGTATCGGGAGGCCTTGAAAAGCCTTGAATATTCATGAAATAAAAATGTTAACGAAGCTAGTGTTGGGTGATATTGGGATAATTAAATACCTCGGTGTTCAGAAAATGATACCATTGTATACTGATTGCTAGATCAACTTGATAACATTAGTGATGAACCGATAATTGGAATCGGGAATCGGCTGGTTTTGGGGCATCAGCTGATTGTGACAACTGGCAGTTAAAAACTGGCAGTTTCCAGTTATTCTATATTTAACATGGACTATTAAAAATCTCTTTGATGTCTGGCGATTTCAATAATAAACTTTCCCCATTAAAAATGTGTTTAGTGCATAGTAGAATATTTAGGGATTTATAGAGGCGAGATATTACGGAATTTACCATCAGCAATCGGTACCAGATCGCCACCTTCACTGGCCTTCAATCATTTATGTTGCTTTACAACTGCAACATTGCATTGGGTACATGTATAAATAAAATGTGTTCAGTCGGTAGTCTGTAGTACTTCTTGATGCAAGCATCACAATACAATATGAAATTAAAATTTGAGAAAAAACTAAAAAACACTCTTTTTTTTCTATAATAGATGATTGTTACGCAACATGTATTTTAAGTTGCATGACTGTCACAAACACGCTTTCACTTAGTCAAATTCCTTTTTTTTTTAATTCAGTTGCCTCCCTTGATGTTACTCTTCAATGTTGACTGCAGAGTACATGTAAACACTATAGAAACACATGTCTGACAGGTTGCATGTGTATCTCCTCTAAACCATGCGTCATACACATTCACAACACACATTAACATCAGAGTTATTAACTTATTCAATTATGACATAAGGTACGTGTGCTCATTATATTTCTGGTTACTACAGTCAACTGTATAGTATTCTAACACAAAAACGTATTAACGATATTTACTGGAATAAACGCAATCTTCATCGGGAACAATATCGTGTGATTGAATTGTTAATAACGATCTTTCCCCCCACTCTGATTCCCAAAAATGCAAATATTAATTTTCTAATATTGCCCAGCACTGAACATACATACTCTGAGAACTCGTGGCTTTCGTAATTGGTGATTTATCTACAAAATTCTGTAGTATAACAGGCAACAACAGATTTTCTTGTGTGTCCTATTTCAACTATCTGCATAATCGACAGAGAAATAATCGGAAATCGCTGCATGGAAAGTTTTGATAATCGGTTCATCACTAGACATCATCAAGTATGAGGTATTGGGATGGATTGCGATCCATCATCCATCTGTCTGTCTGTCCATCCACAATGCCTTGAGCACACCTTACAGGCCACACAGCACTCATTCGATCAGTTCCAAATTTCATACGTGGTTTTGTGGCAATACCTTTTTTTTTTCTTTTTTTTATGTGTACCCATACTATGTATGGTACACATAATGCCAGCATCCGGGGTGGCCATCCGTCGTTCATCCATCCTTTGTCCGTCCCTCTGTCCGTCTTGTGTCCGTATCCATTTCTTTGTCATTCGATAACTTGAAAAATATTGCTTGGATTGGCAAGTTACTTTATATTTGTGTTCAGGTTACTGATGTGCCGAGCTGTATAGTTTTTGGTGTAAATCTGATAATTTGATCTCGAGATATTAACCCTTTATCCTTCAAATTGAAAATTCCTCCAATCCCTTTGGCATTTGATAACTTGAAAAATATTGCTTGGATTGTCTAGTTACTTTATATTTGTGTTCAGGTTACTGATGTGCTGAGCTGTATAGTTTTTGGTGTAAATCTGATGATTTGATCCTGAGATATTAACCCTTTATCCTTCAATTTGAAAATTCCTCCAATCCTTTTGGCATTCGATAACTTGAAAAATATTGCTTGGATTGTCAAGTTACTTGATATTTGTGTTCAGGTTACTGATGTGCTGAGCTGTATAGTTTTTGGTGTAAATCTGTTATTTTGATCCTGAGATATTAACCCTTTATCCTTCAAATTGAAAATTCCTCCAATCCCTTTGGCATTCGATAACTTGAAAAATATTGCTTGGATTGTCAAGTTACTTTATATTTGTGTTCAGGTTACTGATGTGCCGAGCTGTATAGTTTTGGTGTAAATCTGATAATTTGATCCTGAGATATTAACCCTTTATCCTTCAAATTGAAAATTCCTCCAATCCCTTTGGCATGAGATAACTCAAAAAATATCAATCCGATTGTCATGTTACTTTATATATTTATTCAGTTTACTGATGTGCTGTGCTGTATAGTTTTTTTTTATGTAAATCTGACAATTTGATCCGGAGATATTAACCCTTTATCCATCAAATTAGGCACTCCTCCAATCCATTTCTATATGTACCCATACCATGAATGATGTACCTAATGTCGGCATCCGTGGTGGCCCTCCGTCATCAGCTTTCTACTAGTTGCGCGTATGGGTACACATCTGACGATTTCATCTGCCTATTTTTTTTATAAACAATTTATTTCTCTGTAACAGAAATGGGTTTGGTAAACAGGCTAGGCCTATGTAATACCTCACCCTACATATCAGAAATTACATTGTACTGTGTTTCTGTGCAGGTGCGGGTGCAACAAGAGAAAGAGAAAAGAATGGAGAGATAGAATGGGCCGTATTTCCATGCATTTCTTTAATTTCAATATTCAGGGTTGGATAATTGCTTGGGGAGATGTGCACGTGCATCCCTGTCCAGTCTAACACCATTGTTTATATTGGTATATAATATTTCAACCAGTAGACCAGGACTTATTTACCACAGAAACAACTGTAAGTTCCCGTGGTGTGCACATGCTTTATATATTCATAACTGCGCGCACAAAGATATTCACGCATGCGAGGTCTCGCATGTACACGTAACATTTATATAACATATTAAGCACTTATTCGTATGCGTTTGTGTACATGGTGCGTAATTGCACGCTCGTTCGCAATAATCGGGGATTTATGCAAATGGTAATTAGGTCGGATGAATTAACTGAGTGGTATGTTTGAGATATTAGTGAACTTTCTGGAAAATCCTAGGATTCCACTCCACTGTATTAGAGCAATTTCCAAACAAAAACTGTTCCACGTCTACTCCGGCGTCAAGGATGTTCCCCAGTATGGCCAAGCGATGTGCATTATAAAGAGGACAATGAAGAAGGTAATGCTCGATATCCTCGAATATATAACCGCATGAACATTTAGGATCATCACTTATAAATCTTTCAAACTTATGAGCATTAAGGTCACTGCATCGCAATCGCAATCTGCAATGCTGGATTTGAGACTTTCTGGATCCAATGCGGTAAAACTCTGGGACGACTATATCACAAGCACTTAATTGCATTTTGATATTGTAAACACTTAACAGCATTTTGAGTGGATTCATCCAGGCTGTTCCAGAGATTTACCGATGATGGGAAAAAAAGACTCTGCGAATGTTTTAGTACGACAATGCCAATTGCGCAGGAGATCAGATGATCTTAATGGGTACCTAGAGAAATCGGAAACCTGACGCGGTGTCAAAAGGGTTAAATACGTTGGGACATTACCTGACAAAATTTTGAATAGAGTTATAATTTGTGCCTAGCTCTTCTATCACGCAGGGGTATATATCCAGTCTCCTCATAAATGAGTCTATGGCTAGTTCCTCTTATTGGCCACAAATTGTACGCAAAGCATCAAGTTGGAGGTTCTCTAGTGCTTCCGCTTTTCCAAGGGAACAATTATCCCAGATCACATCATTGTAATCAAAAAGTGGCAAAATAAAAGATTTGTAGAATATTTCTAACGTTCTACGAGTTAATCTATATTTTAAACTGCGTAGACAGTTTATCATTGGGGTTACTTTATTAATGACACTATCAATATGGTTGTCCCAAGAGCCCATATTATGGAAAGTTATACCCAAGTGTTTATGTGTACTAACTTCCTTAATTGGCTGGTTTAGCAAGTAAAGGGTTGGATAGTCAATGTAGGTAGTTTTACGACTTATACACATTGTTACAGTTTTTTCAGGGCTGAATTTCACTTGCCAATTTTTGGACCAATCACTAATTTTCAGGAGACCATCATTTAATAAAAGACTAGCCTGATTTGGATCCTCAACAACCAAATACAAAGATGTGTCATCAGCATATAATCTGATGTTTGACGATATACCCTGCACAATATCATTCATATATATGTTGAATAGCAGAGGACCTAGGACAGATCCTTGGGGTGCTCCTGCGGGGATCGTCCTTTTTGAGGAAGATTGGCCGTTTATTATGACTGTTTGGGTGCGGCCCGTTAGGTAATCTTTAAACCATTCTAGGGTCGTTCCTCTAACACCTATACCGTTTAGTTTGTGTATTAGGCCTTCATGCCACACCCGGTCGAAGGCCTTACTGATGTCACAAAAAACGAAGCGAATGTCTTTTCCTTGATCGAGACTGAGCCGTATGTTATGATCAATTTCTATTAACTGGTTAACAGTACTGTCGCCTGGAATAAAGCCAGACTGAAGCTTTGTTAAGAGATTATTACTATCGAGAAAACCAAACACTTGGCGAAATATGAGCTTTTCGAATACCTTACTAACACAACTAGTAAGAGACACCGGTCTATAATTACCTTTATAATTTATGGATGCCTTTTTATGAATCGGTAAAACATTGGCTTGCTTCCAAATAGCAGGATATATACTTTTGTTTAGGGACAGATTAAACAATTTTGTAAGCGGGTAAGCTAATTCCGTCGCACATAATTTTTGTGTCGCCGCCCCACGAAGTGGGGAGAGACATATAGGGATTACTTTTGTCGTCTTGCGTCATCCGCGTCACACTTTCTCTTATCCGCCACTCCTCTTTAACCTATGAATGTATTTTGCTGAAACTTTCAGTGATTCTTTATCACATAATGGCATTGTGCACCTCCTATTTTATTTTTTGATCCGCTGTATTTTTTCTAGAGTTATGCCCCGTCGTCCGCGTCACACTTTCTCTTATCCGCCACTCCTCTTTAACCTATGAATGGATTTTGATGAAACTTTCAGTGATTCTTTATCACATAATGGCATTGTGCACCTCCTATTTTATTTTTTGATCCGCTGTATTTTTTCCAGAGTTATGACCCTTTTCCACTTAGAATTCTGTCTTCCATGGAAGACTCACATCTAAGTAGTATTTTATTGTTAATAAGATCGGGACCGCAAGCTTTATTGGTATCAAGTTTGGATGATAATATCTTAACGTCTTCCATTTGAATATTAAGCTCCTCCATAGTGAGGTCATTAAAATATACCGGTGGGAGAGGATTATTTTGAATTGAGCTAGATTGTTCTATGAAAAATTGATTAAGTATTTCACATATGTCTTTAGGATTGTCCACAACGGTTCCACCCTCGAGAAGTGGTGGAAATTGTGTATTTTTACTACAATCTTGACTCGTGAAATTTTTGAAGGAGCTCCACCATTTCCTGGAGGTAAGAGTATTACTGCAAACATAATCATTGAGCTTTTTATCGTGATTGCAGTTAGCTTTCCTTACTAAGTCAATTGTTTCATTTCTTAACTCTCGGAAAATTTTCCAATCACCTGGGCAGTTTGTCATTTTTGCTTTTAGGTGGGCCCTATTCCATTTTCTCATTGTAGAACGTACGTTAGAATTCATCCATGGTTTGTCATTGGGTCTTATAAGAACCGTTTTAAAGGGAATATGCTTTTTAATTATTTTCAGTATAACGTCAGTTACTTGTTAAGCTACAGCATTCACATTTTCTGAGTTAAAGATATCATCCCAATTTGTTGAGGAGAATTCTTCCCTTAAGCCTTCTATATTCATCTCATTATTTTTCCATATTTCTCTATAATACGATTTTACCCTTTGACGCTTTGTTTTAAGATGAACGTACGTGGCGTAGTGATCACTACAAAACGGCGGAGTAACACCTTGTTCGGATACAGAATCTGGGCAGGAAATAAAAATCAAATCTATTAAGGATCGTGAATTTTCTGTTATACGGGTTGGTTTATCTATAATCTGTGCTAAACTGTGCGATGACTCCAAGTAAGATATTTTGGGATGTATAGTGTCAATGCAATTTGCATTGAAGTCACCCATAACAATGCATCTTTGGGATAAGTCATTTCTTGCAATCGATATAGATTGGTCTATAAGGTCCCAATACGAAGCCAGGGCAGAAGGAGGTCGATAAAATGTGCCAACAAGAAATTTCTGGTTGGCATGTCTTATTTCACACAAAATTGCCTCGAGGCCTGGAAGATCAAGGTCGTCCTGATACTTGTATATTAGATCTGTTTTAACATAAACTATTACACCACCCCCTGCGCTACTATCTCTACGAATAGGTGGGTAGTGAAAACCAGACAAGAACACGTCTTTATTGTCTACTTCATCAGTGAGCTTCGTTTCAGAAAGGGCAATCACATCGTAGTCGTCAAGTTCAGCCTTTACTAAGTCTGCTTTGTATCGTAACCCATTAACATTCATATGAACAACTTTAATAGAGTCATTATCCCCAGGATTCAATTCAGTGTCACCACTTAACAACAATAAATAAAATATCAGCGCACTTATCGCTAAATTATACCAGTAAACACAACATCTTGCCATACATATATTGTACCAATAGGTCTCAAACTTTAATTGTCTAGGGCCTCCTAGAAAAAGACCAATACTGGCACGGTATATTTCGATATTAACCCCCATGAAAATTTTCTGATGTCAAGTAATAAAAAAAACATCAATAATTGGTCATTTCTAGGACAGCTGTTCTCAAACAAAAGAGAACCTCTCATGAAACGACGTCCTATATGTAATTGGAACAGTTCAGATCCCATCCCATCTCTCCATAATAAAAATTGTGCAGTGATATAAAATGAAAAACATAACATTAATAGCCATATCATTGGATTAGGCAGGTTTTTAGGAGAAAAAAATAATACTGAGGTGATTGGGCTCTGTATTACCCAGTCATGATAAGACCTTCTAAATACTCATACACATCGCTGAAATGCTCCAATAGGGGTCAGTGTTACATTTATCCATAACCTGGAGTAGCCTAGAGTAGTCTGTTACAATTTGTTGGAAAGTCCCCCCAGGAACTATCCAACAGATTGTAAAGGCAGATATTATCCATAATAAACATCTCTCACATGAAGGGAATACTAGTGGTATGTAATTCTGGAGTAGCACAGAGTAATCTGTCACAATTTGTTGGAAAGTCCCCACGGAAACTATCCAACAAATTGTAAAAGCAGATCTCATTTCATAAAGGGAAAGATAGTGGCAGGTAATTCTGGAATAGCCCAGAACAGTATACATGTCACAATTTGTTGGAAAGTCCCCATAGGAACTGTCCAACAAATTGTGAAAGCAGATATTATTCATTGTAAAGTTAAACATCTATCACATGAAGGAATACTAGTGGCAGGTACATTTTAATTCTGGAGTAGCCCAGAGTAATCTGTTACCATTTGTTGGAGAGTCCCCACGGGAACCATCCAACAAATTGTAAAAGCAGATGTTATTCATTATAAACATCTCTCACATAAAGCAAATGCAAGTGGCTGATCAATTATGGGGTAGCCTGGAGTAATCTATTGTAATTTGTTGGAAAATCCCCACAGGAACTATCCAACAAACTGCAAAGGCATATATTATCCATAATAAACATATCTCACATGCAGGTAATAATAATGGCATGCCATTCCAGGGTAGCCCAGAGCATCCCGTCATTGGCCTAAATTTGATGGAAAAAAAAAAATCAAATTTCGACCAGGGAGTGACACCCCCCCATTGCCCAAACCTAACAGTCTTGGGTAAAAAAAAATTCAGCCACCACTAAACCAAAAGTGTTTTATATCCTACCCACTGCTCCCAAGGCGAAACTAGACTACGAGACGCCAGAAGCACACAATTGAGCGTATAGTTTGAAACACTGAAAGGAAAGTAGTCTAAGGAAGGTAATCAAACATACAATCAAGTTATTGCGCATTTCTCGATTGTTTTTTTAAAGAATAAACTTGTTTTCCTACAGGACAAGTACTGACTACCTAATTAACCCGCGTACATCATCAAATTTAATTTGCTTTGCTCCATGGACAAGCTGTAAACAATATGAGTGATCGCTGACATATTTTTAAAAGTTTTTCATTGGGTCTTGGTTGTTGGAGCAACTGAACACCAGTATAGCATCGTTAAGCTGTCAACACAAAACACCAGACAGACGATCGTGCGAAGTTAAGCGGCCAGTATTGCACAACCTCTGGCTGCCTGCTGGTTTGGGGTTCCAGCATACCAACGTCCCCCGTGCGTCACTTAACCGTGACAAGTTAGTGTGACGCAAAATTAAGCTAAAATCAGAATTCTCATATTCAATACCAGTATATGCATAAATAATACGAGTGCGTTAGTAAATGAAAATTCATGCCACCTTCTCTGTGGTCTGCAGTCTGTACTCTGATGGTAAAAACTCATTGAACTGAAATAAGATGCAGCTGGGAAGAGAGAATATTTTGGGGACTGAGACCTTGAAAGTTAAGAAAGAAGTTTTGTGCTTGTACTTCAAATATACATTTCAACAAGACCAGCAATGGGTATAACCGTACCATTAATGGCAATTTACTGCGACAAACTAATCAACACCTCATTAAGCTAGGTTTTTCAGGACAAATAACCGAAACCGACACCAAGCAAAAATTTATCAACCCCATACATATAAGAATCATCCAACAAAATGCAAGAGCAGATATTATTCATTGTAAAATTAAATATCTATCACGTGAAGGAAATACTGGTGGCAGATAATTCTGGAGTAGCTCAGACGAGAGTAATCTGCTACCATTTGTTGGAACGTCCCCACGGAATCCATCCAACAATCTGCAAAAGCAGGTCTAATTTATTACAAACATCTCTCACATGAAGGGAATCATAGTGACAGGTAATTCTGGAGTAGCTCAGAGCAATCTGTCACAATTTGTTGGAAAGTCCCCATAGGAAACTGTCCAACAAATTGTGAAAGCAGTTATTATTCATTATAAAATTAAACATCTATCACCATTCATGTAAAGCAAATACTAGTGGCAGGTAATTCTGGAGTAGCCCAGAGTAATCTGTTACAATTTGTTGGAAAGTCCCCACGGAAACCATCCAACAATTTGCAAAAGCAGGTCTAATTTATTACAAACATCTCTCACATGAAGGGAATCATGGTGACAGGTAATTCTGGAGTAGCTCAGAGCAATCTGTCACAATTTGTTGGAAAGTCCCCATAGGAAACTGTCCAACAAATTGTGAAAGCAGATATTCATTTTAAAGTTGAACATCTATCACCGTTCACATGAAGCAAATACTAGTGGCAGGTAATTCTGGAGTAGCCCAGAGTAATCTGTTACAATTTGTTGGAAAGTCCCCACAGGAACTATCCAACAAACTGTAAAAGCAGGTATTATTATAACATTACTCGCATGAAGAGAATAATAGTGGAGGGTCATTCTGGAGCAGCCTGGAAAAATCTGTTACACTTTGTTGGAAAGTAACTATCCAACAAAATGTAAAAGCGCATATTATATTCATTATAAATATCTCTCACATGAAGGCAATACTAGTGGTACAGTACGTGGAGAGCGGACCGTGACCAAACCACCCGCGGAGCGGAGCCATCACCCAAGCCATAACTTTTACATTTTGTACAAATCGACAAAAACACACTTATTATTCATTCTAAAGTTAAACATCTATCACCGTTCACATGAAGCAAATACTAGTGGCAGGTAATTCTGGAGTAGCCCAGAGTAATCTGTTACAATTTGTTGGAAAGTCCCCACAGGAACTATCCAACAAACTGTAAAAGCAGGTATTATTATAACATTACTCGCATGAAGAGAATAATAGTGGCGGGTCATTCTGGAGCAGCCTGTAAAAATCTGTTACACTTTGTTGGAAAGATCCCACAGAAACTATCCAACAAAATGTAAAAGCGCATATTATATTCATTATAAATATCTCTCACATGAAGGCAATACTAGTGGTACAGTACGTGGAGAGCGGACCGTGACCAAACCACCCGCGGAGTGGAGCCATCAACCAAGCCATAACATTTACATTTTGTACATATCGACAAAAACACAAGCAATGTTTCAGCCAATGGACCTCCGGGTTTAACCCGGAGGTCCACTGGCCAAAACCTTGCTTATGCTGGTTATGCTTTGAAAGATATTTGCAATTATTGCCTGGGTGGAATCTCCACTCAGCGGTCGATTCAGTGACAATACACTCCCCACGTACTGTGTGTAATTCTGGAGTAGCCCAGAGAAGTCTGTTACACTTTGTTGGAAAGTCCCCACAGAAACTATCCAAACAAAATGTAAAAGTGCATATTGTATTCATTATAAACATCTCTCACATGAAGGCAATGCTAGTGGCATGTAATTCTGGAGTAGCCCAGAGTAGTCTGTCACACTTTGTTGGAAAGTCCCCACCGAAACTATCCAACAAAATGGAAAAGCACATGTTATATTCATTATAAACATCTTTCACATGAAGGGAATACTAGTGGCATGTAATTCTGGAGTTGCCCAGGTTTGTCAGAGAAGTCTGTTACACTTTGTTGGAAAGTCCCCACAGAAACTATCCAAAAAAATGTAAAAGCACATTATATTCATTATAGACATCTATCACATGAAGGAATACTAGTGGCATGTAATTCTGGAGTAGCCCAGAGTAGTCTATTACACTTTGTTGGAAAGTCCCCACAGAAACTATCCAACAAAATGTAAAAGCACATATATTCATTATAAACATCTCTCACATGAAGGGAATATAAGTGTTATGTAATTCTGTAGTAGCCCAGAGTAGTCTGACACAATCTGTTGGAAAGGCCCAGAGTCGTCTATTACACTTTGTTGGAAGGTCCCCACAGAAACTTTTCTACAGAAACTAAACCATTTCCACATCAAATAATTCTCAGGTATTTTGAGAGGGAATTGACTTTTCTTTGTAGATAATATTCAAACCCACTGGGATATGTTGTTGAAGAAAATTCGCATAGGTAAGATTCACGGTGAGAGAAATTCACTGCAAGATCCAATTCACTTCCACACCAAATACAGCCACAACCAAAAGTCCTGTCCTGAAATGCGCACATATAGCACGTTGATCTGCGCTCTAATCTATGCATTATGACCATAGTAAGGCTATCAAATTGTGTACATGCGGCCTTTGCACAAGCAATGTTTCAGCCAATGGACTTCCGGGTAACCCGGAGGTCCATTGGCAGAAACATTGCCTGTGTTTGCTATGAGTAACCAGGAGAACCTGCAGTGCTTTGGATGCCATTTGATATGGCAATTGCGCGCAATTTCTACGTGCAATTAAGCCTAGATAAGCGCACATTTCGTGACGGGACTTCCAGGCTATCAAATTGTGTACAGGCGGCCTGTGCACAAGCAATGTTTCAGCCAATGGACCTCCGGGTAACCCGGAGGTCCATTGGCAGAAACATTGCCTGTGTTTGCTATGAGTTACCAGGAGAACCTGCAGTGCTTTGGATGCCATTTGATATGGCAATTGCGCGCAATTACTATGCGCAATTCAGCCTAGATAAGTGCACATTTCGTGACAGGACTCCCAGTCCCAACCGTATATCATGTAAATATATAAATTGGTCTTCGTAGCATTAAATAATTCTCAGTTATTTTGAGGGGCAATTGACCTCAATTCTTTCATTGTCCTAATTGTCATTATCTTGTTATCTGAATTTTTGATAAGCAATTTTCCTTCTGAAGTCCATGTTTGGTTAATTTTCTTCATTTTTTTTATGACTAATGCTTCCTTAAACAAAGTATGTTTATACCAGGTCAAATCTTCATTGATAAAATACTTATTTCCAGCAGTTTCTTTTGACTTCAAATTCTTCTTTAATGAATAGAACAGTCTTCTTGCACGATAATTAGTGAATTTTACCAAGATCTGTCTTGTTTTACCAGTTTTTGGAGCACTTACCCTGTGTGACCTATCTGTGTCCGTTAGACTTATAGTGGCACCCACTGTTTTAGCAACATCTAAGACTAAGGCATCGGTAGATTCACCTTCAGTTTCTTTAACCCCATCGATCTGTAGACTATTACGCCGTGTGTATTGCTCTAACTCGTCCACGCCCAATTCCATACAGTCCAACTCCTTTTTTAGAACCTGATTCTCCTCCTTCAGCACCTTGAGCTCTTTAGCAAGACCCATGGTGGCTTCACGAACCGCCTTTGTGACAACTCGATCAACAGACTCATTGATTGCTTTGTCGACAGACTCTTGAATAAATGATTTAATGTCCTCACACATAACCGACTTAAGCTGGGTTGCAAGAGCTGACACGTCAGTATTTGGTGTATTTGTAGCCATTGTCTCACCCTCAGAATCAGACACCCAATCAGGATCACTATCCTCAACAGTGTATGAAATACGTGACAGTTTTGATGCACGTAATAGATCTGAAGAGTGCTTAACTGGACTAGTTCATTTACGTTTTGATTTGTGTTTAGGGTTTGGCCTTACAGGCATCTTTGAGAAAATTTCTAAAAAAATACTGATCACCGCAAACGGTGCATCACAAACAACAGTTAACACCACTGCAATACCACTGCGATACCACGATAATAGGCGATACCACGATAATAGGCAAACTCTTGTACCGTCAACAGTCAATAGTAAATCTTCACAATCCGTTCATTTTTGACAATAGACTTGCAGGCAACTCGGAGAAAATTTCTAAGAATACTGAATACTGAACACCGCATCGCCAACAATACCACTGCAATACCACGACAATAGGCAAACTCTTGTACTGCCAACAGTAAATTTTCACAGTCAGTTCATTTTGGGCTATAGACTTATTTCCGAGCCGCCTGACCTAGCTTCAACACCATACTAGCAATTCTCCACATTCTACATGAATAATATCTACGCAGCAACCTCAGAAAAAGTCAAATTATTTAGAAGCACTTGTGCGCCGCTCCACCATCCATCATGGCGCCATGTACATGCAATGCCTAGATGAATTTTGTCGAAACTTTTTGAAAAATCTAATTAGTGTCAAAATGAGCATGTAATATCCAATAGATTGATTGTTTGTTTCTTGTGTTACAGGGTTATAATGTTCAAGTTCAAGTCAAAAATGGTCGGATATACGAGGGAATTTTGAAAACAGTATCACCAAAGGTAGGTATGCAGTATGCCAATATTTTTAGCTCAGCTGACTGAAAGTTAGCTTGTTCGATTACCATTACTTGGCATCTGTTGTCTGTTAGTTTTACATATCAAACTTCATAACCAAACTTAACACAAATTATGTTTCAGGGATTCCCTTCCAGGTCAAGTCCATTTAATAGAAGATGCGAAGCCCAATGGGATGGGATAGTGCTTGAAATGCCCATAATTCTTTCAAAAAATATTCTCTTACACCTCCAGTTGCAGTACTTTGAGATTCAGTATGCAGTTTCCTTCAGTGGTGAAGTAAAAGTTTGTTAAGGAAAGTTTCCCAAGCACGATGTGGATTTCATGGGAAATGCCACATTTAAGCCCTCCTAAAATTGCTATTATCAGAGCCGGTTAGTCAGTATATATTTAATTTGGTACACAGTATTTGGTAATGTGTACTTGTGTAGTAGGCCTTCATACTCTTGGAACCTGAAGAGGTAAAAATAAATAAAACATTTTCTAACATCCATAATTCAAATTTTTTAGCCTAACTTTACCAAGTCATGATATGCTATTGCCATTACACGTGTGGAAGTCTGTTAGTCTGTCAGTCTATCAGTCTGTTCATATTTTTCTTTAGCACAGGCTACACACCATAGTTCTTGTCCGATCGTCCTGAAATTTCATATGCAGGTTTGAGGTCATGTCTAGATGAGAATGTCCCATTTTGGTCATGATCGGTCAACATTGATGGCTGCCTGAGCCCAAACCCGAAAACCTTTAGCACAGTCTACAGGTCATATTTATGAACAGGGTAGCCACGAGTCATGGAAATCTGGGAAAATCCTTGAATTGCACAAATATGTTCAAGGACCTTGAAAACCCTTGAAAATCGCAAGTTTTTGACAAAAATCTAGGAAACTCCTTTATTTTACGGTTTCCGGGTCCCTCACCGGCGGTATGTTCCAACTTTTCGGTTATTTGGAGTGCTGGGGGAGTGTTTTATAAGCTTAGTTCTGATTGGTTTAGTTTCTCTGTGTCATTGTATAGTGCAAATATTCATCCAATCATCGTGTTGCTTACAAATAACTTTACCTCATGTCTTGGCATTAAAAGCATGTGTTCAACGATTCTTTTGTGAATTGAACAAAAAGATTTGAAATTCTTCATTGTTTGTTTTTTCTTTACGAATATGCCTGGAGGAAAATGCAAATTTCAAGATGGATGGTTAGAAGACGAGAAGTATAAATCATGGATCGTTCCTGTTGCAAATGATAAAAGTTCTGCTTGGATTTAACCCTTTATCCAAAGCAGACAATATCAAAATTTATTATTTTAAATATCATTTTTTATACCCCCCGCAAACAAAGTTTGGGAGGGTATATAGGAATCACCCTATCCGTCTGTCTGTCCATCCTTATAAGCGCAACTCCTAAACCGTTTGAAGAATTTTCATGAAACTTTACACAATGGAAGAACTCCATATGAAGATGTGCATGAAGCAATATAATTCTGTTCTGACAGGCGCGGGGGGTATCACTTTGTGAGCTTGCTCACAGTACCTCTAGTTAATTTTTAGCTTATCTTGACAAAGTCAAGCTAAGCTATTGTCATGGAGCATGCGGATGTCTGTGAGTCTGTCTGTCCACAATTTGTATGGCGCAAGGTACAGGACGTAGTTCTTATATGATCATCACCAAATTTCACATGCATGTTCAGGTTGGTGTCTAGATGAGAACGTCCTATTTTGGTCATGGTCGGCTGCTTACATTGGCTGCTGCAACAGCCATCATGAATTTTGTATGGTGCAGGCTACAGGCCATAGTTCTCATCTGATCATCACCAAATTTCATATGCATGTTTGGGTTGATGTCTAGATGAGAACGTCCTATTTTGGTCACAGTTGGCTGCACACAGTGGCTGCTGCAGCAGCAGCTGTGTGGGGTGATATTAAAAAAATTGTTTATCTTAACCAATTTTCTTGAAATTTGGCAGATTGTCTTAGACTGATAAGTAGATGAAACCTTCCTATTTTGGTCATGGTGGCTGCCCCTGGGGTGTGGGAATTGAGGGGTGAAATTGTTTTGACTTGTTTTCTTTTCTACTGCATTGAGTGAAAAAAACCAATAAAGCACTGAATAAAATTGTCTTTGTGTGAATGTAATATGATATCTCAGGCATGTTGGACACTGTCATCAACTGTGTGTGTTTGAGATCAGTAAGTACATTCTAAATGTATATTTATTTTCTCCAGTTGATGAAATTTCATTTGGAGGATTCTAACAAAATTTCATATGCAGGTTTAGCTTTGACCATGACTACGTTTCGTAATGTTTGACTTCAAATCAGCCAATGGTAGCATGGCTGCTGCAGCCGTGTATTTTTTTCTCCGATTTTAACAAAATTTCATATGCAGGTTTAGCTTTGACCATGACTACTTTTCATAATGTTTGGCTTCAAATCAGCCAATGGTAGGTATTTTTTTCTCTGATTTTTACAAATTTTTTTTAGGAGTTCAGCTTTGACCATGACTACTTTTCATAATCTTTGGCTTTAAATCAGTCAGTAGTAGCATGGCTGCTGCAGCGATGTATTTTTTTTCTAGATTTCAACAAAATTTCATATGTAGGTTTAGCTTTGACCATGTCTATTTTTAGCTTAACTTGACAAAGTCAAGATAAGCTATTGCCATCACACGTGCACAAGTCTGTTATGAAGGGATTTCATTGTAACTTGGTAGGATGCCTCTGTATAATGCCTAGATGAGAACGTCCCCATTCGGGCATGATCTGTTTTTTTTAGCTCGTCTTGACAAAGTCAAGCTGAGCTAATCTCATCGCTCTCCGTCCGTCGTCTGTCAACACCATGTTTTGGTCTTCTCCAAAGCCACTGGGCCAATTCAAGTGAAAGTTTGCGTGAGTGATGGTCCCAAAGGGGCATTTCATTTTTGTTCAACTCAGCATGCCCAGGTCCACAAGGAGGGAGTGGGGGAAAATGCTCCAAAATATTTTAAAAATCTTCTTCTCAAGAACCAGTGTGTACAATGACTTGATATTTGCTATGGAGCTTCCATATGAGGTGTAGAATCAAGTTTGTTCAAATGAAGTTCGTGAAGTAATATTTGGCTTTGTAATAGGAGGGGTAAGATTTTTGGCCCCGCCCAAAATTTCTATTTTCTGAACCGATGGTCCGGTATGAACCAAATTTGGTTTGTGGTAGTATTGGGTCATAAGTACTTGACCCATGCAAAAAAAAAAAATTCCCGCATCCCCATGGGAACCCTGGGAGCTAAAAATAGAAATATTTTCAAACGCCCATACTTCCCAAACCCCACAGAACAGAGAACTTTTATTTGGTATGAAGTATCCTTATGACCAGTAGAATTGAATGGTAAAAAAAAATTGCCATCGGTTATGTTAGGGTGTTCTGTAATGGGCATCGAAAAAATGCTGAGTCAGCACATTTGCAAAAATTTAAAAAAATCTTTTCTCCAGAACCAATCATCAGAATCTTTTGATATTTGGTATACAGCATTCATAGGGGGGTCAGATAAAAGTTTGTTGAAATAAAGTTCATTGGTTCATATTTGGGCTCTCTACAGGAGCCCGAAGTTTTAACATAGGGTAATATGGGGAATATTCTTTAAAAATCTTCTTCTTCAGAACCACCAGTCAGAATCTTTTAATATTTGGTATACATCATTGTTATGAGGGTCAGATTCTAGATTGTTCAAACCAAGTCCCTAGGTTAATATTTGGGCTTCCTATGGATGCCCAAATTTTATCTTTGTTCAATATGGAGGGTAATTTAAAAAAATCTTCTTCAGATCCATCAGTCAGAATGCTTTGGTATTTGGTATGCAACATCTCTATGGGGATCAGATTCAAGTTTGTTCAAATCAGATCCCTAGGTATATATTTGGGCTCACTATGGTAGCCCAATTTTTTACTCAGTGCAATATGAGGAAATTTCTTTAAAAATCTTCTTCTTCAGATCCACCAGTTGGAATGCTTTTGTATTTGGTATACAACATCTCTGGGGGGTCAGATTCCAGGTTGTTCAATTCGAGGGCCTAGGTTAATGTTTGGGCTCCATATGGGAACATGAAATTTAACTTAGTACAATCTGAGGGAATTTCTTCAAAAATCTTCTTCAGATCCACTCGTCAGAATGCTTTCATGTTTGGTATACAACCTCTTTTTTGGGGGGGGGGGGGGGGGGCGTGGAGGGGGGGGGGGGCAGATTCAAGTTTGTTCAAATCGGATCCATAGGTTAATATTTGGGCTCGCTATGGTAGCCCAAATTTGAACTTAGTGCAATTCGAAGAAATTTCTTTACAATTTCTCTTCTTCAAATCCAACAGTCAGAATGCTTTCATATTCGGTACACAACATCTCTAGGGAAGTCAGATTTAACTGTGTTCAAATCAAGAGCCTGGGTTAATATTTGGGCTTCCTATGGGAGCCGGAATTGGCCATTTTGCTGAAGAATTAGAGATTTTGTATTCAGTACCCTCTGGAGGTGTGTAACTAACATTAATCTGCATAGGTTGCATCAAGAGGTTTCATAGTGGAGCTCTACATTTTACATTATGATCAACTGAAGAAAAGGCATGATGCCGGATTATTTTTGTCACTCCTGAGGGACTCAAGGATTGAGAGTGTAGCCTGAGGATATGGATTGCATAATGTAGACTCATTCTTGGACTCTGTTTATATTGTGTTCTTTTCAAGATGAGCGCTTCAGGCCCTGTGGGGCCTCTTGTTTTAAAAATCTTCTTCAGATCCATAATTCATAATCTTTTGATATTTGTCATATATGTAGCAGTCTTAGTGGCGTGAGATTCTACTTTGTTCAAACTAAGTCCCAGAGTTCATATTTGGGCTCCCTATGGCTACCTGAATTCTTCAGATCTACCAATCAGAATCTCTTGATATTTGGTATACTGAATCTTTATGGGGGGGGGGGGGGGGGGGGATCATGAAGTTTGTCCAAATAAAGTCCCTGGAGTCATATTTGGGCTCACTATGGGAGCCCTAATTTCAGCGCAGTGTAACTTGATTATTTTTAGCTCTCTTGTCTGAAAGTCAGGGGGAGCTTAAGTGATCATTTTTTGTCCGTTGTCAGTCCATCCATCCATCCATCCGTCCATCCATCCATCCATCCATCCATCCATCCATCCATCCATCCATCCATCTGCCATCCATCCGGCGTGAACTTTACATTATCGACTTCTCATAAACCACAGGGCCGAATTGAACCAAATTTGATGTGCATGTTCCTTATCATATGTCAATTCAAGTTTGTTCAAATAAAGTTTCCACGCCCACAGGGGGCACCACAAGGGGCATTACTTTGATAGCACCCATAAATTGTTTTCCAAAATTAAAAAAATCTTCTCCAGAACCATCAATTAGAATCTTTTGACATTCGGTATATAACATCTCTAGTGGGGTCAGATTCAAGTTTGTTCAAATCGAGTCCATGGGTAATATACAGGGAGCCCAAATTTTAACTTAGCGAAATACTAGGAAATTTCTTTAAAAATCTTCTTTGGATCCACCAGTCAGAATGCTTGCATATTTGGTATACAACATCTGTAGGGTGGGGGGGGGGGGGGGGGGGGGGGAGGGGGGGGTGTCAGTTTCAAGTTTGTTCAAATCGTGTCCCTGGCTTAATAATGGGGCTCCCTGTAGGAGCCCAAATTTTAACTTAGTGAAATATGAGAAAATTTCTTTAAAATCTTCAGATCCACTAGTCGGAATGCTTTCATATTTGGTATACAACATCTCGGGGGGGGGGGGGGGGGGGGGGGGGGGGGGGGGGGTTCAGGGGTGCTCAGATTCAAGTTTGTTCAAATTGGGTCCCTGAGTTAGTATTTGGGCTCTCTATTGGAGTCCAAAGTTTAACATGGTGCAATTTGATGAAATTTTTTTAAAAATTTTCAGATCCTCCAGTCAGAATGCTTTCATATTTGTTATACAACATCTTGACGTGGGTCAGTTTCAAGTTTGTTCAAATCAGTTACCTGGATAAATATTTGGGCTCTCTATGGTAACCCGAATATCAACTTAGTGCAATATGAGGAATTTTTAAAAAAATCCTTTTCTTTAGACCCTGTAGTCAGAATGTTTTCATATTTGGTATACAACATCTCTAGGAGGGTCAGATTCAAGTTTGTTCAAACTAGTCCTAGGGTTGATATTTGGGCTCTCTATGAGAGCCCAAATTTTAACTTGGTGCAATATGAGGAAATTTCTTTAAAAATCTTCTTTAGATCCACCAGTCAGAATCTTTTCATATTTGGTATATAATATCTCTAGGAGGGTCAGATTCCAGTTTGTTCAAATCTTGTCCCTGTGTTGATATTTGGGCTTCCTATAGGAGCCCGAATTTTAACTTAGTGCAATATGAGGAAATTTCTTTAAAAATCTTCTTCAGAACTAGCAATTAGAATCTTCGGCCAATATGATATCGTGTTTTGCTGGTTACCTGGACATTTAGGTATCTCCGGTAACACCAGAGCAGACAGTGCAGCAAAACAGGCTTTAACAAAGCCTCTAACTGATTTTAACATCCCTTTCAGTGATTTAAAACCACATATCAATAATTACATCAAATCTGTGTGGCAGGCGGAATGGGATGGGACGACAGATAACAAGCTTCATCACTTCCGACCAAATATATTTGATCACTACCCATCCAGTAACCTTTGTAGAAAAGATCATGTTATTCTGACACGGTGTCATGTTCGTCACACACGACTTACACATTCCTTTTTGTTAGAGGGTAATATGCAACCAGAGTGTGTTCCTTGTCAGCAGGTGTTGTCAGTGCAACACATTCTTTTACATTGTGTTGATTTTTAATCTTGTTAGTGGGCAGTACTTCACAGTTGGATCCCTCAGAGATCTGTTTCATAATACGAGCCCACACAAAATTGTATCATTTCTGAAAGTAATCAACCTTTTTAATAAATTGTTTTTATTCTTTTAGATTCTCATCAGTTCCTATGTATTTCACAGGTTGATTTATACAGCATTTTTAGCTCACCTGACTGAAAGTCAGGGTGAGCTTTTCTTATCACTCTTTGTCCGTCGTCCGTCCGTCCGTCCGTCGTCTCATCCTTCGTCTGTCGTCTGTCATCCTGTGTGAAGGTGGTGTTTGAGCCTCTTTCTCCTAAACCACTGGCCACATTTTAATTAAATTTCATGTAAGTAGTGGTTATATAGGGGCATTTTGATTTTTATTCAAATTAGGTTTCGGCTCATATTGAGCAGAGGGATGTTGAAAAAATGGCCAAATTTTTTGAAAATCTTCTAATGAACCACCAGTAGCAGAGACTTGATATATTGTATTCAGAGTCCTTTTGAGGTTTAGAATCAAGTTCGTTCAAGAGAAGTTTGTCGGGCATTATTTGCCTTCGTTATGGGAGGGGCAAAAATTTTTGCCACGCCTCAAATTTCTATTTTCAGAACTGTGAGGTCGATTTGAACCAAATTTGATATGAGGTGATAATTGGTCATAAGTAGTTGATTGATGTAAACAAAATTTTTCTCATTGCCCTGTGGGAACCTCGGGAGCTAAAAATAGGAAAAACCTTAAAACTGCCATATCTCCAAAACTACACGGCACAGAGAATTCTTATTTTGTATAAAGCTTACTTTTATCCAGTAGAATAGAATGGTTAAAAAAATCCCTATCGGTTTGATCACTTGGTACTTTTTTCAGTACTTTTGAAAAAGTGCTGAGTCAGCACTTTTTAACACTGTAGGCAATGGGAAAAACATTAAAAAAATCTTCTTCTCCAGATCCAGCTGGCAGAATCTTTTGATATTTGGTATGCAACATTGTAGCGTGGATCTGATTCAAGTTTGTTCAAATCGGCCCCCTGGGTTCATATTTGGGCTCAGTATAGGCGCCCGATTTCGAACTTAGTGCATTTCATGCAAATTTCTTAAAAAATCTTCTCCAGATCCAGCAGGCAGAATCTTTTGATATTTAGTATGCAACATTGTGGGGTGGATCTGATTCAAGTTTGTTCAAATCTGCCCCCCTGGATTCACATTTGGGCTCAATATAGAAGTCCGAATTTGAACTTAGTGCATTTCAGGCAAGTTTCTTAAAAAATCTTCTTCTCAAGATCCAGCAGGCAGAATCTTTTGATATTTAGTATACAACATTGTGGGGTGGATTTGATTCAAGTTTGTTCAAATCGGCCCCCTGGATTCATATTTGGGCTCACTATAAAAGCTTGAATTCGAACTTAGTGCATTTCAGTCAAATTTCTTAAAAGATCTCCAGATCCAGCAGGCAGAATCTTTTGATATTTGGTATGCAACATTGTGGTGTGGATCTGATTCAAGTTTGTTCAAATTGGCCCCCTGGGTTCATATTTGGGCTCAGTATAGGAGCCCAATTTGAACTCGGTGTATTTCAGGCAAATTTCTTTAAAAATCTTCTTTTCAAGATCCAGCAGGCAGAATCTTTTGATATTGGGTATGCAGCATGCTTAGGTGGTGAGATTCAAGTTTGTTCAAGCCAAGTCCCTGGGTTCGTATTTGGCCTCACTATGGTAGCCTGAATTATAACTTAGTTCAAAATGAGGAATTTTCTTTAAAAATCTTCTTCTTCAGATCTAGCAGTCGGAATATTTTGTTACTTGGTATGCAGCATCCTTGGGGGGGGGGGGGGGAGATTCAAGTTTGTTCAAGCCATGTCCCTGGGTTCGTATTTGGGCTCACTATAGTAGCCTGAATTATAACTTAGTTCAAAATGAGGAATTTTCTTTAAAAATCTTCTTCTTCAGATCTAGCAGTCGGAATGTTTTGATGTTTGGTATGCAGCATCCTTAGGGGGGTGAGATTCAAGTTTGCTCAAGCCATGTCCCTAGGTCTATATTTGGACACACTATGGGAGCCCGATTGATAACTTAATTCAAAATGAGGAATTTTCTTAGGGCCGGGGGGGGGGGGGGGGGGGGGGAAGATTCAAGTTTGTTCAAGCCATGTCCCTAGGTCCATATTTGGTCTCACTGTAGGAGCTTCAATTGTAACTTCGTTCGAAATGAGGAATTTTCTTAAATCTTCTTCTTCAGATCCAGCAGTCGGAATGTTTTGATATGTGGTGTGTAGCATCCTTAGGGGGGTGAGATTCAAGTTTGTTAAAGCCAAGTTCCTGGGTCCATATTTGGGCTCCCTGTGGGAGCCTGAATTATAACTTAGTCAATATGAGGAATTTTTAGTTCACCGAAGGGAGCTCAACTTATCACTTGCCATCCGTCGTCATGAACATTTTTCAGACAACTTCTCCTCTGAAACCACTGGTCCGATTTTCACGAAACTTCGCGTGGGTGTTCATTACTATATGGCATTTCATGTTTATTCAAATGAAATGACCATGTCCCTTGGGCTCTCTGTTTGGGGCATAACTCTGATAGCACTGTATGAATTATAGAAAAATTTATTAAAAAAATCTTCTCCAGAACCAGTAGGCAGAATCTTTTGATACTTGGTATGCAGCATCCTAAGATGGGTCTGATTCAAGTTTGTTCAAATGGAGTCCCTTGATCAATTTTGGGGCTCACTATGGGGACCTGAATTTTTACTTAGTGCAATTTAAGAAAAAAAAATTTAAAAATCTTCTTCTCCAGAACCGATCTGCAGGATCTTTTGATGTTTGGTATACAGCATCTTGGTATGGGTCTGATTCAAGTTTGTTCAAATTGGGGCTCACTAAAGGGGTGTGAATTTTTACTTGGCGCAATTTAAGAAAATTTCTTTAAAAATCTTCTTTTCCGGAACCGATGGGCAGAATCTTTGATATTTGGTATACAGCATCTTGGTATGGGTCTGATTCAAGTTTGTTCAAATTGAATCCCCCGTTCAATATTGGGGATCACTATGGGGGTGTGAATTTTCACTTGGTGCAATTTGAGAAAAAAATCTTTTAACAATCTTTTTCACCAGAGCCAGTGGGCAGAATCTTTAGATATTTGGTATGCAGCATCTTGGTATTGGTTGGATTCACATTTGTTCAAATTGAGTCTTTTGATCAATATTGGGGCTCACTATGGGGGCGTGAATGTTTACTTTGTGCAATTCAAGGAAAATTCTTTAAAAATCTAATTCAGAACCATCATGCAGAATCTTTTGATATTTGATCAGCAGCATTGTCCCATTTTTTAGCTCCACGGAGAGTATAGATTTACTCTGTAGAACCTTAAGAATAGCTTTTGATAAAATTTGTGTCTTAACAGTATGGAACATTCGGTGTGCACCTAAGGCCCCCCTGGGGCCTCTTGTTTAATTACTTGTTAGAGGATGATGATCTTTTTTTAAAAGATATCGTTCATCGCCACGATATAGCCTTGGCTGCTGATGTGGCGTAAAGCCCCAATAAATAAATATTTAGAATCGTCTGATATTTGGTGTAAAACATCAGTAGAGGGGGCAGATTCAAGTTTGTTAAAATCAGATCCCTGGGTTGATATTTGGGGTGGAACCTGAATATCAACTTAGTGCAATTAGAATTTTTAGCTCACCGAAGGGAGCTTAACTTATCACCGGCCGGCCTTCGTCCGTCGTCGTGAACATTTTTCAAAAGACTTCTTCTCTGAAACCACTGGTCCAATTTTCACGAAACTTCATGTGGATGTCCATTACTATATGGCAATTCATGTTTGTTCTAATGAAATGGCCACGTCCCATGGGGGCTCTTTATGGGGCATAACTCTGATAGCACCGTATGAATTATAGAAAAATTATTAAAAAATCTTCTCCAGTACCAGTGGGCAGAATCTTTTGATACTTGGTATGCAGCATCTTGGTATGGGTCTGATTAGAGTTTGTTCAAATCGGCCCCCTGGATTCATATTTGGGCTCACTATAGAAGCCCAAATTCGAACTTAGTGCATTTCAGGCAAATTTCTTAAAAAATCTTCTTCTCCAGATCCAGCAGGCAGAATCTTTTGATATTTGGTATGCAACATTGTCGGGTGGATCTGATTCAAGTTTGTTCAAATCGGCCCCCTGGATTCACATTTGGGCTCAGTATAGAAGCCTGAATTTGAACTTGGTGCATTTCAGGCAAATTTCTTAAAAAAATCTTCTTAAGATCCAGCAGGCTGAATCTTTTGATATTTGGTATGCAACATTGTGGGTGGATCTGATTCAAGTTTGTTCAAATCGGCCGCCTGGATTCATAATTGGGCTCAGTATAGAAGCCCAAATTCGAACTTAGTGCATTTCAGGCAAATTTCTTAAAAAATCTTCTCCAGATCCAGCAGGCAGAATCTTTTGATATTTGGTTTGCAACATTGTGGGGTGGATCTGATTCAAGTTTGTTCAAATCGGCCCCCTGGATTCATATTTGGGCTCACTCTAAAAGCTCGAATTTGAACTTAGTGCATTTCAGGCAAATTTCTTCAAAAATCTTCTTCTCCAGATCCAGCAGGCAGAATCTTTGGATATTTGGTATGCAACATTGTGGGGTGGATCTGATTCAAGTTTGTTCAAATCGGCCCCCTGGGTTCATATTTGGGCTCAGTATAGGAGCCCAAAATTGAACTTAGTGCATTTCAGGCAAATTTCCTTAGAAATCTTCTTAAGATCCAGCAGGCTGAATCTTTTGATATTTGGTATGCAACATTGTGGGTGGATCTGATTCAAGTTTGTTCAAATCGGCCGCCTGGATTCATAATTGGGCTCAGTATAGAAGCCCGAATTCGAACTTAGTGCATTTCAGGCAAATTTCTTAAAAAATCTTCTTCTCAAGATCCAGCAGGCAGAATCTTTTGATATTGGGTATGCAGCATGCTTAGGGGAGTGAGATTCAAGTTTGTTCAAGCCAAGTCCCTGGGTTCATATTTGGGCTCACTGTTGTAGCCCGAATTATAACTTAGTTCAAAATGAGGAATTTTCTTTAAAAATCATCTTCTTCAGATCCAGCAGTCAGAATGTTTTGATATGTGGTGTGTAGCATCCTTACGGGGGGGGGGGGGGGGGGGGGGGGGGGGGGGGGGGGGGGGGGGGGATGAGATTCAAGTTAGTCAATATGAGGAATTTTTCTTTCAAAGTCTTCTTCAGATTCAGCTGTCGGAATGTTTTGATATTTGTCATGCAGCATCCTTAGGGGGTGAGATTCAAGTTTGTACAAGCCAAGTCCCTGGGTTCATATTTGGGCTCCCTGTGGGAGCCCGAATTATAGCTTAGTCAATATGAGGAATTTTTCTTTCAAAGTCTTCTTCAGATTCAGCCGTCGGAATGTTTTGATATTTGTCATGCAGCATCCTTAGGGGGTGAGATTCAAGTTTGTTCAAGCCAAGTCCCTGGGTTCATATTTGGGCTCACTGTGGGAGCCCGAATGATAACTTAGTTCAAAATGAGCAATTTTCTTTAAAAATCTTCTTCAGATCGAGCAGATGAATGCTTTTGATATTTGGTATGCAGCATCCTTAGGGGTATAAGATTCAAGTTTGTTCAAGCCATGTCCCTAGTTCCATAAAATTTGTCTCTCATGACTTCATTCCTGTGTAGCGTTGATGAACCATGTCTAACTGAATGTGACCCCAAATACTTCTTTGAACCACTTTGTTTGAATCACTTTGCCCGGTGAGCAATTAAGGCCCCTTGGGGCCTCTTTTTGTCACTCCTGCGGGGCTCAAGGATTGACACTGTATCCTATGGAAATGGATTGCTTAATGTAGATTTATTCTTGTCCTCGTGTTCTGTTCAAGGTGAGCATTTCAGGCCCCTTGGGCTCACCTGACTGAAAGGGTGAGCTTTTCTGATCACTTTTTGTCCCGTCGTCCGGCATACATCTTGAAGGTGATGTTTGGGTCATTTTCTCCCAAGCCACTGGCTGCAGTTCAATGAAAATTCACATTTGTAGCGTTTATATAAGGGCATTTGGGTTTTTCTTCAAATTGGGTTTCTGCTCCTATTGGGGGGGGGGGGGGGGGGGGGAGGGGGAGGGGCAAAATGCACAAAATTTGTAAAAATCTTCTCATGAACCAGCCGTAGCAGAGACTTGATATTTGGTATGCAGCTTCCATTGAGGTGTAGACTCAAGTTTGTTCAAGAGAAGTTTGCCGGGCAATATTTGCCTTTGTTCTGGGTGGGGCAAGAATTTTCGCCAAGCCCAAAATTTCTATTTTCCAAACCGAGAGGCAGATTTGAACCAAATTTGATATGAGGGCTTATTGGGTCATAAGTACTTAATTTATGCCCAAATTTTCTTTTCCCGTTGCCCCATGGGAACCGCAGGAGCGAAAAATCGAAAAAAATTAAAATGCCCATATCTCCAAAACTACACGGCACTGAGAATTCTTATATGGTGTGAAGCTTCCTTAGGACCAACAGAAAGGAATAGTCAAAAAAAAAATTGGTATCGGTTTTATCGTGGGGTACTTTTTTTGGACTTTTAAAAAGAGCCGAGTCAGCATTTTTTAACACTGTGGGTGATGGGAAAAACATTTAACACTACTTTTCTCCCAAACCACTGTTCCAAAAGCTTTCAAATTTCACATATAACATCTTTGGAAGATTGTTTCACATGTTTATTGAAATCAGTTCCCTGGGACCATATTTGGGCTCTCTATGGGAGCCCAAATGTTTAAATTAGTGCAGTATGAAGAATATTTTTAAAAAATCTTCTTCAGATCTACTAATAGGAATCTTTTGATATTTGGTATGCAGCATGCATAGGGAGGTGAGATTCAAGTTTGTTCAAGCCAAATCCCTGGGTTCATATTTAGGCTGAAAATTTGGGGTCCCGGTCCGGACTTGGAAATTTTGGATCAAAATCCGGAAATTAGTTTTTTTTGTTTTTTTATGGGTTTTTGTCAATTTTAAGACAAAATTTTTATTTTTTTTTAAATTTTGGACCAAAATCCGGAAATTAGTTTTTTGTTTATTATGCGTTTTGGTCAATTTTAAGAAGAAAAACAAATTTTAGTCTGAAAATATTTTGTTTGGGATTCGAAAATTTCCGAACAAAAATAAAAAAAATGTGTTTTTTATGCGTTTATCTCAATTTTGGGACATAAAAGTGCAGGAACTGAAAATAGAAGGAAAATCCTGTGTATTGTGCGGGCACAATTGCTTCATCTAGTTGGTATATGCTTTTCTTAGGAGGAGCGTATGCAGCCTATTCAAGTCAAGTCCCTGGTTTGATATTTAGACTACCATTTCAGGTGAGCACCCTAAGGCCCCCTGGGGCCTCTTGTTTATGAAGGAATTTCATTGTAATTTGGTAGCGTGGCTTGATATATGTAGATGATACTCCTATTTTGGTCATGATCGGTCAACTGTGACTGCTGAACTGTTACGTGACCTAGATTCCTTTAGCAAAATCTATGAGTTATATTTATGAAGGGATTTCTTTGTAGCTTTGTAGGATGACTCGTTTTGGAATGATTTTTCTGTAACTTCATAACTTTGGCTGACATAGATTAACTGTGAGGGCCACTTTAACCCAGGCCTCAATTCTTTACTACAGTCTACACCTCAGATTATTCTTACTGAAAACATAGCATATAGGGATCAGAAATTAACATATTCTCAGTTCTTACAATGAACCGATCTTTACGAAACTTCTTGGGTACCTTTGTTATGACCGTGGGACGAGAACGAGTGTTTTTGGGTGCGGTCCAAAATTTAAGATGGTTGCCAGCCGCCATTTTGTACCGACAATGCAGAAATCTGTTTTTTTGTACAGAACTACCATATGAAAGCTCTGATTTGGATAATTTTTTGTATAAATGTTTAGTACCATGGGATACATCAAATATAATACGGGTTTTTTTCTCGTGCATAAATTGTGCAAATTAGACTAATTTTGATGTTTTTTGGAGTTACTTTCAGCACTGTAAGTGCAAATGCCAATATGGCTCGGGCTAGAGGCCGTATTTATGAACCGATCTTTACGAAACTTCTTGGGTATCTTTGGTATCACTGTGGGATGAGAACGAGTGTTTTGGGTCCCGTCCGAAATTCAAGATGGCCGATGGCAGCCATTTTGTACAAAATTTTGTGCAATCAGATTTTTGCACAGAACTTCCATATGAAAGCGCTGATTTGAATAATTTTTTGTGTGAATGTTTAGTACCATGGGATACATCACATATAATACGGGTTTTTTTCTCGTGCAGAAATTATGCAAATTAGATGAACTTTGATTTTTTCAGTGCGACTTACACACAGTAAGTACACATGTCAATACGGCTCAGGCTAGAGTCTATATTTATGAACTGATCTTCACGAAATGTCTTGGGTACCTTTGTTATCACCTTGGGACGAGAACGAGTGTTTCTGGGTGCGGTCTAAAATTCAAGATGGCTGCCAGTCGCCATTTTGTACCGAAATTAGGTCTAATCAGTTTTTTATACACAACTTCTATACGGCGCAGGCTAGAGGCCATATTTATGAACCAATCTTTACGAAACTTTTTGGGTACCTTTGTTATCACCGTGGGATGAGAGCGAGTGTTTTTGGGTATGGTCCGAAATTCAAGATGGCCACCAGCAGTACCAAAATTAGTGCAATCAGTCTTTTGTACAGAACTTCTGTATGAAAGTTCTGATTTGAATAAATTTTTGTATGAATGTTTAGTAACATGGTCTACATCAGATATTCTAAGGGGTTTTTTTTCGTGCAGAAATTATGCAAATTAGATGAACTTTGATTTATTCAGTGCTACTTACACAATGTAAGCACACATGTCAATACGGCTCAGGGTAGAGGCTGTATTTATGAACCGATAGGGAGCTCGGTGGCTCAGTAGGTAGAGATGCAGGCTGCAAGCCGAGAGGTCCTCGGTTCGAATCCCACCTGCGGCAACCGCGTTGTGTCCTTGGGCAAGACACTTCATCTCCATTGCCCGCGTGGGGGCACGATGACGCCGTGTACTAAGGCGTACTGCACGTCGATGGTATGCATGTCTTCAACCAATCTAACCCTGCCTGTGCTGCAGTGCGGAGTTACGATGTTGGGGAGCTGGCAGCTGCTCGTCGTTGCTCGGTGGTTCTCTCTGGGTACTCCGGCTTCCTCCACCCGTAAAACTGTCACGGTCATGATTAGCCATTGTGCATAAATATGTGACCTTAAACATCAATAAATAAATAAATAAATAAATAAATTTATGAACCGATCTTCACAAAACTTCTTGGGTACCTTTGTTATCACCTTGGGATGAGAATGAGTGTTTCTGGGTGCGGTCCAAATTCAAGATGGCTGCCAGTGGCCATTTTGTACCGAAATTAGGTCCAATCAGTTTTTTGTCACAAGTTCTATGCAGCTCGTATTTATGAACTGATCTTCACAAAACTTCTTGGGTGCCTTTGTTTTCACCTTGGGACAGGAACGAGTGTGTTTTGGGGTGCCTTTGTTATCACTGTGCTGTGAGAACAAATATTTTGGGGTTCAGTCAGACCCACTCTGGGGCTCCAAGATTTCTTTTCTAGTTTAGCATCTGACTGTCACCCGCCTTTACAATACTTTACCTATACATTTGTTACAGGCTACGGTCAGTATTTATGTACAGACCGTTACAATACTTTATATGTACCTTTGTTATCAGATCATTACCTAGATGTCATTGCTGTGTCACATACTATACATGTACATATCTTTGTCTTGACAAGTTGTGCTACAGTGTCATTGACACTTTCATTATACCCCCACTTCAAAGAAGTGGGGGCTATATAGGAATCGCCCTGTACGTCTGTCCGTACGTCTTTTCGTCCGGACAAATTCTTGTGTGCGCAACTCCTACATTAATGAACCGATTTTGTAACATTTCAAACATCATCTCTACTAAGTGAACATGTGCATATTCCAAACTTTTTGATCTGCGACAATTTTAACCAGGTTATCTCTCTTGAACTTTGATTTAATATGGGTTTCTATATGAAATTCTTGTGTGCGCAACTCCTCCTACATTTATCAATCAATTTGGACAAAACTTTTCAGATATCATCACTACTAAGTGAACATGCGCATATTCCAAGATTTTTGATCTGCGACAATTTTAACCAGATTATCTCCCTTTGACTTAGATTTATTATGTCTTTCCGTCCGAACAAATTCTTGTTTGCGCAACTCCTCCTACATTAATGAACCGATTTTGATGAAACCTTTCAAACATAATCTCTACTAAGTGAACATGTGCATATTCCAAACTTTTTGATCTGCGACAATTTTAACCAGGTTATCTCTCTTGAACTTTGATTATACCCCCTGCTTCGAAGAAGTGGGGGCTATATAGGAATCGCACTGTACGTCCGTCCGTCCATCCGTCCATCCATCCGTACGTCTTTCCGTCTGAACAAATTCTTGTGTGCGCAACTCCTCCTACATTAAAGAACCGATTTTGAAGAAACCTTTCAAACATCATCACTACTAAGTGAACATGCGCATATTCCAAAATTTTTGATCTGCGACAATTTTAACCAGGTTATCTCTCTTGAAATTTGATTTAATATGGGTTTCTACATGAAATTCTTGTGTGCACAACTCCTCCTACATTTATCAATCCATTTTCTTATGGCCTTCGCCTACATGATCAGAAGTGCATTCCTCTAAAAACCCAAAGCGGGGGTATTAATCACCTTCAGTGATAGTCCTAGTTTAATTATGCATTGTTGGTGTCTAGAGGAAGCTGCCTTTCAATGTTGGACCAGTCAGCTGAACCAAAATTGCTGCCAGTGGCCAATTCATTATGGCTTCCATGGTGGCCATCTTGAATTCGGTTTCCGTCCAGTACAATAACTAATGAATACTGACTTGAATCAGTTTCATTTTTTGGTTATGCATTATTGGTGTCTACAGGAAGCTTCTTTTCGATTTTGGATCAGATAACCAATTCAATATGGCTGTCATGGCAGCCATATTGAATCTGGTTTCCATCCAATAACTAATGAATGCTGATTTGAATCAATTTTATTTTTTTGATTATGCGTTGTTGGTGTCTAGTCTAAGACTTGCCTACCATTTTATGACACTATCGGCGTGCATATACCACACTTCACATTGCTCTTGTTTAAATTTAAGGAATAGTTAAATTTCATAACTCATCTTCTGATTTGTGATTTTTGCTTTAGATTTTTTTTCTGTTTTTTTCTGGCCGTCCAGTTCTATATCATTTGGAAAGAATACATATGATGGAGCCTTGGTATATATTTTGAAAGTTTTTATGCTTTTTTGTTTTGTATTGCAGATGGAAGTTGTTTTGGAAATTGCTCATGTTGTTGAAGATTCTGGGGACAAAAATAGTAATTGTTTATCAACAATGCCTTCCAGGGACAGGATAATTAATAAAATAATTTTTAAAGTTGCGGATGTTGTTTCTATCAAAGCAGTTGATGTTGACCTTGATTATGCAGTTAAGGGGGTTAATTCTGGTAAGTAATTTTGTAAAAATAGTTGAATTTACTTGAGCATTTGTTTCATTCTTTACTTTTTCCATTTGGATCACAATTACTTGTCTTATTTGATTCGTAGGATGAAATGCCCGAGCATAATGCCATCAGTTAAAATGCATGCCGATCAAAATGCCCTTAGGACATAATGCCTTCTGACAAAATGCCCTCACTGAAATGTATCGGTGGTCAAAATGCCCTTAGAAAATTTTTTAAAATTATTTTTAGCTCATCTTCACAAAGTCAAGCTGAGCTAATCTCATCGATCTCCCTCCGTCCGTCGTCCGTCAACACCATGTTTTGGTCTTCTCCTCCAAAGCCACTGGGCCAATTCAAGTGAAAGTTTGTGTGAGTGATGGTCCCGAAGGGGCATTGCATTTTTGTTCAACTCAACATGCCCAGCCCCATAGGGAGGGAGTGGGGAAAAATGCTCCAAAATATTTTTAAAATCTTCTTCTCATGAACCAGTATATACAATGACTTGATATTTGCTATGTAGCTTCCTTTTGAGGTGTAGAATCAAGTTTGTTCAAACGAAATTCGTGAAGCAATATTTGGCCTTGTAATAGGAGGGGGTAAGATATTTGGTCCCGCCCAAAATTTCTATTTTCTGAAGCGATGGTTCTGTTTGAACCAAATTTGGTATGTGGTATTTTTGGGTCATAAGAACTTGACTCTTGCAAAAAAAAAAAAAAATTCTCACATCCCCCATGGGAACCCTAGGAGCTAAAAATAGAAATATTTTCAAACGCCTATATTTCCCAAACCACACGGAACATAGAGCTGTTATTTGGTATGATGTATCTTTAGGACCAGTAGAATTGAATGGTAAAAAAAAATTGCCATCGGTTATGTTAGGGTGTTCTGTAATGGGTATCGAAAAAATGCTGAGTCGGCATATTTGCAAAAATTTAAAAAAATCTTTTCTCCAGAATCAATCATCAGAATCTTTTGATATTCGGTATACAGCATTCATAGGGGGGTCAGATACAAGTTTGTTAAAATAAAGCCCATTGGTTCATATTTGGGTTCAATACAGGAGCCCGGATTTTTAACATAGGGGAATATGGAGAATATTCTTTAAAAATCATCTCCAGAACCACCAGTCAGAATCTTTTAATGTTTGGTATACATCATTGTTATGAGGGTCAGATTCAAGATTGTTCAAACCAAGTCTCTAGGTTAATATTTGGGCTTCCTACGGAAGCCCAAATTTTAACTTTGTTCAATATGGGGGATAATTTAAAAAAAATCATCTTCAGATCCACCAGTCAGAATGCTTTTATATTTGGTATGCAACATCTCTAGGGAGGTCAGATTCAAGTTTGTTCAATTTGAGTGCCTGGGTTAATATTTGGACTCCATATGGGAACCTGAAATTTAACTTAATATAATAGGAGGGATTGTTTCAAAAATCTTCTTCTTCAGATCCACTAGTCAGAATGCTTTTAAATTTGGTATACAACATCTCTAGGGGGGTCAGATTCAAGTTTGTTCAAATCGGATCCATAGGTTAATATTTGGGCTCGCTATGGTAGCCCAAATTTTAACTTAGTGCAATTCGAAGAAATTTCTTTACTATTTCTCTTCTTCAGATCCAACAGTCAGAATGCTTTCATACTTGGTACATAACATCTCCAGGGAAGTCAGATTCAACTGTGTTCAAATCGAGAGCCTGGATTAATATTTGGGCTCCCTGTTGGAGCTGGAATTGGCCATGTTGCTGAAGAATTAAAAAATTTGTATTCAGTACCCTCTAGAGGTGTGTAACTAAGATTAATCCACATAGGTTGTATCAAGGGGCTTCATAGGGGAGCTCTACATTTTACATTATGATCAACTGAAGAAAAGGCATGATGCCCGGATTATTTTTGTCACTCCCGAGGGACTCAAGGATTGAGAGTGTAACCTATGAAGATGGATTGCTTAATGTAGACTCATTCTTGGACTCTGTTTATATTGTGTTCTTTTCAAGATGAGCGCTTCAGGCCATGTGGGGCCTCTTGTTTATATATATTTGTGAAACAAATAAGGGCTTGGGTGATGTGTGTGTGATATAAAGTCTTTCAACACATTAAACATAAACTTGTCTAATTAAACAGCTTGAGATGTATAGACTTGATGGTCTTTAGGAACTGTCAGGGTAACAGCGGGTCCTGGAAAGTCCTGGAATTTTACAATTGTTTTCAAGGCCTTGAAAATCCCGGAAACTTGCTTGTTTTTCACAAGTGTCCTTGAAAGTCCTGGAAAATGTCCCTTACTGGGTCCATTTTACATTCCATGTTTTGGATAAATACTGTGTTTCCAGCAGATTGTTTGTTACTGGAGGCATGCGTTCAGATTTAGTACATTTAAAAACACAACAAACATCTCTAACTGTGATGCTTATTGGATGATACATACTATTGTTGGGTAGGATACAAGTACGTAACATGTACACACAGATATTTCTCAAACTTCAGGAAATTTTGATTCATTGTAAACAGGCATGCAGATTTCAGAAATTCACAGAACCTCAAAATAGGTTCCGTGTATTTGATGCCTGGGAATCCCACAAAACCTTCTTTTGGGTTACAACACAAGCTATCAGGAAATCTAATTTTAGCTCATCTGACTGCAAGTCAGTGGGAGCTATTGCCATCACTTGGCGTCCGTCGTCTGTTAACTTTTGCAAATTTGACTTCTTCACAACCACTTGGATTAATTCAAACATATATTGCACAGACCATCTATGGAGTACTGTATACCTTTCTATTTTGTTCAAATGAAGCAGCTGCTATATTCGGGCTCTGGTTAATGCCCCAAAAGCTTAAAAATCTTTGAAAATCTTCTCACGAACCACCAGAGGGAATGCCTTGATATTTGGTATGGAACATCCTTTGGTGTTGAAGATTAAAGTTTGTTCAAGGGAAGTTGGTAGGTCAATATTTGGGCTCTCTGTGGGGGCATATCCATTTTGGGCTCTTCCCAAAGTTTCTATTTGAAGAATCGGTTGGCCAATTTCAACCAAATTTGGCATGTAGTATTAGTGGGTCCTAAGTAATTGATTGATGCACCCCCCCAAAAAAAACAATTTCACAGCCCCTTGGCAACCCCAGGAGCTAAAAACAGAAAAAAATTCAAACAACCATATTTCCCAAACCACACTGAACAGAGAACTGTTATTTGGTATGAAGCATCCTTAGGACCAGTAGAATGGATTGGTTAAAAAACAATTTCACCCGTTCTATCAGGGTGCCCGGAGGAGGGTATTGAAAAAATGATGAGTCAGCATTTTTGCAGTAATTTATCCTGGACTAATAGCTTAGTTATTTGAACTAGAATAACAATTTACTCTTATCTAAACATTCATTTTCAAGAGGAGTACAGCTAGCTGTCAAACACACAGGTTATCTGATTATTTCAATCAGGAAATGAAATTATTCAGTCCAATGCTTTTAACCCTCTGAAGACTTCCATAAGTGGCAGAGGAAAAATTGATCCGATTCCTGTATGAATATCTTTAATTTAACCCTCTCGAGATTTAAAAGTGTTTTCCAGATATTTTATTTTATGTTGAACCCTTTCAATGCTGTGCACATTTATGTTTAGTGATGAACCAATAATCGGAATCTGCAATCGGAACTGGCCGGTTATGGGACAACCGGCAGTTAAAAAACGGCAGTTTCTGGTTATTCTATATTTAACACTGACTATTAAAAATCCCTTTGATATCTGGCCATTTCAATAAAGTTTCCCCATTAAAAACATGTGTAGTGCATATCGGAATATTTAGGAATTTGCAGAGCCGAGATATTACGGAATTTACCATCTGCATTCCTGTGTACGAGATCGTCACTATTCCCAGCTGATTAAAGTCACCGGTCTTCAATCACGGTGCTGTACAACATTGCATTGGGTACATGTATAAATAAAATGTGTTCAGTCGCTAGTCTGTAATACTTCATGATGCATCACAATACAATAAGATATGAAAATAGGATAAAAACTAAAAAAAAAAACACTCTTTTTTCAATGATAGATGATTGTTACGCATCATGTAAGTCGCATGACTGTCACAAACACGTTTTCAGTTTGTCAAGTTCATTTTTTAATTCAGCTACCTCCCTTGATGTTTCTCTCCAATGTTGAATGTAAACACTGAAGAAACATCAAGGGAGGTAACAAGTTGAACAATGAACATTAAAAAATATGTTCTGACGCCACGTGTGTATCTGTGCCATACAACTTCACAGCACACATTAACATCAAAGTTATTAAATTGAGACGCAAAGTTTGTGTTTTCGGTATATCCCTGGTTAATACAACCAAGTGTATTGTATTCTTACACAAAACCGTATTAACACTATTTACCAGAATAACACAATCATCACAAGAGAACAATATTGTGTGATTGCATCGTTTATAATGATCTTCCCCACCCCAACTCCCAAAAATGCAAATATTATTTTTTTTGGCTAATATTGCCCAGCACTAAACATGCATACTTTGAGAACTTGTGTGGTATTAAGCTTTCATAAATTGGTGATTTATCAACGAAATTCTACAGTATAACAGGCACTAAAAGATTTTCTTCTGGGTCCTATTTCAACCATCGGAATCGGCATCGAATTTGGCATAATTGGCAGAGAAATAATCGGTAATTGGTTCATAGCATGTATTGATAATCTGTTCATCACTATATATGTTTTTAGCTTGTCTGACTTTCAGTCAGGGGAACTATAGTGTAGGGCTGGGCGGTTTATCGGTTTTTCGGTTCGGTTCGGGTTTTTTTTTTAAACCGAAACCGAACCGCCGCCTTAACAAAAAACCGAGACTTTCGGTTTCAACAAATTTCCCAGAATTGGTTAAGTTTATGACCACTCAATCACTTGCTTTCCGCACGCCAAAGGCTTAAATGTCAGGCAAAGGTAAATGCTGTGCCATTTATGCTTACTTCGAGAGGACTGACAACAAATCCCCCCACCCTCCCCCCACAAATAGTGGTAGCAAATTTCTTGTATCTTAAACAATATCTACAGAACCACCAGCAGATGGAATATGAAAAATTAAAAAGTCGTACGTAAAAATCCACACATGCAATTCAAGAATTGTTAAGTAAATTTACTGAACCGGGCATAT
Source organism: Pictodentalium vernedei (assembly GCA_031216915.1). Classification (NCBI taxonomy): domain Eukaryota; kingdom Metazoa; phylum Mollusca; class Scaphopoda; order Dentaliida; family Dentaliidae; genus Pictodentalium; species Pictodentalium vernedei. Next base: position 319,252,509 of record CM062294.1, read on the forward strand.
TCGACCAAAGAGGTATTGCAAGTTACCTGACAATATGTGGTGTAAAAGTATTATAAATTACCTTTGACCTAAAATCATCTGCGTACAGCACGTTGTAAATTAGATTGGTGGTAAACATAAAATTTATTGAGTTTTAAAACCTCAAAGTTCACATGGGAAAAATGACGAGTAAATTATGTTAATTAACCGACCACTGGCACGTTCTCTGAAGTCACATGCTCAGAGATAACGCTGCGCATTGGCAGTTATGTTTTTTGTCAACAATAAAATGGTTAAATTAAAATAGAACACATCCAATTAAATGAAACTATTGAAAGTTTTTTTTAAAACTTATTGGGAATTGTTTGTATACTATTTGAACTTACTTTAAGGAATCGCGCAGTACTGCAGGTCTGTCAGGTACACACGCTGCATTCCCAATACGAAGATGTTATAATCAACACGTGTCATGACCATGTGTATTTTGTAAACACAACAAATCGCAAGATGCAATATTGCAAACTTTCTTTCAACCCCCATTATGCAGCAGTCTCCCCTCCCTTCAAAATCATCAATCGCCTGTCTTGAATAAGATGAAATCAACGCAGGGATAAGCCAAGAGGGCAAAGTAAAGTTGGTAATATCTTTGCCTTGGCACCGCCCATTTCGCCCAATTTCTATGTTTGGGCAGAATCAAAGTAAAAAACGAACATCTACAGTCGAAATTAAGAGAGATATTGTGAAAGCATTGGAGTGAGTTACCAATAAAAGTGATTCGTATATCACGACTTACTTCAACAATAGTTATCAAAATCAGAAAAAATATGATTTGTGTTCCTCTTATTCCACTGTCATTTGAAGCAGGAACCATCAAGAAACACGGGGCACGTCTATTTTCAAGCGATGTGATAATTACCGAAATAAGCACAACAATTGCACATTATCCACCAAAACCAGGGTGAGAGCATTGCGACTCCATAAAAAATAAGGAAATGTTGATTTTTGCTAAAATGTAGCTTTTCTTGTGAATTTCTGCATCTTGTCTTGACAAGGTCCCAAATCTCACTGACAGAACAAGGCAGCTCGCACCAGTGGTGGAGCCATGGTTTGAAATCCTGTGGACCATGCTAGTGGAGATTTTTTTTTTTTTTTTGGGGGGGGGGGGGGGAATCTCAGGACTGAGGGTACTGTACTTGTACTGAGGGCAGGAAATCAAAAATATTTTTTTCAAATTTGGGGATGGGAGAAGCAAGTGGGATTTTGAGTGGAGGGTGGGGGGGGGGGGGGGGGCTGGTCTCCCTAGATAGTAGATACCTCATGGCTCCACCGCTCCACCACAGTTGCCCACTACAGCAGCCCAACACATTATGTCCATTTGCTGAGAAGAGTGGTGAACACTGATTAACCCGAATGACTCAACTCGCTATATGAGCCTCATGACTTGGATGACAAATACAGACAGATTTTATGTGTACATTACCCTCTAAAATGTGGATTTCTACAATATATTATGAAAAACCGAAAACCGAACCGAAAACCGAGTTTTTGTACAAAACCGAAACCGAAACCGAACCGAAATGCAAATTTCAAAACCGCCCAGCCCTACTATAGTGATCACTCACCATCTGTCGTCCGTGAACATGGTGTTTGCGTCTTCTCCTCCCAAACCGCTGAACCAATTTAATTGATATTTGAGATAATAGTTTGTTATGACATCGCATTTGATTTTGTTCAAATCAAGTTGCCTCCCCCCTCGGGCCACGTTCAAAAAGTGTTCTTAAATCTTAAAAAAATCTAATTGATATCTGGTGTGCAGCTTCCTTTTTAGGTGTAGACTCAGATTTGTTCAAGAGAAGTTCGGGGAGCTATATTTGTCTTCGTTATGGGAGGAGCAAGAATTTTCGCCCCGCCCAAAATTTCTATTTTCCAATCCGAGAGGCAGATTTGATATGAAGGCTTATAGGGTCATAAGTACTTAATTTATGCCAAAATGTTTTTTCCTGTCTCCCCATGGGAACCACAGGAGCTAAAAATAGAAAAAAATTAAAATGCCCATGTTTCCAAAACTACATGGCACTGAGAATTCTTATTTGTTGTGAATCTTCCTTAGGACCAACAGAATGGAATGGTAAAAAAAAATTGCTATCGGTTTTATCATGAGTACTTTTTGGGTACTTTTAAAAAGAGCTGAGTCAGCATTTTTTTGACACTGTGGGTAATGGGAAAAACATTTAAGACTACTTTTCTCCCAATCAGAATCATTTGGTATGCAGCATGCTTAGTGGGGGGGGGGGGGGGGGGGGGGGGAGGGGAAGGGAAGATGGGGATTTAAGTTTGTTCAAGCCAAGTCCCTGGGTTTATATTTGGGAGCCCGAATTATAACTTAGTTCAAAATGAGGAATTTTCTTTAAAAAATCTTCTTCAGATTCAGCAGTCGGAATGTTTTTGTTATTTGGTATGCAGCATCCTTAGGGGGGTGAGGTTCAAGTTTGTTTAAGCCTTGTCCCTAGGTTCATATTTGGGCTCACTGTGGGAGCTCGAATTGTAACTTAGTTCAAAATGAGGAATTGTCTTTAAAAATCATCTTCTTCAGATCCAGCAGTCGGAATGTTTTGATATTTGGTATGAAGCATCGTTGGGGGTGAGATTCAAGTTTGTTCAAGCCAAGTCCCTGGGTTCATTTTTGGGCTCCCTGTGGGAGCCCGAATTATAACTTCGTTCAAAATGAGGACTTGTCTTTAAAAATCATCTTCTTCAGATCCAGCAGTCGGAATGTTTTGATATTTGGCATGAAGCATCCTTAGGGGGTGAGATTCAAGTTTGTTCAAGCCAAATCTCTGGGTTCGTATTTGGGCTCCCTGCGGGAGCCCGAATTATAACTTAGTTCAATATGAGGAATTTTTCTTTAAAAATCTTGTTCTTCAGATCCAGCAGTCGGAATGTTTTGATATTTGGTATGCAACATCCTTAGGGGGTTGAGATTCAAGTTTGTTGAAGCCATGTCCCTGTGGGAGCCCAAATTATAACTTAGTTCAATATGAGGAATTTTTCTTTAAAAATCGTATTCTTCAGATCCAGCAGTCAGAATGTTTTGATATTTGGTATGCAGCATCCTTAGGGGGGTAAGATTGAAGTTTGTTCAAGCCAAGTCCCTGGGTTGATATTTGGGTTCCCTGTGGGAGCCCGAATTATAACTTAGTTCAATATGAGGAATATTCTTCAAAAATCTTCTTCAAATCAACCAGTCAGAATCTTTTGATATTTGGTATACAGCATCCCACTGGAGGTGAGATTCAAGGTTGTTCAAGCCAAGTCCCTGGGTTCATATTTGGGCCCCCTGTAGGAGCCCGAATTATTACTTAGTTCAATATGAGGAATATTCTTTAAAAATCTTCTTTTTTTTTTTAGATCTACTGGTCAGAATCTTTGGATATTTGGTATAAGCTTTTCTTAGGAGGGGCAGATGCAACTTGAAATCAATTCCCTGGGTTGATATTTATGCTACCATGTCAGGTGGGTGCCCTCAGGCCCCCTGTGGCCTCTTTTTTCTGGTTCGTTGGAAAAAAAAGTTATCTGATTCCTGTTTGAATATCTTTAATTATACCCCCACTTTCGAAGAAAATGGGGGTATACTGGATTACATGTGTCCATCCGTCTGTGCGTCCGTCTGTGTGTGAGTCCGTCCGAGAATATTCATAACTTAAAATTATTTTTTATAATATTTGTTGGTCATAGGTATGCCCACACTAATTATTTTTTTTTTTATTATTATTTTTTAGCTCACCTGACTGAAAGTCAGGGTGAGCTTTTCTGATCACTTTTCGTCCGTCGTCTGTCGTCCGTCGTGAAGGTGGTGTTTGGGCCTTTTTCTCCCAAACCACTGGCCACATATTAATGGAAATTTCATGTGAATAGGGGTTATATAAGGGCATTTTGATTTTTATCCAAATTAGGTTTCAGCTCATATAAAGCAGAGGTGTGGGGAAAAAATGGCCAAATTTTTTGAAAATCTTCTAATGCACCACCAATAGCAGAGACTTGATATGTGGTATACATACAGAGTCCTTTTGAGGTTTAGAATCAAGTTTGTTCAAGAGAAGTTTGTCGGGCATTATTTGCCTTCGTTATGGGAGGGGCAAAAATTTTGGCCACGCCTAAAATTTCTATTTTCAGAACTGTGAGGTCGATTTGGACCAAATTTGATATGAGATGATAATGGGTCATAAGTAGTTGATTGATGCAAAAAAATTTTTCTCATTGCCCCGTGGGAACCTCGGGAGCTAAAAATAGGAAAACCTTAAAACTGACATATCTCCAAAACTACACAGTACAGAGAATCTTATTTTGTATAAAGCTTACTTTTATCTGGTAGGATAGAGTGGTTAAAAAAAATCCCTATCGGTTTGATCACAAGGTACTTTTTTCAGGACTTTGAAAAAGTGCTGAGTCAGCACATTTTAACACTGTAGGCAATGGGAAAAAGATTAAAAAATCATCTTCTCCAGATCCAGCAGGCAGAATCTTTTGATATTTGGTATGCAACATTGTAGGGTGGATCTGATTCAAGTTTGTTCAAATAGGCCCCCTGGATTCATATTTGGGCTCAGTATTGGAGCCCGATTTCGAACTTAGTGCATTTCAGGCAAATTTCTTCAAAAATCTTCTTCTCCAGATCCAGCAGGCAGAATATTTTGATATTTGGTATGCAACATTGTGGGGTGGATCTGATTCAGGTTTGTTCAAATCGGCCTCCTGGGTTTATATTTGGGCTCAGTATAGAAGCTCGAATTCGAACTTAGTGCATTTCAGGCAAATTTCTTCAAAAATCTTCTTCTCCAGATCCAGCAGGCAGAATCTTTTGATATTTGGTATGCAACATTGTGGGGTGGATCTGATTCAGGTTTGTTCAAATCGGCCCCCTGGGTTTATATTTGGGCTCAGTATAGAAGCTCGAATTCGAACTTAGTGCATTTCAGGCAAATTTCTTCAAAAATCTTCTTCTCCAGATCCAGCAGGCAGAATCTTTTGATATTTGGTATGCAACATTGTGGGGTGGATCTGATTCAGGTTTGTTCAAATCGACCTCCTGGATTCATATTTGGGCTCACTATAGAGACTCGATTTCGAACTTAGTGCATTTCAGGTAAATTTCTTCAAAAATCTTCTTCTCCAGATCCAGCAGGCTGAATCTTCTGATATTTGGTATGCAACATTGTAGGGTTGATCTGATTCAAGTTTGTTCAAATCGGCCCACTGGATTCTTATTTGGGCTCACTATAGAAGCCCGAATTCAAACTTAGTGCATTTCAGGCAAATTTCTTAAAAAACCTTCTCCAGATCCTGCATTCAGAATCTTTTGATATTTGGTATGCAACATTGTGGGGTGGATCTGATTCAAGTTTGTTCAAATCGGCTCCCTAGATTCATATTTGGGCTCACTATAGAAGCTTGAATTCGAACTTAGTGCATTTCAGGCAAATTTCTTTGAAAATCTTCTTCTCAAGATCCAGCAGGCAGAATCTTTTGATATTTGGTATGCACCATGCTTAGGGGGGTGAGATTCAAGTTTGTTCAAGCCAAGTCCCTCTGTTTATATTTGGGCTCACCGTGGTAGCCCGAATTATAACTTAGTTCAAAATGAGGAATTTTCTTTAAAAATCTTCTTCAGATCCAGCAGTCGGAATGTTTGGATATTTGGTATGCAGCATCCTTAGGGGGTGAGATTCAAGTCTGTTCAAGCCATGTCCCTAGGTCCATATTTGGACTCACTGTGGGAGCCCGAATGATAACTTAGTTCAAAATGAGGAATTTTCTTTAAAAATCTTCTTCAGATCCAGCAGTCGGAATGTTTTGATATTTGGTATGCAGTATCCTTAGGGGGGTGAGATTCAAGTTTGTTCAAGCCACGTCCCTAGGTCCATATTTGGACTCCCTGTGGGAGCCCGAATGATAACTTACTTCAAAATGAGGAATTTTCTTTAAAAATCTTCTTCAGATCCCATTCGGAATGTTTTGATATTTGGTATGCAGCATCCTTAGGGGGGTGAGATTCAAGTTTGTTAAAGCCAAGTCCCTGGTTTCATACATGGGATCCCTGTGGGAGCCCAAATTATAACTTAGTTCAATATGACTAATATTCTTTAAAAATCTTTTTTTTTTTAGATCCACTGGTCAGAGTCTTTTGATATTTTGTATAAGCTTTTCTTAGGAGTAGCAGATGCAACTTGTTGAAATCAATTCTCTGGGTTGATATTTAGGCTACCATGTCAGGTGAGCGCCCTCAGGCCCCGTGGGGCCTCTTGTTTTATAACTTGTTCACTTAGAAAGTGTGTCCGTCCGAGCCAAATTTTTTCTGTTCAGCCTGTATCTCGGGTATTGAATGTTCTATTGCAATGAAATTTGCCATGAACTCTGCTTATGGTATAGGCTTTAAAAAAAGGATTCAACGATATTTCTCACGTTCTCCTTTTTAGAGTTATCCCCCTTTTTTGACTTAGAAATTGTAGGAAATAGACATTATTTGTCTGTTCAGCCTGTATCTCAGGTATGGGTTATCAGATTTCACTGAAATATGGCATGCAGTTTGTCTATAACAAAGGCTTCTGCCTCATTGCATAAAACTTCCAAACACCAAACAATTTACCATACCTTTTGACTTAGAAATTGTTGAAAACTTTTGAAGGGGGGTATGCACCGGATGAAAGTCCAGCTCTTGTTTAACCCTTTCATGACTTCAGTGTGTTTTCCAAAGATTTTATTTCATGTTGAACCCTTTCAGTGCTGTGCACATACGTTTTTTATCTGGTTTCTTGGAAACATTTATCTGATTCCTGTATGAATGTGTTTAATTTAACCCTCTCAAGACTTCAGTGTGGGTTTCAAAGATTTTATTGATGCCTTGATCAAACCTTTTCAATGCTGTGCACGTACGTTTTTTTCTGGTTTCTTGGAAAAAATGTCTGATTCCTGTATGAATATCTATAACCCTCTCAAGACTTCAATGTTTTTTCCAAAGATTTAATTTCATGTAATACTTTAACGAAAACCTATTTCTGATATCTTTAAAAATATTTTACCCCCCAAAATAAGCCTCCATAAATTCTTTCTGTTTTGTTTATTTTTTAACCCTCTCAAGACTTCAATGTTTTTTCCAAAGATTTAATTTCATGTAATACTTTAACGAGAACCTATTTCTGATTTCTTTAAAAATATTTTACCCCCCAAAATAAGCCTCCATAAATTCTCTTTCTGTTTTGTTTATTTTTGATGCTTTAACCATTTTCGCACAGACTTGAATTGACTGTTGGCAGTAAAATTCTCTTCCTATAGTATGAAATTTTTCTTATATTTTAAAACCACTGTGCCAAATTCATTCATTTATGGCACAGAGCATCTTTGGATTAAACCTTTTCTCCTTTGTTCAAATGAGGCTGCTGCCATCTTCAGGCTGCGGGAATTGACTCTTCTGATTTTTCCCCCCAAAATTCCTAGATCTCTTAGGGTGGAGTTAATGCTCCACAAGCCTATTTTCAGATCCAGTGGGCAGTTGTGAACCAAATTTGTCATGTAGTATATAACTGGGTTCGAAGTATATCATTTATGCCAAAATTTTCTTTTTTGGGTGGGCTGGTGTGGGGTATAGAGAACCACAGTAGTTGAAAACAAAACAAAAATTTTGCTCGGTTGTTTTTTTTAATACTTCACAGAACAGAGCTTGCTGGGAAGCTTTCCCAGGGCCAGCAGAATTGAATGGCCAAAAAATTGCTCTTGCTGCTGATCACTTACTGATAGACTCATTACTTTTGACAACTTGAGCCAGGTGAGCGTTTTAGGCCTACTTGAGCCTCTAGTTATTTAGTCCCCTACCGGCATCGCCGGAGGGGACTCTAGGTTTGCCCTCCGTCCGTCTGTCCATCTGTCAGTCACACTTTAGTTTTCCGGAGTTTTTTTGAAACGCTTCAACGGAATGATTTCATTTTTGGTAAACTACTATAGAACGATGACTTACAGATCAAGTTTGAGTTTAATGCTGATTGCATTATTCTTGTGTGAGTTACGGCCCTTGGAAATATGGAAAAAGCACCAAAATATCAGTTTTCCGGAGTTTTTTTGGAAACGCTTCAATGGAATGATTTCATTTTTGGCAAACTACTATAGAACGATGACTTACAGATCAAGTTTGAGTTTCATGCTGTTTGCATTATTCTTGTGTGAGTTATGGCCCTTGGAAATATGGAAAAGCACCAAAATATCAGTTTTCCAGAGTTTTTTTGGAAACGCTTCAACGGAATGATTTCATTTTTGGTAAACTACTATAGAACGATGACTTACAGATCAAGTTTGAGTTTCATGCTGATTGCATTATTCTTGTGTGAGTTATGGCCCTTGGAAATATGGAAAAGCACCAAAATTTCAGTTTTCCAGACTTTTTTTTGGAAACGCTTCAACGGAATGATTTCATTTTTGGTAACCTACTATAGAAGGATGACTTACAGATGAAGTTTGAGTTTCATGCTGATTGCCTTATTCTTGTGAGTTATTGCCCTAGGAAATATGGAAAAGCGCCAAAATATCAGTTTTCCGGTCTTTTTCTGGAAACGCTTCAGCGGAATGATTTCATTTTTGATAACCTACTATAGAACGGTGACTTGCAGATCACGTTTCATTTACACTCTGTCCATCCATCCGTCAGTCTGTCGGTCGTACTTTAGTTTTCCAGACTTTTTTTGGAAACGCTTCAACGGAATGATTTCATTTTTGGTAGCCTACTATAGAACGATGACTTACAGATCAAGTTTCATTTACACTCTGTCCATCCATCCGTCAGTCTGTCAGTCAGTCTGTCAGTTATACTTTAGTTTTCCGGACTTTTTTGGAAACACTTTAACGGAATGAGTTCATTTTTGGTAACCTACTATAGAACGATGACTTACAGATCAAGTTTCATTTGTACTCTGTCCATCCGTCAGTCTGTCAGTCAGTCTGTCAGTCATACTTTAGTTTTCCGGACTTTTTTTTGGAAATGCTTCAACTGAATGATTTCATTCTTGGTAACCTACTATAGAACAATGACTTACAGATCAAGTTTGAGCTTCATGCTTATTGCATTATTCTTGTGTGAGTTATGGCCCTTGGAAATATGGAAAAGCGCCAAAATATCAGTTTTCTGGACTTTTTTTGGAAATGCTTCAATGGAATTCATGCTGATCACATCTAGGTTATAACATTTGTATAATTATTAATGCTCATTAGTCCAGCAGGGGACATTGTATTGCTTCAGCGATACGAGCGCTCTTGTTTTTATTAAATCTTGTTTTTTTACTGATTGTGTACACATTTTCTTAGTCCAAACATGGCCTGAAAGACTGTATTATAATTTTTATACGCCCGTTTTGAAAAAAAACGGGTCGTATTATGGTATACCGCTGTCCGTCCGTCCGTCCGTCCGTCCGTCCGTCCGTCCGTCCGTCCGTCACATGTTGTACGATAACTCAAGAACATGAGAGATTTTCGTGATTTTTGGGTAGGTGGTATATTTCGATGGAGGGAAGCTCCCTTTTGTTTAGTGTCGCCGTTCGATTTGTCATTTCAGAGTTATGGGACTTGATTACTTAGAAAATTGTGAATTTTTTACACGTCGTACGATAACTCGACGCTTCGAGAGATTTTCACGATTTTTTGGTAGGTGGTTTATGTTGATGGAGGGAAGCTCCCTTTCGGTTGGTGTCACCGTTCGATTAGTCATTCCAGAGTTATGGGACTTTATTTTTCACATGTCGAACAATAACTTGAAAATGCTTAGAGCAATTTTCATGATTTTTTGGTTGCAAGTATATGTTGATAGAAGGAATCTCGCTTTCGATTTGTGTCGCTGTCCGATTTGTCATTCCAGAGTTATGGGACTTTATTCATCAAAATGTAGGCAATTTTCTACATGTTGGACCTTGAACAATTTTCATGATTTTTTGGTGGCAAGTATTTGTAACCTGACAAGTACACATGTATACTCATATTGTGTGGTTCCCTCTTGTAATTAATAATGGGCGTATCATACGCTCATGGCGCAGCTGTTTATTGGGTTTGGTACATCCCAAACCCAAAAATTAAAATAATGTCTTACAGGCTATGTTTGGACTACGATTTTCTTATCCTGATTTCCAGTTTAAGACTTGTAAATGTTTAAGAAGGACCTAGAATATACTGTGGATTGATATTGATGAGAGGGTGAATACACTTGATGAAATACAAAGAAAAATGTGAAACAAGTTATCTGTGTTTTCATTTGTGTCTTTTGTGCCCTTGAACACTCAATTTAATTCGACAGATGAATTGAAACAACGATGACTCAGATGAGTGTGTACATCATTACTTGCAAGTGAAAAAGATAACAAATAAAAAAACAATCATTACTGTAGGACAATGAAATGATTATTTTAGTTTTTACTTTAAGTTGAACAAATACAAAACAAATAATTAAATAAATTTTTTTTTGTGTATTCTGATTTGGGAGGGGCGAAACATCCAAGTGATAAACATCCCATTCAGGAAAGTAACGGTATTGAATTGATTGGGACGAAATGTCTAAACCTTGGTTATGAATAAAGCGTGAACACACCTCTTCTCCTTGGTTCTGCATAGAGCGTTGTAAAATCCCCTTTTGGTCGTGATCTGTCAACCGGTATGGCTGCCCGAGCCCAAAACCCGAAAGCCATTAGCACAGTCTACAGGTCATATTTATGAAGGGATTTCAGCTCATAGCGCAGCTGTTTATTGGGTTTGGTACATCCCAAACCCAAAAATTAAAATAATGTCTTACAGGCTATGTTTGGACTACGATTTTCTTATCCTGATTTCCAGTTTAAGACTTGTAAATGTTCAAGAAGGACTTAGAATATACTGTGGATTGATTTTGATGAGAGGGTGAATACACTTGATGAAATACAAAGAAAAATGTGAAACAAGTTATCTGTGTTTTCATTTGTGTCTTTTGTGCCCTTGAACACTCAATTTAATTCGACAGATGAATTGAAACAACGATGACTCAGATGAGTGTATACGTCATTACTTGCAAGTGAAAAAGATAACAAATAAAAAAACAATCATTACTGTAGGACAATGAAATGATTATTTTAGTTTTTACTTTAAGTTGAACAAATACAAAACAAACTAGATGGTGCCATTTGTGTGCGAAGCACACTATAGTATATCCCCACATTTGCACTTTCCTTTTTGGTTAGTGCAGGATACAGACTTGGATAAAAAGGCTTCACGCATGTGTGTGATTTAAAATGATAAAACAGTATTTAATTTCCTTCTGAAGACTCACATGTGAAACTACTTCAATATTTCAAACAAGATACTTCACCCAACATGATGTATAAAGGGTAGTGTTCTGATCACATCATTGTCACATGATTGAAAAACCACTTGGACCCAAATCAAAATTCCAAAACCTTCATGCACATCTACAGATGCTATCTGAACATGTTAACATGGTTTAAACGTTTCAAATTCAATACCCTACGAGCCTTTGTGTGGACAAAGATTTTCTAAGGATAAAAGTGGTTCCACTGGAACCACCTGGAACCAAATAAAAATTCCGAAACCTTCATGCACATCTACAGATGCTATCTGAACATGTTAACATGGTTTAAACGTTTCGAATTCAATACCCTAAGAGCCTTTGAGCAGACAAAGATTTTCTGAGGGTAAAAGTGGTTCCACTGGAACCACTTGGACCCAAATGAAAATTCCAAAACCTTCATGCACATCTACAGATGCTATCTGAACATGTTAACATGGTTTAAACATTTCGAATTCAATACCCTAAGAGCCTTTGAGCGGACAAAGATTTTGTAAGGATAAAAGTGGTTCCACTGGAACCACTTGGACCCAACTCAAAATTCCGAAACCTTCATGCACATCTACAGATGCTATCTGAACATGTTAACATGGTTTAAATGTTTCGAATTCAATACCCTAAGAGCCTTTGAGCGGACAAAGATTTTCTGAGGGTAAAAGTGGTTCCACTGGAACCACTTGGACCAAATCAAAATTCCGAAACCTTCATGCACATCTGCAGATGCTATCTGAACATGTTAACATGGTTTAAACGTATCGAATTCAATACCCTAAGAACCTTTGAGCGGACAAAGATTTTCTAAGGATAAAAATGGTTCCACTGGAACCACTTGGAACCAAATCAAAATCCCGAAACCTTCATGCACATGTACTGGTGATACCTGAACACATTAGCATAGTTTAAACATTAATGCAAGTGAATGTAACACCGGACGGACGGACGGACGGACGTACGTACGTACGGACGGAGATAACGACAATATCCCCGACAATACCCTAAGATGCTATCTGAACATGTTAACATGGTTTAAATGTTTCAAATTGAATACCCTACGAGCCTTTTAGTTGACAAAGAATTTCTAAGGATAAAAGTGGTTCCACTGGAACCACCTGGAACAAAATCAAAATTCCGAAACCTTCATGCACATCTACAGATGCTATCTGAACATGTTAACATGGTTTAAATGTTTCGAATTCAATACCCTAAGAGCCTTTGAGCGGACAAAGATTTTCTGAGGGTAAAAGTGGTTCCACTGGAACCACTTGGACCCAAATCAAAATTCCGAAACCTTCATGCACATCTACAGATGCTATCTGAACATGTTAACATGGTTTAAAAGTTTCGAATTCAATACCCTAAGAGCCTTTGAGCGGACAAAGATTTTCTAAGGATAAAAGTGGTTCCACTGGAACCACTTGGACCCAAATCAAAATTCCGAAACCTTCATGCACATCTACAGATGCTATCTGAACATGTTAACATGGTTTAAACGTATCGAATTCAATACCCTAAGAGCCTTTGAGCGGACAAAGATTTTCTAAGGATAAAAATGGTTCCACTGGAACCACTTGGAACCAAATCAAAATCCCGAAACCTTCATGCACATGTACTGGTGATACCTGAACACATTAGCATAGTTTAAACATTAATGCAAGTGAATGTAACACCGGACGGATGGACGGACGGATGGACGGACGGACGTACAGACGGAGATAACGACAATATCCCCTACGAAAGCGGGGATAATAATTAAATAAATTTTTTTTTGTGTATTCTGATTTGGGAGGGGCGAAACATCCAAGTGGTAAACATTCCATTCAGGAAAGTAACGGTATTGAATTGATTGGGACGAAATGTCTAAACCTTGGTTATGAATAAAGCGTGAACACACCTCTTCTCCTTGGTTCTGCAGAGAGCGTTGTAAAATCCCCTTTTGGTCGTGATCGGTCAACCGGTATGGCTGCCCGAGCCCAAAACCCGAAAGCCATTAGCGCAGTCTACAGGTCATATTTATGAAGGGATTTCATTTTGTAACTTGGTAGGATGCCTCTGTATAATGCCTAAATGAGAACGTCCCCTTTTGGTCATGATCTGTCAACAGTGATGGCTGCCCAAGCCCGAAACCCAAAAACTTTTAGCACAGTCTGTAGGTCATATTTTATATGGAGGGATTTCATTGTAACTTTGCAGGATCTGATGCCCAGATGAGAATGTCCCCTTTTGGTTATGATCATTCAACCATGATGGCTGCCTGAGCCCGAAGCCCGAAAACATTTAGCACCGTCTACAGATCATATTTATAGAGGGATTTCATTGTAACTTGGTATGTTGACTTCATATAATGTCAAGATGAGAACGTCCCCTTTTGGACGTGATCGGGCAACTGTGATGGCTACAGGGGCCTGAAGCCTGAAAACCTTGAGCAGTCTTCAGGTCATATTTATGAAGGGATTTCATTGTAACTTTGTAGGATCACTCCAAATAATGACTAGATGAGAACGTCCCCTTTTGGTCACGATCATTCAGCCTTGATGGCTGCCTGAGCCCAAAAACTTTTAGCATAGTCTATATAGGTTGTATTTATGGAAAGATTTCATTGTAACTTGTCAGGTTCACTCCATATAATGCCTTGTTGATTACATCCCTTTTTGTTCGTAATTGGTCAATTGGCATGGCTACAGGTGCCCGAAGCCGGAAAACCTTGAGCACAGTCTACACCAGTCATGTTTATGAAGGGATTTCATTGTAACTTTGTAGGATCACTCCAGATGATGCCCAGATGAGAATGTCCCCTTTTGGTTGCAATCATTCAACCATGATGGCTGCCCGAGCCCAAAGCCCAAAAATCTTTAGCTCAGTCTACAGGTCATATTTATGAAGGGATTTCATTGTAACTTGGTAGGTTGACTTCATATAATGACTAGATGAGAACGTCCCCTTTTGAACGCAATTCGGCAACTGTGTCAGCTACAGGGACCTGAAGCCCAAAAACATTTAGCACAGTCTACAGGTCATATTTATGAAGGGATTTCATTGTAACTTGGTAGGATGACTCCAGATGTCTAGATAAGAAGGTCCCTATTTGATCGCGATCATTATACCGTGATGGCTGCCCGAGCCCAAAACCTGAAAACTTTTAGCACAGACTACATGTCGTATTTATGAAGGGATTTCATTGTAACTTGGTAGGATGATTCAGTATAATGTCTAGATGAGGACGTCCCCTTTTGGTTACAATCAGTCAACCGTGACTGCTACATGGACCTAAAGCCCGAAAACCTTGAGCATAGTCTACATGTCATATTTATGAAGAGATTTCATTTGTAACTTGATAGGATGACTCGTTTTGGAATAATTTCACTGTAACTTGGTAACTTTTGTTGACATACATTAACTGTGAGGTCAAATTAACCCACCCCCTCAATTCTTTAGTACAGTCTACACCTCTAATTATTTTTATTGAAAACATAGCATACAGGGAACAGAAATTAACCTATTCTCAATTATCACAATTCTAGTTGTTAGCTCACCTGACTGAAAGTCAGTGTGAGGTATTGCCATCACTTGGCGTCCGTCGTCTGTTGTCCGTCGTCCGTTAACTTTTGCAAACCTGGCTTCTTCTCCAAGCCATTTAGCCAAATTCAAACATATATTGCACAAACCATCCCTGGGGTATACCCTTTCTATTTTGTTCAAATGGAGTGGCTGCCTTCTTCGGGCTCTGGGCAATGATGCCAAAGCCTAAAAATCTTTAAAAATCTTCTTCTCATGAACCACCAGAGAGATTGCCTTGATGTATGGTATGTAACATGTTGAAGATTAAAGTTTGTTCAGGAGAAGTTGGTAAATCAAGATTTGTGCTCTCTGTGGGCACATACCCTTTTTGGGCTCTGCCCAAAATTTCTGTTTCAAGAACTGATGGGCTGATTTGAACGAAATTTGGCATGTAGCATAAGTGGGTCCAAAGTACTTGATTGATGCCCGAAATTGTTTTCTTCGTTGTCCTGTGGGTACCCCAGGGGCTAAAAATAGAAAAAAATTCAAATGCCCATATTTTCCAAACTACACGGAACAGAGAACTGTTATTTGGTATGAAGCATCCTTTTGACCAGTAGAATGGATTAAAAAAAAAATGGCCATCGGTTGTGTCAGGGTGTTCTGTAGGGGTGTTTGAAAAATGCTGAGTCAGCATATTTGCAAAAATTGGAAAAAAAAATTTTCTTCAGAACCGCTGATCAGAATCTTTTGATATTTGGTATACAGCATCCATAGGACAGTCAAATACAAGTGTGTTCAAATTGACCCCCTCGGTTCATATTTGGGCTCAAGAAAGAAGCCCAAATAATTAACTTGGGGCGCTATGGGGAATAAGCTTTAAAAATCTTCAGTTCAAATTCAGTCCCTGGGTTAATATGGGTTAATATTTGGGCTTCCTATGGAAGCCTGAATATTAACTTGGAGCAATATGGGGAATAATCTTTAAAAATCTTCTTCTTTCGATCCACCAGTCAGATTCTTTTGATATTTGGTATGCATCATATTTGGGGGGAGATTCAAGTTTGTTCAAATGGGATCCCTGGATGAATATTTGGACTCTTATTGGAGCTTAAATTTTAACCTGGTGCAATATGAGAAAATTTCTTAAAAAATCTTCTTTTTCAGGCCCACTAGTGAGAATCCTTTCATATTTGGTATGTGACATTTCTACAGGTGTAAGATTTGAATTTGTTCAAATCGACTCCCTGGGTTAATATTTGGTCTTCCTATGGCAGCCTGATTATTAACTTGGTGGAATGAGGGGGATATTCTTTAACAATCTTCTTCAGATCGACCAGTCGGATTCTTTTGATATTTGATATGCAGCATCTTTAGGGAGGTTAGATTCCTGGATGAATATTTGGGCTCTTTATTGGAACCCAAATTTTAGTGCAATATGAGAAAATTTCTTAAAAAATCTTCTTTTCAGACCTGCTATTGAGAATCCTTTCATATTTAGTATGTGACTTCTCTAAAGGTGTAAGATTCGAATTTGTCCTTTGCTATGGCCAGGCTTGCCGCGATTATGAAATTCCATAGTCGATTAATCAGAGCCCAAATTCGACGATTAGTCTTTTTTTTTGACCACGTTTTTTGAACAAAGGGGTCGACTAAAACGAGATGGCTGAATGGTCCTAAAGGTAGGTATAACTGGGCGTGTGGCCGTGTACATTTCAAATAACATGGTGACATAGTCAACGATCCATCATTCTCACATTATAAGGCTTGGTGAACGTCGGAATGAACGTTTCGTTAACCATATTCTGTTAAGTTGGTCGATCGTCTGCCATACCGTTAAACAGTAATACACCCTGACACCCGAAATTTACATGAAACATAACACTGAGCAGCCAGAAGGAACTAGGCCTGATCCGAGGGAGAGGGATTTTACAACTTACAAGCACTATTCTGCTGGACCCTGTAAGGACACTAAGGATGTAAAAAGTCCCCCTCCCTCCCTCCTCCCCTTCCGCACACACACTCAAAAATTTTGCGAAGTGAACAGTGCCAAGATGAAGCTATCGCCAATTTCACTTCCCCCTTCTTGGCTGATCCGTACGTTGATTTATCAATGGTGGGAAAAATTGTGATTTTCAGATTTCCAACACAAAAGAGTGACCCAAGGGAGCTAACTCTAGTTTTGTGATGTAAAATACTGAAATTTCATCAAACACAGTGAGTTTCATTTCGTGTTGTTCAAAATAAAAGATTTATGAGCAGAGAATGGTTATTGGAAACGATGTTTAAAATACGGACATGTTGTTGACTTGACGAGAGCAGTAATACGTGAAAATAACTTTCATATTTTCCAAAGAAAAAATCATTAAAGTGGGAGGTAATTACTGCAAACATTTCCGAATCACAATTAGAGAAATGGCGATTTATTTGAGGTGGGGGGGGGGGGGGGGTGGCCTGAGTCCGCCCTCCGTTGCCTCCATATCGTCTACCATTGTCGTTTATACATCCAGAAAAGTTCCCATCATGTATATACAGCGTGATCATGTTCTGGCAAGGCAGTGGTGTCGTTATACATGCAGCGGTAAAAAAAGTCGACTTTCAAATTTAAAGTTGATCAATCGGCACGACCGACGATTAGTCGACTTTTTGCATAATCACGGCAAGCCTGCCTAGGACCAGCAGAAATGAATGGCCAAAAAAGTTGCCTTTGGTTGTGTCATAGCAAATAAAAAAATTGCTCTTGCTGCTGATCACTTGCTGATACACTCATCTGTTTTGACAATTTGAGCCAGGTGAGCGTTTTAGGCTAACATGAGCCTCTGGTTTTTCATAATCCTTTCAAAAACAGTGAACATTATCCTTTTCATCAATCACAACACTCAAGTTAAGCTGCAGTGTCATTGACACTTTCATTTAAGGAGCCACTAAGCTCTCACCCTGACTTTGGGGGATAATATGCAATCGTTGTGCTTATTTTGGTAATTACCACATCGCTTCAAAATAGTCTGCCCCGGTTACTTAATGGTTCCTGCTCAAAATGGCAGTGGAATAAAAGGAACACAAATCATATTTCTTGTGATTTTGATAACTGTTATTGAAGTAAGTCGTGATATACGAATGGCTTTTATTGGTAACTCATTTACTCCAATGTTTTCACAATATCTCCTAATTTCAAATGTAGAGGTTAGTTTTTGACTTTGATTTTGGCCAACATATAAATTTTGCAAAGTGAACGGTGCCAAGATGAAGATATTGCCAATTTCACTTCCCCCTCTTGGCTGATCCGTACATTGATTTCATCTCAGTTAAGACAGGCGATTGATGTTTTTGAAGGGAGACGGTTGCATAATGGGATTTGAAAGTTTGCAATATTGCATCTTGGGATTTGTTGTGTACACAAACTACACATGGGAAAACACATGTTGATTTTAACAACTGCGTATTGGGAATACAGCGTTAACTTGACAATTTATACCTGACAGACCTTCAGTGCTGCACGATTTCTTAAAAGCAAGTTCAAATATACAAACAATTTGCAATAAGTTTTAAAAACTTTCAATAATTACCTGCAATCCATTTAACAGGATATATTCTATTTTAACCATTTTATTGTTGACAGAAAACAACTATCAATGCACAACGTTATCTCTGAGCATGTGACACTTTCAGAGAACTTGCCAGAAGTCAGCTAATTAACATAATTTACCCGTCATTTTTCCCCATGTGAATCTTGAGGTTTCAAAACTCAATAAATTTTATGTTTACCTTCAGTTTAATTTACTATGTGCCATACGCAGATGATTTTGTGTCAAAGATAATTTATATTACTTTTACACCATATATTGTCAGGTTACTTTAAATTCCTGTGCCTATTTTTTTCGCAGCACCTCTGACAGTCCAGAGAAGATATTAAAATGAAATTTCTGCATACAATGATTCACTTGAATTTCATACACAGATTGGATGGAAATTTAAAATTAAATTTGATGTTAAATGTTAGCTGCTTCAATAGGTAACTTTCAATACCTATTTGGTCGAATATGAGTGAGCCTGAAGCTGTGCCCACTTCATTAAATTTACTTAACAATTCTTGAATCGCAAGTGTGGATTCTTACGTAAGTCTTTTTAGCTCAACTTTGACGAAGTCAAATTTGAGCTATTGTCATGGCCCGTCGTCCGTCCATCCGTCTGTCCGTCTGTCAACAATTGGCTATGGCTCGGGCTAGAGGTCGTATTTATGAACCGATCTTTACGAAACTTCTTGTGTACCTTTGTTATGACCCTGGGACGGGAACGAGTGTTTTTAGGTGTGGTCCAAAATTCAAGATGGCTGCCAGCGGCCATTTTGTACCGATGATGCAAAAATCAGTTTTTTGTACAGAACTTCCGTATGAAAGTTCTGATTTGAATAAAGTTTTGTATAAATGTTTAGTACCATGGGATACATCACATATAATACGGGTTTTTTTCTCGTGCGTTAATTATGCAAATTAGACTGACTTTGATTTATTTAGTGTTATTTTCAGAGCTGTAAGTGCCAAGCTGCTATGGCTCGGGCTAGAGGCCGTATTTATGAACCAATCTTTACGAAACTTCTTGGGTACCTTTGTTATGACCCTGGGACGGGAACGAGTGTTTTTGGGTGTGGTCCGAAATTCAAGATGGCTGCCAGTGGCCATTTTGTACCGATGATGCAAAAATCAGTTTTTTGTACAGAACTTCTGTTTGAAAGTTCTGATTTGAATAGAGTTTTGTATAAATGTATACTACAATGGGATACATCACATATAATACGGGTTTTTTTCTCGTGCGTAAATTATGCAAATTAGACTAACTTTGATTTATTTAGTGTTACTTTCAAAGCTGTAAGTGCCAAGCTGCTATGGCTCGGGCTAGAGGCCGTATTTATGAACCAATCTTTACGAAACTTCTTGGGTACCTTTGTTATGACCGTGGGACGAGAACGAGTGTTTTTGTGTGCAGTCCCAAATTCCAGATGGCTGCCAGCAGCCATTTTGTACCGACGATGCCGAAATCTGTTTTTTGCACAGAACTTCCATATGAAGCTCTGATTTGAATAATTTTTTGTATGAATGTTTAGTACCATGGGATACATTACATATATTACAGGTTTTTTTCTTGTGCGTAAATTATGCAAATTAGGCTAACTTTGATTTATTTAGTGTTACTTTCAGCACTGTGAGTGCAAATCCCAATACGGCTTGGGCTAGAGGCCGTATTTATGAACTGATCTTCACGAAACTTCTTGGGTACCTTTGGTATCACTTTGGGACGAGAAGGAGTGTTTTTGTGTCCAGTCTGAAATTCAAGATGGCCTCTAGCAGCAATTTTGTTCAAAATTAAGTGCAATCAGATTTTTGCGCAGAACTTCCAAATGAAAGATCTGATTTGAATAAATTTTTGTATGAATGTTTAGTACCATGGGATACATTACATATAATACAGAGTTTTTCTCGTGAATAAATTATGCAAATTAGGGGTCCGGGTGGGACTAAGAAAATTTTGGACCAAAATCCGGAAATTAGTTTTTTGTGTTTTGATGCATTTTGGTCAATTTTAAGAAGAAGAAGAAAAAATTTTAGTCTGAAAATATTTTGTTTGGGACCCGAAAATTTCCACACAAAAATAATAATCTACAATGATTGGTCTTAATCTGCAGTTCATTACAGTCACCTTGTAATTCTTTTATTATTGTTGACTGGGCCAAAACAAATACTAATTCCTGTCATATTCATTATTCAGTTGTCTTGGTCACAGCAAGTACTAATTCCTGTCATATCCAAGTTGAGCTACAGAGTCATTGACTCTTTCATTTAATTTTTAGCTTAACTTGACAAAGTTAAGATAAGCTATTGCCATCATGCGTGTGGAAGTCTGTGAGTCTGTTAGTCTGTGAGTCTGTTCACATTTTCCTTTAGCATGGGCTACACCCTGCAGTTCTTGTCTGATCGTCACGAAATTTCAAATGCAGGTTTGGGGTCATGTCTTGATGAGAACGTCCCCTTTTGGACGCGATCGGTCAACCGGTATGGCTGCCCGAGCCCAAAACCCGAAAACCATTAGCACAGTCTACAGGTCGTATTTATGAAGGGATTTCATTGTAACGTGGTAGGATGCCTCTGTATAATGCCTAGATGGGAACGTCCCCTTTTGGGCATGATCTGTCAACCGTGATGGCTGCCCAAGCTGAATTATTTATTTATTGGTGTTTAAGGTCACATACTTATGCACAATGGCTAATCGTGACCGTGACAGTTTTATGGGTGGAGGAAGCCGGAGTACCCGGAGAGAACCACCGAGCAACGACGAGCAGCTGTCAGCTCCCCAACATCGTAACTCTGAACTCTGCACCGCAGCACAGGCAGGGTTAGATTGGTTGAAGACATGAGCACCATCGACGTGCAGTACGCCTCAGTACACAGCGTCATCGTGCCCCCATGTAGGCAATCGGGGTGAAGTGTCTTGCCCAAGGATACAACGCGGTTGCCGCAGGTGGGATTCGAACCGAGGACCTCTCGGCTTGCAGCCTGCACCTCTACCAACTGAGCCACCGCGCCCCCACCCAAGCTGAAACCCAAAAACTTTTAGCACAGTCTGCAGGTCATGTTTAATATGGAGGGATTTCATTGTAACTTGGTAGAATGACTCCTTATGATGTCTGGATGAGAATTTCCCCATTTGGGCGTGATCTGCCAACCGTGACGACTGCCTGAGCCCAAAACCCGAAAACCTTTAGCACAGTCTACAGGTCATATTTATTGAGGAATTTCATTGTAACTTGGTGGGTTGATATCATATAATGTCTAGATGAGAAAGTCCCCTTTTTGGACGTGATTGGGCAACTGTGATGGCTACAGGGGCCCGAAGCCCGAAAACCTTTTGCACAGTCTATAGGTCATATTTATGAAGGGATTTCATTGTAACGTGGTAGGATGACTCCAAATAATGTCTAGATGAGAATGTCCCATTTTGATCGCAATCATTCAACCTTGATGAGTGCCTGAGCCCAAAAACCTTTAGCATAGGCAAAAGGTCATATTTATGGAAGGATTTCATTGTAACCTGTTAGGTTGACTCCATATAATGCCTAGATGATGACATCCCCTTTTGGTCGTGATTGGTTAGCTGTGATGGCTACAGGTGCCCGAAACCCGAGAACCTTGAGCACAGTCTACAGGTCATATTTATGAAGGGATTTCATTGTAACATCGTAGGATCACTCCAGATGATGCCCAGACGAGATTGTCCCCTTTGGTTGTGATCATTCAACCATGATGGCTGCCCGAGCACAAAGCCCGAAAACCTTTAGCACAGTCTACAGGTCATATTTATGAAGGGATTTCATTGTAACTTGGTAGGTTGACTTCATATAATGTCTAGATGAGAACGTCCCCTTTTTGGACACGATTGGGCAACTGTGATGGCTACAGGGGCCCGAACCCCAAAAACCTTTAGAACAGTCTACAGGTGATATTTATGAAGGGATTCCATTGTACCTTGGTAGGATGACTCCAAATAATGTCTAGATGAGAACGTCCCCTTTTGGTCACGATCATTCAGCCTGGATGGCTGCCCGAGCCCAAAACCTTTAGCATAGTCTATAGGTCATATTTATGGAAGGGTTTCATTGTAACCTGTTGGTTTGACTCCATATAATGCCTAGATGATGACAATCCCTTTTGGTCGTGATTGGTCAACTGTGATGGCTTCAGGGGCCCGAAGCCCGAAAACCTTGAGTACAGTCTACAGGTCATATTTATGAAGGGATTTCTTTGTAGGATCACTCCAGATGATGCCCAGATGAGAAAGATCCCTTTTGATTGCGATTATTCAACCATGATGGCTGCCCGAGCCCAAAGCCTGAAAACCTTTACCACAGTCGTCGTGTCATATTTATGAAGGGATTTCATTGTAACTTGTTTAGTTGACTTCATATAATGTCTAGATGAGAACGTCCCCTTTGGACACAATTGGGAAACTGACGGCTACAGGGGCCTGAAGCCTGAAAACCTTCACAGTCTACAGGCCATATTTATGAAGGGATTTCAATGTAACTTGATAGGATGACTCGTGTTGGAATAATTTCACTGTAACTTTTGTTGATATACATACGTTAACTGTGAGGGCCACATACATTAACTGTGAGGTCATATTAACCAGCCCTCAGCTTTTTAGTACAGTGTACACCTCATATTATTTTTATCAAAAACATAGCATACAGGGAACAGAAATGAACATATTCCCAATTATCACAATTCTTGAATTATTTCATGATCCTTTCATAAACATTGAACATTATCCTTTTCATCAAACACAACACACAAGTTAAGCTACAGTGTCATTGACACTTTCATTCATATTCCTTCGGGTGGTGGTTCTGTAGATATTGTTTAAGATATAAGAAATTTTCTACCACTATTTTGGGGGGGGGGGGGGGAAGGGAGGATTTGTTGTCAATCCTCTCGAAGTAAGCATAAATGGCACAGCATTTACCTTTGCCCGACATTTTAGCCTTTGGCGTGCGGAACGCATGTGATTGACAGGTCATAAACTTACCAATTCTGGGAAATTTGTTGATACTGAACCTCTCATTTTTAGCTCACCTGGCCTAAAAGTCCATGTGAGCTTTTCACATCACTTGGCGTCCGTCGTCATCCGTAAACTTTTCATGTTTTCATCTTATTTGTAACCGCTGAGCCGGTGTGAATCAAACTTGGCAGGAATGGTCTATAGAGGTCCTCTACAAAGGATCCTCATTTTGTTCCCGTTGGATGAAAAGCATGGCTTCTAGAGGCATTCTTTGATTCTGGTTGGTGGATTTTTCTATATTGGATGCACTTGGTCAAAGGTCAAGGTCACAGTGACCCTGTACACAGCAAATGGTAAACAGTTGGTTTCTGCACGATAGCTTAATAATGGTTCAACCCACAATCATGAATCTTCATAGTTATTTATTTATTTATTTATTGGTGTTTAAGGTCACATACTTATGCACAATGGCTAATCGTGACTGTGACAGTTTTACGGGTGGAGGAAGCCGGAGTACCCGGAGAGAACCACCGAGCAACGACGAGCAGCTGTCAGCTCTCCAACATCGTAACTCTGAAGTCTGCACCGCAGCACAGGCAGGGTTAGATTGGTTGAAGACATGCGCACCATCGACGTGCAGTACGCCTCAGTACACAGCATCATCGTGCCCCCATGTAGGCAATCGGGGTGAAGTGTCTTGCCCAAGGACACAACGCGGGTGCCGCAGGTGGGATTCGAACCGAGGACCTCTCGGCTTGCAGCCTGCACCTCTACCAACTGATCCACCGCGCCCCCTAATCTTCATAGTTAGGTTGGCATTTATGAGAGGAAGAACCGTATACATATCAGACTTGCTAGGTTAAAGGTCAAGGTCACAGTGACCTTGAATATAGTAAATCGTAAACTATTGGTTTCCAGATGATAATTTCACAATGGTTTAATCCACATTCATGAAACTTCATAGGTTTGTTGGCCTAGTTGAGAGGCAGAACCCTATATGTATTGAATTTGCTAGGTCAAAGGTCAAGGTCACAGTGACCTTGAACATACTAAATCGTAAACAATTGGTTTCCCGATGATAACTTGACAATGGTTCAACCCACATACGTGAAATTTCATATTTAGGTTGGCCCTGGTGACAGGAAGAATCCTATTTATTTTGGACCCCGCAAGTTGACCGGTCAAGGCCACAGTGACCCTGACCATAGTAAATCGTAAACAGTTGGTTTCGGGTTGATAGCTTGATACTGGTTCGACCCACATTCATGAAACTTCATAGGAGGTTATCCTAGGTGTGTGGAAGACCCCTATTTATTTTTGACTCGAAAGGTCAAGGTCACGGTGACCTTGAATATATTAAATCATAAACGGTTACTGGGTAATAACTTGTCAACTGTTCAACCCATATTCATGAAACTTCATCTGAAGGTTGGCCTTGGTGAGAGGAAGAACCCTATTTATTTTGGACTTTCTAGGTTAAAGGTCACGGTCACAGTGACCTTGCACATAGTAAATCTTAAACAATTGGTTTCTGGACAATAACTTGAAAATCGTTCAACCCACTTTCTTTAATCTCAGGTAGTTGGCCTTGATGAGAGGAAGAACCCAATTTATTTTGAAATCGGTCAAAGGTGAAGGTCAATGTGACCATTCACATAGTAAATCATAAACAGTTGGTTTCCTGACGATTAAACCCACTTTTGTGCTGTCACAACTCGACATTGAATCGGTGATCCTATCAGCATTTTTAGCTCAATTTTGGCGAAGCCAAATTTGAGCTTATGCCATGGCCAGTCGGCCGTCTGGCCGTCTGTCCTTCAACAATTCAATACGGCTCGGGCTAGAAGCCATATTTATGAACCGATCTTTACGAAACTTCTTGGGTACCTTTGTTATGACTTTGGGACGAGAACGAGTGTTTTGGGGTCCGATCGGAAATTCAATTTGCCCGCTGGCGGCCATTTTGTACAAACTTAGGTGCAATCAGATTTTTACGCAGAACTTCCATGTGAAAGCGCTGATTTGAATAATTTTTTGTGTGAATGTTTAGTACCATGGGATACATCACTTATAATACGGGTTTTTTTCTCGTACGTAAATTATGCAAATTAGACTAATTTTGATGTATTTAGGCCATACAAAGTTGATTGTCTGTTTCTCAGGCCATTTTTTCCAAAAAAAGCATGCAAGCGGGCGTTTTTTTTTTTTTCTTTTTATTTTCTCCCTGAGAGGTTGTTTGTGATAATTTGACCCCCACCCAAATGCCTGGTGGACCACGCAAAATTTTGCAAATATATTGGTTATTCACCACAGGGGTGTTGGGTCGTAAATGAAGTGGGGTTTGAATGTTTGTTTTTTCAGTGAAACGTGAAAATTATTACACAGGACAAAAGTCACAAAACGCCTCGTGGGTGAAACGTCTCGGGTTGAAACGTCTCTGGGACAAATCAAATGTCGAAGTGCCAACTTTCAGAGATTTATTTTACCAAAAAAAAAAAAATTCTTTCACAACCTGCCTAATAAAATCGTGAATCGCAATTTTTCCCCATTATATTCAAAATTATCACAACCCATTTGAACGGGCAGTTCATCCATAAATCATATTTTTTTTAAATCTGAAAATGAAAAACGAAACGAATGTTTGCGTGTTTTTATTAACCAATTCGACCGCACATACCTGCCTATATGCGATTTATTTTCAACTATGACTGTTATTTTTATATCAAGCAACGGTTACTATTAGTTATCCAATTATCCTGCATCTCAAATGCATTTATTTAAATTAACTGGGAAACTCGTAACGGTTTCAAATAACAGTACACAAATTCCCAATGACGGCCATTTACAATACAAATGTTACTAAAAATAAATGCCAGGAGACTGTGTTCCATTCAACATAGCACCTGACTTTGCAGACTTTCTGAGGGTTGGTGTGAATCAAACGTGGTGCGAATCGACCATTCCCCTTTGTGACTGTTTGTTGTCAGACTGAAAGACACCTTCCTTCTTGGTGTCATTATGACTTACCTTTTACAGAATAAAACACTTTCTGTCGTGAATATTGCTAAAACCCACCCACTTTATTAAGGTATGATGTAGAAAAAGCTTAAAGTGTGTTAATTTAAAATTTGCGAACGCATCGATATCGATTTACCGAATTGAGCACAATATCTCAAAATTTTTTTGAAGATTTTTTTGGTGTCATATAAAGGTTGCATGCGCACCAAAAATGACCATGCGTGTGGGCCTGAGAAACAGAGGTTCTTTTTTTATGGCCTTAGTGTTACTTTCAGCACTGTAAGTGCAAATGCCAATACGGCTCGGGCTAGAGGCCGTATTTATAAACCGATCTTTACGAAACTTCTTGGGTACCTTTGGTATCACAGTGGAACGAGAACTAGTGTTTTTGGGTGCGGTCCGAAATTCAAGATGGTCGATGGCAGCCATTTTGTACAAAATTAGGTGCAATCAGATTTTTGCACAGAACTTCGTACCATGGGATACATCACATATAATATGGGTTTTTTTCTCGTGTACAAATTATGTAAATTAGATGAACTTTGATTTTTTCAGTGCTACTTACACACAGTAAGTACACATGTCAATACGGCTCGGGCTAGAGGCTGTATTTATCAACCGATCTTCACGAAACTTCTTGGGTACCCCTGTTATCGCCTTGGGACGAGAACGAGTGTTTCTGAGTCCAAAATTCAAGATGGCTGCCAGTGGCCATTTTGTACCGAAATTAGGTCTAATCATTTTTTTTGTACACAACTTCTGTATGGCTCAGGCTAGAGGCCGTATTTATGAACCGATCTTTATGAAACTTCTTGAGTACCTTTGTTATCACCGTGAGATGATAACTAGTGTTTTTGGGTGTGGTCCGAAATTCATGATGGCCACCAGCAGCCATTTTGTACCAAAATTAGTGCAATCAGTCTTTTGTACAGAACTTCTGTATGAAAGTTCTGATTTGAATAAATTTTTAGCTCAACTTTGATGAAGTCAAATTTGAGCTATTGTCATGGCCCGTCGTCCGTCTGTCCGTCCATCCATCTGTCCGTCTGTCCGTCCGTCTGTCTGTCCGTCCATCCGTCCGTCTGTCCATCTGTTCATCTGTCCGTCTGTACGTCAACAATTGGCTATGGCTCGGGCTAGAGGTCGTATTTATGAACCGATCTTTACGAAACTTCTTGTGTACCTTTGTTATGACCCTGGGACGGGAACGAGTGTTTTTAGGTGTGGTCCGAAATTCAAGATGGCTGCCAGCAGCCATTTTGTACCGATGATGCAAAAATCAGTTTTTTGTACAGAACTTCTGTATGAAAGTTCTGATTTGAATAAAGTTTTGTATAAATGTTTAGTACCATGGGGTACATCACATATAATACGGGTTTTTTTCTCGTGCGTAAATTATGCAAATTAGACTGACTTTGATTTATTTAGTGTTACTTTCAGAGCTGTAAGTGCTAAGCTGCTATGGCTCGGGCTAGAGGCCGTATTTATGAACCAATCTTTACGAAACTTCTTGTGTACCTTTGTTATGACCGTGGGATGAGAACGAGTGCTTTTGGGTGCAGTCCGAAATTCAAGATGGCTGCCAGCAGCCATTTTGTACCGACGATGCCGAAATCTGTTTTTTGTACAGAACTTCCATATGAAAGCTCTGATTTGAATAATTTTTAGCTCACCTGAGCGAAGCTCAAGGGGAGCTTAACTAATCACTTTCTGTCCGTCGTCCGTCGTCCGTCGTCGTCCGTCCGGCGTTAACTTTACATTATCGACTTCTCCTCCTAAACCACTAGCCCAATTTTATTCAAATGTTGGCTAAATGTTTATTACCTAATGCCAATTCAGATTTGTTCAAATGAAGTTGCCCCTCCTCCTGGGTGGTGCCACACCCCCAAGGGGCACCAAAATCTTTGTAAATCTTCTTCTCATGAACCAGCAGTAGCAGAGACTTGATATTTGGTGTGCAGCTTCCTTTTGAGGTGTAGACTCAGATTTGTTCAAGAGAAGTTTGTGGGGCTATACTTGACGTTGTTATGAGAGGGGCAAAATTTTTTGCCCCGCCCAAAATTTCTATTTTCCAAACCGAGAGGCTGATTTGAACCAAATTTTATGTGAGGGCTTATTGGGTCATGAGTACTTGATTTATGCAAAAAAAAATTTTCCCGCAGCCCCGTGGGAACCACAGGAGCTAAAAATAGAAAAAATTTAAAACGCCCATATCTCCAAAACTGCACGGCACTGAGAATTTTTATTTGGTGTGCAGCTTCCTTAGGACCAACAGAAAGGATTGGTAAAAAAAAATTGCCATCGGTTTTATCATAGGGTACAGTTTCGGGACTTTGAAAAAGTGCTGAGTCAGCACTTTTTAACACTGTAGGCAATGGGAAAAACATTAAAAAATCTTCTTCTCCAGATCCAGCAGGCAGAATCTTTTGATATATGGTATGCAACATTGTAGGGTGGATCTGATTCAAGTTTGTTCAAATCGGCCCCCTGGGTTCATATTTGGGCTCAGTATAGGAGCCCGATTTCGAACTTAGTGCATTTCAGGCAAATTTCTTAAAAAATCTTCTTCTCCAGATCCAGCAGGCAGAATCTTTTGATATTTGGTATGCAACATTGTGGGGTGGATCTGATTCAAGTTTGTTCAAATCGGCCCCCTGGGTTTATATTTGGGTTCAGTATAGGAGCCCAAATTTGAACTTACTGCATTTCAGGCAAATTTCTTTGAAAATCTTCTTCTCCAGATCCAGCAGGCAGAATCTTTTGATATTTGGTATGCAACATTGTAGGGTGGATCTGATTCAAGTTTGTTCAAATCGGCTCCCTAGATTCATATTTGGGCTCACTATAGGAGCTCGAATTCGAATTTAGTGCATTTCAGGCAAATTTCTTAAAAAATCTTCTTCTCCAGATCCAGCAGGCAGAATCTTTTGATATTTGGTATGCAATGTTGCGGGGTAGATCTGATTCAAGTTTGTTCAAATCGGCCCCCTGGATACATATTTGGGCTTACTATAGAAGCCCGAATTCGAACTTAGTGCATTTCAGGCAAATTTCTTAAAAAATCTTCTTCTCCAGATCCAGCAGGCAGAATCTTTTCATATTTGGTAAGCAACATTGTGGGGTGGATCTGATTCAAGATTGTTCAAATCGGCCCCCTGGGTTAATATTTGGGCTCAGTATAGGAGCCCGATTTCGAACTTAGTGCATTTCAGGCAAATTTCTTAAAAAATCTTCTTCTCCAGATCCAGCAGGCAGAATCTTTTGATATTTGGTATGCAACATTGTAGGGTGGATCTGATTCAAGTTTGTTCAAATCGGCCCCCTGGGTTCATATTTGGGCTCAGTATAGGAGCCCGATTTCGAACTTAGTGCATTTAGGCAAATTTCTTTAAAAATCTTCTTCTCCAGATCCAGAAGGCAGAATCTTTTGATATTTGGTATGCAACATTGTGGGGTGGATCTGATTCAAGTTTGTTCAAATCGGCTTCCTAGATTCATATTTGGGCTCACTATAGAAGCTCGAATTTGAACTTAGTGCATTTCATGCAAATTTCTTAAAAAATCTTCTTCTCCAGATCCAGCAGGCAGAATCTTTTCATATTTGGTAAGCAACATTGTGGGGTGGATCTGATTCAAGTTTGTTCAAATCGGCCCCCTGGGTTTATATTTGGGCTCAGTATAGGAGCCCAAATTTGAACTTAGTGCATTTCAAGCAAATTTATTAAAAAATCTTCTTCTCCAGATCCAGCAGGCAGAATCTTTTGATATTTGGTATGCAACATTGTGGGGTGGATCTGATTCAAGTTTGTTCAAATCGGCTTCCTAGATTCATATTTGGGCTCACTATAGAAGCTCGAATTCGAACTTAGTGCATTTCAGGCAAATTTCTTAAAAAATCATCTTCTCCAGATCCAGCAGGCAGAATCTTTTGATATTTGGTATGCAACATTGCGGGGTGGATCTGATTCAAGTTTGTTCAAATCAGCCACCTGGATTCATATTTGGGCTCACTATAGAAGCTCGAATTCAAACTTAGTGCATTTCGGGCAAATTTCTTCAAAAATCTTCTTCTCCAGATCCAGCAGGCAGAATCTTTTGATATTTGGTATGCAACATTGCGGGGTGGATCTGATTCAAGTTTGTTCAAATCGGCCCCCTGGATTCATATTTGGGCTTAATATAGAAGCCCGAATTCGCACTTAGTGCATTTCAGGCAAATTTCTTCAAAAATCTTCTTCTCCAGATCCAGCAGGCAGAATCTTTTGATATTTGGTATGCAACATTGCGGGGTGGATCTGATTCAAGTTTGTTCAAATCGGCCCCCTGGATTCATATTTGGGCTTAATATAGAAGCCCGAATTCGCACTTAGTGCATTTCAGGCAAATTTCTTCAAAAATCTTCTTCTCCAGATCCAGCAGGCAGAATCTTTTGATATTTGGTATGCAACATTGTGGGGTGGATCTGATTCAAGTTTGTTCAAATCGGCTTCCTAGTTTCATATTTGGGCTCACTATAGAAGCTTGAATTCGAACTTAGTGCATTTCAGGCAAATTTCTTAAAAAATCTTCTTCTCCAGATCCAGCTTCAGAATCTTTTCATATTTGGTAAGCAACATTGTGGGGTGGATCTGATTCAAGTTTGTTCAAATCGGCCCCCTGGGTTTATATTTGGGCTCCGTATAGGAGCCCAAATTTTAACTTAGTGCGTTTCAGGCATATTTCTTAAAAAATCTTCTTCTCCAGATCCAGCAGGCAGAATCTTTTGATATTTGGTATGCAACATTGTAGGGTGGATCTGATTGTGATTCATGAACGTATTTATTTGTAAAGTTGATAGAATCTTAGACAAAATTTGCAGAAAAGATCTACTATAGAAGGGGTGGTATCCAGGGTGAACCGTTTACCCAAATCTAGCAGTACTAATGCATTATTCACACAAATCTTCGTTCAAATTTTATGACCCCTCATTGGAACACACGCATTCAGCTCATTCCAACAAAGGTCATATGCCATGTTTTCGAGACAAAGGAATAAAAATTTTAGTTATTCATGAAATTTTTAGGCAACTGTTGTCTTGTTTTTCACATTGCTTCATGAAATTTCAGTACTTTTAGAAGTTACCTCAGTAATCAAGGGTTAATTCCCCTTAATTAAATGTCGCCTCTAAAAAACAACCACTTTGCATATCTTACCTTTTTACCAGCATAACTGCCAAAACTTGTCAGCATTCTTCGCAAAAATCGCTATTCAAATTTTAATTTTTGTCTCTTAAACATACATGTACTTATCGCTTGTAAATACCCCATTGGAATGAGCTTTTTGAGCTCATTCCAATGAGAGGTCGCACACCATGCTTTTTGAGTCAAAAAAGCAATTTTTTTAGTTATTCCAGAATTTCGTACGTAAAACACAGCTTTATGACTTCACATTAAAATGAGCTCTCTAAGCTTGTTCCAATCAACATTCACGCACTATGTCTTTCACTCAAAAAATAAAATTTTCCATTTATTCAGGAATTTTGTTTGCAAGAACACTCTTACCCCCCCCCCCCCCCCCCCCCCCCCCCCCCCCCCCCCCACAAACACACACACACAAACACACACACACAAACACAGACACACACATCTAAAAGTTCGTCAGCAAAAAAA
The DNA here is from genome assembly GCA_031216915.1 of Pictodentalium vernedei. Lineage (NCBI taxonomy): Eukaryota > Metazoa > Mollusca > Scaphopoda > Dentaliida > Dentaliidae > Pictodentalium > Pictodentalium vernedei. The sequence continues at coordinate 319,284,561 of CM062294.1, forward strand.
CAGTTACTTCAATTTTTAAATGCATTATAGGAACAACTTGCCTAATCAAATTTAAATACTTTTGCATCATTCTGTATCTAGAACAAACCATTTACCATATCTTTACGCAAAACTCTCCAGCATCATTCACAAAAAAACACCATTATTTATATATTCACACTTCTGTCTCAAAAATATACCTGATCTTCCCATACCCCTATTGGAATAAGCTGTTTGAGCTTGTTCCAATGATGATAAAAAAAAATAAAATTTGTGAAAATTTTTGTTTTCTTGCATGCAAATATATACATGTAGCACATGGAAGATATCCACAGTTGGGGAGAGATGTCCAAGGCTATCTCTTCACATTCCTTGTTTGTGCTTCATGCTAAACCAGTTTGTCTGCAGAGATAAATTTGCTTTATTAAAAATCATTGGAGATTGGCCACACACCAATGATTTTAAATAAAACTAATTTTAGGTAACAAATGTTGAACTTCAAACAAAATCTATCACTCAACCAGTTAATGTTGATGAGGCATGACATGGTGAAGGTGACCTAAAATACTTCTTAGAGTCACTTTGTCAGGTGAGCGATTAAGGCCACGTGGGGCCTCTTGTTTGTATGAATGTTTAGTACCATGGAATACATTACATATATTACAGGTTTTTTTCTTGTGCGTAAATTATGCAAATTAGGCTAACTTTGATTTATTTAGTGTTACTTTCAGCACTGTGAGTGCAAATCCCAATACGGCTCGGGCTAGAGGCCGTATTTATGAACCGATCTTCACGAAACTTCTTGGGTACCTTTGTTATCACTGTGGGACGAGAAGGAGTGTTTTGGGGTCCAGTCTGAAATTCAAGATGGCCGCTAGCAGCCATTTTGTTCAAAATTAAGTGCAATCAGATTTTTGCGCAGAACTTCCAAATGAAAGATCTAATTTGAATAAATTTTTGTATGAATGTTTAGTACCATGGGATACATTACATATAATACAGAGTTTTTCTCGTGAATAAATTATGCAAATTAGGGGTCCGGGTGGGACTAAGAAAATTTTGGACCAAAATCCGAAAATTATTTTTTTGGTTTTTTATGCGTTTTGGTCAATTTTAAGATAAAAAAAAAAAAAATTTTTTTACACTGAAAATTTTGGGTCCGGATGGGACTTAGAAAATTTTGGACCAAAGTCCGGAAATTAGTTTTTTGTGTTTTGATGCATTTTGGTCAATTTTAAGAAGAAGAAGAAAAAATTTTAGTCTGAAAATATTTTGTTTGGGACTGAAAATTTCCACACAAAAATAATAATCTACAATGATTGGTCTTAATCTGTAGTCCATTACAGTCACCTTGTAATTCTTTTATTATTGTTGACTGGGCCAAAACAAATACTAATTCCTGTCATATTCATTATTCAGTTGTCTTGGTCACAGCAAGTACTAATTCCTGTCATATCCAAGTTGAGCTACAGAGTCATTGACTCTTTCATTGTATGAATGTTTAGTAACATGAAATACATCACATATAGTACGGGGTTTTTTCTCGTGCAGAAATTATGCAAATTAGATGAATTTTGATTTATTTAGTGCTACTTATACACTGTAAGTGCACATGTCAATACGTCTAGGGCTTGAGGCTGTATTTATCAACCGATCTTCACGAAACTTCTTGGGTACCTTTGTTATCACCTTGGGACGAGAACCGAAATTAAGTCCAATCAGTTTTTTGTCACAACTTCTATACAGCTCGTATTTATGAACTGATCTTCACGAAACTTCTTGGGTACCTTTGTTTTCACCTTGGGACAGGAGTGAGTGTGTTTTGGGTTGCCTTTGTTATCACTGTGCTATGAGAACAAATATGTTGGGGTTCAGTCAGACCCACTCTGGGACTCAAAGATTTCTTCTCTAGTTTAGCATCTGACTGTCACCCACCTTTACAATACTTTACCTATACATTTGTTACAGGCTATGGCCAGTATTTATGTACAGACTGTTACAGTACTTTATACTTTGTTATCAGGTCATTACCTAGAAGTTTGTCATTGCTGTGTCACATACTATACATGTACATGTCTTGACAAGTTGAGCTACAGTGTCATTGACACTTTCATGTTTTAATAATAAGCATCAATTGCATTGAAGATAAATGCGTTAATCAGAACCTTTACGATGTTACTTAATACTCCTCATTTCCTTTTATTAGCGCACCTGGCCTAAAAGGCCATGTGAGCTTTTATCATCACTTGGTGCCCGTCGTCCGGCGTTTGGCATCCATAAACTTTTCACATTTTCAACTACTTCTCTGTAACCGCTGAGCTGGTGTGAACCAAACTTGGCAGGAATGGTCTATGGCAGGTCCTCTACAAACGATCCTCATTTTTTTCCCGTCCGATGAAAAACATGGCTTCCAGAGGCATTCTTTGATTCTGGTTGGTGGATTTTTAAAAATCTTCTCCTCTGAAACTGCCAGGCCAAATGTTTTGAAACTTCACATAAATGATGACTGGGACCCCCCTCGACCAACGATCCTCGTTTAATGTTGATTGGGTCCCAAACATGGCCGCAATTCCGGCTTATAATTACTATAGAAATCTTATGAGAAATCACATTTTCATCTTCTATGGAACTACTGAGCTGACATGAACCAAACCTGGCAGGAATGGTCTATGGGAGGTCCTCTATAAATGATCCTCATTTTGTTCCCGTGGGTTGAAAAATATGGCTGCCAGAGGCATTCTTTGATTCTGGTAATTTGATCATGAGATATTAACCCGTTATCCTTCAAATTGAAAATTCCTCCAATCCCTTTGGCATTCGATAACATGAAAAATATTGCTTGGATTGTCAAGTTACTTTATATTTGTGTCCGTCAGTCCGCCGGTCTGTCCATCCAGCGTCCATATCCATTTCTTTGTCATTCGATAACTTGAAAAATATTGCTTGGCTTGTCAAGTTACTTTATATTTGTGTTCAGGTTACTGATGTGCCGAGCTGTATAGTTTTTGGTGTACATCTGATAATTTGATCCTGAGATATTAACCCTTTATCCTTCAAATTGAAAATTCCTCCAATCCCTTTGGCATTCGATAACTTGAAAAATATTGCTTGGATTGTCAAGTTACTTTATATTTGTGTTCAGGTTACTGATGTGCCGAGCTGTATAGTTTTTTTTTGTCCGTCCGTCCGTCTGGCGTCCGTATCCATTTCTTGGTCATTTGATAACTTGAAAAATATTCCTTGGGTTGTCAAGTTACTTTATATTTGTGTTCAGGTTATTGATGTGCCGAGCTGTATAGTTTTTGTTTGTTTGTCTGTCCGTCCGTCCGTCCGTCCATCCGTCCGTCCGTCCGTCCGTCTGTCCATTCGGCATCTGTATCCATTTCTTTGTCATTCGATAACTTGAAAAATGTTGCTTGGATTGTCAAGTTACTTTATATTTGTGTTCAGGTTACTGATGTGCTGAGCTGTATAGTTTTTGGTGTAAATCTGATAATTTGATCCTGAGATATTAACCCGTTATCCTTCAAATTGAAAATTCCTCCAATCCCTTTGGCATTCGATAACTTGAAAAATATTTTTGGATTGTCTAGTTACTTTATATTTGTGTTCAGGTTACTGATGTGCCGAGCTGTATAGTTTTTGGTGTAAATCTGTAATTTTGATCCGGAGATATTAACCCTTTATCCATCAAATTGGAAATTCCTCCAATCCCTTTGGCATTCGATAACTTGAAAAATATTGCTTGAATTGTCAAGTTACTTTATATTTGTGTTCAGGTTACTGATAAGCCGAGCTGTATAGTTTTTGGTGTAAGTCTGATAATTTGATTCTGAGATATTAACCCTTTATCCTTCAAATTGAAAATTCCTCCAATCCCTTTGGCATGAGATAACTTGAAAAATATTGCTTGGATTGTCAGGTTACTTTATATTTGTGTTCAGGTTACTGATGTGCCAAGCTGTATAGTTTTTGGTGTAAATCTGATAATTTGATCCTGAGATATTAACCCTTTATCCTTCAAATTGAAAATTCCTCCAATCCCTTTGGCATGAGATAACTTAAAAAATATCAATCTGATTGTCATGTTACTTCATATATATGTTCAGGTTACTAATGTGCTGTGCTGTATAGTTTTTTATGTAAATCTGATAATTTGATCCGGAGATATTAACCCTTTATCCATCAAATTAGACACTCCTCCAATCCATTTCTATATGTACCCATACCATGTATGGTGTACATAATGTCGGCATCCGTGGTGGCCCTCCATCATACAGCTTTCTACTAGTTGCACATATGGGTACACATCTGACGATTTCATCAGCCTATTTGGCTATTTTTAACGAAATTACGGCACTTGGACTCTGAAAAATTCATCAAAATTACAGTTTTCCGCACTTTTTTTCTACACGCTTCCAGATATTGAACTGATTTTTGGTATGATATGATGATGGCCTACAGATCAAGTTTGCATTTTGTTCTTTCCACTGATTTTTACCAAAATTACGGCCCTTGAACTTTGAAAAGTTCATCAAAATTACAGTTTTCCGGACTTTTTTTCTACACGCTTCCAGATATTGAGCTGTTTTTGGGTATGTTAGTCTAACATGGTGGCCTACAGATCAAGTTTGCTTTTTGTTCCGCTCCACTGATTTTTGCCGAAATTACGGCCCTTGAACTTTGAAAAGTTCATCAAAATTACAGTTTTGCAGACTTTTTTCCTACATGCTTCCAGATATTGAGCTGATTTTTGGTATGTTGGTCTAACATGGTGGCCTACAGAACAAGTTTACGTTTTGTTCCGCTCCACTGATTTTTGCTGAAATTACGACCCTTGGACTCTGAAAAATGCATTAAAATTACAGTTTTCCAGAATTTTTTTCTACACGCTTCCAGATATTGAGCTGATGTTTGGTATGTTAGTCTGACATGGTGGCCTACAGATCAAGTTTGCATTTTGTTCTGCTCCACTGATTTTTACCGAAATTACGGCCCTTGAACTTTGAAAAGTTCATCAAAATTACAGTTTTCCGGACTTTTTTCCTACACGCTTCCAGATATTGAGCTGATTTTTGATATGTTAGTCTAACATGGTGGCCTACAGAACAAGTTTTGGGTTTTGTTCTGCTCCACTGATTTTTACCAAAATTACGGCCCCATAGATTTGGAAAAGTTCATCAAAATTACAGTTTTCCGGGCCTTTTCTCTGCTTGAATTCTTTCAATACCATTGAAACTACATAACACTGTTTTCTGCAGTATTCCTAGAATCTATGTTTATTTTTAAAAAATGATTAGAGCTTGAAATATCGGGGCGCGTGGAGTATGTGTGCGTGCTCACTAAGGTTCTATATTTTTCAAAATATTCAACCTTCTTTTACTGATGTTTTTGTTGAAACAGAATTCATAAATGTGTGCATTTTAAAGAAATCTTCTTTTAAACTACAAGGCCAAATGTTTTGAAACTTAATGTGACTGGTGACTGTAACCCCCTCTACCAGTGATCCTCATTTAATCTTCATCGGGTTGCAATTATGGCTGCAATTGTGGCTTATAGTTACTATAGAAACCCTATAGGAAATCACATTTTCATCTTCTCTGAAAGTACAGTGCCAATGTGAACCAGACTTGGCAGGCATGGTCTATGAGAGGTTCTCTACAACTGTTACTCATTTTATTCCTGTTGGATGAAAAACGTGGGAGCAGGAAGCATTCTTTGATTCTGATTTGTCAATTTTGAAAACTCTTCTCCTGTGAAACCACAGGGCCAAATGTTTTGAAATTTTGCATGGTTGATGACTGCGACACCCTCTACCAACATTCCTCATTTAATGTTGATCGTATTGCCAACATGGCCACAATTGCGGTTTATAGCTACTTTAGAAAAACCCTATGGGAAATCCCATTTTCATTTTCTCTCTAGAACTACTGAGCCGACGTGAACCAAAACTTGGCAGGAATGGTCTATAGGAGGCTCTCCACCAATTATCCTTTTTTTGTTCTTGTTGGTTGGAAAATATGGCCACCAGAGACATTCTATGTTTCTGTTTGATGGATTCAGATGTTTGGAAACTTCAAGTGATTGAGGTCTGGGACACTTTCTACTGATGATTCTCATGTAATGTTGATGTAATGTTGCAAACATGGTCACAATTGCAGCTCATAGTTACCATGGAAAGCCTATGGGAAATCACATTTTTATATGTAGTTCCAGGTGAGCGATTACAGGCTCTTTAGAGCCTTAGTTTTTGATCATGTCACCTAATCAGATTTCTATGAAAACCGTATGGTAGATGCTGATCTCCATACAACTGAATTGCTGGAATGTCGGCAAAAAATGTTGCAACTCCGTCTGGCCCTCTAAGATGTAATCAAATCAGTTTACTCAGTATCTCCCAATCCGTAATGTTTGATTATGTGTAAGCTGTTACTCTGTGTCTAGTCATTAATAACTAAAATATGTTGTAAATATTCAGTTTGCATTGCTACAAAAAATGTGCACATCATCAACATATTAATTTTCACAGGCATTAAACTACTCCTGAATAGTGTTCAACCGATTACCCCAAATTGCCACTGACCGATTATCAGTTATTTGAGCTCACAATTGGTCAATTTCGATGCCGATTCCGATTGTAATACTGTGCACTACTAGACAAGTTGAGGCTCGAAAGAACTACATTTAACTGAACATTTTTCCCAGTATTAAACTTTGTTGACTCGGGTCACAGTAAAATTACCAGTCGCGCACACTTGGGCGGTAAATTTGGCTCTCAGAGCCACGTGTGCTGCCCAGGTGCATGCGACTGGTAATTTTACTGCGACCAGAGTCACTGGAGTGCAACCTTCATCTTTCTGGTATGAACTGGCGATTGCCATGAGTACGCTCAATCGAAAGCTTCACATGTCGTTTAACTTGTATGTCCCGTAAAGGGGTGTCTAAAGAGATAAGAATACACATTGTGGTTGTTTCTCAGCTTGATTGAATGGTATCATTGACATCATTTTACATTAACAAATGAATAATTGCAGAAGACAATAAAATGCAGTTAATGAATCATCACAGATTGCTTGGCAACAATCTGTTGAACCGATGTTCCAGGAGTTGTTGCCATTGTCATCCCCCCCCACCCCCCCCTCCCCGAAGATGGCAGCAGTAGATACACTTTATATGTGACCAATGTGCAATCCAGCAATCCATTTGTATGGAGATCATTGATGGCTGATTATTCCTGTATACACATTGAGATAACTACTTTCGACATTAGTGTCAAACCAAGTACACTTATTTCCTATATATATTAAAAAAAACTTTACAACATGATTATTCCTGCAGGGCTTGATCCAGCTAGTTTTTTAACTTATGAAAAAGGATTAGGACGTCAACTTTGGGCACCTAGATAACTGATGCATAGCTCAGGCTTACAGTGTTTTGATGCTAAAAGTTTTCAAGTGAATAAACAAAAATGCAGGTTATTTTGCACAATGCTCATTCGAAGTTTTGTCTGTGTCATTTGTGTGTTGTACATCACATATTTATAAAGAATATTTGGAGGGGGGGGGGGGGGGGGGGCGTAGTTTTATTCACTGCAAAGGACAAAAAGAACCCCCACCATAGTTTTTCATCTCACGCCTCTGCCTACTTGCACCCTTAAAGGTCTAGAGAATTATCTCAAATTTTTCCAACATTTTGATAAAGTTATTACTTGGGCTTTGCAGTGGTTTCTAGTCCGGTCCTGACTGTCTATGCAAGTAGCCTAGACTTAACTAGAAACCACTGCTGGGGAACTTGGAATTTTTCCAGCAAGTTAGCACAAAGGCAGGAGATAGGTGCTCATGTTTTGAAGTAAACTGATTGACCAAAGTCGGAAGTAGGCCATTAAGGGTTAAAATTTCATTGAAAAATATCGAAACCAACTGTTTGCTCTCCACAATTCCCCTTCCCTTACTTAACTTGTAAGTAGCAGGCTTCAATACACTTACCTGAAGTCTTCCAACAGTGTGGATCCCGCAGTTTCTTTTTCTCCCTTTGATGATGCACATATCGCGATGCTGTGGTCAAATCAAATTTTACAAACAGAAGCATCTCAAAGATGGACTAAAAAAAAACACCTAGTTTTAAAGAGTCTTCAAATGGAAAGAAAATAAATTTTTGAAGAAGAGAAAAGATGTTTTAAAAATAATTAATGAGATGAAGCATCCTGGTTTTGATTTTATGACAAAACGTCCCAGACAAACTGGTTTGAGGGAGAAATGTCAAGTAACCAGTGTACAGGTAGCATTATGTCTTGGTTCTTGTACTATAGGGTGGTGTGTGGGGGGGGGCATTGAAGTCATAGGCTATATCAAGAAAAGGCTCTTAGTCTTACAGCACAAGTTTATACCAGAAATAATATTCATTATGGTACATCACCGTGTATAATAAACACTAGGGGGTGGGGTGGGTGGTTGGGCTTTGAAGTCATAGGCTATATCAAGAAAAGGCTCTCACGGCACAAGTTTACACTAGAAATAATGCCGGCTATGGTACATCACCATGTATTATAAACACGGGGAGGGGGGGGGGGGGGGGGGGACTGGCTTTGAAGTCGGGCTATATCAAGAGGCTCTTACGCCACAAGTTTACACTAGAAATAATATTCGCGTGAGTTGAGAAAAATCCTCACTTTACAAAGCTGTCTCTTGTACACAGTATCAAAGACCACAAATGTTACTGATCTTCATTTCAAGTCACACGGTTGAACAAACACATGCAACATGAAACATAGCCTAGACTTAACATGGGCATGCTCATAAAAAAAAGAAGCTATATTTTATCAGACCGCCATGGTGTGCACAGAGACTTCCCAATATTAATACCAAAATGGCTTCACATGTGTTTTTTCATGTGATATTTGACTAAGTGGATATTGAGATGAAAGTACGAAGTTATATATTTTTTTGAAATGCTTTTTCAATACGACTTTAGATAACCAAACAACTCATTTTCAAACTAAGATAAAACGATACCTTGGGTGTCCATACCGCCTGTAATAATTACTTATGGATTGGGAGTTTCCCATTCATTTCTACTAAATCTTAAGGCATAGCACCGAGTGAAGAAACAGAATTGACAACACACAACACGTTTTTTTTTAAATTTTAATTAAGCTGCAATGAAAGAATAAAGTGATATAAAAAAAGCAACACATCAAAGTAATTCTAAAATTATATTTTAGGTGCAGTGTTATTGTGGTAATGAATAAAATGAAAACATCCATAAATCAAGTAATGGTATTTTTGTTGGAGATTTGGGAAATCCCCATCATTCGTTTGATTACCGGTACATGTTACATGTAACTGAAAAATATTGTTGGAAAATCTGTGGTGGGCTTATTTTGGAGTGTCTTCAAATTAAATACATTTTTCAGAAAGTTGGGGACTGGGCTTATCCACGGAATTAGGCCAACTGAAGTGTTATTAGCGATGAAGGTCGCTTGCTGAGGCAAGCGATCAAAAGCATGCCTGGACAGAAAATCAGGCGGATGATAGTGCTTGGGGGCAATCGCCTGCCTCAGAATGACAGGCCTGGGTTGAAGCCAGAAGGTATACAAACTATTATCCAGGAATATTTCACTGCATGATTTACAATTATGCCAAAATAATAATTAAGTGGTCCACCAGTTACTGCTACGTAAGTATTTTTTTTTTGCGTACTTGGTATTTTTTTTAGCTGTCCAAACCGTCAGAACATGATACAACTCAGGTTGTAAAACATGTCACTGAACTTGTATAAACATACTGTTGAACATGTGTTGAATGGTCACAACTTGGGTTTCAGACATATTCTTGTTTGTTTTGTACTGAGATATTGGAGAATTCTTCAGGGCTTATATGTCGTCTAAATTTGTGAGAATCCATTTGGATTCTCGTGAAAATGGTTGCGAGAATCCATACCTACTATGAGTGTCCCAAGAACCCATGACGCCACCAAGGTTGAACCACTGTTGTATACTGATAACACATGTTAACCTTTTACTCAACACACTTTTTTATTTTTTAAAACTAAGTTTGATAATTTTTAAACAATAAATAATAAATAAATGATAAAATAATTAAATGAACAATATTTACCAATAAAATCTTACAAATATGGCTGTCGTTGGAACCGGCTCAGTGAGCTGGTTCCAGTGACAGCCAAATGTGTAAGGTTTTATTGACAAAGTGTCAGGATATTTCAGGTCATGTTAGCCTTCTATTGGTTAATTTGTTGCTGCTGTGTTAGTTAAAGGGTTGAATTGACTAATTTTTTTCACGCGAATCCTAGCAGAGGTGCAGCGAGAATCTACATGGATTCTTGCCGGTTTTATTGCGCGAATCTTTGTGCGAATCGATTCTCGGATTCTCGTCGAAATATAACCCATGATTCTTTACAACGACGCCATCTCCATTACTTCATCATTGTTTGGAATGATTTGATCGTGTCTGTTGGTAGACAAATTACTTGCATGAGGTTAGTGTCTATTATTTTACATCTGAAAATTTTTTTTTCAGATTCTTTTACAGATAATGCAATAAGTAAATTCAATGGTCAAGCCCTAGAAAAAGAATGCAAAGAGCTGCAACCATGGGATGGAGATTATAAAGGTGGCGATGAAATTGCAATTGATGGAGAATCTTCCACGGTAAGTTTTGCTGTGACATCGAAGGAATGAGGAGCAGTTTAATGTGAAGTCAAAAGGTCCCTTAGTCGCTCTCAGAGCACCAAATTTTCAAATATTTTCTGGAAAAGGCTCCCTCCTCCAGGACCGCCACCAATGGGAGAACACCCCCCTTCCATAACCACAGCCACCTCTGGCCAGCGGATTTCGGATATTCCTGTGGAATACATAGTCCATTGTCCCCAATACCCGATAACTAAAACAGTTTGGGATAGACTGTAGTAGAAACATTCTATCTTTTGAAAAGGAATCAAATATTTATGTTGATGTTATCTGTTATTTCATGCCGGGTACAAATTTAACCTTTAGTAAAGGTGCTTGGAGATTTTTAGCTCACCTGACTGAATGTCAAGGTGAGCTATTCTGATCACTTTTTGTCCGTCGTCCGTTTCTCGTACGTCGTGAAGGTGGTGTTTGGGTCTTTTTCTCCCAAACCACTGTCCACCTTTTAATGAAATTTCATGTGAGAGTTAGTTATATGGGGCATTTTGATTTTTCTTCAAATTAAATTGCGGCTCATATTGAGGATGGGGGTGCGGCCAAAATGCCCAAAAATATTAAAAAATCTTCTTCTCATGAACCAGCAGTAGCAGAGACTTCATATTTGGTATGCAGCTTCCTTTAGAGGTGTAGACTCAAGTTTATTCAAGAGAAGTTTGACGGGCAATATTTGCCTTTGTTCTGGGAAGGGCAAGAATTTTTGCCCCGCCCAGAATTTCTATTTTCTGAACCAAGAGGCCAATTTGAACCAAATTTAATGTGGGGTATTATTGGGTCATGAGTACTTGATTTATGCAAAAAAAAAATTTCCCGTGGGAACCGCAGGAGCCAAAAATAGAAAAAATTAAAAACACCCATATGTCCAAAACTACACGGCAATGAGAATTTTTATATGGTGTGAGGCTTCCTTGGGGCCAATAGAAAGGAATGGTAAAAAAAAACTGCCATCGTTTTTTCATAAGGTACTTTTTCGGGACTTTGAAAAATTGCTGAGTCAGCATTTTTAGCTCAACTTGACAAAGTCAAGCTGAGCTATTGCCATCACTTCTCGTCTGTCGGCGTACGTACGTATGTTAGTACGTACGTCCACAATTTCCTTTGGCACACCTCACAGGTCGCATTTATGATCAGATCACTTTGAAACTTGGTATGCTTTTGGGGTGACCTCCAGATGGGAGCTATCAATTTTCTTCAATTTCCGTCAAAAAAATGTTGCCGCGGCCAACGTTCTTAGAACTTAGTTTAGTCAAATCACAATATTTCCCTTTGGCACACTCTACAGGGCACATTTATGATTGGATTGCTTTGAAACCTGGTATGCTTGTTTAGGGTGACCTCTAGATGGGAGCTATCGATTTTCTTCACTTTCCATCAAAAAATGTTGCCGTTGCCAACGTTCTTAGAACTTAGTTTAGTCAAATCACAATATTTCCCTTTGGCACACCCTACAGGGCAAATTTATGATTGGATTGCTTTGAAACCCGGAATGCTTGTTTAGGGTGACCTCTAGATGGGAGCTATCGATTTTCTTCACTTTCCGTCAAAAAATGTTGCTACGGCCAACGTTCTTAGAACTTAGTTTAGTCAAACCACAATATTTCCCTTTGGCACACCCTACAGGGCACATTTATGATTGGATTGCTTTGAAACCTGGCATGCTTGTTTGGGGTGACCTCTAGATGGGAGCTATCGATTTTCTTCCACTTCCGTCAAAAAATGTTGCCAAGGACAACGTTCTTAGAACTTAGTTAAGTCAGACCTCAATATTTCCTTTTGGCACACCCTACAGGGCACATTTATGTTCGGATTGCTTTGAAACCTGGTATGCTTGTTTGGGGAGACCTCTAGATGGGAGCTATTGATTTTCTTCCATTTCCGTTGAAAAATGTTGCCGCTGCCAACGTTCTTAGAACTTAGTTTAGTCAGACCTTAATATTTCCCTTTGGCACACGCTACCGGGCACCCTTATGATTGGATTGCTTTGAAACCTGGCAGGCTTGTTTGGGGTGACCTGTAGATGGGAGCTATCGATTTTCTTCAAGTTCCGTAAGAAAATGTTGCCGCGGTCAACGTTCTTAGAACTTAGTTTAGTCAGACCTCAATATTTCTTTTTGGCACACCTTACAGGGCACATTTATGATTGGAATGCTTTGAAACCTGGTATGCTTGTTTAACTTGGTGTGCTCATTAGACAAGACCTTTCGGTAGGAACTATTGATTAGCATTCATTTCTGTGAGAAAATTTGCCATTTACAGTAAGAAACCTCTGAACATACTGCATTTGTGTATCAACATTCTTCCTTTAGCCAGTCTTACAGTTTACATTTAAAAATTGATGGATTACTCTGTTCTTCAATTTTGCCATTTCATTTATAACTTATCAAGTTAAGTTAGTCAAGTTGAGCTACAGTGTCATTGACACTTTCATTTAACACTGTAGGCAATGGGAAAAAATTAAAGAATCATTTTTAACTCAACTTTGACGAAGTCAAATTTGAGCTATTGTCATGGCCCGTCGTCCGTCTGTCCATCTGTCTGTACGTCAACAATTGGCTATGGCTCGGGCTAGAGGTCGTATTTATGAACCGATCTTTACAAAACTTCTTGGGTACCTTTGTTATGACCGTGGGACGAGAACGAGTGTTTTTGGGTGCGGTCCGACATTCAAGATGGCTGCCAGCCGCCATTTTGTACCGATGATGCAGAAATCTGTTTTTTGTACAGAACTTCCATATGAAAGCTCTGATTTGAATAATTTTTTGTATGAATGTTTAGTACCATGGGGTACATCACATATAATACGGGTTTTTTTCTCGTGCGTAAATTGTGCAAATTAGACTAATTTTGATGTTTTTTGGTGTTAATTTCAGCACTGTAAGTGCTAATGCCAATACGGCTCGGGCTAGAGGCCGTATTTATGAACCGATCTTTACGAAACTTCTTGGGTACCTTTGGTATCACCGTGGGACGAGAACGAGTGTTTTGGGGTCCGGTCTGAAATTCAAGATGGCCGATGGCAGCCATTTTGTGCAAAATTAGGTGCAATCAGATTTTTGCACAGAACTTCCATATGAAAGCGCTGATTTGAATAATTTTTTGTGTGAATGTTTAGTACCATGGGATACATCACATATAATACGGGTTTTTTTCTCGTGCAGAAATTATGCAAATTAGATGAACTTTGATATTTCAGTGCGACTTACACACATTAAGTACACATGTCAATATGGCTCAGACTTGAGTCTGTATTTATGAACTGATCTTCACGAAATGTCTTGGGTACCTTTGTTATCACCTTGGGACGAGAACGAGTGTTTCTGGGTGCGGTCTAAAATTCAAGATGGCTGCCAGTGGCCATTTAGTACTGAAATTAGGTCTAATCAGTTTTTTGTACACAACTTCTATACAATTCAGACTAGAGGCCATATTTATGAACCAATCTTTACGAACCTTGTTGGGTACCTTTGTTATCACCGTGGGATGAGAGCGAGTGTTTTTGGGTGTGGTCCGAAATTCAAGATGGCCACCAGCAGCCATTTTGTACCAAAATTAGTGCAATCAGTCTTTTGTACAGAACTTCTGTATGAAAGTTCTGATTTGAATAAATTTTTGTATGAATGTTTAGTAACATGGAATACATCACATATTCTAAGGGTTTTTTTTTTGTGCAGAAATTATGCAAATTAGATGAACTTTGACTTATTCAGTGCTACTTGCACAATGTGAGCACACATGTCAATACGGCTCAGGGTAGAGGCTGTATTTATGAACCGATCTTCACAAAACTTCTTGGGTACCTTTGTTATCACCTTGGGACGAGAATGAGTGTTTTTGGGTACGGTCCAAAATTCAAGATGGCTGCCAGTGGCCATTTTGTACCAAAATTAGGTCCAATCAGTTTTTTGTCACAAGTTCTATACAGCTCGTATTTATGAATTGATCTTCACAAAACTTCTTGGGTACCTTTGTTTTCACCTTGGGACAGGAACGAGTGTGTTTTGGGGTGCCTTTGTTATCACTGTGCTGTGAGAACAAATATTTTGGGGTTCAGTCAGACCCACTCTGGGACTCAAAGTTTTCTTTTCTAGTTTAGCATCTGACTGTCACCCACCTTTACAATACTTTACCTATACATTTGTTACAGGCAACGGTCAGTATTTATGTACAGACCATTACAATACTTTATATGTACCTTTGTTATCAGGTCATTACCTAGATGTTTGTCATTGCTGTGTCACATACTATACATGTGCATGTCTTTGTCTTGACAAGTTGAGCTACAGTGTCATTGACACTTTCATTTTCCAAACCACTGCTCCAAAAGCTTTCATATTTTACATTTAACATCTTTGGAACATTGATTCACATATTTGTTGAAATCAAATCCCTCGGTCCGTATTTGGGTTCCCTGTTGAGCCCAAATGTTCAAATTAGTGCAATATGAGGAATATTCTTTAAAAATCTTCTTCGGATCCACAAATCAGAATCTTTTGATATTTGGTATGCAGCATCCTTAGGGGGGTGAGATTCAAGTTTGTTCAACCCAAGTCCCTGAGTTCATATTTGGGCTCCCTATGGGAGCCCGAATTATAACTTAGTTTAATACAAGGTATATTCTTTTAAAATCTTCCTCGCATCCACCGGTCAGAATCTTTTGATATTGGGTATACAGTATGCTTAGGGAGGTGAGATTCAAGTTTGTTCAAGCCAAGTCCTTCGGTTCATATTTGGGCTTCCTTTGGGAGCCCAAATTATAACTTTGTTCAGTATGAGGAACATTCTTTAAAAAAATTTTTTTCAGATCCACCAGTCAGAATCTTTTGATATTTGATGTACAGCATTCTTAGGGTGCTGAGAGTTAAGTTTGTTAAAGCCAAGTCCCTGGGTTCATATTTGGGCTCGCCGTGGGAGCCGAAATTATACCAAAATTTCTATTTTCCAAACCAAGAGATCGATTTGAACCAAAATTGATATGAGGGCTTATTGGGTCATAAGTACCTAATTTATACCGATTGTTTTTTTCTGTCGCCCCTCGGGAACTGCAGGAGCTAAAAATAAAAAAAATTTAAAATGCTCATATATCTAAAACTACACGGCACTGAGAATTTTTATACGGTGTGAAGCTTTCTTAGGACAGGCAGAAAGGAATGGTAAAAAAAATTGCCATTGGTTTTATTACCTCACCTGACTGAAAGTCAGGGTGAGCTTTTCTGATCACTTTTTGTCCGTCGTCCGTCGTCTGTCGTAGGTCGTGAAGGTGGTGTTTGGGTCATTTTCTCCCAAGCCACTGGCTGAAGCTCAATGAAATTTAACACGAGTAGCGGTTATATAGGGGCATTTGGGTTTTTCTTCCAATTGGGTTTCTTCTCATATTGAGGAGGGGGGTGGGGGGCCAAAATGCCCAAAAATTTTTAAAATATCATGAACCAGCCATAGCAGAGACTTGATATATGGTATGCAGCTCCACTTGAGGTGTCGACTCAAGTTTGTTCAAGAGAAGTTTGAGGGGTAATATTTGCCGTCATTGGGGGAGAGGCAAGAATTTTTGCCCCACCCAAAATTTCTATTTTCCGAACTGAGGGGCTGATTTGAACCAAATTTTATGTGAGGTATTATTGGGTCATAAGTACTTGACTTATGCCAAAAACAATTTTCCTGCGACCCCGTGGGAACCTCAGGAGCCAAAAATAGAAAAAAAACGAAAATGCCCATATCTCCAAAACTGCACGGCACTGAGAATTTTTATATGGTGTGAGGCTTCCTTGGGACCAACAGAAAGGAATGGGAAAAAAAAATTGCCATCGGTTTTTTCATAAAGTACTTTTTCAGGACTTTGAAAAAATGCTGAGTTAGCATTTTTTAACACCGTGAGCAATGGGAAAAAATTAAAGAATCATTTTCTTCCAAACCACTGCTCCAAAAGCTTTCATATTTTACATATAACATCTTTGGAACATTAATTCACATATTTGTTGAAATCAAATTCCTCGGTCCATATTTGGGTTCCCTATGGGAGCCCAAATGTTCAAATTAGTGCAATATGAGGCATATTCTTTAAAAATCTTCTTCAGATCCACCAATCAGAATCTTTTGATAGTTGGTATGCAGCATCCTTAGGAGTGCGAGATTCAAGGTTGTTGAAGCCAAGTCCTTGAGTTCATATTTGGGCTCCCTGTGGGAGCCCGAATTATAACTTAGTTCAATTCGAGGTATATTCTTTAAAAATCTTCTCCCTCACATCCACCACTCAGAATCTTTTGATATTTGGTATACAGTGTCCTTAGGGAGGTAAGATTCACATTTGTTCAAGCCAAGTCCCTGGGTTCATCTTTAGGCCGAAATTTGGGGTCCTAGTCCGGGCTTAGAAATTTTTGACCAAAATCCAGAAATTAGTTGTTTTTTTTTAGCTCACCTGAGCGAAGCTCAAGGGGAGCTTTACTAATCACTTTCTGTCCGTCGTCTGGTGTCCGTTGTCGTCCGTCCGGCATTAACTTTACATTATCGACTTCTCCTCCTAAACCACTAGCCCAATTTTATTCAAATGTTGGCTAAATGTTTATTACCTAATGCCAATTCAGATTTGTTCAAATGAAGTTGCCCCTCCTCCTGGGTGGTGCCATGCCCCCAAGGGGCACCAAAATCTTTGTAAATCTTCTTCTCATGAACCAGCAGTAGCAGAGACTTGATATTTGGTGTGCAGCTTCCTTTTGAGGTGTAGACTCAGATTTGTTCAAGAGAAGTTTGTGGGGCTATACTTGGCGTCGTTATGGGAGGGGCAAAATTTTTTGCCCCGCCCAAAATTTCTATTTTCCAAACCGAGAGGCTGATTTGAACCAAATTTTATGTGAGGGCTTATTGGGTCATGAGTACTTGATTTATGCAAAAAAAATTTTTCCCGCAGCCCCGTGGGAACCGCAGGAGCTAAAAATAGAAAAAATTTAAAACGCCCATATCTCCAAAACTGCACGGCACTGAGAATTTTTATTTGGTGTGCAGCTTCCTTAGGACCAACAGAAAGGATTGGTAAAAACAAATTGCCATCGGTTTTATCATAGGGTACAGTTTCGGGACTTTTGAAAAAGTGCTGAGTCAGCACTTTTTAACACTGTAGGCAATGGGAAAAACATTAAAAAATCTTCTTCTCCAGATCCAGCAGGCAGAATCTTTTGATATTTGGTATGCAACATTGTAGGGTGGATCTGATTCAAGTTTGTTCAAATCAGCCCCCTGGGTTCATATTTGGGCTCAGTATAGGAGCCCGATTTCGAACTTAGTGCATTTCAGTCAAATTTCTTAAAAAATCTTCTTCTCCAGATCCAGCAGGCAGAATCTTTTGATATTTGGTATGCAACATTGTGGGGTGGATCTGATTCAAGTTTGTTCAAATCGGCCCCCTGGGTTTATATTTGGGCTCAGTATAGGAGCCCAAATTTGAACTTACTGCATTTCAGGCAAATTTCTTAAAAAATCTTCTTCTCCAGATCCAGCAGGCAGAATCTTTTCATATTTGGTAAGCAACATTGTGGGGTGGATCTGATTCAAGTTTGTTCAAATCAGCCCCCTGGGTTCATATTTGGGCTCAATATAGGAGCCCGATTTCGAACTTAGTGCATTTCAGTCAAATTTCTTAAAAAATCTTCTTCTCCAGATCCAGCAGGCAGAATCTTTTGATATTTGGTATGCAACATTGTGGGGTGGATCTGATTCAAGTTTGTTCAAATCGGCCCCCTGGGTTTATATTTGGGCTCAGTATAGGAGCCCAAATTTGAACTTACTGCATTTCAGGCAAATTTCTTAAAAAATCTTCTTCTCCAGATCCAGCAGGCAGAATCTTTTGATATTTGGTATGCAACATTGTAGGGTGGATCTGATTCAAGTTTGTTCAAATCGGCCCACTGGGTTCATATTTGGGCTCAGTATAGGAGCCCGATTTTGAACTTAGTGCATTTAGGCAAATTTCTTAAAAAATCTTCTTCTCCAGATCCAGCAGGCAGAATCTTTTGATATTTGGTATGCAACATTGTGGGGTGGATCTGATTCAAGTTTGTTCAAATCGGCTTCCTAGATTCATATTTGGGCTCACTATAGAAGCTCGAATTCGAACTTAGTGCATTTCAGGCAAATTTTTAAAAAAATTTTATTCTCCAGATCCAGCAGGCAGAATCTTTTGATATTTGGTATGCAACATTGTGGGATGGATCTGATGCAAATTTGTTCAAATCGGCTCCCTAGATTCATATTTGGGCTTACTATAGAAGCTCGAATTCGAACTTAGTGCATTTCAGGCAAATTTCTTAAAAAATCATCTCCAGATCCAGCAGGCAGAATCTTTTGATATTTGGTATGCAACACTGCGGGGTGGATCTGATTCAAGTTTGTTCAAATCGGCCCCCTGGATTCATATTTGGGCTCACTATAGAAGCTCGAATTCAAACTTAGTGCATTTCGGGCAAATTTCTTCAAAAATCTTCTCCAGATCCAGCAGGCAGAATCTTTTGATATTTGGTATGCAACATTGCGGGGTGGATCTGATTCAAGTTTGTTCAAATCGGCCCCCTGGATTCATATTTGGGCTTAATATAGAAGCCCGAATTCGGACTTAGTGCATTTCGGGCAAATTTATTTAAAAATCTTCTTCTCCAGATCCAGCAGGCAGAATCTTTTGATATTTGGTATGCAACATTGTGGGGTGGATCTGATTCAAGTTTGTTCAAATCGGCTTCCTAGATTCATATTTGGGCTCACTATAGAAGCTCGAATTCAAACTTAGTGCATTTCAGGCAAATTTCTTAAAAAATCTTCTTCTCCAGATCCAGCTTCAGAATCTTTTCATATTTGGTAAGCAACATTGTGGGGGGGATCTGATTCAAGTTTTTCAAATCGCTGGGTTTATATTTGGGCTCCGTCTTGGAGCCCAAATTTTAACTTAGTGCATTTCAGGCATATTTCTTAAAAAATCTTCTTCTCCAGATCCAGCAGGCAGAATCTTTTGATATTTGGTATGCAACATTGTGGGGTGGATCTGATTCAAGTTTGGTCAAATCGGCCCCCTGGGTTTATATTTGGGCTCAGAATAGGAGCCCAAATTTGAACTTAGTGCATTTCAGGCAAATTTCTTTGAAAATCTTCTTCTCAAGATCCAGCAGGCAGAATCTTCTGATATTGGGTATGCACCATGCTTAGGGGGGTGAGATTCAAGTTTGTTCAAGCCAAGTCCCTGGGTTCATATTTGGGCTCACTGTGGTAGCCCGAATTATAACTTAGTTCAAAATGAGGAATTTTCTTTAAAAATCTTCTTCAGATCCAGCAGTCGGAATGTTTGGATATTTGGTATGCAGCATCCTTAGGGGGTGAGATTCAAGTTTGTTCAAGCCATGTCCCTAGGTCCATATTTGGACTCACTGTGGGAGCTCGAATTGTAACTTAGTTCAAAATGAGGACTTATCTTTAAAAATCTTCTTCTTCAGCCATGTCCCTAGGTCCATATTTGGACTCACTGTGGGAGCTCGAAATGTAACTTAGTTCAAAATGAGGACTTTTCTTTAAAAATCTTCTTCTTCAGATCCAGCAGTCGGAATGTTTTGATATTTGGTGTGCAGCATCCTTAGGGGGGTGAGATTCAAGTTTGTTAAAGCCAAGTCCCTGGGTTCATATATGAGCTCCCTGTGCAGGCTTGGCAATTTCAGGAGAGCGATTTTTTAGCTCTCCTTACTGCCCTCCTGAAAGAATTAAGGAGAGCGAAAAATTGCCCTCCTAAATATTTTGGTCTGGGATGATTGAGATTACATGTATTATGCTCACATTAAATTTTTGTTGTAAAGCAAAAATGTAATTTAACTTCGAAGTCACATAACATCACGTAATTTCATTTTGAAAGTGGTTTAGTGGTAAAAGGTAATGGCTGCAACCATACCCAAATACAGTTGCAATCATTTGAAGCAAAATGGATCACAGCAATATTTTTTTTTTGTCAGTTTCAAGTTCAACAACTTACATCACAGTTTGAGGGGTAATTATTCAAGGAATATTGACACTATAATATACTACCATTACTACTATCCTGTCACTTGAAGCACTTGCACCAGGATGTGACTGTAGATTCAAGCAGACCTGTTGTCCAAGAAAGTTATACGCCTACCACTACCACCTTCAACCCCCTTCAAGGTGGTAGTGGTAGGCGTATGACTTTCTTGGACAACAGGTCTGGGTACACACACAGGTCTTGTCAAGTGTGTGTTCGATTGTTGAGTGAGACATCTAGATGTCTAAGAGATTTCGCTTTACCTTAGTAAAGTTAATAAAATCACTAATGTGGTCTGTTTGTTTCAGTTTCAATGAGTTCGTTCAACTGGATACTTAAAATGCTGTGTAAAGCTAATTGCTCTCCTAAGCTGATTGAGGAGAGCGATTTTTTGCCCTCCTGCATTTTTCAGAATGCCAGGCCTGCCTGTGGGAGCCTGAATTATAACTTAGTTCAATATGAGGAATATTCTTTAAAAATCTTTTTTTTTTTAGATCCACTGGTCAGAATCTTTGGATATTTGGTATAAGCTTTTCTTAGGAGGAGCAGATGCAACTTGTTGAAATCAATTCTCAGGGTTGATATAAATTTAGGCTACCATGTCAGGTGAGCGCCCTCATGCCCCTTGGGGCCTCTTGTTTTTTATGTATGCATTTCAGTCAATTTTAAGACAAAAAAAAATTTTGTTTACACTGAAAATGTGGAATCCGGGTGGGACTTCGAAAATTTTGTACCAAAATCCAGAAATGAGTTTTTTTTGTTTATTTTTTTGAAAATTACCATGTCAGGTGAGCGCTCTCAGGTCCCCTGGGGCCTATTGTTTTTTTTATCATTTTCTCTACTGTATGACAGTCTGCATCCTGTGGCTTTGCAGTTGTATTTTAGGTAGCCAAAACTTGTCTGGGAACAATTACGAAGATATTTAGAATGTAACGTTCAGTATTACAGATTTACGAAATGTATTACCAAGATACTACATGTTGGGACACCTGATTTGTTACAATAAGTGGTTGTTGAAATAGGAATTTGGGCTTTAAGGATTAAAGAGACCAAAAAGTATTTTTTTTAAAGTTTGTAGCAGTAAAAACTGGAAATCTAAATTTTGCTGATAGAAACTTGGTTGATCAGCCATTTCTGGCACTCTCTTCCTCAGAAAATTGGAATTCTATTCTCAACCAATAAAAACTCATGACTTTATCAGGCTGAATCATTTCTAAGTGATTGTTTTCATGTAGTGTGTATAGGAAGAAAGAAATTTTATTGGAGTAAGTTAATTTCTTTGCAAACCACACCACTAAAAGAACTTCTTGAATAGCCAGTAGGAGGTGGTGTACACACATAGCTATGATTGATAGATTATGAGAGTTAAAAAACATATCACAGACCACCAGTCCAAATTTATTTATTTATTGGTGCTCAGGTTCACATATGTCTGCACAATCATGACCATTGCAGTTTTATGGGTGGAGTAAGCCGGAGTACACGGAGAGAATCACCGAGCACGGCGAGCAACTGTCAGCTCCTCAACTTACTAACTCCACACAAGCAGGGTTAGCATTGGTTGAAGACAGGTGCACCATTGATGTGCAGTATGCCTTAGTTCACAACGCCTCCGTGCTTCCACGTGGGGGTGAAGTGTCTTGCTCATGGACACAACATGGTTGCCGCAGGTGGGATTCGAACAGAGGCCCTCTCGGCTTGCAGTCTGCACCTCTACCTACTGAGCCCTCCCACAGTCCAAATACTTACATTCTTGATATAATCATTAATGTAAACATGTGTTAGAAGATTGTTAAAAAATCAGTTTCCTGGACTCCTATTTTGGGGTGCCACAGAAACCTAAGGTTTTAATACTCTGGGTAATGTGGAAAACAGTATAAAAAACTGTTTTTATCCAACCACTGCTCCAAAAGCTTCCATGTTTGATATATACCAGCATTGTAAGAATGATCTTCCAGTTTGTTCAAGTCAAACTCTGGGGGTCATATTTGTGTGTGTCATGAAGCCCTTAGATTTTAACACTGTGGGTAATGCATTTTATGGAAAACAATACAAAAATTTCCAAAACAGCTGCTCCAAATTCATTTTTAGCTCAACTTTGGCGAAGCCAAAGTTGAGCTTATGCCATGGCCAGTTGTCCGCCTGTCCGTCAACAATTCAATACGGCTCGGGCTAGAGGCCGTATTTATGAACCGATCTTTATGAAACTTCTTGGGTACCTTTGTTATGACTGTGGGACGAGAACGAGTGTTTTTGGGTCCGATCCGAAATTCAAGTTGGCCGCTATTTTGTACCGACGATGCAGAAATCTGTTTTTTGTACAGAACTTCCATATGAAAGCGCTGATTTGAATAATTTTTTGTATGAATGTTTAGTACCATGGGATACATCACATATAATACAGGTTTTTTTCTCGTACGTAAATTATGCAAATTAGACTAACTTTGATGTATTTAGTGTTACTTTCAGCACTGTAAGTGCAAATGCCAATACGGCTCGGGCTAGAGGACGTATTTATAAACCCATCTTTACGAAACTTCTTGGGTACCTTTGGTATCACCGTGGGACGAGAACGACTGTTTTTGGGTGTGGTCCGAAATTCAAGATGGCCGATGGCAGCCATTTTGTACAAAATTAGGTGCAATCAGATTTTTGCAAAGAACTTCCCTATGAAAGTGCTGACTTGAATAATTTTTTGTGTAAATGTTTAGTACCATGGGATACATCACATATAATACGGGTTTTTTTCTCGTGCAGAAATTATGCAAATTAGATGAACTTTGATTTTTTCAGTGCTACTTACACACAGTAAGTACACATGTCAATACGGCTCGGGCAAGAGACTGTATTTATCAACCGATCTTCATGAAACTTCTTGGGTACCTCTGTTATCACCTTGGGATGAGAACGAGTGTTTCTGAGTGCGGTCCAAAATTCAAGATGGCTGCCAGTGGCCATTTTGTACCGAAATTAGGTCTAATTAGTTTTTAGCTCAACTTGACAAAGTCAAGCTGAGCTATTGCCATCACTTCCCGTCCGTCAGCGTACGTACGTACGTATGTACGTACGTCCACAATTTCCTTTGGCACACCTCACAGGTCGCATTTATGATCAGATTACTTTGAAACTTCTTATGCTTGTTTGGGGTGACCTCTAGATGGGAGCTATCGATTTTCTTCAATTTCCGTCAAAAAATGTTGCCGCGGCCAACGTTCTTAGAACTTAGTCAAACCACAATATTTCCCTTTGGCACACCCTACAGGACACATTTATGATTTGCTTGCTTTGAAACCTGATACGCTTATTTAGGGTGACCTCTAGATGGGAGCTATCGATTTTCTTCAATTTCCGGCAAAAAATGTTGCCACACCCAACATTCGTAGAACTTAGTTTAGTCAGACCTCAATATTTCCCTTTGGCACACCCTACAGGGTACATTTACGATCAGATTGCTTTGAAACCTGGTATACTTGTTTGGGGAGACCTCTACATGGGAGCTATCGATTTTCTTCAATTTCTGTCAAAAAATGTTGCCGCGGCCAACGTTCTTAGAACTTAGTTTAGTCAGAAGACTCAATATTTCCCTTTGGCACACCCTACAGGGTACATTTATGATCGGATTGCTTTGAAACCTGGCATGCTTGTTTGGGGTGACCTCTAGATGGGAGCTATCGATTTTCTTCAATTTCTGTCAAAAAATGTTGCCGCGGCCAACGTTCTTAGAACTTAGTTTAGTCAAACCACAATATTTCCCTTTGGCAAACCCTACAGGGCACATTTATGATTTGATTGCTTTGAAACCTGGTATGCTTATTTAGGATGACCTCTAGATGGGAGCTATCGACTTTCTTCAATTTCCGGCAAAAAATGTTGCCGTGGCCAACGTTCGTAGAACTTAGTTCAGTCAGACCTCAATATTTCCCTTTGGCACACCCTACAGGGCCCATTTATGATCAGATTGCTTTGAAACCTGGTATGCTTGTTTGGGGAGACCTCTAGATGGGAGCTATCGATTTTCTTTAATTTCTGTCAAAAAATGTTGCCGCGGCCAACGTTCTTAGAACTTGGTTTAGTCAGAAGACTCGATATTTCCCTTTGGCACACCCTACAGGGCACATTTATGATCGGATTGCTTTGAAACCTTTCATGCTTGTTTTGGGTGACCTCTAGATGGGAGCTATCGTTTTTCTTCCATTTCCGTCAAAAAATGTTGCCACGGCCAACGTTCTTAGAATTTAGTCTAGTCAGACCACAATATTTCCCTTTTGTACACCCTACAGGGCACATTTATGATCGGATTGCTTTGAAACCTGGCATGCTTGTTTGGGGAGGCCTCTAGATGGGAGCTATCGATTTTCTGCGGTTTCTGTCAAAAAATGTTGCCACTGGCAAAAAAACTGACATTGGTCCCAATGATCTTCAATTTTGCCATTTCATTTTTACTTACCAAGTTCAAGTTTGTCAAGTTGAGCTACAGTGTCATTGACACTTTCATTTGTACACAACTTCTATACGGCTCAGGCTAGAGGCCGTATTTATGAACCGATCTTTACGAAACTTCTTGGGTACCTTTGTTATCACCGTGGGATGAGAACGAGTGTTTTTGGGTGCGGTCCAAAATTCAAGATGGCCACCAGCAACCATTTTGTACCAAAATTAGTGCAATCAGTCTTTTGTACAGAACTTCTGTATGAAAGTTCTGATTTGAATAAATTTTTGTATGAATATTTAGTAAAATGGAATACATCACATATAGTACGGATTTTTTTCTCGTGCAGAAATTATGCAAATTAGATGAATTTTGATTTATTTAGTGCTACTTATACACTGTAAGTGCACATGTCAATACGGCTCGGGCTAGAGGCTGTATTTATCAACCGATCTTCACAAAATGTTTTGGGTACCTTTGTTATCACCTTGGGACGAGAACGAGTGTTTCTGAGTGTGGTCCAAAATTCAAGATGGCTGCCAGTGGCCATTTTGTACCCAAATTAGGTCCAATCAGTTTTTTGTCACAACTTCTATACAGCTCGTATTTATGAACTGATTTCACGAAACTTCTTGGGTACCTTTGTTTTCACCTTGGGATAGGAATGAGTGTGTTTTGGGGTGCCTTTGTTATCACTGTGGTCAGAGAACAAATATTTTGGGGTTCAGTCAGACCCACTCTGGGACTCAAAGATTTCTTTTCTAGTTTAGCATCTGACTGTCACCCACCTTTACAATACTTTACCTATACATTTGTTACAGGCTACAGCCAGTATTTATGTACAGACCGTTACAATACTTTATATGTACATTTGTTAACAGGTCATTACCTAGATGTTTGTCATTGCTGTGTCACATACTATACATGTACATGTCTTGACAAGTTGAGCTACAGTGTCATTGACACTTTCATTGTTTTATAACATCTGTGAAAGGGGGGAGTTAGAAGTTTCTTCAAATCGAGGCTTTGGCATCAAATTTTAAAGTGTTATGCAGACCCACCAACCTCCTTCCCTGTACCAACTCCCACCACCCCCACCCTTCTTTCCTAAAATGATTGGTTATAGGGTGAGCATTAAAATAAATCTCCCAAACCCTAATAGTTTGACATCTTCTCTTTGGTAAATGTGTGACTTTTGTCAAATCGTCTCTGTAAAATATCCATGTGCTTTTGTCAGATGAGCGCTGCATTTCCACTTGGCATTAATATTTTCAAGCATGTGCTAGTCAAGGTGCATAAGCTGTGTGTTGAAAAGTTTAGAAAATCCCGGTTGGGAGATTTTGTCGCCTTCAGCTTGTCTTAGGGAAATAGTCCAGGCACATTAGACATAAAAATGAGAAAGTAAGGAAAAAAATCGGAGAAAGCTGATTTTTTTATATGTTTCCGGGACACACATTGCGGATAAAGTGTGAAAAGTCCCCGTGAATCCGAGTTGAGCTTTTTTAAAAAGTTATAGCGTTTTTTTGATGAAAAAAAAAATTAAAAAAAAAATTCGACCCAGCTCCATATTTCTCATTCTTATTCGCCTTAGTAGGGTGAGAATCATAAATATCGTGCTGAATTATATTGAGAATACATATCCCCAACAGAAAATGCCAACTTTGTACCAATCCTCACACTCAATGGTGAAATATTCACGAAAATGTACAAAATTACGAAAAAAAATTTATTGTTTTCATACACACAACGGTACACAACGTCCATTAAATCAAATCTACGACTACTTTGGGAGTTATATTATATATCAAAAATTGCAGAAAAGCAGTGGCTTTATAATGATATATAACAATAGTCATTTATTCCATAATGAACTGGTGAAACGTGTGAAATATAAACCATACCCCCTAAACTCAAATTCAAACGGCATCGACTTTTCTCATTCAAATACCGTATTGTAGCATCATTGTTTCAATTTCCATGTTCGATTAAATCACATAATGTGGTGTTCGCTTACACTCAAGATGCATTGGCATGTAATGTGTGAACGCCCTTGATGTCATATTTAGGGGCAATTGGTTCGATCATGGCTGGTAGCAGCTTGGATGAACTTTGGGGGACTGTTTATGCTGGTGGGTCAATCCATCATTTGATCAGTGGTCATGCATATTCAAGAGCAGTTCGTGTCCATTTGCTAACACAAATTGCCATTACAAAACTTGTGTTTGAAGAAAGCCGAACACTAGATAACATAGACTGCACAGAAGTCAATGAAATATTCTGTGGACTTGCCAGAGGTGACTGTACAACAGCTGACGCTGTCAATCAAGAAAGTGTCAACCATCTACTGTCAAATTTACACGAACTGCTCCAGAATGCGTCCGTATGATGCACAGGAAAGCTTTGGGTACAATACTACGAGCAAATAGGTCTTCTCCAGTTGTTCTTGAGAGCAGAGCGCACAGGCGACTGGGAACTCCACACATATTGTGTTCGCAATATGATTCCAGTATTTCACGCAGGTGGTCATTTTGCATACGCAAAAAGTTCTCATCTCTATTTGCAGCAGATGAATGAGCTAACAGAAATAATGCAACAGGATGATTTGAAGTTGTTCACTGAGAAAGGTTACTTTACCATAAGGCGCTCAGATAAATTCTGGGACGGGATATATTCTGATCAGACCATAGAGCAGTGTTTAATGAGAATGTTCAAGCTCCCTGGTGGTCTCACACATGGCAGGGGAATAACCGATAGCACTGTTGCGAAATGGGTACATGGACTACCTCTTTGCCTTCCGATATGTAATGCTCTCGAAAATTTTGTTCATGTTCACACTGGTCATGGCGAACAACATCGGGATCTCCGTCAAAGTTCACAATTGACTGATGCCAATTATATCACCAAATTATTGAACTGGCTCAGAGTGCATTCCCCCTTTCAGAATAGAGATCCACTACAATTAGTCTCTATAGCGACCGGGCTTGTGGTCGACGAAACTGTGAACTGTGACCAAGTTCGCAAAATTGGTGAATGTTGCGTATCGAATGTTGTAAGCAAAACGTTCAACAGCATCAAACTACGACGTGTTGACACTGTGAAGTCTTTCGCATCGATGGCAAATAGCATCAAAGTCCATGGAAGTAAGGTAGTGATTGACCCCACAATTCCGTTCAACCGCATCACATGTGTTATTCAGTCACAAGCAGAGATGGAAGAGTATCTCAAATATGAACTCGCCTCGAAACCACCAGCATTGTTTGATTCTGCTGGAATGAGGAAGACACAGAAAAGCACGCTCGGTAAGATCCTCAAAACATACGGTTCCGAGCAAACTAAAATCCCAGAACATTCTCTGTTTGTTGTAGATGGTGGATTTTTATTGAGGGCAGTTGTATGGCCTAAACAGTCGTCATATAAGGACATATGTACATCATATTCCAATTATCTAGTGAGACATTTTGGGGCGAACGTCGTGGTTGTTTTTGATGGTCATGCTTGTACAATGTCGACAAAGGGCATGGAACAAGCCCGCAGATCTGAAGACAGGTATTCCATTGATATCAATATCTCACCCGAGTTACCAGCCACCACACCCCAATCCGATTTCCTTGCAAATGCCAAGAACAAACCCCAACTGATCGATCTTCTAATGCAGGAGCTATCTGCTATCAATATTCAGTCCAAGCAGGCCGAGGCTGATGCTGATGTACTGATAGCCGAAACTGCACTTGACATCGCTCAAGATGACAACAATGTTGTCGTTGTGGGAACAGACACAGACTTGTTAGTCATTCTTACCTCTCGAGTTCAACCGGGATGTAATATTCACATGATGTTTTCCATTACCCCAAACTTACTAGTTTCAGTTAGTGAAATAGCAACCAAAATGGGTGACCATAGAAGCAACCTCCTTGTAGCACATTCTATAAGTGGTTGTGACACTACTTCTGCACTCTTTCGAGTTGGTAAGAAGAAAGTATTCAGTACAATTGTCTCCGATGTTACTAGCGACTCACAACAGTATGTCAACACAACAGTACACCAAGTGCAGTAGCCGCTGCCGGGGAACAACTTCTCCTGATCTTATACGGGAGTAAAACTGTTTCCTCCAAAATCTAAACTGAATAAACCCATCGACCTAGCCTCACTCCCACCAAGCAGCGATGCTGCACAACAACATGTCTACAGATGTTATCTCCAGGTCCAACAATGGCTGGGCACTTCGCTTCCTCCGACGGATTGGGGATGGTCGCTAGACAATGGACTTCTTGTACCGACTGCAGCCACAAAGCCATGTGCCCCCGATAACCTACTGAATCTGATCAGTTGTGGTTGCAAGAGTGCTTGTACAAAAAGGTGTGGGTGTAAGATGGCAGGACTCTCTTGCTCAGGTTTGTGTAATTGCAGTTCGGATTCTTGTAACAACCACAGAAACACTGTCCTGTCGGAAATTTCTGAGTTCGATGAATAATATGTATATAGGTCATGTCATTTCTGTATATAGCGTTGATAATAGTCAATGTAACTTAATCCATGTTGATTGATTTGTACATTCTGTAAATATTATTTATTGATTTTTAGCTCAACTTGACAAAGTCAAGCTGAGCTATTGCCATCACTTCTCGTCCGTCGGCGTACGTACGTACGTACGTACGTTAGTATGTTAGTACGTTAGTACGTACGTCCACATTTTCCTTTGGCACACCTCACAGGTCGCATTTATGATCAGATTACTTTGAAACTTGGTATGCTTGTTTGGGGTAACCTCTAGATGGGAGCTATCGATTTTCTTCAATTTCTGTCAAAAAATGTTGCCGCTGCCAACGTTCTTAGAACTTAGTTTAGTCAAACCACAATATTTCCCTTTGGCACATCCTACAGGGCATATTTATGATTTGATTGCTTTGAAACGTGTTATGCTTATTTAGGCTTACCTCTAGATGGGAGCTATCGATTTTCTTCAATTTCCGGCAAAAAATGTTGCCACGGCCAACGTTCGTAGAACTTAGTTTAGTCAGACCTCAATATTTCCCTTTGGCACACCCTACAGGGCACATTTATGATCAGATTGCTTTGAAACCTGGTATGTTTGTTTGGGGAGATGTCTAGATGGGAGCTATCGACTTTCTTCAATTTCTGTCAAAATATGTTGCCGCGGCCAACGTTCTTAGAACTTAGTTTAGTCGGAAGACTCAATATTTCCCTTTGGCACACCCTACAGGGTACATTTATTATCGAATTGCTTTGAAACCTGGCATGCTTGTTTGGGGTGACCTCTAGATGGGAGCTATCGATTTTCTTCAATTTCCGGCAAAAAATGTTGCCACGGCCAACGTTCTTAGAACTTAGTTTAGTCAGAAGACTCAATATTTCCCTTTGGCTCACCCTACCGGGCTTTGAAACCTGGCATGCTTGTTTGGGGAGGCCTCTAGATGGGAGCTATCGATTTTCTTCGGTTTCTGTCAAAAAATGTTGCCACTGGCAAAAAAAATGACATTGGTACCAATGATCTTCAATTTTGCCATTTCATTTATAACTTACCAAGTTCAAGTTTGTCAAGTTGAGCTACAGTGTCATTGACACTTTCATTGTACATTCTGTAAATATTATTTATTGATCTAATGCTGCCAGACACAGACGTGTCTGTTCGGTCCCAAGCCCGAAAATAGTTGAGTTCTCATGCTGACGAATTTTATGCCAAAAAGGGAACTTGGCCAGAAGCAGAGGGGGGCAGGGGGGGGGGGGGGGGGGGGGTGGGGGGGGGAGGGGGGTCTTCCATAATGTCTATTTTGTAAGCAATGATAAAAGTCTTCAAATGGTGGTGGATTTTTTATCGTCTGTCCATCTAACATCCCGTTCTGTACTACGACCCTTTGGGCAAATCCGTTAGGAAAATCGTCATTTTTTGCGTAAATCCGATACTTTTTTGTGAATTTTCAATAATTTTTCGCAGAAATTGTCACAGAATGCACATTTTCCTCTAGGTAAATGTATATTAAACATTATGTAGCTCGAAATACGCGTAAACAAAAAATACAGTTGGATCAATTCGAGGTTACAAAGTTCGTGCGATTTTTTAAAATTTTTTTCAAACGCGTTTTCGAAAAAAGGCTGTAGAAAAAAAAGCTCAACTGGGATTTTAGGGGACTTTTGTCTAATCGTTCAGTGACATGTACTCGACATTCCCTGAAAAAATCAGCTTTCTCCGATTTTTTTCCCTAGTGAAACCTAATGTTCTTGGGCTAAAAGTATTAATCTGTTAGGAAATTCATCAGAGTTTTTCAACTTGACTTGTACTGTGATTTTGTTCTTTTGATTCATTTATTCCAGAAGGGATGGGATCCAGTTGAGATGTTCCGAAGGAATGAGGAGCAGTTTAATGTAAAGTCAAATTACGATGAGCGGTTAACACAATATACGTAAGTTTTTGATCATGATATCTGTTTGTAGATTTTCTCATCATATAAAAATTAGGAGCTTTTAGTTAGTTTAAAAATTTTTATACGCCCGTTTAAAAAACGGTCGTATTATGTTATCAGTCTGTCTGTCTGTCCGTAAACAATTTGGTTTCCTTTCATTTAAAGTCGAATGCCTTGACGGATCGCCATCAAACTTTCAGAAGTTGTTTTTAGCATTAAAATACAGGTCAAGTTCGATATTGGCGATCCTCAGTCCATTCACTGCAGAGTTATGGCCCTTTGAAAACACAATTTTTCTAAAAAAATTGGTTTCCATTCATTTAAAGTGGAAAGCCTTGACGAATCGACATCAAACTTTCAGACGTTGTTTTTAGCAATAAAATACAGGTCAAGTTCGATATTGGTGATTCTCTGTCCATCCTCTGCAGAGTTATGGCCCTTTGAAAACACAGTTTTTCTAAAAAAAAATGGTTTCCGTTCATTTAAAGTTGAACGCCTTGACGGATCGACATCAAACTTTCAGAAGTTGTTTGTAGCAATAAAATACAGGTCATGTTCGATATTGGTGTTTCTTAGTGCATCCGCTGCAGAGTTATGGCCCTTTGAAACCACAATTTTTGAAAAAAAAATTGGTTTCCGTTCATTTAAAGCCGAACGCCTTAACGGATTGACACCAAATTTTTTAGATGTTGATTTTATACACCCGTTTGAAAAACGGGACGTATTATGTGAATGGTCTCTCCACCCGTCTTTCTGTCTGTCCATGAACACATTTCGTTTCCAGACGATAACTTTAGTTGTAATGGATTGAGCTGAGTTAAATTTGGCATGTGGATTTAGTATGACAAAATACAGGATGGGTTCGATTTCCGTTTTCAGCGGCCCATTTGCAGTAGAGTTATGGCCCTTTATGTGAATTTAGCCCAACTTTTCGTTTCCAGACGATACCTTTAGTTTGCCTTGACTGATTTATTTCAAATTTTCAGTTTTTTGTTTTTGATCACAAAATACAGCTCAAGTTCACTTTTGACCACAATCGCATATACCTTTCCAGAGTTATTCCCTTTGAATGATGGCAAATTTGTGAATTATGTGGTTTCTGGATGATAATTTTAGTTTGCCTTGACCGATGTTTTCCAAATTCTCAGATTTTGTTTTTGACCACAAAGCACAGCTCAAGTTCACCTTTGGCCATAATCGCATGTACCGTTCCATAGTTATTCCCCTTGAATGATTGCAAATTTGTGAATTATGTGGTTTCCGGATATTAACTTTAGTTTGCCTTGACTAATTTGTTTCAAATTCTCAGATTTTGTTCATGACCACAAAGCACAGCTCAGGTTCACTTTCGGCCAAAATCGCATGTACCTTTCCAGAGTTATTCCTCTTGAATTTGTGCTTTTTGTGTTTTCCGGATTATAACTTTAGTATGGCCTAACTGTTGGACATAGAATGCATCAAATATTTGGTTTCCAGTTGTTAACTTTTATTATTTGTTTTCCGATTGGTTCCAAACTTGGTATGTTGTTTAATCACAACAAAATACAGGTCAAGTTCGAATATGGGGTTGGTTCAAACAATTTTCACCCTCACGCCCATCCTTACCCCAACCCTTCAAAAATACAAAACGGGCATATATTGTCCCGCTAGGCGGTGCTCTTGTTATTCAAGGAATATGCTATGAACAGAATTGAACACCAGAACAGTTACAGTGCAAGTACAGCAGCTCACAATATAACATATATTAACAGTAAACAGATTTCTGAGTAGTGGAGGGATTTGTCAGGAAGCTTGCAGCTTACGTAAGTCATCTCCCTGTGTCATACATAAATTTACTCAAAAAGGTGGCATAAAACAGTAGATGGACTCAAATTTCACCCTCAGGAGGCCAGGGCCCATGGTCAATCAACATATTGATTTAATTTTGAGATCAGTCATCGTCCCTGCCCAATACCAAGCCAGGACGTCGCACCCCTACTTACACAGTAAGGGTCTGTCAGAGATCCTTAGAATGTGAGCAAATAATTGAGGGATCATTCACACATCGCCCAATAACATCTTACCCAACATACATTGGTAACTACAAGTGCAAGGATGCAATGCCCAGATTCCAAGGAGACAACTGTTGGCAATTCTGATCATGGGAGATGGACCATAGGGAGCCCAGACCTTCAGACAACGATATGTGACATTGTTTAAACCTTGCATGCAAATGATAGGATATGGAAAGTATATAAAAGGAGTTCAGAAGTAAAGAAATACAATGGGAAGCCAGCTTGAAAACGTGATGCACTGCCTTCACATTAAAAAAAAACTCATAGGTAAGCAGCATATGCATGTTTAATGAGGATAAATACCAATACAACCTTGATACAGCCTTGATGGTGCTGAGCCTGAGTGAGGTGCAGAAGGAGGCTAAATTGTAAGGGAGAATATGGGTAACTTCGTTTTGTTGGACATGTTTAGTAATCGTACAAGGTAAGTTGGTGCAGTGTAATCTTTGAATCACCACATGATAAAGTCATGCATCACTTCCAAAACAAGATGGTTCTGATTATTCAGGAATTTCGGGCCAAAAAGAAGTGTCAATGCATCTAGAGTAAATGGGGACTAGGTTGATAGTATTGTTATGAACATTTTAGAATATAGGACAGTGTAAGAAAAAATGCTCTGGTGTCTCGCACTCCCCACACTGACAGGAAGGGGTACATGACAGATGATTATCGTAAAATGAGAATTAAGGCCACTACACAGCAACCTACAATATGGTATATTTCTGCAGTGTGAGATTTTGCTCCATTGAAAGACACAAGTGGGCATTGGATTCCAGCATTCAGGAAAGTCTTGAAATTGATCTTGCGAACTGATAAGGGCAGGTTGTTCCATTGGTCTGTAACGCTGGGGATAAAAGAAGACGACAAAATGGAACTCTGTGGTTTTGACAGGACTGGAGATCGAGCGATGGATTCAACAATGAAATGATCAGGGGGACTTAATTTGCAATATATGGGGGTGACATATGATGATACATTTTGAAAAACTGTATTAACTTGTGTTTGTGACATCTTTCTTGTAAGCCGTCCCAAAGTGTTTCAGAATAAAGCAAAGACTATAACTAACAGTTGCCTCGGTAATGATCCTTGCGTCTGCGATTTGTATTTTTTCTAGCTCGGCGACTTTAGTTGCCGAATAATTATCCCAGATAGCATCAGTGTGTTCGAGTAGAAGCCTATCAAAGATAAATTATATTTTTTCTAAGACGCTGAAATCAAGATTGAATTTCTGCTTCTCAGTAAGTCTTAAGTGAGACCAGGCTTTCGAGCAGATATGGTCAGTGTTGTCGTTCCATGTACACATGCTATTTAATATGACTCGGATGACCGGTGCATTTGGTTATGTGATAAAGACGTTTACTCAGTCTTATTAGCAGTCCAATTTCATTTTTCATCCATTTTGCCTGGCCGGACTGCGAAGTAATAATTTTGTTCGGAATATGTTTAGATGCTGTAACGAATAATTTGTCAGAGAAATAGGAAATGATAATATCAAGATGTAAATTATCAAAGAGAGAATTCCAATCAACATTATAGAGGGCCCCATTTAGTGCTTCATAATTGCCCCAAGAATACAGCCATATCTTTCTCTTAAAGGAGAGAGGAGGTCATTTTAAAAATTCAACATCAATTTATATTGGGCAATGGTATCGAATCATGTCCGAAATAATCGATTCTAGGACCGCACAGGTATTCACGTTAACTGTGTCACTTACAGCAAAAAAGATCTATCAGAGTGGCTGACGACTCAGTAAAACAGGTTGTTTCACCCACAAGCTGCCTCAGGTTAAAAAGGTTGCAAATTTCTGGAAAACTGTAGCAATTAAATCGACAAGTGACGTGTCTCTGGCTTTTTCGATCGGTGCCGATATGGCATCCCATGTATCTGGGGGACTGTTTGATGGGCGGTAAAAGACCCCCAGTAATAGGGACTTACTGTGTTTCGTAAATATTTTGGCCCATACACACTCTGTATTCAGCACCTCAAGGTCGGGTCGATGTCAAAAAGAGAGATATTATCTTTAATGGAGATTGCTCTTTGTCGATTGGCCATATCAGAATGGTTCACGAAACCCATGGAGTAGGACATCGGGTGTGGGATCATTGCTGTGCAAGTGGGTCTCTGTTAAAGCCAGGATGTCATATGATGAGGATACACATTGAACAGTATCTAATTTAGGTTTTAAGCTCTGAATGTTAAGATGCAAAATCTTCAAAGTATTTTTGTTAGAGTATCGAGTTGATGGAGCTTGAGCCGGGGTTGGGTTCGATGTCTCCCTACAATAATAAAGTTATACCCAAGTAAAGGAAGGTTGAAGTGACAAAGAAAGTAGAGATTAGTACTTTCAGAGTTGATGAAATCTTTGAGACTTGCACTCTTGTAAAGGTATGAAGTTGCTTCAGTGGACTTTTCACCAACAAGGTAATTGATTCAATGAAGTATCTAAGGTAAAGAGAAGCCAGAGCAGTGAAGCTTCTATGCAGTTCAACCCCACCAAGATGCAGGAGTTGGTGAATTAAAACATACACCATTTGGTGTTTCGACAGTTTCTGCTTCAGGTTGCGAACATAGACTGTAATGTTGAAAGTACCTCTCCGGGCACGGTGTAATTCAATGTGACACACTGTGTAATCTGTTGTACAAACTGGCGATGATGGTATTATTTGGAAAGCAAATTGTATTCAAGGGAGAGATGAGGCTTAGAAGTTGGGTCGTAACAGGTCGTACAGTTATATTTTCAGTACAGTAGTTCATAGCAAGGTGGGCCTACCCTGATAATCTATTCCATCTGAGGGAATTAGAAGCTCATAGGTTAGAAACTGATAGGAAAATGAGTCACAGTTTTAGGACTGAAATGAGACAGGAATGAGACATCCAGGAACTGATATGATGAGACACTTGTACTATTATATTCAAAGACCGTATTCACTCATTTTAGCAACCTGTTAACACATAAATAGGACAAGTGGTCAGGATTTTGAATTGAATCTCCAAACTTGTGGGCGCATGCGATAATAGACCCACATATGTACAGTTTCAAGACCACATATATACAGTTCTAAGACCACAAAAAGTTTCTTATTACCGATTAGATTATGAACAGGACTTGATACACTTACACAATGTAATAAAATTGACAAGAGAACACAACTCACAGATTCAAAGCTATTGCATTTCTTTGTCGACGAATAAGATACTACCACGCAGGGTTTCCACTATACCGGCAGCGGGTCCGTCGACCGGACCCATTCCCCCCGCCGATCATACTATGATCAGTCAGAAAAGCTGGTGGTTAAAATGTCGAGTACAATGCTGTATCGTAACGACACTCGGGATCCTTTGTTCCACGTGATATAGGCACAATTATGTTGTATACTATGCCTACTATTACTGCCGACAACCTGATACCTTATAACCCCCAGACGAGAGGGGGAAACAAAGTTCAAATCCTAAATGTCGCCTATAAAATTTCGGACTCAAATTGTCGTGTTTGGTCCGAAATCACTGGCTTTTATTTTGAGCGACAAATGATGTACTCGTTTTGGAAGCTGTCACTTGTTTCAAATGAGTGTGCAGGCTGCTGTCAGTAGTTGTCTGAAACACGCCCACAACATATAGTTTTCACAGTGGTTGAATATCATCAGAAAGATACTGATTGAACACTGCCACTTTTGAGCGGTGCACAACTCATTGTGAAAGAACACTGCCACTTTCGAGCATGCACAACTCATTGTGAAAAACGGGTGTTCAGAAATTAATGAGAAAGTGGTAATTTAAAATAGAAAATAATTACAACTCTGGTATTTGAGAATTATATAACAATATAACCAGGGATATGATTTATGACTTATTGGTTCAATAAAACATGCTCATTTATCATTTCATCATGCCCTGCAACATGTGATGTTATGACTTTCAGTGTAAAATCAATTTTTCGAATGGTGCCAAGGGAGGCAACTATTTTGTTATTCATATTTCGCTGTGTAAATTTTATCTGGTTTTCATATTATGATTTTTTTTATTGAGTTTGTGTGAAGCTATATTTTGTTTTATTCGTAAATTTTTTTTAAAATGTACATATTTAAAAAAAAACGCTATTTTTAGACAGACTATGTTTGTCTGTTTTCAAGGGGGTGGTTTGCAGTGCTGATTGACATACTTAACGTCCATTTCTGGCTTCGACTTTCGAGAGTAACCTGTACAAAAAATGAAAACAACACCGCATGGTTTTCTGTTTGTTTTATTCATTAAATTGAGGATTAAAACCTGAAATCTGAAAATGAAACGTATGTACAAGATATTTATGAGAATTTTTAAAGCAAATTCTATAAAATTGGTAGGCGGTTTCCAAAGAAACGTAACATACCCAGTGGATAATTGCTTGTCTTATATCGCCAATTTCAGATGCATCCCAACGCGACTTGCAAGCACTATTACTCGTCCCGAAGCCCCCCCCCCCCCTCCTCTCCCCCACACACACACACTTTGCAATTTATCCACTACAAGCACCCCCCTGGGCTTCTACACGAGTCAGTACGGTAATTGCACGTGCATGACGTCACACGTCCGCATCATGGTTCTTTTCGAATATTACTGCGAGCGGTTGTAAACAAAGCTCAGTCACTGTTAGGATTCGTGGATTTTGTGTTGTTTTGGGTTTGTATTTTTATGAAACATCCGACCAGATGTAGTATTGTGTGTCCCGTGGGAATTTAGAGAATTATAGGAGGAAAAAATACATATTTTCCACATCAATTATTCAGCATTTTAGCGACCAGAATGTCCCCAGAGGCCACCAGAGAGCACCTAAAAATCAAAATTTTCCTGGGGGGAGAACCCCCCAAGACCCCCCTCTATACGCACGTGCCTTTGGCATGTCGGCACACGTCTTCGGCGTGTGAGTTTCACTTGATTTAACCTATCGGACCCACAAATTTTCCCTCCAGCAGAAATCCTGCCATGTCATGGGGAGAAAAGCGGAGGGATAAATTCAACCAGATCATTACCCAGTCGCGAGCTGGTTGAAACTCTCTGACCACTACTGCGATCATGTCTCTGCATTTTGGGCAGGGTGCATTTTTAGCTTCTTTAACCCAGTATGCATAGGACGGATGATGTAACTCCACCCGGGAGGCCAATTGTATCAGATTGTAAATCGGAATCTTATGCGATCTCGGAACTAATTAATTATCATCTGAAACCTATAGCAAAAAGACATCCAAGCTATCTAAAAAATACACAGGATTTCCTGTCAAAAATTTCGAAATTGAAAATATCGGAAAATGCAATTGGATATCGACAGTATGTATACGAACATTGACATCGATAAAGGTGTAAAATCGGTTAAAAATGCATTTGAAAAATATCCAGATGCAAAATGCCCGGATGAACAAATTTTGGATCTTTTAGAGCTGAGCTTAAAAAGTAATGACTTTCAATTCAATGGAGAATATTTTCTACAAATAATGGGTTGTCCTATGGGCAAAAGATTCAGTCCAAATTTTGCAAGCATTTATGTAGCGGAATGGGAGGAAAATGCCTTAAGCAAATGTGCAAAGCATCCTCTCGTATATCTCAAGATATTTAGATGACATTTTTAGCTCACCTGGCCTAAAAGGCCATGTGAGCTTTTCTCATCACTTGGCGTCCGGCGTCCGTAAACTTTTCACATTTTCATCTGCTCTGTAACCGCTGAGCCGGTGTGAACCAAACTTGGCAGGAATGATCTATGGGATGTCCTCTACAAACGATTCTCATTTTGTTCCAGTCAGATGAAAAACATGGCTTCCAGAGGCATTCTTTGATTCTGGTTGGTGGATTTTCAAAAATCTTCTCTGAAACTGCCAGGCTGAATGTTTTGAAACTTCATGTAAATGATGACTGGGACCCCCTCAACCAACGATCCTCATTCAATATTGATTGGGTCACAAACATGGCCGCAATTGCGGCTTACAATTACTGTTGAAACCCTATGAGAAATCACATTTTCATCTTCTCTGGAACTACTGAGCTGACATGAACCAAACCCGGCAGGGATAGTTTATGGGAGGTCGTCTACAAGCGATCCTCATTTTGATCCCATGGGTTTTGAAAACATGGCCGCCAGAAGCAATCTTTGATTCTGATTGGTGGATTTTGACAAATCTTCTCTGAAACTACAGGGCCAAATGTTTTGAAACTTTGCATGGTTGATGACTGGGACCCCCTCTACCAACGATCCTCATTTAATGTTGATCGGGTTGCAAACATGGCTTCAATTGCGGCTTATAGTTATTATAGAAATCCTATGGGAAATCACATTTTCATCTTCTTCTCTGGAACTACTGATCTGACATAAACCAAACCTGGCAGGAATGGTCTATGGGAGGTCCTCTATAAACGATCCTCATTTTGTTCCTGTGGGTTGAAAAATATGGCTGCCAGAGGCATTCTTTGATTCTGGTTGGTGGATTTTCAAAAATCTTCTCTGAAACTGCCAGACCAAATTTTTTTGATACTTCACATAAATGATGCCTGGGACACCCTCTACCAACGATCCTCATTTAATGTTGTTCGGGTTGTAAACATGGCTGTAATTGCGGCTTATAGTTACTATAGAAACCCTATGGAAAATCACATTTTCATCTTCTCTGGAACTACTGAGCCGATGTGAACCAAACCTGGCAGGGATAGTCTATGGGAGGTCTTCTGCAAAGGCTCCACTACCGTGCATCGAAAAACATGGCTGCTAGAAGCATTTTTTGATTCTGATTGGTGGATTTTGAAAAATGTTCTCCTCTGAAACCACAAGGCCAAATGTTTTGAAACTTTTCATGGTTGATGACTGCGACACCCTCTACCAATGGTCCACATTTAATGTTGATCAGGTTGCAAACATGGCTGCAATTGCGGCTTATAGTTACTATAGAAACCCTATGGGAAATCACATTTTCATCTTCTCT
Organism: Pictodentalium vernedei; assembly: GCA_031216915.1. NCBI lineage: Eukaryota > Metazoa > Mollusca > Scaphopoda > Dentaliida > Dentaliidae > Pictodentalium > Pictodentalium vernedei. Next base: position 319,325,107 of record CM062294.1, read on the forward strand.
GGAACTACTGAGCCAACGTGAACCAAACTTCACAGGAATGGTCTATGAGAGGATGAAATATGTGGCTGCCAGAGACTATATTCTAATGCTTAACCCAATGCCTCTCCTGTCTACACAAAGATCGGTACTGTCAGCAAAATACTTGTTTTTTGAGAATCTGGTAAGGGTTGGTTCCAGTTTTCTCCGCTGAGAACCGGGAAAAAACCGAAAATATTGTGTATACAGTACAAGTCAAAATAAATTGTAGCATAACTGCAATAAACTAAGTAAACTACTGCTCCTGCACTGACAAGATCCGAATCAAGACATTTTCTGGAAAGCTATCAGTGAGAGCTTTCCAGAAAATGATGTCAGCTTCTGGTCTTATCAGTGTTGGAAGAGAAAGATACATAGTTTATAGGATTATCCTACAACTTATTTTGACTACTACTGAAAACAAGTGCAGTTGTAATTATGTTAATACATGTTTTACTCTCAAGTTACTTATCTGAAATGCTGATTGATGACAGTTGTTTGGAAAGCAGGGAAGTTTTGTTTATTTTGTTTTCCCAGTAGTAGTATTTAAGATGTGACAAAATTGGAGTAAAATGTGTTTCCTGTAACCCTTTACCTATCCAAAGCTATTTGAAAGAGAAAATTGTCTGAAAAATTGTAATTTTAAAATATTTAACCTTTTACTGATTTTTTGGTTGAAACAGAATTCACAAATGTGTGCATTTTTAAGAAATCTTCTTTGGAACTACAAGGCCAAATGTTTTGAAACTTAATGTGACTGATGAGTGTAAGCCCCTCTACCAATGATCATCATTTAATCTGCATAGGGTTGCAATTATGGCAGCAATTGTGGCTTATAGTTACTATAGAAACCCTATAGGAAATCACATTTTCATCATCTTCTCTGAAAGTACTGCACCAATGTGAACCAGCTTTGGCAGGCATGGTCTATGAGAGGTTCTCTACAACTGTTACTCATTTTATTCCTGTTGGATGAAAAACGAGGCCACCTGAAGCATTCTTTGATTCTCATTTGTCAATTTTGAAAATTCTTCTCTGAAACCACAGGGCCAAATGTTTTGAAACTTTGCATGGTTGATGACTGCGACACCCTCTACCAACGTTCCTCTTTTAATGTTGATCGTGTTGCAAACATGGCCACAATTGCGATTTTATGGTTACTATAGAAAAACCCTATGGGAAATCCCATTTTTAGCTTAACTTGACGTCAAGATAAGCTATTGCCATCACGCGTGCGGAAGTCTGTTAGTCTGTGAGTCTGTAATGTCTTTTCACATTTTCCTTTAGCACGGGCTACACCCCGCAGTTCTTGTCTGATCGTCACAAAATTTCATATGCAGGTATGGAGTCATGTCTAGATGAGAATGTCCCCGTTTGGTCGCGAGCGGGCAACCGGTATGGCTGCCCGAGCCGAAAACCATTAGCACAGTCTACAGGTCGTATTTATGAAGGGATTTCATTGTAACTTGGTAGGATGCCTCTGTATAATGCCTAGTTGAGAACATCCCCTTTTAGGCATGATCTATCAACCGTGATGGCTGCCCAAGCTCGAAACCCTAAAACTTTAGCACAGTCTGCAGGTCATGTTTAATGTGGAGGGATTTCATTGTAACTTGGTAGGATGACTCCTTATGATATCTAGATGATAATTTTCCCATTTGGGCATGATCTGCCAACCGTGACGACTGCCCGAGCCCAAAACCCGAAAACCTTTAGCACAGTCTACAGGTCATATTTATTGAGGAATTCCATTGTAACTTGGTGGTTGGTGGGTTGACTTCATACATTGTCTAAATGAGAAAGTCTCCTTTTGGACGTGATTGGGCAACTGTGACGGCTACAGGGGCCCGAAGCCCGAAAACCTTTAGCACAGTCTAGAGGTCATATTTATGAAGGGATTTCATTGTAACTTGGTAGGATGACTCCAAATAATGTCTAGATGAGAACGTCCCATTTTGATCGCGATCATGCAGTCTTGATGGGTGCCCGAGCCCAAAAACATTTAGCATAGGCAAAAGGTCATATTTATGGAAGGATTTCATTGTAACCTGTTAGGTTGACTCCATATAATGCCTAGATGATGACATCCCCTTTTGGTCGTGATTGGTCATTGTGATGGCTACAAGTACCCGAAGCCCGAAAACCTTGAGCACAGTCTACAGATCATATTTATGAAGGGATTTCATTGTAACTTCTAAGGATCACTCCAGATGATGCCCAGATGAGATTGTCCCCTATAGTTGCGATCATTCAGCCATGATGGCTGCCCGAGCCCAAAGCCTGAAAACCTTTAGCACAGTCTACAGGTCATATTTATGAAGGGATTTCATTGTAACTTGGTAGGTTAACCTCATATAATGTCTAGATGAGAACATCCCCTTTTGGGACATGATTGGGCATCTGTGACGGCTAAAGGTGCCCGTAGCCCGAAAATCTTTAGCACAGTGTACAGGTCATATTTATGAGGGGATTTCATTGTAACTTGGTAGGATGACTCCAAATAATATCTAGATGAAAACGTCCCATTTTGATCGCCATCATTCAGCCTTCATGGGTGCCCAAGCCCAAAAACTTTTAGCATAGGTAAAAGGTCATATTTATGTGAGGATTTCATTGTAATGTATTAGGTTGACTCCATATAATGCCTAGATGATGACATCCCCTTTTGGTCGTGATTGGTCAGCTGTGATGGCTACGAGTGCCCGAAGCCTGAAAACCTTGAGCACAGTCTACAGGTCATATTTATGAAGGGATTTCATTGTAACTTTGTAGGATCACCCCAGATGATGCCCAGATGAGATTGTCCCCTTTGGTTGCGATCATTCAACCATGATGGCTGCCAGAACCCGAAAACCTTAAGCACAGTCTGCAGGTCATATTTATGAAGGGATTTCATTGTAACTTGGTAGGTTAACTTCATATAATGTCTAGATGAGAACGTCCCCTTTTGGACATGATTGGGCAACTTTGACGGCTAAAGGTGCCTGAAGCCCGAAAACCTTTAGCACAGTCTACAGGTCATATTTATGAAGGAATTTCATTGTAACTTGGTAGGACGACTCCAAATAATGTCTGGATGAGAACGTCCCATTTTGGTCGTGATCATTCAGCCTTGATGGGTGCCCGAGCCCAAAAACCTTTAGCATAGGTAAAAGGTCATATTTGTGGAAGGATTTCATTCTAACCTGTTAGGTTGACTCCATATAATGCCTAGATTATGACATCCCCTTTTGGTCGTGATTGGTCAACTGTGATGGCTACAGGTGCCCGAAGCCCGAAAACCTTGAGCACAGTCTACAGGTCATATTTATGAAGGGATTTCATTGTAACTTCGTAGGATCACTCCAGATGATGTCCAGATGAGAATGTCCCCTTTTGGTTGCGATCATTCAACCATGATGGCTGCCCAAGCCTAAAGCCCGAAAACCTTTAGCACAGTCTTCAGATCATATTTATGAAAGGATTTCATTGTAACTTGGTAGGTTGACTTCATGTTATGTCTAGATGAGAACATCCCCTTTTGGACACCATTAGGCAACTGTGTTGGCTACAGGGGCCCAAAGCCCGAAAATCTTTAGCACAGTCTACAGGTGATATTTATGAAGGGATTTTATTGTACCTTGGTAGGATGACTCTAAATAATGTCTAGATGAGAACATCCCCTTTTGGTCACGATCATTCAGCCTTGATGGCTGCCCGAACCCGAAACCCCAAAACCTTTAGCATAGTCTATTGGTCATATTTATGGAAGGACTTCATTGAAACCCATAAGTTTGACTCCACATAATGCCTAGATGGTGACATCCCCTTTTGATCGTGATTGGTCAACTGTGACGTCTTCAGGGACCCGAAGCCCAAAAACCTTGAGCACAGTCTACAGGTCATTTTTATGAAGGGATTTCATTGTAACTTTGTAGGATCACTCCAGATGATGCCCAGATGAGAATGTCCCCTTTTGGTTGCGATCATTCAGCCATGATGGCTGCCAGAGCCCAAAGCCCAAAAACCTTTTGCACAGTCTACAGGTCATATTTATTCATTGTTACTTGGTAGGTTGACTTCATATAATGTCTAGATGAGAACGTCCCCTTTGGACGCAATTGGGAAACTGACGGCTACAGGGGCCCCCGAAGCCCGAAAATCTTTAGCACAGTCTACAGGCCATATTTATGAAGGGATTTTAATGTAACTTGATAGGATGACTCGTTTTGGAATAATTTCACTGTAACTTGGTAACTTTTGTTGATATACGTTAACTGTGAGGGCCACATACATTAACTGTGAGGTCATATTAACCCACCTCTCAGCTCTTTTGTACAGTGTACACCTCATATTATTTTTATGTGTACCCATACTATGTATGGTACACATAATGCCGGCATCCGGGGTGGCCATCTGTTGTTCGTCCATCCTTTGTCCGTCAGTCTGTCCGTCCGGCGTCCGTATCCATTTCTTTGTCATTCGATAACTTGAAAAATATTGGTTGGATTGTCAAGTTACTTTATATTTGTGTTCAGGTTACTGATGTGCCGAGCTGTATAGTTTTTGGTGTAAATCTGATGATTTGATCCCGAGATATTAAACCTTTATCCTTCAAATTGAAAATTCCTCCAATCCCTTTGGCATTCGATAACTTGAAAAATATTGCTTGGATTGTCTAGTTACTTTATATTTGTGTTCAGGTTACTGATTTGGCGAGCTGTATAGTTTTTGGTGTAAATCTGATGATTTGATCCTGAGATATTAACCCGTTATCCTTCAAATTGAAAATTCCTTCAATCCCTTTGGCATTCGATAACTTGAAAAATATTGATTGGATTGTCAAGTTACTTTATATTTGTGTTCAGGTTACTGATGTGCCGAGCTGTATAGTTTTTGGTGTAAATCTTATTTTGATCCTGAGATATTAACCCTTTATCCTTCAAATTGAACGTCCGGCGTCCGTATCCATTTCTTTGGCATTCGATAACTTGAAAAATATTGCTTGGATTGTCAAGAAGTTACTTTATATTTATGTTCAAGTTACTGATGTGCCGAGCTGTATAGTTTTTGGTGTAAATCTGATAATTTGATCCTGAGATATTAACCTTATATCCTTCAAATTGAAAATTCTTCCAATCCCTTTGGCATTTGATAACTTGAAAAATATTGCTTGGATTGTCAAGTTACTTTATATTTGTGTTCAGATTACTGATGTACCGAGCTGTATAGTTTTTGGTGTAAATCTGATAATTTGATCCTGAGATATTAACCCTTTATCCTTCAAATTGAAAATTTCTTCAATCCCTTTGGTAACTCAAAAAATATTAATCCGATTGTCATGTTACTTTATATTTGTGTTCAGGTTACTGATGTGCTGTGCTGTATAGTTTTTTATGTAAATCTGATAATTTGATCTGGAGATATTAATCCTTTATCCATCAAATTAGGCACTCCTCCAATCCATTTCTATATGTACCCATACCATGTATGGTGTACATAAAGTCGGCATCCGTGGTGGCTCTCTGTCATACAGCTTTCTACTAGTTGCGCGTATGGGTACACATCTGACGATTTCATCGGCCTATTTTTATCATAAACATAGCATACAGGGAACAGAAATGAACATATTCCCAATTATCACAATTCTTGTCCTATTTCATAATCCTTTCATAAACATTGAACATTATCCTTTTTATCAAACACAACACACAAGTTAAGCTACAGTGTCATTGACACTCTCTGGAATTACTGAGCTGACATCAACCGAAACTTGGCAGGAATGGTCTATGGGAGGCCCTCCACAAACAATCCTCTTCTTGTTCCTGTTGGTTGGAAAATATGGCCACCAGAGACATTCTATGATTCTGTTTGATGGATTCAAATGTTTTGAAACTTCACATGATTGAGGACTGGGACACCTTCTACCAATGATCCTCATGTAATGTTGATGTAATGTTGCAAACATTGTCACAATTGCAGCTCATAGATACCATGGACAGCCTATGGGAAATCACATTTTTAGCTCAACTTTGGCAAAGCCAAATTTGATCTTTTGTCATGGCCCGTCGTCTGTCTGTCCACACGTCAACAATTGGATACGGCTCGGGCTAGAGGCCGTATTTATGAACCGATCTTTGCGAAACTTCTTGGGTACCTTTGTTATGACCGTGGGATGAGAACGAGTGTTTTTGGGTGCGGCCCGAAATTCGAGATGGCTGCCAGCCGTCATTTTGTACCGACGATGCAGAAATCTGTTTTTTGTACAGAACTTCCATATGAAAGCTCTGATTTGAATAATTTTTTGTGTGAATGTTTGGTACCATGAGATACATTACATATCATACGGGTTTTTTTCTCCTGCTTAAATTATGCAAATTAGACTAACTTTGATTTATTTAGTGTTACTTTCAGCACTGTCAGTGCAAATGCCAATACTGCTCTGGCTAGAGGCCGCATTTATGAACCGATCTTTACGAAACTTCTTGGGTACCTTTGTTATCACCGTGGGACGAGAACGAGTGTTTTTGGGTCCGGTCAAAAATTCAAGATGGTCGCTGGCATTTTTTGTATGAATGTTTAGTACCATTGGATACATCACATATAATACGGGTTTTTTTCTCGTGCAGAAATTATGCAAATTAGATGAATTTTGATTTATTTAGTGCTACTTATACACAGTAAGTACACATGTCAATACGGCTCGGGCAAGAGGCTGTATTTATGAACCGATCTTCACGAAACTTCTTGGGTACCTCTGTTATCACCTTGGGACAAGAACAAGTGTTTCTGAGTGCTGTCCAAAATTCCAGATGGCTGCCAGTGGCCGTTTTGTACTGAAATTAGGTCTAATCAGTTTTTTGTACACAACTTCTATACAGCTCAGGCTAGAGGCCATATTTATGAACCAATCTTTACGAAACTTCTTGGGTACCTTTGTTATCACCGTGGGATGAGAACGAATGTTTTGGGGTTTGGTCCGAAATTCAAGATGGCCACCAGCAGCCATTTTGTACCAAAATTAGTGCAATCAGTCTTTTGTACTGAACTTCTGTATGAAAGTTCTGATTTGAATAAATTTTTGTATGAATATTTAGTAAAATGGAATACATCACATATAGTACGGGTTTTTTTCTCGTGCAGAAATTATGCAAATTAGATGAATTTTGATTTATTTAGTGCGCTACTTATACACAGTAAGTGCACATGTCAATACGGCTCGGGCTAGAGGCTGTATTTATCAACTGATCTTCACAAAACTTCTTGGGTACCTTTGTTATCACCTTGGGACGAGAACGAGTGTTTCTGAGTGCGGTCCAAAATTCAAGATGTCTTCCAGTGGCCATTTCGTACCGAAATTAGGTCCAATCAGTTTTTTGACACAACTCCTATACTGCTCGTATTTATGAACTTATCTTCACGAAACTTCTTGGGTACCTTTGTTTTCACCTTGGGACAGGAATGAGTGTGTTTTGGGGTGCCTTTGTTATCACTGTGCTATGAGAACAAATATTTTGGGGTTAAGTCAGACCCACTCTTGGACTCAAAGATTTCTTTTCTAGTTTAGTATCTGACTGTCACCCACCTTTACAATACTTTACCTATACATTTGTTACAGGCTACGGTCAGTATTTAATGTTCAGACCGTTACAATACTTATATGTACCTTTGTTATCATGTCATTACCTAGATGTTTGTCATTGCTGTGTCACATGCTATACATGTACATGTCTTGACAAGTTGAGCTACAGTGTCATTGACACTTTCATTATATGTAGTTCCAGGTGAGCGATTACAGGCTCTTTAGAGCCTCTAGTTATTATTTGGGAACATTCAAAAGAAGATTTTGATGAATTTTTAGAAATTTTGAACAATCATGATCCAAACATTAAATTAAAAGCTACTATCAGTTCTGTTGATTTTCTCGATGTGACCGTGTATAAAGTCCGGTCATTTAGATTATAAAGTATATTTTAAACCAACTGATTCACATCAATTGTTGCACACAAAATCATTTCATCCTCAACATACATTTAAAAGTATCATCAAATCACAGCTCATTCGTTTCCACCGCAATTCAAGTGATAAGGTAAATTTCAATGAGGCTTGTTCTACCCTGTTTGGTGCTCTCAGATCGAGGAGGTACTCACTGCACTTTTTGCGCAGCCTGAAATCTCAAACTCTGAAAAAGCTTGAAAGTCTAGGTGAAACTACTGATTTCGAACCACTGAAAATTGAACACAACAGACCGTTCCAGAATGGTAGTGACATGGTATTTAATTGCAAAAAGACTTGTTGTAGATTGCATACTTTTATGCCTGATCAGAAAGAGGAATTTTCCTCCGAACAAACGAAAAATCATTATCAGATCCGTAACCCCCTCCATTGTGATTCACCAAATATTATTTGCCTCATCACTTGTAAGTGCTGTCGGAAGCAGTATGTTGGTCAAAGTCAAAATCCTTTCTGAGAACGTGCTTCCAGATACAAAAAGGATATAAAACAAAATGCTGATGCCCCAGTAGTACAACATTTTAACCTTCCTGGCCATTCTTTGGACGATTTCGAAATCCATCGTATTGAACAACCACCAATTAAAGACACAGAAGAAATGGATGAATTTAGAAAAAAACGTGAAGCTTTTTGGATCAGTATGCTTCAAACCCTCTGGCCATTTGGTATGAACATATCAGAGGGCGAATGCAAAAGGAGGTCCATCATTCCTTTCTCTTTAACATACAATAGAATGAATATCGAAGTAGCAAAAATAAGATGAATTCAGTTTAACCAATGCTAAATTAAATGAATCTTTGAATCTTCGACGTGTCATCGCCTGTAAGAAAAACAAAAGCTTGCGTAACATCATTGTAAGGACTTAATTAGAGCCCATCAATGAATAACATCAAATATTGCCAGTCAGTTTAACCAGTTCCTAAGCTCATCTCTCAGTTTAACCCTTTACCCAACGTAACGGCCAAAACCGGCCAGCGCTATTCTCAAAAATCGTCAGTTAATTTTCATTATTTTTTCATTTTTTGTCTCAAAAACATAGGTTATGACCCCTCATTGGAACGAGCTCGTCGAGCTCGTTCCAATGAGGGGTCATAACCTATGTTTTTGAGACAAAAAATGAAAAAAATTAGTTGTTCAAGAATTTTTTTTGCAAGTGTCGTCTGCTTTTCATGTTAGGTAAAGGGTTAAATCAATTTTATGTATTTTTTGTTATGTTTGAAACCCATCAGGGTTCAGTAAATGAAAACAATTTTTTGGCGGCATATTAAAAGAAAAAAACGTTTCAGTAGGAAATGTCTGTGCCAGTGCAAACTTTTAACCTCAAACACCCACAAAAACTTTCTTATTACCGACTGGATCTCAAACAGGACTCGATACACTTACACAGTGTCATTAAATAACATGACTGTCAGATTTGATGTTATCGCATTTCTTTGCAGATAGATAAGATACTACAGCAGGGAGAAAAGCAGAAAGATAATTTCAAACAGATCACATCGTGATCTGGTCATGTTCTGCTCTCTACTCCTCCTGCGATCAGTGAACTGCATTTTCGGCGTGGTGCATTTTAGCTTCTTCAGCCCAGTATGCATATCCTTTTATGAGAAACGAAAGTTTGCAGTCTGTGAGTAGACAACTCAATAACAATGCCTAACTGAATGGGTGGAACACTGACGCTGACGCGTCAATCCCGCGGTTCCACCGGGCTGCAGGATTTTTTTCATCTGTGATCTTTCCTTTGAATTCTGAGCTTTTGGATGGACCCTCCCTTGTTCTTCGCCCAGAACATTCCTGAAAATCGTTAAATTTATTATCTTAACCTTTTACCGTGTGATAAAATTTATTATTTTAATCGTAATTTTTTAAATTTTTGGAAAAAATTTCAACAAAACTATATCATGTGGTCCCCTCATTGGAATGAGCTCACATGTTATGATTTTCTAGGAAATCTTTTGAAAAATATATTTTCAACTGATCAGTTTGAAAATAATGCGGGTGGATGTGGTCAGTTCATAAGGTAAAGAGTTAAGCTCATTTAAAACCCCTGAAAAAAGAAGTGGGAAGGTCCTTGTCCTTGAAACTCTGAATTGACTGCTCATTCAAGTGAAGGAATCTTGAATAAACTAAAACTTATCCCATTGAAAAGACAGTATTGGCTCACCTACCTCAAAGAGGAGGCGAAGTTCTCTCAGGACACCAGTGGCTTCAAAACGTGCACATCAGTCTCACTTGTCCAGTTTTTAGCTTAACATGACTAAGTCAAGATAAGCTATTGCCTTCATGCATGCGGTAGTCTGTGAGTCTGTGAGCATTTTCTTTAGCATAGGCTACACGCCATAGTTCTCTGATCATCACAAAATTTCAAATGCAGGTTCTAGGTCATGTCTAGATGAGAACGTTCCCTTTTGGTCATGATCGGTCACCCGTGATGGCCTGAAACCCGAAAACATTTAGTACAGTCTACAGGTCGTATTTATGAAGGGATTTCATGGTAACTTGGTGGGATGACTCCGAATAAAGTACAGTCTACAGGTAGTATTTATGAGGGATTTCATGGTAACTTGGTGGGAAGACTCCAAATAATTTTTAGATAAGAGCCTTGTATTTTATGAGGTATTTCATGGTAACTTGGTGGGAAGACTCCAAATAATTTTTAGATAAGAGCCTTGCATTTTGGTTGTGTTCAGTCAACCATGATGGCCACTGGGGCATGTTACCTAGAATCCTTCAGCACAGTCTATAGGATGCTTTTATAAAGGGATTCCATTGTAAATTGGTAGGATGACTATAATGTCTAGACGAGAACTTCCTGTTTTGGCTGTGATCGGTCAGCTGTAACGTCCGCACCGGCACGTGACCTAGATTTGTTCAGCACAGCCTACAGTTCATATTTATGAAGCGATTTCATCGTAACTTGGAAGGATAACTTTGTATGATGTCCAAATGAGACTGCCCTATTTTGGTCAAGATAGGTCAGCCCTTACCGCCGCCTGGTCACGTGACTTAGATTCCTTTAGCATGGTCTACAGGTTGTTTTTATGAAGGGATTTCTACGCCCCATAGTTCTTGTCCAATCACAAAATTTTGTATGCAGGTTCGAGATTACGTTTAGAAAACGTCCCCTTTTGGTCGTGATGTATCAACTGTGACAGCTGAATGGGCTCAAAACCTGAAAACCTTTAGTACAGTCTACAGGGAGTTCATTGTAACTTGGTAGGATGACTCTGTATAATGTCTAGATGAGAACGTCCTATTTTGGTTGGGTTCAGTCAACCATGATGGCCGCAGGGGCACATTACCTAGATTCCTTTAGCACAGTCTACAGATTGCATTTATGAAGGGATTTCATTGTAAATTGGTAAGATGACTTGGTATAATGTCCAGATGAGAACGTACTATTTTGGCCTTGATAGGTCAGCCATGATGGCCACACAGGACCGTGACCTAGATTTGTTTGGCACAATCTACAGTTCAAATTTATGAAGCAATTTCATTGTAACATGGAAGGATAACTTGGTATGATGTCTTGATGAGACTGTCCGATTTTGGTCACGATTGGTCAGCCATTATCGCCACGTGGTCACGTGACCGACATTCCTTTAGCACTGTCTACGGGTTGTTTTTATGAAGAGATTTCATTGTACCATGGTAGGATAACTGCATGATATCTAGATGAGACCCTCCTATTTTGGTCATGATCAGTCAACCGTGACTCCCGGACCAGCATATGACCTAGATTCCTTTAACAAAGTCTAGGAGTCATATTTATGAAGGGATTTCATTGTAACTTGGTAGGATGACTCATTTTGGAATGATTTTACTGTAACTTGGTAACTTTGGTTGACATGTTAACTGTGAGGGCCACATCAACCCAGGCTTCAGTTCCTTAGTACAGTCTACACCTCAGATTATTCTTATTGAAACCATAGCACGTAGGGAACAGAAAGTAACATATTCTCAATTATCACAATTCTTGTCTTATTAGCTCATCTTGACAAAGTCAAGCTGAGCTAATCTAATCGCTTCCTGTCCGTCGTCCGTCGTCCGTCAACACCATGTTTTGGTCTTCTCCTCCAAAGCCACTGGGCCAATTCAAGTGAAAGTTTGTGTGAGTGATGGTTCCAAAGGGGCATTTCATTTTTGTTCAACTCAGCATGCCCAGCCCCATAGGGAGGGAGTGGGAGGAAAATGCTCCAAAATATTTTAAAAATCTTCTTCTCAAGAACCAGTGTGTACAATGACTTGATATTTGCTATGGAGCTTCCATATGAGGTGTAGAATCAAATTTGTTCAAACGAAGTTCGTAAAGTAATATTTGGCTTTGTAATAGGAGGGGTAAGATTTTTGACCCCGCCCAAAATTTCTATTTTCTGAACCGATGGTCCAGTATGAACCAAATTTGGTTTGTGGTAGTATTGGGTCATAAGTACTTGACCCATGCAAAAAAAAAAATTCCCGCATCCCCATGGGAACCCTGGGAGCTAAAAATAGAAATATTTTCAAACGCCCATATTTCCCAAACCCCACGGAACAGAGAGCTTTTATTTGGTATGAAGTATCCTTATGACCAGTAGAATTGAATGGTAAAAAAAAATTGCCATCGGTTATGTTAGGGTGTTCTGTAATGGGCATCGAAAAAATGCTGAGTCAGCATATTTGCAAAAATTTTTAAAAATCTTTTCTCCAGAACCAATCATCAGAATCTTTTGATATTTGGTATACAGCATTCATAGGGGGGGTCAGATAAAAGTTTGTAGAAATAAAGCTCATTGGTTCATATTTGGGCTCTCTACAGGAGCCCGAAGTTTTAACATAGGGTAATATGGGGAATATTCTTTAAAAATCTTCTTCTTCAGAACCACCAGTCAGAATCTTTTAATATTTGGTATACATCATTGTTATGAGGGTCAGATTCTAGATTGTTCAAACCAAGTCCCTAGGTTAATATTTGGGCTTCCTACGGAAGCCCAAATTTTATCTTTGTTCAATATGGAGGGTAATTTAAAAAAATCTTCTTCTTCAGATCCATCAGTCAGAATGCTTTGATATTTGGTATGCAACATCTCTATGGGGGTCAGATTCAAGTTTGTTCAAATCAAATTCCTAGGTATATATTTGGGCTCACTATGGTAGCCCAAATTTTTACTTAGTGCAATATGAGAAAATTTCTTTAAAAATCTTCTTCTTCAGATCCACCAGTCGGAATGCTTTTATATTTGGTATACAACATCTCTAGGGGGGGTCAGATTCCAGGTTGTTCAATTCGAGTGCCTAGGTTAATATTTGGGCTCCATATGGGAACATGAAATTTAACTTAGTACAATATGAGGGAATTTCTTCAAAAATCTTCTTCTTCAGATTCACTTGTCAGAATGCTTTCACATTTGGTATACAACATCTCTAGGGGGGTCAGATTCAAGTTTGTTCAAATCGGATCCATAGGTCAATATTTGGGCTCGCTATGGTAGCCCAAATTTGAACTTAGTGCAATTCGAAGAAATTTCTCTACAATTTCTCTTCTTCAGATCCAACAGTCAGAATGCTTTCATATTCAGTACACAACATCTCTAGGGAAGTAAGATTTAACTGTGTTCAAATCCAGAGCCTGGGTTAATATTTGGGCTCTCTATGGGAGCCGGAATTGGCCATTTTGCTGAAGAATTAAAAATTTTGTATTCAGTACCCTCTAGAGGTACTAAGATTAATCCACATAGGTTGTATCAAGGGGCTTCATAGGGGAGCTCTACATTTTACTTTATGATCAACTGAAAAAAAGGCATGATGCCCAGATTATTTTTGACACTCCTGAGGCACTCAAGGATTGACAGTGTAGCCTATGGAGATGGCTTGCTTAATGTAGACTCATTCTTGGACTGTTTAAATTGTGTTCTGTACAAGATGAGCGCTTCAGGCCCCGTGGAGCCTCTTGTTTCATAATCCTTTCATAAACATTGAACATTATCCTTTTCATCAAACACTACACTCAGTCAAGTTAAGCTACAGTGTCTATGACATTTTCATTACTGTCACCTGACAGATAAGAATCCCAGGATATAGCATTCAGTCTTGGGTCCATCTATACACCAACATAAATCACTAGAATTCAATTCAAGGTCAATGGCTATGAAACTTGATAGAATGGTGCATATCGACAAGAAGAAGAGCATGTCACATTTGGGGTTTGAGAGACATCAAAATGGCAGCCATTTTGTTAATATTGTGTTTCTGTTCACCGAATAAAAAAAAATATTACTAAAACTTAAAATTTCCCAAACTCAATTCTGGTGCGATTACTATTAAACGAAATACAATGGTGTTTACTGATGAGGAAGAGGATATCATAATTTGGAGTTTGACAGTTGTCCAAAATGGCTGCTGTCGACCATTTTATTCCCAAAATAATAATTACACTTATTAAGTGAGAACTTAAACCAGTGATTTTGATTTTGAATATTTTTGGTATGGAAACAAATAACACAAGGTAAATAACACACAAACCAAAAAAAAATTATGCAAATTAGGCAGGCCGTAACAGTTTTTAAAATGGAGCAGAGGAAAACCAAAATTGCCATAACTCAATACAAGAACAGTTGTTTTGGTGCTGTGCTCTTCAAATAAGGCTCGGGAGATCAGAAAAAAGTCAGATTTTATGCAAATGAGATGTTTTAAGGTGATCTCGGAAGTTCCTCCACTATCATTGTTTGAATAAATGATGCAATGTTTTTATACGGCCGCTTATAGGAGCGGGCCGTATTATGGTATGGCAATGTCCGTCCGTCAGTCTGTCCAACTGTTCGTCCGTTAGCTTTTGTTTGTCCATACGATAACTTGAAAACAATACATCCAACAGATACTGTTTTTTTGTGGCTGATTAGTCTGGACTAGAGGATGGTTCCTTTCGATAACCAGCATTCTGGCATATCCAATATGGCCACCATGGCAGTCATCTTGGATTTTCAGGGACTTTTGATTGTCCACACGATAACTTGAAAACTATAAATCCAACAGATGCTACTTTTTTATGGTTGATTAATCATGACTAGAGGATGGTTCCTTTCGATATCCAGCATTTTGGCATGTCCAATATGGCCGCCATGGCAGCCATCTTGGATTTTCAGGGACGTTTGATTGTCCATTTCATAATCCAACAGATACTGTTTTTTTATGGTTGATTAGTCATGACTAGAGGATGGTTCCTTTCGATAACTATTATCAGTGTCCATCCGTCCATCCATCTGTCTGTCCATCTGTCCGTTAACTTTTGTTTGCCCATGCGATAACTTGAAAACAATACGTCCAACAGATACTTTTTTTTATGGTTGATTAGTCATGACTAGAGGATGGTTCCTTTCAATAAACAGCATCAATGTCCGTCCATCTGTCCATGTCCATCCATCCATGTCCATCTGTCCATCCATCCATTAGCTTTTATTTGTCCATGCTATAACTTGAAAACAATACATCCAACAGATACTGTTTTTTTATGGTTGATTAGTCATGACTAGAGGATGGTTCCTTTCGATAACCAGCATTCTGGCATGTCCAATATGGCCACCATGGCAACCATCTGGGAGTTTTGGTGACTTTTGATTCACCACCCAATAACTTGAAAACAATACATTCAAGTTTAATGGGTTGTAAGCCAGGAATGTACAATTATTTTTGAAGGAATTATTGACCTTTTGTTCAACTAAAAATTTCTTCACAAGCGCAATTTCTTCATCTGCAGACGTAGCGGTGCACTTGTTATACATATAACTCCTTGTAGGAAACCTAAGAAGTGGCACAGTGCTGGTTTACTGCTGTGAACAAGTCCTGCTTTCCTGGTCAAAGAGGACTTTGAATCAATGCTTGGAAGTCCTCTAAAGTGGGCAGTATAGATGTAAACAATGGCTTAACTTCATACCTATTTTGCAGTCATGATATAGCCAAAAATGTTGCAGGTGACAAAGCACCAATAAATAAAAAAAATTATACATATGACAAATTTATATGTAGAGAAGGCCTATAAAAAAATTTATTGTCTCTCAGGCAATTTTTCCTCAATTTTTGATGTGGGAGGGGGGAGTTTTTTTTCCTTGCTTTTTTTCTGAATCCACTCCAGTCCTATAAATTGTTGGATTTAAAAATTTAACTCCATACCGTACCTTGTTGAAAAAACATTGTTTTCAGCAGAGAATATCTCCCATAATGCATTAGCAATTTATCCAACTATAAACCCAAATTTTTGTTTGAATAGCATGATGTCATTAAATAGTTTGATCAGACGTTAAGTCTCACTATTTTAGAGGGAGACTCACTATTTTCCTGAAGACATTTTTGTTAAATGAGCCTAAAATAGGGATTTCTAACAGAATCTCACTATTAAAGTCAATAAATGTTACTCTTTGAGCCATTTAAAAATTAAAATCTCCACTATTTTTGCTCAGAAATCTCACTATTTTACAATTCATCAGCTCAACATGTCTGAGGTTGATGGATGTCATTTTTTTAGCTCACCTTGACAAGTCAAGCTGAGCTTATCTAATCGCTGTTTTGGTCTTCTCCAAAGCCACTGGACCAATTCAAGTGAAAGTTTGAGTGATGCTCCCAAAGGGGCATTGCATTTTTGTAAAGCAATATTTGGCTTTGTGATGGGAGTGGTAAGATTTATGGCCCTGCTCAAAATTTCTATTTTCTGAACTGATGGTCCAATTTGAACCAATTTTGGTATGTGATATTATTGGGTCATACGTACGTGATTCGTGCAACAACAAAAAATTCCCACGTCCCTGTCCCCGTGGGAACCCCAGGAGCTAATAATAAAAATATTTTCAAATGCCTATATTTCCCAAACCACACGTAACAGAGAACTGTTATTTGGTATGAACCATCCTTAGGACCAGTAGAATTGAAAGGTAAAAACAAATTGCCATCGGTTATGTTAGGATATTCTGTAGGGGTCAGGCCTGGCGCGCGCGCCTTAATGTGCGCCTAGAACCATTAAGGTCCGCAAAATTTTGCTCTCCTGGATGCACGAACATAAGTATAACACTTGTGAAAAATGCAGCTTCAAAACTGAAGGACGCAGATTTGTTATACGCCCGTTTGAAAAACGGGACGTATTATAGTATGGCGTTGTCCGTCCGTCCGTTTGGTTTCCAAACAATAACTTTAGTATTTGTTTTCCGATCGGCTCCAGATTTGGTATGTGGTTTAATCACAACAAAATACAGGTCAAGTTCGAATATGGGGTCGGTCCGAACATTTTTCGCCTGAATTATGGCCTCTGTTGGACTTAGAATTCGTCAAATATTTGGTTTCCGGATGATAACTTTAGTATTTGTTTTCCGATCGGCTCCAAATTTGGTATGTGGTTTAATCACAACAAAATACAGGTCAAGTTCGAATATGGGGTTGGTCCGAACATTTTCCGCCTGAATTATGGCCCCTGTTGGACTTAGAATTCGTCCAATTTTTGGTTTCCGGATGATAACTTTAGTATTTGTTTTCCGATCGGCTCCAAATTTAGTATGTGGTTTAATCACAACAAAATACAGGTCAAGTTCGAATATGGGGTCGGTCTGAACAATTTTTGCCTGAATTATGGCCCCTGTTGGACTTAGAATTCGTCAAATATTTGGTTTCCGGATGATAACTTTAGTATTTGTTTTCTGATCGGCTCCAAACTTGGTATGTGGTTTAATCACAACAAAATACAGGTCAAGTTCGAATATGGGGTCGGTCTGAACAATTTTTGCCTGAATTATGGCCCCTGTTGGACATTATATGATGTAGAAGGTAAAGTAATTCTTGAAACCTCTCGCACTGATACATAATAGTGAAACCACTTTGGCTTCCTTTATAATTTTGCAGCATGACAAATCACTGTCAAGTGAGGCTAGAGAGGTCGAACAGGTTTACAGTGTGATCATGGGGTCTCAACCATATAAATCTAATACTCACTTCAGATATATTGCAAAACTACCATGAAACGTTGGAAAATGCAAATAAAAATTATGAAGTTCAAAGAAAACACACCAATATTGTGTGACTTACTACGTCAAATAATTAATTGGTCAAATAATTACCCAATTAACAAACTGACTAGTCAAATAAATCTCATGGTTTTGATGTGTTTTATTTAAACTTTATATCTTTTTCAATACACATGCCTCTATGTAAACCACAGGAAGTGAAACAGTACTTGTTTTCTTTGGAAAACAAATAAGATTTTACAGTCCAAATAGGATTCATTCACCAATGCTTGAGTTGGAAATCCTCTAATCTTAAACACCAATAAATAAATAACTAAAGATAGGAAGCTTCAGTGTTTCTAATATATATATATCTATATAAATATGTTACAGTCAAATTGTGAAATCAAGAATTTTTTTTGGAAATTATTGAGTCCTTTTGTGAAGCTATTGTCCTTAATTTTTAGTCTTTTTCTCAAATGACTGAAAAATTTAGTCATTTCACAAAATCACTGATTTCAAAAGTCTGACCGTAACATATATATATATGCCAGTATAAATTTCTCGCACTCTAAAAAAATTGCAAATGTGTTAAAATGGTACAATTTGAACAGTTCACGGGCGTATGATGCAATGCCCAGCGGTGCTCTTGTTTTTGTGTGTCACGGAGCAGAGAAAATTTGAAGGTTATCTCATTTTTTGTTCTTCATTCCGAGGTTTTGTACCTGTTATTCTGTCATGTAAACTGTAAAACACACGACTGTGGAATAATTTAGGTGACCTTCAGTATCATAAATGGCTGTTATTTTGGCGCAGATGGTAGTATTCCTAACAGTGTTGAATATACATCGACACCATGACCAAGATCAACAATAATAAGCAAATTCGGAACATCACATGGCTACATGTATGTAGCGAATCAATTCTGATATGTTTCAGAGAGGCAGCACTGCATTTCTCCAAAACAGGAACCTGATTGATCAAGAGGTCAGTGACATCACGCAATATTCACGGTTTGAATAATTATATTCACTGTATGAGGGAACGTGAATCCAAATTACGTCATACTCCGTGACTTAAGTTGCTGAAAACCTCAATTTATTTTGGCGATTACTTTATCACAATACCATCTTTCGTCAGTTACACAAGGCATCACTGAACGTAAGTTGCAGAAAACCTCAGTTTATTTTGGTGGTAACTATCACAATGCCATTTTTCGTCAGTTACACAAGGTATCACTGAATGGCATAAAAAACAGGCTTTTTATAAACCTCTATTGTTTTGACTTTCACTTTCGGTTGTCATGACAATAGATTATCAATGTCTGATTTTTTATGAATTTGCGCAAGTATTCGAAAGGTCACCATCACCTGCCCACGGGAATTATTTGATTGGTTTCATTTTTCACCGGGTATGTACAGTTTCTATTACTATTTCAGCATTGCCACGTTTCAAAACCAACTTACTTTCCAATTAAACGACATCAGCTATCAAAGAATTTAAGTGACAACCATGTGGAGTGACAGTATTCCCTCATCGCAGATTCGATTAGCCTGTCTATTGACGTGCAATTCCCGAAAGACGTTCCCGTCTTAAGAGTGTTCACATTTTTTTTTACCTCATCAAGAGTGATTTGAGATGCGATGAATAAAATACAGAGCGAAAATTGTGTTATTCCAGGAACTTTTAGAAAATCTTTGGCATCATGTTCAGCTGGCTCGTGTGCAATGTACTGAAATTCAAAACTTTATCTGATGGGATGAAGTTGAACAATGATTGGGTATCCCGACAGCTGCCACCAGTCAACTTCCCCCAGTCAAAAAATGCACAGTCGGGACAACTGCCCCCACTGTATGTGGCAGTTAGGACGACTACCCCCCCCCCCCCCCCCTCAGTCCAATTGACAGACAGGACAACTGCTCCCAGTCCAATTGGCAGACAGGACAACTGCTCCCCCCCCTCCCCCGCCCACTTGAGTTGTCAGTGAGGACAACTGCCCCCAGTCCAATTTTTCAGTGAGGACATTGCCCCCCACCCCCATTTGTTCTTAATACCACTCTTCTTAAGTAAAGCTGTATTTTATTAGCTCACCTGACTTTCAGTCAGGAGAGCTATAGTGATCACTCACCGTCCGTCGTCGTCCGCGAACATGGTGTTTGCGTCTTCTCCTCCCAAACCGCTGAACCAATTTAATTGATATTTGAGATAATAGTTTATGACATCGCAATTTGATTTTGTTCAAATCAAGTTGCCTCGCCCGTGGGTAGGGCCACACCCAAAAAGTGTGCTGAAATCTTAAAAAATCTTCTCATGAACCAGCAGTAGCAGAGACTTGATATTTGGTGTGCAGCTTCCTTTTGAGGTGTAGACTCAGATTTGTTCAAGAGAAGTTTGTGGGGCTGTACTAGGCGTCGTAATGGGAGGGGAAAGAATATTTGCCCCTCCCAAAATTTCTATTTTCCAAACCGAGAGGCAAATTTTGACCAAATTTGATATGAGGGCTTATTGGGTCATAAGTACTTAATTTATGCCAAAAATTTTTTTCCTGTCGCCCCATGGGAACCGCAGGAGCTAAAAATAGAAAAAAATGAAAACGCCCATATCTCCAAAACTACACGGCACTGAGAATTCTTATTTGTTGTGAAGCTTCCTTAGGACCAACAGAATGGAATGGTAAAAAAAAATTGCCATCAGTTTTATTCTGGGGTACTTTTTGGGACTTTGAAAAAGTGCTGAGTCAGCATTTTTTAACACTGTGGGTAATGGGAAAAACATTTAAGACTGCTTGTCTCCCAAACCACTGCTCCAAAAGCTTTCAAATTTCACATATAACATCTTTGGAAGATTGTTTCACATGTTTATTGAAATCAATTGCCTGGGTCGATATTTGGGCTCTGTATGGGAGCCCAAATGTTTAAATTAGTGCAGTATGAGGAGTATTTTTTAAAAATCTTCTTCAGATCTAGCAATAAGAATGTTTCCATATTTGGTATGCAGCATCCTTAGGGGTGGGGGGGGGGGGGTGGTGAGATTCAAGTTTGTTGAAGCCAAGTCCCTAGGTTCATATTTAGGCTGAAAATTTGGGGTCCCGTTGCGGACTTGGAAATTTTGGACCAAAATCCGAAAAAAAAATTTTTTTGTTTTTTCTGTGTTTTGGTCAATTTTAAGACAAAAAAATTTTTTTTTTTTACCCTGAAAATTTGGGGTCCGGGTGGGACTTCGAAAATTTTTGGACCAAAATACGGAATTTTTTTTTTGTTGGTTTTTTATGCATTTCTGTCAGTTTTAAGACAAAAAAAAAAAAAAAAATTTTTCCCCTGAAAATTTGGGGTCCGGGTGGGACCAAAATCCGAAAAAATTTTTTTTGTTTTTTATGCATTTCTGTCAATTTTAAGACAAAAATTTTTTTTTTTTTTTCCCCCTAAAAATTTGGGGTCCGGGTGGGACTTGGAAAATTTTTGGACCAAAATCCGGAATTTTTTTTTTGTTGGTTTTTTATGCATTTCTGTCAATTTTAAGACAAAAAAAATTATTTTTTTTGCCCTGAAAATTTGGGGTCTGGGTGGGTCTTAGAAAATTTGGGACCAAAATCTAGAATTTTTGTTTTTTTGTTTTTTTATGCATTTCTGTCAATTTTAAGACAAAAAAAATTTTTTTTTTTTTTACCCTGAAAATTTTGGGTCTGGTGGGACTTCGAAAATTTTGGACCAAAATCTGGAAATTTTTTTTTTTGTTTTTTATGCATTTCTGTCAATTTTAAGACATAAAAAAAAATAATTTTTTTTTACCCTGAAAATTTGGGGTCCAGGTGGGACTTAGAAAATTTTGGACCAAAATCCGGAATTTTTTTTTTGTTTGTTTTTTTATGCGTTTCTGTCAATTTTAAGACAAAAAAAATTTTTTTTTTTTTTACCCTGAAAATTTTGGGTCTGGTGGGACTTCGAAAATTTTGGACCAAAATCCGGAAATTTTTTTTTTGTGTTTTTTAGGCGTTTCTGTCAATTCTAAGACAAAAAGAGATTTTTTTGTTTGCACCAAAAATTTTGTGTCCGGGTGGGACTTCGAAAATTTTGGACCAAAATCCGGAAATTTTTGTTTTTGTTTTTTATGCATTTTGGTCAGTATTAAGACAAAAAAAAAAATTTTTTTTTACCCTGAATATTTGGGGTCCGGGTGGGACTTCGAAAATTTTGGACCAAAATCCGGAAATTTTTTTTTTTTGTTTTTTATGCATTTCTGTCAATTTTAAGACATAAAAAAAAATAATTTTTTTTTACCCTGAAAATTTGGGGTCCAGGTGGGACTTAGAAAATTTTGGACCAAAATCCGGAATTTTTTTTTGTTTGTTTTTTTATGCGTTTCTGTCAATTTTAAGACAAAAAAAATTTTTTTTTTTTGCCCTGAAAATTTGAGGTCTGGGTGGGTCTTAGAAAATTTGGGACCAAACTCTAGAATTTTTGTTTTTTTGTTTTTTTATGCGTTTCTGTCAATTTTAAGACAAAAAAAAATTTTTTTTTTTTCTTTTCACCCTGAAAATTTTGGGTCCGGTGGGACTTCGAAAATTTTGGACCAAAATCCGGAAATTTTTTTTTTTGTGTTTTTTATGCGTTTCTGTCAATTCTAAGACAAAAAGAAATTTTTTTGTTTGCACCAAAAATTTTGTGTCGGGGTGGGACTTCGAAAATTTTGGACCAAAATCCGGAAATTTTTGTTTTTGTTTTTTATGCATTTTGGTCAGTATTAAGACAAAAAAAAAAATTTTTTTTTACCCTGAATATTTGGGGTCCGGGTGGGACTTCGAAAATTTTGGACCAGAATCCATAATTTTTTTGTTTTTTATGCATTTTTGTCAATTTTGAGACAAAAAAAAACATTTTTTTTTTACACCGAAAATTTGGGGTCCGGGTGGGACTTAGAAAAGAAAATTTTGGACCAAAATCCGGAAATTAGTTTTAGCGTTTTTTATGCGTTTTAAGAAGAAGAAAAAAATTTACGCTGAAAGTATTTTGTTTGGGAAAAAAATCTGTTTTTTATGTGTTTATCTCAATTTTGGGACGTAAAAGTGCAGGAACTGAAAATAGAAGGAAAATTCTGTGTATTGTGTGGGCACAATCGCTTCATCTAGTTGGTATATGCTTTTCTTACGAGGGGCGTATGCAGCTTATTCAAGTCAAGTCCCTGGTTTGATACCACGTCAGGTGAGCGCCCTCAGTCCCCCTGGGGCCTCTTGTTTTAATTACAATGTTATTCCGTCAGTTCTATATTTTTATACGTTTGAAAGGAATTGCTTTCAAAGGATTACGATAATTCTGAAAGAAACATGCTCACAAGCAAAAAAAACTTAGTATCACTGAAGTAGTTGGGGTAGTCCAAACTTGGACCTACAGTCCTTTATATAAAAATGATATTACGGACTGTGACTCCAAGTTTGGAATACAGCTGGAGCAATTCCGCTGGATTGGAGGGGGGGGGGGGGGGGGTGCAGTTGTCCTGACTGACATTGGAGTGGGGGAAGTTGTCCTGGCCGACAGTTGGATGGGGGGGGGGGGGGGGCAGTTGTTTTGGCTGACAATTGAACTGGGGGAGGGGGCAGTTGTCCTGCTTGCCAACTGGACTGGGTGCAGTGGTCCTGGCTGTTCACTTGTACCTGGGGCAGTCGTCATAGGTGCCAAATACACTGGGGGGGGGGGGAGGGGCAGTTGTCCAACTGCATTTTTGGACTGGGGCAGTTGTCTGACTGCAGTTTTGGACTAGGGGCAGTTGTCTGGGGGGGGGGGGGGGGGGGGGCACTTGTCCTACAAGCTGATGATTAGCTTGTTGACACTGACTTCATCACAGTAACTTTCGAATTTCGAAGTAACATGCATTACAACTATCCAAATTACACCCTGCAACTTTATAAGTAGAGCATGTCTGGTAAACTTCATTCTGATTCATACATGTACATCCTGCTTCAACTATCTTCCATGTAAAAAAAAATGAGGAGAGCCATCGGCTCTCCTAGATCATTTCAGAAGAGCGATTTTTAGCCCCCCCTAAATTTTTCGGGGGGGGGTGTTCATAGAAAAAATGCTGAGTCGGCATATTTTGCAAAAATTTAAAAAAAAAAAATCTTTTCTCCAGAACCAGTGGTCAGAATGTTTTGATATTTGGTATACAACATCGATATGGGCATCAGATACAAGTTTGTTAAAATGAAGCCCTTGGTTCATATTTGGGCTCAATACAGGTGCCCAAATTTTTAACTTAGGGTAATATGGGGAATGATCTTCAAAAACGGGGGTTCACACACAGGTCCTCGAACCTTGAAAGTCCAGGAATTTGGCCGTTTTAAATTCCAGGTCTGGAAAATCATGGAAAACAAACGTTTTTTTAGGCTAGTCCTTGAAAGTTCTGGAAAACCCGGTCAAAATATTTAGGGCACCATCAAACACACTCCAATTCACCGCCTTCTGTTTAATGTGTACCCATACTATGTATGGTACACATAATGCCGGCATCCGGGGTGGCCATCCGTCGTTTGTCCATCCTTTGTCCGTATCCATTTCTTTGGCATTCGATAACTTGAAAAATATTGCTTGGCTTGCCAAGTTACTTAAAATTTGTGTTCAAGTTACTGATGTGCCGAGCTGTATAGTTTTTGGTGTAAATCTGATAATTTGATCCTGAGATATTAACCCTTTATCCTTCAAATTGAAAATTCCTCCAATCCCTTTGGCATTCGATAACTTGAAAAATATTGCATGGATTGTCAAGTTACTTTATATTTGTGTTCAGGTTACTGATGTGCTGAGCTGTATAGTTTTTGGTGTAATTCTGATAATTTGATCCTGAGATAATAACCCTTTATCCTTCAAATTGAAAATTCCTCCAATCCCTTTGCCATAAGATAACTCCAAAAATATCAATCCGATTGTCATGTTACTTTATATATGTGTTCAGGTTGCTGATGTGCCGAGCTGTATAGTTTTTGGTGTAAATCTGATAATTTGATTCAGCGATATTAACCCTTTATCCTTCAAATTGAGAACTCCTCCAATTCATTTCTTCGGCATGCGATAACTCAATAAATATTAATCCGATTATCAGGTTACTTTATATATGTATTCAGGTTACTGATGTGCTGTGCTGTATAGTTTTTTAGCTGAACTTTGGCAAAGCCAAATTTGAGCTTATGCCATGGTCCGTCTGTCCGTCAACAATTGGATACGGCTCGGGCTAGAGGCCGTATTTATGAACCGATCTTTACGAAACTTCTTGGGTACCTTTGTTATGACCGTGGGACGAGAACGAGTGTTTTGGGGTTTGGTCCGAAATTCAAGATGGCTGCCAGCCGCCATTTTGTACCGACGATGCAGAAATCTGTTTTTAGCTCACCTGAGCGAAGCTCAAGGGGATCTTTACTAATCACTTTCTGTCCGGCGTCCGTCGTCCGTCGTCGTCCGTCCGGCGTTAACTTTACATTATCGACTTCTCCTCCTAAACCACTAGCCCAATTTTATTCAAATGTTGGCTAAATGTTTATTACCTAATGCCAATTCAGATTTGTTCAAATGAAGTTGCCCCTCATTCTGGGTGGTGCCACGCCCCCAAGGGGCACCAAAATCTTTGTAAATCTTCTTCTCATGAACCAGCAGTAGCAGAGACTTGATATTTGGTGTGCAGCTTCCTTTTGAGGTGTAGACTCAGATTTGTTCAAGAGAAGTTTGTGGGGCTATACTTGGCGTTGTTATGAGAGGGGCAAAATTTTTTGCCCCGCCCAAAATTTCTATTTTCCAAACCGAGAGGCTGATTTGAACCAAATTTTATGTGAGGGCTTATTGGGTCATGAGTACTTGATTTATGCAAAAAAAAAATTTCCCGCAGCCCCGTGGGAACCGCAGGAGCTAAAAATAGAAAAAATTTAAAACGCCCATATCTCCAAAACTGCACGGCACTGAGATTTTTATTTGGTGTGCAGCTTCCTTAGGACCAACAGAAAGGATTGGTAAAAAAAAAATTGCCATCGGTTTTATCATAGGGTACAGTTTCGGGACTTTGAAAAAGTGCTGAGTCAGCACTTTTTAACACTGTAGGCAATGGGAAAAACATTAAAAAATCTTCTTCTCCAGATCCAGCAGGCAGAATCTTTTGATATTTGGTATGCAACATTGTAGGGTGGATCTGATTCAAGTTTGTTCAAATCGGCCCCCTGGGTTCATATTTGGGCTCAGTATAGGAGCCCGATTTCGAACTTAGTGCATTTCAGGCAAATTTCGTAAAAAATCTTCTTCTCCAGATCCAGCAGGCAGAATCTTTTGATATTTGGTATGCAACATTGTGGGGTGGATCTGATTCAAGTTTGTTCAAATCGGCCCCCTGGGTTTATATTTGGGCTCAGTATAGGAGCCCAAATTTGAACTTACTGCATTTCAGGCAAATTTCTTTGAAAATCTTCTTCTCCAGATCCAGCAGGCAGAATCTTTTGATATTTGGTATGCAACATTGTAGGGTGGATCTGATTCAAGTTTGTTCAAATCGGCTCCCTAGATTCATATTTGGGCTCACTATAGGAGCTTGAATTCGAATTTAGTGCATTTCAGGCAAATTTCTTCAAAAATCTTCTTCTCCAGATCCAGCAGGCAGAATCTTTTGATATTTGGTATGCAATGTTGCGGGGTAGATCTGATTCAAGTTTGTTCAAATCGGCCCCCTGGATACATATTTGGGCTTACTATAGAAGCCCGAATTCGAACTTAGTGCATTTCAGGCAAATTTCTTAAAAAATCTTCTTCTCCAGATCCAGCAGGCAGAATCTTTTCATATTTGGTAAGCAACATTGTGGGGTGGATCTGATTCAAGATTGTTCAAATCGGCCCCCTGGGTTAATATTTGGGCTCAGTATAGGAGCCCGATTTCGAACTTAGTGCATTTCAGGCAAATTTCTTAAAAAATCTTCTTCTCCAGATCCAGCAGGCAGAATCTTTTGATATTTGGTATGCAACATTGTAGGGTGGATCTGATTCAAGTTTGTTCAAATCGGCCCCCTGGGTTCATATTTGGGCTCAGTATAGGAGCCCGATTTTCGAACTTAGTGCATTTAGGCAAATTTCTTAAAAAATCTTCTTCTCCCAGATCCAGAAGGCAGAATCTTTTGATATTTGGTATGCAACATTGTGGGGTGGATCTGATTCAAGTGTGTTCAAATCGGCTTTCTAGATTCATATTTGGGCTCACTATAGAAGCTCGAATTGGAACTTAGTGCATTTCATGCAAATTTCTTAAAAAAATCTTCTTCTCCCAGATCCAGCAGGCAGAATATTTTCATATTTGGTAAGCAACATTGTGGGGTGGATCTGATTCAAGTTTGTTCAAATCGGCCCCCTGGGTTTATATTTGGGCTCAGTATAGGAGCTCAAATTTGAACTTAGTGCATTTCAAGCAAATTTCTTAAAAAATCTTCTTCTCCAGATCCAGCAGGCAGAATCTTTTGATATTTGGTATGCAACATTGTGGGGTGGATCTGATTCAAGTTTGTTCAAATCGGCTTCCTAGATTCATATTTGGGCTCACTATAGAAGCTCGAATTCGAACTTAGTGCATTTCAGGCAAATTTCTTAAAAAATCATCTTCTCCAGATCCAGCAGGCAGAATCTTTTGATATTTGGTATGCAACATTGCAGGGTGGATCTGATTCAAGTTTGTTCAAATCGGCCCCCCCTGGATTCATATTTGGGCTCACTATAGAAGCTCGAATTCAAACTTAGTGCATTTCGGGCAAATTTCTTCAAAAATCTTCTTCTCCAGATCCAGCAGGCAGAATCTTTTGATATTTGGTATGCAACATTGGTGGATCTGATTCAAGTTTGTTCAAATCGGCCCCCCTGGATTCATATTTGGGCTTAATATAGAAGCCCGAATTCGCACTTAGTGCATTTCAGGCAAATTTCTTCAAAAATCTTCTTCTCCAGATCCAGCAGGCAGAATCTTCTGATATTTGGTATGCAACATTGCGGGGTGGATCTGATTCAAGTTTGTTCAAATCGGCCCCCTGGATTCATATTTGGGCTTAATATTGAAGCCCGAATTCGCACTTAGTGCATTTCGGGCCAAATTTATTAAAAAATCTTCTTCTCCAGATCCAGCAGGCAGAATCTTTGATATTTGGTATGCAACATTGTGGGGTGGATCTGATTCAAGTTTGTTCAAATCGGCTTCCTAGTTTCATATTTGGGCTCAGTATAGAAGCTCGAATTCGAACTTAGTGCATTTCAGGCAAATTTCTTAAAAATCTTCTTCTCCAGATCCAGCTTCAGAATCTTTTCATATTTGGTAAGCAACATTGTGGGGTGGATCTGATTCAAGTTTGTTCAAATTGGCCCCCTGGGTTTATATTTGGGCTCCGTATAGGAGCCCAAATTTTAACTTAGTGCATTTCAGGCATATTTCTTAAAAAATCTTCTTCTCCAGATCCAGCAGGCAGAATCTTTTGATATTTGGTATGCAACATTGTAGGGTGGATCTGATTGTGATTCATGAACGTATTTATTTGTAAAGTTGATAGAATCTTAGACAAAATTTGCAGAAAAGATCTACTATAGAAGGGGTGGTATCCAGGGTGAACCGTTTACCCAAATCTAGCAGTACTAATGCATTATTCACACAAATCTTCGTTCAAATTTTATGACCCCTCATTGGAACACACGCATTCAGCTCATTCCAACAAAGGTCATATGCCATGTTTTCGAGACAAAGGAATAAAAATTTTAGTTATTCATGAAATTTTTAGGCAACTGTTGTCTGTTATTCACATTGCTTCATGAAATTTCAGTACTTTTAGAAGTTACCTCAGTAATCAAGGGTTAATTCCCCTTAATTAAATGTCGCCTCTAAAAAACAACCACTTTGCATATCTTACCTTTTTACCAGCATAACTGCCAAAACTTGTCAGCATGCTTCGCAAAAATCGCTATTCAAATTTTAATTTTTGTCTCTTAAACATACATGTACTTATCGCTTGTAAATACCCCATTGGAATGAGCTTTTTGAGCTCATTCCAATGAGAGGTCGCACACCATGCTTTTTGAGTCAAAAAAGCAATTTTTTTAGTTATTCCAGAATTTTGTACGTAAAACACAGCTTTATGACTTCACATTAAAATGAGCTCTCTAAGCTTGTTCCAATCAACATTCACGCACTATGTCTTTCACACAAAAAATAAAATTTTCCATTTATTCAGGAACACTCTTACCCCCCCCCCCCCCCCCCCCCCCCACACACACACACAAACACACACACACACACAAACACAGACACACACATCTAAAAGTTCGTCAGCAAAAAAACAGTTACTTCAATTTTTAAATGCATTATAGGAACAACTTGCCTAATCAAATTTAAATACTTTTGCATCATTCTGTATCTAGAACAAACCATTTACCATATCTTTACGCAAAATTCTCCAGCATCATTCACAAAAAAACACCATTATTTATATATTCACACTTCTGTCTCAAAAATATACCTGATCTTCCCATACCCCTATTGGAATAAGCTGTTTGAGCTTGTTCCAATGATGATAAAAAAAAATAAAATTTGTGAAAATTTTTGTTTTCTTGCATGCAAATATATACATTTAGCACATGGAAGATATCCACAGTTGGGGAGAGATGTCCAAGGCTATCTCTTCACATTCCTTGTTTGTGCTTCATGCTAAACCAGTTTGTCTGCAGAGATAAATTTGCTTTATTAAAAATCATTGGAGATTGGCCACACACCAATGATTTTAAATAAAACTAATTTTAGGTAACAAATGTTGAACTTCAAACAAAATCTATCACTCAACCAGTTAATGTTGATGAGACATGACATGGTGAAGGTGACCTAAAATACTTCTTAGAGTCACTTTGTCAGGTGAGCGATTAAGGCCACGTGGGGCCTCTTGTTTGTACAGAACTTCCATATGAAAGCTATGATTTGAATAATTTTTTGTATGAATGTTTAGTACCATGGGATACATCACATATAATACGGGTTTTTTTCTCGTGCGTAAATTATGCAAATTAGACTAACTTTGATGTTTTTTGGTGTTACTTTCAGCACTGTAAGTGCAAATGCCAATACGGCTCGGGCTAGAGGCCATATTTATGAACCGATCTTTACGAAATTCCTTGGGTACCTTTGTTATCACCGTGGGACGAGAACGAGTGTTTTGGGGTCCAATCCGAAATTCAAGATGGCCGATGGCAGCCATTTTGTACTAAATTTGGTGCAATCAGATTTTTGCACAGAACTTCCATATGAAAGCGCTGATTTGAATAATTTTTTGTGTGAATGTTTAGTACCATGGGATACATCACATATAATACAGGTTTTTTTCTCGTGCAGAAATTATGCAAATTAGATGAACTTTGATTTTTTCAGTGCTACTTACACACAGTAAGTACACATGTCAATACGGCTCGGGCTAGAGTCTGTATTTATGAACCGATCTTCACGAAACGTCTTGGGTACCTTTGTTATCACCTTGGGACGAGAACGAGTGTTTCTGGGTGCGGTCCAAAATTCAAGATGGCTGCCAGTGGCCATTTTGTACCGAAATTAGGTCTAATCAGTTTTTTGTACACAACTTCTATGTACAGCTCAGGCTAGAGGCCGTATTTATGAACTGATCTTTACGAAACTTCTTGGGTACCTTTGTTATCACCGTGGGATGAGAACGAGTGTTTTGGGGTGTGGTCCAAAATTCAAGATGGCCACCAGCAGCCATTTTGTACCAAAATTAGTGCAATCAGTCTTTTGTGCAGAACCTCTGTATGAAAGTTCTGATTTGAATATATTTTTGTATGAATGTTTAGTAACATGGAATACATCACATATAGTACAGGTTTTTTTCTCATGCAGAAATTATGCAAATTAGATGAACTTTGATTTATTCAGTGCTACTTATACACTGTAAGTGCGCATGTCAATACGGCTCGGGCTAGAGGCTGTATTTATGAACCGATCTTCACAAAACTTCTTGGGTACCTTTGTTATCTCCATGGGACGAGAACGAGTGTTTCTGGGTGCAGTCCAGAATTCAAGATGGCTGCCAGTGGCCATTTTGTACCGAAATTAGGTCCAATTAGTTTTTTGTCACAACTTCTACACAGCTCATATTTGTGAACTGATCTTCACGAAACTTCTTGGGTACCTTTGTTTTCACCTTGGGACAGGAATGAGTGTGTTTTGGGGTGCCTTTGGTATCACTGTGCTATGAGAACAAATATTTTGGGGTTCAGTCAGACCCACTCGGGGACTCAAAGATTTTTTTCTAGTTTAGCATCTGATTGTCACCCACCTTTTCAATTCTTTACCTATACATTTGTTACAGGCAACGGTCAGTATTTTTGTACAGACCGTTACAATACTTTATATGTACCTTTGTTATCAGGTCATTACCTAGATGTTTGTCATTGCTGTGTCACATACTATACATGTACATGTCTTTGTCTTGACAAGTTGAGCTACAGTGTCATTGACACTTTCATTAGCTCATCTTGACAAAAGTCAAGCTAAGCTTATCTCATCGCTCTCCGTTCGTCGTCCGTCAACACCATGTTTTGATCTTCTCCAAAACCACTGGGCCAATTCAAGTGAAAGTTTGTGTGAGTGATGGTCCCAAAGGGGCATTTCATTGTTCTTCAAGTCAACATGCCCAGCCCCATAGGGAGGGAGTGGGGGAAAATGCTCCAAAATATTTTAAAAATCTTCTCAAAAACCAGTGTGTACAATGACTTGATATTTGCTATGGAGCTTCCATATGAGGTGTAGAATCAAGTTTGTTCAAACAAAGTTTGTGAAGTAATACTGGCTTTGTAATAGGAGGGGTAAGATTTTTGGCCCCCGCCCAAAATTTCTATTTTCTGAACCGATGGTCCGGTATGAACCAAATTTGGTTTGTGGTATTATTGGGTCATAAGTACTTGACCCATGCAAAAAAAAAATTCCTGCATCCCCATGGGAACCCTGGGAGCTAAAAATAGAAATATTTTCAAACGCCCATATTTCTCAAACCACACTGAACAGAGAGCTGTCATTTGGTATGAAGTATCCTTAGGACCAGTAGAATTGAATGGTAAAAAAAAATTGCCATCGGTTATGTTAGGGTGTTCTGTAATGGGCATCGAAAAAATGCTGAGTCAGCATATTTGCAAAAATTTTTTTAAATCTTTTCTCCAGAATCAATCATCAAAATCTTTTGATATTTGGTATACAGCATTCATAAGTGGGTCAGATAAAAGTTTGTTGAAATAAAGCTCATTGGTTCATATTTGGGTTCTCTACAGGAGCCCGAAGTTTTAACATAGGGTAATATGGGGCATATTCTTTAAAAATCTTCTTCAGAACCACCAGTCAGAATCTTTTAATGTTTGGTATACATCATTGTTATGAGGGTCAGATTCAAGATTGTTCAAACCAAGTCCCTAGGTTAATATTTGGGCTTCCTACGGAAGCCCAAATTTTATCTTTGTTCAATATGGAGTGTAATTTAAAAAAATCTTCTTCAGATCCACCAGTCAGAATGCTTTGATATTTGGTATGCAACATCTCTAAGGGGCTCAGATTCCAGGTTGTTCAATTTGTGTGCCTAGGTTAATATTTGGGCTCCATATGGGAACATGAAATTTAACTTAGTACAATATGAGGGAATATCTTCAAAAATCTTCAGATCCACTCATCGGAATGCTTTCACATTGGTATACAACATCTCTAGGGGGGTCAGATTCAAGTTTGTTCAAATCGGATCCATAGGTTAATATTTGGGCTCGCTATGGTAGCCCAAATTTGAACTTAGTGCAATTCGAAGAAATTTCTTTACTATTTCTCTTCTTCAGATCCAACAGTCAAAATGCTTTCATATTCAGTACACAACATCTCTAGGGAAGACAGATTCAACTGTGTTCAAATCAAGAACCTGGGTTAATATTTGGGCTCTCTATGGGAGCTGGAATTGGCCATTTTTCTGAAGAATTAAAAATTTTGTATTCAGTACCCTGTAGAGGTGTGTAACTAAGATTAATGCACATAGGTTGTATCAAGGGGCTTCATAGGGTAGCTCTACATTTTACTTTATGATCAACTGAAGAAAAGGCATGATGCCCAGATTATTTTTGTCACTCCTGAGGGACTCAAGGATTGACAGTGTAGCCTATGGAGATGGCTTGCTTAATGTAGACTCATTCTTGGACTCTGTTTAAATTGTGTTCTGTTCAAGATGAGCTCTTCAGGCCCCGTGGAGCCTCTTGTTATTATTATTATTTGGAGGTTTAACTTTAGAGTCTGTAATTAAAATTATGATTCCAGTCAGCATTAATTGCTTTTTCAGAACTCCTTTGGAAAGAAAAAATACAAAAGAATATAGAAAGAGGGAAGAAGAGGCAGCTCGGCTTGCTCAAGAGATAGAACGAAGTGATAATTATAAAAAAAGTGTTGAGTTAGAGAATGGATCTGGTGATGAGGAGATGCAGTTTAGTGCTGTTGTTCGTCCAGAGTGCAATCCTGTCCCTACTTCAACTGGAAAGTATGTGTTAGAAGTTACTATGAATTTTCTCTGGAGAAATTTCATCCTAATTTCATTGTTTCAGTGCTTCTTGACATTTGGGTGTAATATTTCCAACAGACTTGTCAGATTTAGTTAGCTTTAATTATAAAATTGACCACAGTTATAATCCTTTTACATATTTTTATACAAATAACCAATGGCCTAGCTGGTGCAAACTCGATATCAAGGGCCAAACACAAATTTTGAACCCCCCCAATCCCCAAAATTTGCTTACAATAACGATAATAATAAAATTAAAAATCCTATCTGGCCCTCCATACTTTACCATCTGCGTACGCACTGTGGTCAGGAAGAGACCGGAATTGGCGCCAACATCATTCTTTGTTTGGCCCTAAAGTCAGTAACAATGAACTGACATCTGTGCTTTAAAATCTCCTTTTTTAAGGATGCCAAACACAAATCAATGCAATAATTGGTGGATCCAAGGCTGTTAATGGATGATGGAAGTGAACAACTGTGGTTTTAAACGTTCAGGGGTGTAACTTTATAATAATTATAAAATTATTTCATGCTTCCCATTTTCGGAACATACACCTGACAGCAATCATTCTTGTTAATGATTATTCCACTGTTTGTTAAGAGTTCCTTCCCTATCCTTCCATGAACCCTTCCTGTTAAACTCCTAAGCTATTTGGCTATTTTTTAGCTGCGACTAGCAGCTCTATAAGTGGCAATGTCGGTCTGTCTGTCGATCGGTCGGTCTCTCTGTGACCAACGAGTTTCAAAACTCAATAACATTTGAAATACTTGATGGAATGACTTTATATTTGGCATGTAAGTGTATCTTATTGATGTCTAGCCACTGTTCATTGCATGTGTTGTTCCAAATATTTTTCTTGGAGTTATGGCCCTTGATGAACTTAGAATTTTGTGAGATTGCACCACCTGTCGCAGCTACAGCGTCGATGTCGCGATTTTTTTTCACCATCACCTGTAAATTGCCCCTGAGAATATTTTTTGGACTTGCAGATTGCACCAACCGTCGCAGCAACGGCGTCGATGTCGCGATTTTTATTGGTTTTTTTATTAAATTTCTTGGGAGTTTAACGTGTATTACAGAATGTTTCTTCTGTTTATCCCCATTGTTACGTCCTCAATCTAGGGGTGTTATGTCGATTTGGTCTTGCATCTGGTGTCCGATGTATAGTTGTTTCTTCATATGATGAAGATCTACCTTTACATCTGGTAGCATTTAGATCGGTTACTGAATTTGAGCCTTTTTGTGTGTCTGGTGTCTTGTTTCCATTTTTTTTTCCTTTGACGTTGTTTACATTGGCAACATCCTTAAATATATGTGGTACTTAGTATTATATTACTGTAGGATACATTGATTATGATTCCGGTAGTTTAGCTCATAAATTTGGATTTTGTCCACACTAAGGATCTATCGGGATGGCCTTGGGCTCATCATGTTCCCTTTGGGAACTTAGGCTTTTTCAAAAAAAAATTCGAAAAATTTTTGGTTTAATTTTTGGCTCATCTTTGGTGAAGCCAAATTTGAGCTTATGCCATGACCAGTCGCCCGTCTGGCTGTCTGTCCGTCAACAATTCAATACGGCTTGGGCTAGAGGCCGTATTTATAAACCGATCTTTACGAAACTTAGGGGTACCTTTGTTATGACCGTGGGACGAGAACGAGTGTTTTGGGGTCCGATCCAAAGTTCAAGTTGGCCGCTGGGGCCATTTTGTAGACTTAGGTGCAATTAGATTTTTGCGCAAAACTTCCATATGAAAGCGCTGATTTGAATAATTTTTTGTATGAATGTTTAGTACCATGGGATACATCACATATAATACGGGTTTTTTTCTCGTACGTAAATTATGAAAATTAGACTAACTTTTGATGTATTTAGTGTTTCTTTCAGCACTGTAAGTGCAAATGCCAATACGGCTCGGGCTAGAGGCCATATTTATAAACCCATCTTTACGAAACTTCTTGGGTACCTTTGGTATCACCGTGGGAGGAGAACAAGTGTTTTTGGGTGCGGTCCAAAATTCAAGATGGCCGATGGCAGCCATTTTGTACAAAATTAGGTGCAATCAGATTTTTGCACAGAACTTCTATATGAAAGCGATCATTTGAAAAATTTTTTGTGTGAATGTTTAGTACCATGGGATACATCACTTATAATACGGGTTTTTTTCTTGTGCAGAAATTATGCAAATTAGATGAACTTTGATTTTTTCTGTGCTACTTACACACAGTAAGTACACATGTCAATACGGCTCGGGCTAGAGTCTGTATTTATGAACCGATCTTCACGAAACTTCTTGGGTACCTCTGTTATCACCTTGGGACGAGAACGAATGTTTCTGAGTGCAGTCCAAAATTCAAGATGGCTGCCAGTGGCCACTTTGTACCGAAATTGGGTCTAATCAGGTTTTTGTACTCGACTTCTATACGGCTCAGGCTAGAGGCCGTATTTATGAACCAATCTTTATAAAACTTCTTGGGTACCTTTGTTATCACCGTGGGATGAGAACGAGTGTTTTTGGGTGTGGTCATAAATTCAAGATAGCCACCAGCAGTCATTTTGTACCAAAATTAGTGCAATCAGTCTTTTGTACTGAAATTCTGTATGAAATTTCTGATTTGAATAAATTTTTGTATGAATGTTTAGTAAAATGGAATACATCACATATAGTACGGGTTTTTTTCTTGTGCAGAAATTATGCAAATTAGATGAATTTTGATTTATTTAGTGCTACTTATACACTGTAAGTGCACATGTCAATACGGCTCGGGCTAGAGTCTGTATTTATCAACCGATCTTCACGAAACTTCTTGGGTACCTTTGCTATCACCTTGGGACGAGAACGAGTGTTTCTGAGTGCGGTCCAGAATTCAAGATGGCTGCCAATGGCCATTTTGTACCGAAATTAGGTCCAATCAGTTTTTTGTCACAACTTCTATACAGCTCGTATTTATGAACTGACCTCACAAAACTTCTTGGGTACCTTTGTTTTCACCTTGGGACAGGAATGAGTGTGTTTCGGGGTGCCTTTGTTATCTCTGCTATGAGAACAAATATTTTGTGGTTCAGTCAGACCCACTCTGGGACTCAAAAGATATTTTTCTAGGTTAGCATCTTTAGCACCGACCTTTACAATACCTTACCTATACATTTGTTACAGGCTACAGTCAGTATTTATGTACAGACCCTTACAATACTTTACATGTACCTTTGTTATCAGGTCATTACCTAGATGTTTGTCATTGCTGTGTCACATACTATTCATGTACATGTCTCGACAAGTTGAGCTACAGTGTCATTGACACATTCATTCGAATTTAGTTTTGATTGCTATTATTCATGTATCTTTATCATATATTTTATTGTGGAGTTTGTGGGGGTGCTATCGACTTTGTTTTTTGATTGAAGTCTGAAGCTTATTGCTCTTAATGCAAGGCGAGGAAGTCGACCTCGGATTTGCATGCTTGTTGCCTTGCCTGTAGTTGATGCACTCCTACGGATTCTTGTCCTACTTCTGTACATTGGGATGATAGATGTTGGAGATGGGTGTCATGGTACGTTGTTGGTGGCAGGGACCAGCTGTGAGGGCAACTAGGGCGATTATGTCGCCTAAAAAAATAGTTGGGGTGATTACAAATCATCCTCTAAAAATTTGCCAAAATGAGAAAGGCTGAACTGAGTGATCCGAGGTTTAGGCACATAAAAACGATTATTTTCAAGAATCGAATGTGCTTGAGTGTGATAAATGGGCATTTTCATTTGTCAAATCAGCGACCATTTATTTGAAATCACAGGAGAATCAATTGTCCTTTGTCGCTTTTTGCAGATTTTTTATTTCTATTTTGTTGCATTTCTGTCGGAGCTTAAAGTGTCAAAACGAAAATAGGTGACTTGCGCGACTCAACAAAATAACCCAGTTTGAAAGTAGGTTACGTCGATTTGGATGCTGAAAGTGTATACATAACGGACATACTTTCTAACACTGTATTTTTATTTCGTTTTGCTGACAACTGTTAACTTGGGCCATCTATTCCCAGAGAAACACAAATGGAATTGAAACACGTGAAAAAAAAGTTTTAGTGATGACAAAGAAAAGCTTTGTACAAGGCGCACGTGTGCATATGAAGGATCTTGAAAAAGTACCTTCCATTCCAAGCAACCTTCCTACATCTGGTCCTGTTCACACTTTCAAAGGAAATTATTAGCTTAGCACACTTTGAAGAAAGGCAACCAGACGAGGGTGCTGGGGGATTGGCACGAAGAAGAGGGGAGGGGTCATGAAGGAGAGGGTAGCAGTGGGGGATTTTCAATCAATAATTACTTTGATTTTTAGCTCAACTTGACAAAGTCAAGCTGAGCTATTGCCATCACTTCTCGTCCGTCGGCGTACGTACGTACGTACGTTAGTATGTTAGTACGTTAGTACGTACGTCCACAATTTCCTTTGGCACACCTCACAGGGCGCATTTATGATCAGATTGCTTTGAAACTTGGTATGCTTGTTTGGGGTGACCTCTAGATGGGAGCTATCGATTTTCATCAATTTCTGTGTCAAAAAATGTTGCTGTGGCCAACGTTCTTAGAACTTGGTTTAGTCAAACCTCAATATTTCCCTTTGGCACACCCTACACGGCACATTTATGATTGGATCACTTTGATACTTGGTATGCTTATTTGGGGTGACCTCTAGATGGGAGCTATCGATTTTCTTTCATTTCCGTCAAAAATTGTTGCCGCGGCCAATGTTCTTAGAACTTAGTTTAGTCAGACCTCAATATTTCTCTTTGGCTCACCCTACAGGGCACATTTATGATCGGATTGCTTTGAAACCTGGCATGCTTGTTTGGGGTGACCTCTAGATGGGAGCTATCAATTTTCTCCCATTTCTGTCAAAAAATGTTGCCACGGCCAACGTTCTTAGAACTTGGTTTAGTCAGACCTCAATATTTCCCTTTGGCACACCCTACAGGACACATTTATGATCGGATTGCTTTGAAACTTTGTATGCTTATTTGGGGTTTCCTCTAGATGGGAGCTATCGATTTTCGTCGATTTCCATCAAAAAATGTTGACACTGGCAATGACCTTCGATGAACGTAGTAAAAACTTAGTGCAGTTAAGCATCAGTATTTCCCTTTGACGCACCCTGCAGGGCACATTTATGATTGGATCACTTGTTAACTTGGTGTGCTTGTGTGGGGGTGACAACTATATGGGAGCTGTCGATTTTCTTCCATTTCTGTCAAAAAATGTTGCCGCTGACCTTTGAACTTAATTTAGTCAGGCCTCAATATTTCCCTTTAACACACCCTTCAGGGCACATTTATTATCGGATCACTTTGAAACTTGGTATGTGTGTTGGGGGTGACCTCTATCTGTTATTGCTTTTTTTCATTTCCATAAAAAATTATTGTCGTTATCACCAGCCTTTGAACTTACTGCATTTGTGAATCAACTTATCTCTTTTGAAGTCTCTGCAGGGTATATTTATGAATTTCCATAAAAAAACCCCAAAGCCACAAGCAATGACCTTCTACTTAGTGCATTTGTGCATTAACATCTTCCTTTGGCATGCCTCAGAGGGCACATTCATTATCAGGTTGTTTGAAACTTTGTATGCTTATGCAGGGTGACAAAGATAGGAGCTATTGATTTTCTTTTCATTTCCATCAAAAACTGTTGCTGTTAACAACAATATTTGAATTTATTTCATTTGTGCATCAACATTCTTTGACATGGCCTACAGGCCACATTTATCATGGGATTGTTTTTGAACTTGGTGTGCTCATTAGGCAAGACCTTTAGCTAAATAAGAGCTATTGATTAGCATTCATTTCTGTGAAAAAAGTTGCCATTTACAGTAACCTTTGAACATACTGCATTGTGTATCAACATTCTTCCTTTAACCAGTCTTACTGTTTACATTTAAAAATTGCATGGATTACTCTGACGTTGTGCACACACACAATGCTGTTATGTTGAAATTTCATCAAATAACATTGGTACCAATGATCTTCAATTTTGCCGTTTCATTTATAACTTACCAAGTTCAAGTTTGTCAAGCTGAGCTACAGTGTCATTGACACTTTCATTTAACCTGGCATAGATGCATCATAAACAACTGGACCTGGATTAATGAGGCATTAATGGAGCACCACGAGCTGAAAATATGACGGGGCAGCAGGGGTTGGCACATAAATATTCTTAATTTTCCCCACTTACCTATGAAGTCTATCTACTTGCCTCTGCAGTCTCGCTATTTTTTCTGGAGGGAGACAAGAAGACTCCCTAAAATTCCCCCCTAGGCTGGTCCCTGGTTGGTGGTGAGGTTCCTATACTGGAACTCTCACCGCAAGATAATTCGAGTTTTTTAGTTTCTGTTTACAGAGGAACAAGAATATGGTGATGGTATTGTGACATCCATCCAAAGTGTGCTACCGTCGCCATGCTCTGACTAGTAAATAGAGCTAGCTGCAAGGTGCTCATGAATATAAGCAGGGGATAAGGCCGCTAGTTTGTGTTCATATTCCCTTGCAGGCACCCAGCTCGACCGGTTAAGCGGTTACTCCATCCATGAGAACCATGACACTGGGTATGTGGTCGAAGGAAGTGTAGATTTGGGTCGAGCGAGCACCTCTGAATCAAAAGCTCACCCAGCAAAGACGGAAATAGGGAGGAAGTCAGCAAGTTTCTTTTAGGGAGGCTCGGCGAGGTCTAACAAGCCCGCGAGCGGGAGAGGTCCCTTTCTAACCCAACAACATTTGGGACCAAATGTTGTTTTGAGAATCTTGCCCCAGCCGGAGCATACATACACACCCGCCGCTCGTGACGCTCCGTCCAGACTGCAACTGGCCTCGGCTACAGTCACAGCTTCCTTCACTATCTTACAAAAGCACACACGACTGCATGCTAGCTACCCGACTTTGGATATCCAGCCAGCTGTGCGAAGACTGAGCCAGTCTTTCGCCCGTGAAGTCGGACCATCCAGTAGCTAGCAATCCGAGGCTTCGATCATTGGGACGTTCGGAGAAGAGATCTTTGTCCCAGGAGCAGCAAGCGGTGAAAATACAGTAGACCGCTGCTCCTCAAGCCTCGGTAACGGACTTGCTGTCGCAGATTGCACAGCTGATCGCAGCATCCCAGCAAATGCGAGAGCAGCCTCCCACAGACTCTGGTGGTGAGCTGCCAGATGCTGCTGGGTCGGCCCTGTCATCTGCACGTGCAGATGCGATGGACCGCATGTCACAGCTGAATCAGTCGGATTATGAAAAGGAAAAGGAAGAGGATTACCCTTCCCTTTCGGAACAGCATATGGTAGCGATGAATTTTATTTATCAATACTATACTGACTTTGTTCCACCTGATCAGCAAGTTGTGACTACTAGAGAGAAGCCGCTGTCGTCTCTAGAAGCAGATTTCGTGTGGAGGAAAGAGGATGTTCTTTCCTCCCCGAAACAGTCTCGACGGGTGTCGGAGGTCTTCGGCCATGTTAACAACACCATATTCACCTCTCAACTGCTAAGAGGAAGGCAGTTTCTTATCGACATCTTCCATAAATAGACCGTTCCTTGTACCACTTCATTTAAAACAGTTGGAGAAGATGTCCAGGGAGCTCCTCTTCATTTAGATGAGCATGCCGGGGATGTAGATATGTCCTTACCTGCATCATTCAGTATATGCCCGGAAGTGATGGAATGTGCTATTTCATCCAATAGAGCGAATCTGGATGCGATGTCCTACGCAGATCACCTCACCAGAGCTATGGCGTAACGTCTTAATGGGAAGGAATTGAAGACGTTTGTTCCTCGCTTAGAGTTCTTTCCAGGGCAGTCATGTATGCCACCTACAACTCTGCCCTGACAGTGGCAAATTGGGAGTTGATCAGATGTGATGCCCTTGCGTCGTCATCACTTTTAGACGACAAGGTGAAAAGCTCTCTCCGAGTCGCTCCGGTCTCCGGATATACTCTATTTGACGACAAGCTTTTGTTAGTCTATGAACAGGCCACAAGAAAGCTTCCAGTACACTGCTACTGAAGTCTGCATCTCAAGAACACGCTTCAGCAGACTGGGGTAATCGAGGCCGTTCCACTTCAAAATCAACTAAGGGACTCCTTGCGAGGGTACAATAAACCCTCTTATATGTACTCTGGAGGTCGACAGTGTAGCGACTCGGGAAAGGGGCACAGGTCTGATCCAGACTATAGGTCAGATGCCCCTAAACCGACGGGACGCGGTTTTTTGCGGGGAGGACGTAGTTTCTCATCCCGTAAGCCTCGTAAGTCATACAGGTAATGAATAAAACCTCTATTGCTTACCAGTTAACAGAAGGTTAGCAAACTTTGCGAGAAACTGGATTTAAGTCGTGTAAGATCAGTGGATAAAAGTGTTGTCTCGGAAGGCCTACGGCTATGATTCCGAACAAAAACCCCCACTTACAAGTTGTCCACGTTGGACAAATCTTCCGGCGGATCCTTTCAAAAGAGAGTCGCTCCTAGTGGAGGTACAGGTTCTCTTATTGAAGTAAGCAGTAGAGGTCGTCGAGAATAGACTTCTGTTGCTTTTCACTTAGCGGATGGTTATCAACCTCGCAAAAAAGTGGATGAAAATTGTGGAAGATCAATGGATGAGAATGCAGTCTCGGCAGGCCTGCGGCTATCAGTCCGAGCAAAGCTCCACTTACAAGAAGTATGTGTTGGACAAATCTTGTGGCGAATTCTTCCAAGAGAGTCTCTCCTTGCAGAGATACAGGCTCTCCTATTGAAGAAAAGCAATAGAGGTCGTCAAAATATTCTCTAGGTTTTTTATGTGTACCCATACTATGTATGGTACACATTATGCCGGCATCCGGGGTGGCCATCCGTCCATCCTTGTCTGTCCATCCATCCTTGTCCGTCCATCTGTCCGTCCGGCATCCGTATCCATTTCTTTGGCATTCGATAACTTGAAAAATATTGCTTGGATTGTCAAGTTACTTTATATTTGTGTTCAGGTAACTGATGTGCCGAGCTGTATAATTTTTGGTGTAAATCTGATAATTTGATCCCGAGATATT
This sequence comes from Pictodentalium vernedei, assembly GCA_031216915.1. Lineage (NCBI taxonomy): Eukaryota > Metazoa > Mollusca > Scaphopoda > Dentaliida > Dentaliidae > Pictodentalium > Pictodentalium vernedei. The sequence continues at coordinate 319,367,685 of CM062294.1, forward strand.
AACTCTTTATCCTTCAAATTGAGAATTCTTCCAATCCCTTTGGTATGAGATAACTCAAAAAATATCAATCCAATTGTCATGTTACTTTATATATATCTTCAGGTTACTGATGTTCCGAGCTGTATAGTTTTTGGAGTAAATCTGTTATTTTGATCCTGAGATATTAACCCTTTATTCTTCAAATTGAAAATTCCTCCAATCCCTTTGGCATTCGATAACTTGAAAAATATTGCTTGGATTGCCTAGTTACTTTATATTTGTGTTCAGGTTACTGATTTGCGGTGCTGTATAGTTTTTGGTGTAAATCTGATGATTTGATCCTGAGATATTAACCCTTTATCCTTCAAATTGAAAATTACTCCAATCCCTTTGGCATTCGATAACTTGAAAAATATTGATTGGATTGTCAAGTTACTTGATATTTGTGTTCAGGTTACTGATGTTCCGAGCTGTATAGTTTTTGGTGTAAATCTGTTATTTTGATCCTGAGATATTAACCCTTTATCCTTCAAATTGAAATTTCCTCCGATCCCTTTGGCATTCAATAACTTGAAAAATATTATTTGGATTGTCAAGTTACTTGATATTTGTGTTCAGGTTACTGATGTACCAAGCTGTATAGTTTTTGGTGTAAATCTGATAATTTGATCATGAGATATTAACCCTTTATCCTTCAAATTGAAAATTTCTCCAATCCCTTTGGCATGAGATAACTCAAAAAATATCAATCCGATTGTCATGTTACTTTATATATGTATTCGGGTTACTTATGTGCTGTCTAGTTTTTTATGTAAATCTGATAATTTGATCCGGAGATATTAACCCTTTATCCTTCAAATTAGATACTCCTCCAAACCATTTCTATATGTACCCATACCATGTATGTTGTACATAATGTCGGCATCTGTGGTGGCCCTCCGTCATACAGCTTTCTACTTGTTGCGCATATGGGTACACATCTGACGATTTCATCGGCCTATTTGCAAATCACCTGTTTCTCGTTCTGAAGCCAGTTGGATAGTGCATAGATAGGCTGAGACACCTGTCTTGTTTGGAATAGAGCCGTTAGAAGGAATAGGTACGTCTTTTCCCACTCGGTGTTGTATTCCTTGGCGTCAAGACATTTAATGTCATTGTGGATGCCATAGTAGCCTTATGTACTGTTACAGCGGTCTTTTCTTAGCGGGTAGTGTTGTAAGTCTCCATTTGGTGAGCTTTCAAAGGCCGCAAGTGACACAGATATGTCTTCAAGTAGATGAAGACTCATAACTGCGTAGCTACCTTGAGATTACTGTCTCTTTGGGAATTACAGCCGTTAGAATAATGGCTCGTCATTCCCTACCTTGCGCGACGATGGTTGTAAGTCTTCGTTAGTGTCACAGAGAGGAAGACTTCTAGCTACAATAGCTAGGCTCTGACCGCTGTCTTTTGGGAATAAAACCGATAAAGGTACAGTGCTTTTCGGTTTGTTTTCCTGGATGTCATAGACTTGAGTCTTATTGTTTACACCATAGTAGCCTTGCTAAAATCATGAGCGAGATTTTTTCTGTAATTATGCAGGGACATAACTGAATTTATCTCTTTGGACTGCTGTCTCTTTGGGAATTTAGAGCTGATAACTCAAGAACGCTGTGAGAGATTTTCGTGATTTTTGGGTAGGTGGTGTATATCGATGGAGGGAAGCTCCCTTTCATTTAGTGCCACCGTTCGATTAGTCATTCCAGAGTTATTGGACTTCATTACTTAGAAAATTGTTGATTTTTTACATGTCGTACAATAACTCGAGAATGCTTTGAGAGATTTTCGTGATTTTTGGGTAGGTGGTGTATATCAATGGAGGGAAGCTCCCTTTCGGTTGGTGTCGCCGCTCGATTAGTCATTCCAGAGTCATGGAACTTTATTTTTCACATGTCGAACAAAAACTTGAAAATGCTAATAGCAATTTTCATGATTTTATGGTTGCAAGTATATGTTGATAGAAGGAATCTCCCTTTCGATTGGTGTCGCTGTCCGATTTGTCATTCCAGAGTTATGGGACTTTATTCATCAAAACATAGGCAATTTTCCACATGTTGGACTTTGAGCAATTTTCATGATTTTTTGGTGGCAAGTATTTGTAACCTGACAAGTACACATGTATACTCAAATTGTGTGGTTCCCTCTTGTAATTAATAACGGGCGTATCATGCGCTCATGGCGCAGCTGTTTATTACTAGAAGGAGTGACAATCCCAGCTTATGAATTTAGGTGCTTTATAATTATAGAATGTACTTTACTGAGAAACACTTCATAGCGATGTTCGTAAAAGTCATGCTCTCTATTTGCATTTAATCCAGAAGTTGTAGTCAAACTCTAGGTAGTGGCTCACCACATACTAATCTGGCAATTGTCAAGCTACAAACCGACCTTGATATTTAGGTTGAGACAGTCATACTATATCAAATTAGCACTTAGGATGCTTGCACCATCATAGCCATCACGCTCTAGCAATGAGTTCTTGGAGATACTTATTCTTTTTACTTCATAATGGTGAGAGAAGAATCCATGTTGCAAGGTTTTACTGTTATTATAACAATCATTTTTACCTTGAATATTAGAGCTGAATCTTCTTTGTCAAACATTATTACCGTCTGCTTGTGGAAGAGAATAGCCTGCCATCTGACAACTGTTTTTCTTCTATGAATCTGTGAAAACTTCAAACATGAATAGTGATGAAAACTATAGCATTGCAGATGGCACCTTGTTGCACTCACGGGTTGATAATACCTTTTAGCAAGACCTAGGATCGGCTTTCTTATGTTAGGGCCCATTGATGCAGTGTACTGGGACACATGCCACATTTACGGAACACATACCTTCAGACAATGCAAATCAATATAAAGAGCCATTGGAACAATGAAGATTCTCGATATATACTTGTAACTGCTGACTGGTTCTTTCCTATTCTTCACACACCCAAAAAATTTGAGGGATTTTACAGTGTGTTTTATGTGAAATGGTACTGGTCTTAACCCCTTAGGAATGCCTTGACCTCTTGGAAATTTTACTAATCTGTTAAGTAAAAATCAGAATTAGTATTTGCAGCCAGAGTATTCTCAACAAGACTCCGCCCCCACTCGAGGCCTACTTTGACATTTAGCCTAGGTAGGCTTAGCTAAGGGGCATAGTTTAACTGAGCCTGCACACAGTGCTGAATTGCATGATTTCATGATCTTGCTAAGTAAGCATAGCCTACTGATACTATTGGTTTGCTGGATCAGCGTAAAACATTGCAACCTCTCAAGATAGTGTCAAGTTAAACAATTTGGTAACTTCTGTCGATGACATTTTTGGTGATGTGAAAGCTGTTAGGCTGTGCCTAAAGTCACAGCATAACATGTTTCACATCAAACATTTAAGCCCAGCACAAAAACTAGTAACATGCCATCAACTTTCCAATCTCGTCACTTGTTTTTTGTCAGTAATAACTGAATTAAGCTGTAACTATCCAATTTGTATTGCCACGAAAAATCAGCACATGAGCAACATATTCAGTATGTTGTTCTGAAAGAATTACAAGGCATCGGAAAGTTTTTCTTGGAAGAGCATTGATTTATAGCAACCACTGCCTCTCTTCTCCCCTTCCCTCCCCTCCCCACCCCTTCACTTGAAATGGACAACACTCCTCCTCCACTGCCTGGATGCAGTTTACCGAATATCAATACATTCTGAATGGGATTTGAAGAAGAGATTTTTAAAGATTATTTGTCACATTACAAGTATAAATTTCAGCTCTCACAGGCAGCCCAAATATGAATCAAGGACTTCATTTTGAATAAACTTGAGTCTGAGTTTGGCTAGGGTGTTGCATACCAAATATCAAAACATTCTGAATGGTGATTCCCAAGAAGATTTTAAATTATATTCCTCTTTCGCACCAAGGGAGCCCAAATATTAACCCAGAGACTTTATTTGAACAAATTTGAAACTGCCACCACCCCCTGTAAAGGATGTCGTATACTACCAAATATCAAAAGATTCTGACTGGGGGAGAATATTTTGAGAATATCCCCTTTATAACACTATGTTAAATTCCCCCACCCTCTTCCCTATTGAACACAATTATCAGCCCAGGGACTTTATTGAAAAGAATCTTGAGGGTATCTCAAGAAGCAGATATCTTAAAAATTATTCCTCATATTTGACTAAATTAAAATTTGAGCCCCAATAGGGAACCCAAATATGAACCAAGGGACCTGATTTAACCCTGTCATTTGATTTTAACAAACTTGAATCTGACTCCTCTAATAAGGTGTATACCATGTATCAACAGATTCTAACTGGCGGTTTGTGAGATGATTTTTAAAGAATATTTTTCATATTGCACCAAGTAAAAATTCTAGTTTCAATTGGGAGCCCAAATATTAATCAAAGGACTTGATTTGAACAAACTTGAATCTCCCATTCAAAGGTCTGGAACTCTATCATGGGTCTGGCACTGCATGGGTGTATGAATTGTGCTAGGCAATAGCTCTAGTTTGGTTTTTTTCAGGTTAGTTGATTGTGGATTCGCAGCTGTTAATTGGGAAACCAATAGACTAAACGTGACTGGGAGTGTGTCTGATAGGCAGACTCTGCAGTGTTAGCGCTGGAAAACCCACTGAAATTATCACAATATATAAATGGCCATTTATTGATCCATCTTCATCCTTAAAACACAAATATGGTGAAACCGAGTTATTATGCCCTCAACCTCCTAAGGAGGATTTGGGCGTATCCAGTGAAGCCCTCCGTCTGTCCAATTGTCTGTCCGTACAAACATTTTGCATTGTAATTTCAATACCCTTAGTCAGATTTGCATCTCCTTTGGTATGCTGATAGACCCACGTAGGGGAATGGATATACACAAGGAACGGGTCCCGTCCAATAAATTTTCCCAGAGTCATCTCATTTTTTCAAGTTAGACAATTTTTCTCAACCTCTGAATTGTATTCACAGCATGTTGGATTTGAAAACCACTTATTTGATAAAAAAAAAATTTTTGAGGTTCCTTGTGGATGACAAGTCAATGCTTCCTTTCGGTTTTGGTCTTGCTTGCCAGTTCAGTATGGCCGCCATGGCATTATGACACCGTCAAGGGGCATTTGCTACGCTTTGCATTGCTCTTGTTTCTATAAAAACTACATTTAATATTCTTACATTAATTTTTTTTTCAGGTATATTCCACCTGGTAGACGTCCAGGTCGGGGAGGTAGGGGGGCAGGTGGCATGCAGAACCCAATGACTCGATCTACAGGATCAGTGAATTTTTCACAACAGCAACCTATCCTTCATCATCAAACAAAAGCACAAAGTCCTCCGCAGGCATCCCCTGTACAGATGTCGGTGCAGTCTCCTCCACAGAATATCATTAATAATGAAATAAAAATTAATGGAGGTGAGTTATTTTGATGCATTGTCCTACATAATTATCTTGAATGCTATCTGAACTAATTTAAACTACTTCATTTCAAGAATCTCATTAACTCCTTGGTTCAAGGTTGTTAACCACTTGGGGACCTGGATACTATATTTCACATCAAGTCTTTGATGCCTGAACTGACTGTCAAAACTTTAGAAGAAACAAACTGCCAGAGTAAGTTGATTCTGATTTGGAAGACTTCACCACACTTGGGTATCTGTTTTGAGGCCAGAATGTTTGTCATAGTTAGAAATAAACCCTTGTGGATCACAAGGATTCTAATACAAAATAATAAAATCCACAATAAGTTAAGGTTTTGAGGCAGAAAAATGAAAATTGAATGATGATCTTCGAATAGCGCTTGCCGGTTTTGGCCATTGTAACACAAATATAAGATAACACATGCATAAAATATTGCTAATGATGCCTCGTTGAAACAAGCTCCCCGCATTCATTCTAATGAGGCATTGTGATGTTTTTGAGGCCAAAATTTTTTTAAAAAAAACAAAAAAAAAAATAAGGGTTTTTAGCTCACCTACTTCTGTTACAAGTGGTGAGCTTATATGATGACCTCGGGCGTCAGCATCGGCGTCCGTCGTGTCCAATATTGTAAGATTTAATGTCAAGGTTATTTTTTCAAAGATCACAGGCCTCTGGCCTTTCATATTGCATATGTACGTTATATCCAATGATTCTATGTTGAATTGATATATAATAAATACAGAAATATAGACTTTCCAAAGCCATCACATAAACCACATTAATCATTTGATGCCTAGTTAATGATTTATATTAACTAAATATTAGGCATGTTACATTGGAACGACATTATCAAGCACGAATGTAGGTGAGCGTTGGGATGTAACATCCCTCTTGTTGTGAATAGCTCTGCCTGGTTATGTAGTCTGTCCATAAGGTAATGTATTAAGGGGCCCAATATTTTAACAGTGGGTATTGGGGTAATAATAAACAATCTTGGTATAAACCACTGGTTCAAATCTTGTTCATCATGACATGTGCAAGGATGTTTTACAGGTTTTCTTATATGGGGACTGTGGCCATGTTTTGAAATGCTATATGGACTCCACATTTTCAACACTGTTGGCAATGGGGAAATATTGAAAAAATCTCAAAACATTTTGGAAAAATATTTCCATCTTTCTGAGAAAGGTTTACAGATTTGTTGAAATTAAGGTCCTGGGGTCTTTGCTACCAACAGTTTAACATTGTGGGTCATGGGGAGGGGGGGGGGGGGGGGCATCATCTTCCCACCAACTACTCGTCAAAATACATTGATGATGTTTGCATTATTATACCCACACTCGAGAAGAGAATGAGGGGTATACTGGATTACATACATCCATCTGTCTGTAACAATATCTCTGCAGTGAGTGGATGGATTTCAATGAAATTGGGTATGAGGTATCCTTTTGTTATGTTATAAATAAAAGTTGCCCAGGTATTTTTTTACCAGAGTTATGGTCCTTACTTTGTCATGTCTTCATGATTTTTTGTTCCTTACTTTTTTATCCCCTGCCAATGAAGTCGGTAGGAGGATATTGAAATGATGTTCGTCCATCCATCAGTCTGTCCTTCCACCACAGTCCACTTAACTCCTACAGTTTTCAGTGGATTTTCCGGTGTAATTACCTGTATTGAGAATGATACCGGATGAATACTGGTAATGTTTTAAAAGGTTTGGTATATTGTAAGAGACTGTACTGTGTTAAATTATCAAAGTTGAAGTCGATATATTATTGGGGGAAATGTACAGAAAACAGAAACAAATGGAAAGGGAAACCTGCACAATAATAATACATTCAGACATTATTAATATGCCACTCAAAGTTTGCTAATCACCAAATATTTGACACATCATTGTGAAATTTGCTTGTGACATATTCGCAATATTTATGGTGGATATGATTGAGGAATGTATTGAGATGGTCCCCAGTGTTTACATTAGCTCTCTTGGCAGGCAGTGTTTACATTAGCTGGTCCCCAGTGTTTACATTAGCTCTCTTGACAGGCAGACTTTTTGTGACAATCGTGGAATGCATGTACCCCTTGATTTTCATGATGTTTTAGTGTACTGTCTACATGTACATGACATGTATAGGGTATTCAATCTTCATTTCAACACAAACCCTTGTGATTTAATGATTGAATATGTTGAATGCAAATGTAAGGAGACGTTGGTCTGAAGCAGAAATACGGCAAGATGTCAGCAGCATGGCACACCAGTAAGACGGCATGGTTGTGGCAGAGACAGGGCAACATCTGCAGCTGAAGACCGGTTTTTGATCATTCAGGCCCGTAGGAACCGCTTTGCCACAGCAACCCAACTTCACAGAGACCTTCAGAATGCATCCTGGGTAAATGTTTCGACGCAGACTATCCGGGTAAGGTTGCACGAAGGTGGTCTCCGATCGAGAAGACCATGTATTCGCATTCCGCTGTCCCAGAACCACCACCAGGCACGATATGAATGGGCCATGGACCACGTTGGATGGACCAGAGAAGATTGGCAACCTGTCCTTTTCACAGATGAGTCAAGGTACTGCCTAGACCGCACAGATAGACGTTCTAGGGTTAGGAGAAGACCAGGAGAGCGATTCCATGCAGCCAACATTGCTGAGAATGACCGCTATGGTGGAGGGTCAATCATGGTTTGGGGCATTAGCAGGGATGGACGTACAGAGCTCTTGTGTTTTGAAATGTGGTACGTTGACCACACAGCGGTATATTGAGGAGATCCTGGATGTCACGTCGGATTGTATGCAGGTGCAGTGGGTTATAGATTCATTCTGATGGACGATAATGCCCGTTCTTATGTTGCCTATGCTGTCGGGGAGTACCGACAGAGGGAGGGGATTGAGCGTATGGACTGGCTAGCAAGATCCCCTGACCTCAGTCCATTCGAACATGTCTGGAATGAGTTGCAGCTTGCAATTTCAGCCTGTCCAGTCCAGCCTAAGTCCAAGAAAGGACCACCAGGAAACTGATTGGGAGCATGAGAAGGCGTTGTCAAGCTGTAATTAACAGTAATGGGTCTCATACTCGATATTGAAGCCATACCAGTTCGCTCCGTCAACCTTTTGGCAAATTTGAAAAATTACCTCTTTTACCAATAATAAGCTATAAAATAATGGCAAAACACAAATAAAATCTTAATTTCTGTACTTAAATCATTAAAGATATAATTAAATAAAAAATATATACACTTTTCGTTACAATATTTCAACTAAAACATAAAACAGGTAGTTGAATATACTTGGTGCTTAGCAAACTTTGAGTAGTATAATTACTACCACAAATTTTCCACTGACCATATCTATCAACACTTAAAATACAATAGGTCATAAGAAGAAACAAACAATGGAGAGGAAAATACTGGGTGCAAAGTGCCCACTCTCTGTAAACAGCTGTATTAATTAATATTCATGAACAAAGGAAAAATAAACACTACAGTGAATTGTGGGATACTTGTTTCGAAGGAAAAGCAATGGTACTTAATTGTTTTCCCTCGTGTCTGAGCTGTCTCTGTGGTGTGATTTTAAATCAAAATAAAATAATGCTGTGCATGTTTGTAAAAAAAATGCTTTATTAATGTTACTGGTTTCTGCTGAACATAACTTCATCAGGTAGTGAGTACAGTCAATTTTATTCAATTGTTAATCGCCCCAAATATATTACTGTGGTCAACTGTTTACGAACTCAGATGCCCAGAACATTGCCCAAGTTTTTCGCCCTGAAATTGAATAGTCCATCCTACTGATATAAAAGATGCACCCTTAATTTGGAGATCATTTTTTTAGGGAAAAAGTGTGACTTATACACCAGCTAGATAAAATTGACTTCATAAATGTTTTGCAAACGTGAAAATAGCCATAATGCAGAAAGTAACAAGTTTTACACAATCAAAATTGTATTTTTTTACGCGAATCGATTCGCAGCAAAATTTTGCCGGTTAATTTGTCAACTAGTTCAGCAAACTGAACGTAATCATCGATATCAGTGACTATCGTCCACAGATACTGATAACTTTTGTTTCTGCATTGTATGCTTTGTTGGTCATAATTTGTTTTGACCAATTTATTGTAGAGTTTCTGTACAGGGGTGTGATTTTTAGCTCACATGGCCCTTTGGGCCATGTGAGCTATTGCCATCACTTGGCCTCCATCATTGTCCGTAAACTTTTTACATTTTCATCTTCTCTGGTATCGGTGAGCCGATGTGAACCAAACTTGGCAGGAATGGTCTTTGGGAGGTCCTCTACAAACGATCCTCATTTTGTTCCCGTCGGTTGAAAAACATGGCCACCAGAGGCATTCTTTGATTCTGATTGGTGGAGTTTTAAAAATCTTCTCTGAAACCACAAGGCCAAATGTTTTGAAACTTCACATGCTTGATGATTGGCGTGCCCTCAACAAATGATCGTAATGTAATGTTTGTCATGTTGCAAACATGGCCAAAATTGCGGCTCATAGTTACCATGGAAACCCTATTGGAAATTACATTTTCATCTTCTCAGGAACTGCTGCCATCACTTGGCCTCCATCATTGTCCGTAAACTTTTTACATTTTCATCTTCTCTGGTATCGGTGAGCCGATGTGAACCAAACTTGGCAGGAATGGTCTTTGGGAGGTCCTCTACAAACGATCCTCATTTTGTTCCCGTCGATTGAAAAACATGGCCACGAGAGGCATTCTTTGATTCTGATTGGTGGAGTTTTAAAAATCTTCTCTGAAACCACAAGGCCAAATGTTTTGAAACTTCACATGCTTGATGATTGGTGTGCCCTCAACAAATGATCGTAATGTAATGTTTGTCATGTTGCAAACATGGCCAAAATTGAGGCTCATAGTTACCATGGAAACCCTATTGGAAATCACATTTTCATCTTCTCAGGAACTGCTGAACTGATGTGAACCAAACTTGGCAGGAATGGTCTACGAGAGGATCTCTACAATTGTTCCTCATTTTGTTCCTGGTGGTTGAAAAACATGGCCACCAGAGGCATTGTTTGATACTGATTGGTCGATTTTAAAAAATTTTCTCCTCTGAAACTACAAGGCCAAATGTTTTGAAACTTCACATGATTGATGACTGGGGCACCCTCTATCAAAGATCCTAATGTAATGTTGGTCTTGTTACAAACATGGCTGAAATTTCACTCATAGTTACCATGGAAACCCTATTGGAAATCTCATTTTTGGCTCACCAACGATAGTTGTGTGAGCCTATGGCATAGCCCTCATGTCAGAGGCATCGTCTTTTCTTCCAAGTGGATATTTTTCAGGTAGAGTTTCACCTTACTGGCACATTGCGGTGGTGGTTACTGTGACATTATCCGGGTATTTTTCTCAATTTTAACCCATTGAAACAAATATGATGCTTTTTTTTTGTACTGTTATGTGCAGGTTTTGATTTTTGTCTTTCTTTTCTTCAAAGTGGAGACTTACCTTGTAGCATATTGCATGGTTCCTATTTTATGTTAGCATGCTTCTTGGGGCTATTAATATATTATTTAACCCTTTAGCTGCTTATTTACTTTAATTTTGGACTTTTGTGTGCAGGTTTTGGACTTTTTTTTTTACTCCAGCCACCCCTTTACATTGGCCACCTGCTGGTGAGCCATGGGGTACTGATACCCCCTCTAGTTATATGTAGTTCTGCCAGGTGAGCGATTACAGGCTCTTTAGAACCTCTAGTTCAGTTTTTTTTTTTTACCTGATTTCTGTTTTTTTCTTACCCAATTAAATATTTTTATTTCTATAAATTTACATGAAAATGGTCCTTTCAGACCATTTTCATGTGAATTCAAAGAAATAAAATGCAACCAAAAGCTTTATTTCTACAGGACTTCAGTAGTTATATGAGGATATAAAGCTTGATTTTGAAACCTTTTCACCATGCAAGCATGATTTCTGTTTTTTAGCTCAAGTCAAGCTGAGCTATTGCTGTCACTTCTCATCCGTCGGCTTATGTACATACGTCCATATGTACATACGTACGTTTGTACATCCACAATTTCCTTTGGTACACTGCACAGTTCGCTTTTATGGTCAGATCACTTTGAAACTTAGTATGCTTGTTTGGGGTGACCTCTAGATGGGTGGTATCAATTTTCTTCCCTTTTCATCAAAAATGTTGCCGCTGGCAACAACTTTTGAACTTAATTTAGTCAGGCCTCAACATAATCCTTTGGCATGCCCTGAAGGGTACATTTATGATTGAATCCCTTTGAAACTTGGTATGCTTGTTTGAGGCGACCTTTAGATGGGAGCTATTGATTTTCTTCCATTTCGTCAAAAAGTGTTTCTGCTAACAGCCTTTGAACTTAGTTTAGTCAGGCATCAATATTTCCCTTGGCAAGCCCTACAAGGCACATTTATGATCGGATTGCTTTTAAACTTGGTATGCTTGTTTGGGATTACCTCTAGATGGGAGCCATCAATTTTCTTTCATTTTTTTCAGAAATATTTGCCGTTGACAATGACCTTCAATGAAGTTAGTGCAGTTATGAATCAATATTTCACTTTGCCACACCCTGCAGGGCACCTTTGTGATCAGATCACTTTGCTATTGTGTGTGCTTGTTTGGGGTGACCTCTAGATGGGAGTGAGCGATTTTCTGCCATTTCCATCAAAAAATGTTGCCATAAGCAACGACCTTTGAACTTTGTTTAGTTAAGCATCAATATTTCCATTTGGCACACTCTACAGAGCATATTTATGATCAGATCGCTGTGAAACCTTGTATGCTTGTTTGGGGTAACCTCTAGATGGGAGCTATTGATTTATTTCCATTTCCGTCAAAAAATGTTGCCACTGGCAACGACCTACGAACTTAGTTTGGTCAGCCATCAACATACTCCTTTGGCAGGCACTAAAGGGTACATTTAGGATCGGATCGCTTTGAAACTTGGTTTGCTTGTGTGGGGTGACCTCTAGATGGAAGCTATCGATTTTCTTCCTTTTCCGTCAAAAATATTTGCTGTTGGCAACAACTTTCGATGAACTTAGAGCAGTTACACATCAATATTTCCCTTTGGCATTCTCTGCAGGGCACATTTATGATTGGATCGTTTTGAAACTTGATGTGCTTTTTTGGGGTGACCTCTAGATGGGAGCTATCGATTTTCTTCCATTTCCGTCAAAAAATGTTGCCCTTGGTAACGACCTTTACACTTTGTTTAGTTGTGCATCAATATTTCTCTTTGGTACACCCTGCAGACTACATTTATGATCGGATCATTTTGAAACCTGGTATGCTTGTTTGAGGTAACCTTTAGATGGGAGCTATTGATTTTCTTCCTTTTCCATCAAAAAATGTTGCCATTGGCCACAACCTTTGAACTTAATTTAGTCAGACATCAATGTATTTCCCTGGCACGCCCTTCAGGGCACATTTATGATCGGATCGCTTTGAAACTTTGTGTTCATTCGGGGTGACCTCTACAGGGTTCGTACATCCTGGAAAAGTCCTTGAATTTCAGTAATACTCCTTGAATTTTGAAAATACCGAAAGTGTCCTTGAAAAGTCCTTGAAAATCAGTCAGACTCCTTGAAAGTCCTTGAATTTCTCCTCACAATACTGTAGCCTGTGTGATTAGGGTTCAGTATAAACTTCTGTTATTTTATATTAAAATTAATGTAAATAAATTTGTGATGTATGATAAATGTGAAATGGATGATTCAAATAAAGTGGCCTAAGTAGTATGTATTTTTTGAAGTAACAATATTGGATGTTTCGTCCATGGGGAAAGTGTATTAACTCCTTGCAGGTGGGTTTTCCCACCCAAGGCAGTATTTCTCTTGCCACTGAAATAAGTATAATTTGAGCATGTTTAATCCAATTTTCCCTCTGAAAATTGAATGAATTTTTTCACCAAAAGTTTCTTGAGTTAAATTTGGATGAATTTTTCATCAATCTTGTCATGGCTGCTAGCAATTCAGCAGCCATGATTAGATTTGATGAAAAATATTTTTTAAAATACCGAGCGGCTGAAGAGGTAAAAGTTGGTAGGATGTTTTGTAAAAATGATATTCTATCAGAAAAATGCACCTTGAAAAATGGTGATATGTCCTTGAAATAGCCTTGAAAAGTCCTTGAATTTTTTTTTTCTTGAGTGTATGAACCCTGCTCTAGATGTAATCTGTTGATTTTCGTTCATTTCTATAAAAAATTATTGGTGTTAGCGCCAGCTTTTGAACTTAGCGCACTTTGCACTCTCTACATGGCATATTTATGATTTTCCATAAAAAAGGAAAAAAAAAACATTGCCAGTTGCAATGACCTTCAAACTTATGCATTTGTGCTTTAACATCTTCCTTTGGCATTCCTCAGAGGACTCATTCATTATCGGGTTGTTTTGAAACTTGGTATGCTTATTCAGGATGACCAGGATAGGAGCTATCGATTTTATGTTCATTTTCATCAAAAATTGTTGCTGTTAGCAACAACCTTTGAATTTATTGGATTTGTGTATCAACATTCTTCTTTGACATGGCCTACAGGGCACATTTATCCTAGGATTGTTTTTGAACTTGGTGTGCTCATTAGGTGAGACCTCTAGATAAGAGCTATCGATTAGCAATCATTTTTGTGAAAAATGTTGCTGTTTACTATGATCGTTAAACTTACTGGATTTGTGTATCAACATTCTTCCTTTAGCCAGCCTTACAGTTTACATTTAAAAATGCATGGATTGCTCTGATATTGTGCACACACACTGCTGTTATGTTGAAGTTATACCAAATAACATTGGAACCAATGTTCGTCAATTTTGCCAATTCACTTATAACTTACCAAGTTCAAGTTTGTCAAGTTGAGCTACAGTGTCACTGACACTGTCATTTGATCTGGTGCTAATCACACCATGTCTGTAACAAGAGACTATTATTATCCCTTGTGGGTGTGAGATGGGGAAATCTCAACCGAGGGCAAGATCTTTTAGGCCAGACACCAGGCTTGCCGAGTGTCTGGACCAAATAACTTTTCCCAAGGATGAGATTTTCCCTTTTCACTCCCACCCCCAACAGGGTTAATTTCTATCCCCCAACCAAAACACTTTCACTATCATCAGAAGTAATTCAGGGGCACGTGCAGCTATATTAAAAATTGTGTTGTCCATTTCTGAAAAAAAAATGATTTGCCTATCGGAAAGAGCACCCAAAAGTTCTGTATACACAAGGTTTCCGCTAGGGGAAAATTTGTGGGTCCGGTAGTTTAAAGGAAGTGAAACTCAGACGCCAAAGGTGTCTGACGCACGTGCCAAAGGCACGTGCGTTTATAGGGGGTTCTGGGTGGGTTCTCCCCTCAGGAAAATTTGATTTTTAGGTGCTCTCTGGGGGCATTCTGGTCGCTAAAATGCTGAATAATTGAAGTCGAAAATATGTATTTTTCCTCCTACAATTCTCTAAATTCCCACGGGACACACAATACTAGATCTGGTCGGAGGTTTCATTTTCATAAAAATACAAACCCAAAACAACACAAAATCCACGAATCCTGACAGTGACTGCAACGCTTGACCTCAGTTTTTTTTATAAAACCCAATAAGTGCCAACAGAAATAATTGGAAATGCAGAGAGAACGAATGGGTTCAGTCGACGGACCCTCAGCCGGTCTAGCGGAAACCTTGGTATATACCACAGGTATATGCCACAAAATTCAATTCCAACGCCGGCAAGACAGGTTAAAGAATTGTAGAGAAATGAACATTGAAATGAACTCTCTCCTCTCCTAATGGCGTTCACCCAAAAATTCATATAAAAGAGTCAAGATTCCTTTGGTTTTGCGGTCTGTGTTTTTATTTCTATTTTCTTCAACAAACGTTCATCTGATAATATTTCCGTAACGTGACAGCATGTTGTTTGTTTACGGAAGAACGAGCGATGATTAAATAGTCTCTGCGCCCATTAAATATGCTAATAAGCCTGTCACATGGGTCATGTGAGATAGATATCTATCTCACATGGCCTTCTCACCTGCCACCTATGAAGACAATCATTCATTTTAATTTCACTTAACTTTTTCATTTTCTGTGTTCGACATGCTGCATACAAAATATTTTTATACTCCAACTCTCGAAGCTAATGAGGGGTATACTAGATTACATTCATGCATGCATCCATCCATCCACCTGTCCATGCAGCATCCGTTCGTTCACAGCAATATCTTACCAGTGAGTGGATGGATTTCAATAAAACTTGGTTTGAGGGATCCTAATGACAAGCCACTCAAGCACATGTTTTAAAATAGTTGCCTGCATTTTTTTCAACCGAGTTATGGTTCCTTACTTTGTTTTTAATTCATTTATGCTTCGTCAGTCCAGCCCTGCAGTGGGGGTATTTATTGCCTTCAGCAATTGCTCTTTTCTGTTTTGTAATTTCTTAGTACTGAAAATAAGCAGTCTGACATTTGCAGAATGAGGTCCCCAGAGGGTGAATTTGATGATGGGCAAATTTATCCTCTGGGTACCTCTTTCTGTTTAGTTAGGAGACCCTGATTTTCAGATTGAGGTTCACAGAAGGCTGTGCAGGGTAGCATCACTAAATTCACTCTCTTGGGGACCTCATTTTTCAGATGTCAGTCTGCTTATTTTCAGGCTTGCGTGAAGTATTATTTGTCGCAATAACCATGTGTAATATTGTTTCCAAAAGGAATTTTTGAGCACAGAAGTTTACATTTAATCTCTGTCTTCATTTTCAGATGAGAAGAGATCATTAGATACAGTAGTTGTACATAAACCTAGTCCTGTTGTCACTCCTGAACAAGCAAACTCAAGTCTTTCCCCTGATAATCGTGTGTCGAATGTTGTACATACGTCGCCATCAAATCTAAGTAATAAATTAGATAGGACAAATTCTTCTCCAAAGGGTAAGTACCTTTTTAGCTCACATTCTACAAAGTACCTTTTTAGCTCACCTATTACAAAGTAGGGTAAGCTGAAGTCATGACCGATGTGCATCTGTGTCTGTCTAATTTTGTAAGAGTTTACGTTAAGCTGAGTTACTTTGAATCCAATGGCTCCAAAGCTTCTATACTGATGGAAAAAAAATTCAGTTTTGGTAACAATTTTTTTTTATCCATAGACCAAAAACATTAAAATTTGAGACATAGCTACCTCAGTGTACTGTCTAAAGAGTCTTTGGTTAAAATTCAATCGACCATGACCATGTGCAGAGATTTTTCGACACAGCGTGCTTCCTTGGCACTCCCAGTTGCTATGGGCTTGAAAACCATACCAAATTGAAGTTTTGAACAGTACATATCGATTCCACAACATTTCATTTCAACTCAATTGGAAAGCAAAATACTGCGAATGTCCGAAGTTGATAGGGGGTAGGGCTATAGCTCTAATTATGCAGGGCCAATGGCAACGTCTCATCGCCCTCATTTTGGGGTCCATGAGTCAACGATAGCTTATTTCGTTGGGTGTCTCAGAGCCACAGGAAGATTAGCTGACCGTCCCAGGAGCGTTGCCACCTCAAGACAGAGGCATATGTCTCTCACACCTCCGTAACTGATTTCAGACTGCGAGTCGGGTAGTAGGCATTCATAGTCACCGAGTGTATCCAAGAACAGAAATCAGTTGCGAGGGATCACAATGTCCCTACATTCGTCCTCAACTTATACCCAGGCGACGTCAACGTCGATTGCAATGTTTGCGGGTACATGCACCAAATCAGTGTGTTATTCACTGACAAGTCTCGGTTCACACGTTACAGGTCAGATGGATGACAACCTTGCTATCACCGTCGAGTTGAGCGAAATTTTGACATGTGCGCCTGTTATGGTTTGGGGGAGAGGTTGGATTTCTCATGGTGTGAAAATACCTCCCATGGTCATCCAGAGCAATCTTATAGCCATAAGATATCAAGATCAGGTCCTCATGCCTCACATCCTTCCACTTATCCATGCGCGTAACCTTAAAGTACAGGAGGCCGCATGTTGGTAGGGTTTGTCGTGACTTCCTCAACCAAAACAATGTCCCAGTTGTCAATTGGCCACCCTACAGTCCAGATTTGTCCCCGATCATGCATTTGTGGGACGAGCTGGACAGGAGGGTCGGAAAACACATCAACGTCCCAAATAACATTGTTCAGCTCACACAGGCCCTTCTTCAGGAGTGGAATAACATCCCACAAAGGACCATAAACAACTTGCTGGGGTCAATGGTAAGGAGAGTTAGAGCAGTGACTGAAGCCCGGGATGGGCACACCCACTATTGATTTTGACGCCATCTGTGTGATAAGACAACAAAACTCGTCAAAATTTAATCAGCAATGAAGAAATAACATCAAAATCCAAACAATGAAATTAATCATCTATAACACATTTGAAATATTTTCCCCAGAAAAAAACTTGAGTTTCTTTTTTCCGCGAGTACATAGTGCAGTTGTGTGTGGTTGAGCACTATCCCAACATTGTTTAACTTTTGTACTGTCTATAGTCGCTTGGATTTTTAGCTCACCTGACTGAAAGTCAGGGTGAGCTATTCTGATCACTTTTTGTCCATCGTACGTCATGAAGGCGGTGTTTGAGCCTCTTTCTCCTGAAGCACTGGCCACATTTTAATTAAATTTCATGTAAGTAGTGGTTATGTAGGGGCATTTGATTTTTATGCTAATTAGGTTTCGGCTCATATTGAGCAGAGGGGTGGGGAAAAATGGCCAAATGTTTTGAAAATCTTCTTCTAATGAACCACCTGTAGCAGAGACTTGATATGGGGTATACAGAGTCCTTTTGAGGTTTAGAATCAAGTTTGTTCAAGAGAAGTTTGTCGGGCATTATTTGCCTTCGTTATGGGAAGGGCAAAAGTTTTGCCACGCCTAAAATTTCTATTTTCAGAACCGTGAGGTCGATTTGAACCAAATTTGATATGAGATGATAATGGGTCATAAGTAGTTGATTGATGCCAAAAATTTTTTTCTCATTGCCCCGTGGGAACCTCAGGAGCTAAAAGTAGGAAAAACCTTAAAACTGCCATATCTCCAAAACTACATGGCACAGAAAATTCTTATTTTGTATAAAGCTTACTTTTATCCAGTAGAATAGAATGGTTAAAAAAATCCTTATTGGTTTGATCACAAGGTACTTTTTTCGGGACTTTGAAAAAATGCTGAGTCGGCACTTTTTAACACTGAAGGCAATGGGAAAAACATAAAAAAAATCTTCTCCAGATCCAGCAGGCAGAATCTTTTGATATTTTGTATGCAACATTGTAGGGTGGATCTGATTCAAATTTGTTCAAATCGGCCCCCTGGGTTCATATTTGGGCTCAGTATAGGAGCCCAGTTTCGAACTTATTGCATTTCAGGCAAATTTCTTAAAAAATCTTCTTCTCCAGATCCAGCAGGCAGAATCATTTGATAATTGGTATGCAACATTGTGGGGTGGATCTGATTCAAGTTTGTACAAATCGGCCCCCTGGGTTCATATTTGGGCTCAGTATAGAAGCTCGAATTCGAACTTAGTGCATTTCAGGCAAATTTCTTTAAAAATCTTCTTCTCCAGATCCAGCAGGCAGAATCTTTTGATATTTGGTATGCAACATTGTGGGGTGGATCTGATTCAAGTTTGTTCAAATCGGCCCCCTGGATTCATATTTGGGCTCACTATAAAAGCTTGAATTCGAACTTATTGCATTTCAGGCAAATTTCTTCAAAAATCTTCTCAAGATCCAGCAGGCAGAATCTTTTGATATTTGGTATGCAGCATGCTTAGGGGGGTGAGATTCAAGTTTGTTCAAGCCAAGTCCCTGGGTTCATATTTGGGCTCACTGTGGTAGCCCAAATTATAACTTAGTTCAAAATGAGGAATTATCTTTAAAAATCTTTTTCTTCAGATCCAGCAGTCAGAATGTTTTGATATTTGGTATGCAGCATCTTTAAAGGGGTGAGATTCAAGTTTGTTTAAACCATGTCCCTAGGTCCATATTTGGGCTCACTGTGGGAGCCCAAATGATAACTTAATTCAAAATGAGAAATTTTCTTTAAAAATCTTCTTCAGATCCAGCAGTCAGAATGTTTTGATATTTGGTGTGTAGCATCCTTAGGGGGGTGAGATTCAAGTTTGTTAAAGCCAAGTCCCTGGGTCCATATTTGGGCTCCCTGTGGGAGCCCGAATTATAACTTCGTCAATATGAGGAATTTTTCTTTAAAAGTCTTCTTCAGATTCAGCAGTCAGAATGTTTTGATATTTGGCATGCAGCATCCTTAGGGGGTGAGATTCAAGTTTGTTCAAGCCAAGTCCCTGGGTTCATATTTGGGCTCACTGTGGGAGCCTGAATGATAAATTAGTTCAAAATGAGGAATTTTCTTTAAAAATCTTCTTCTTCAGATCCAGCAGATGAATGCTTTGATATTTGGTATGCAGCATCCTTAGGGGGCTAAGATTCAAGTTTGTTCAAGCCATGTCCCTAGTTTCATAAAATTTGTCTCTCATGACTTCATTCCTTTGTAGTGTTGATGAACCATGTCTAACGGAATGTGACCCCAAATACTTCTTTGAACCACTTGGTTTGAATCACTTTGCCCGGTGAGCAATTAAGGCCCCTTGGGGCCTCTTGTTGTTTTTTAGGTCACCTTACTGCAAGTCAGTGGGAGCTATTGCCATCACTTGCTGTCTGTCGTCCGTTAACTTTTGCAAACTTGACTTCTTCTTCTTCACAGCCACCAGGCCAAATTCAAACATATATTTCACAGACCATCTATGGAGTATACCCTTTCTATTTTGTTCAAATGAAGCAGCTGCCATCTTCGGGCTCTGATTAATGCCCCAAAAGCTTAAAAATATTCTCATGAACCACCAGAGGGAATGCCTTGATATTTGGTATGAAACCTCCTTTGGTGTTTAAGATTGAAGTTTGTTCATGGGAAGTTGGTAGGTCAATATTTGGGTTCTCTGTGTGGGCATATCCATTTTGGGCTCTGCCCAAAATTTCTATTTCAAGAATCAGTGGGCCAATTTCAAGCAATTTTGGCATGTAGTATAAGTAGGTCCTATGTAATTGATTGATGCCCGAAAAAATTTTTTCACAGCCCTCTGGCAATCCCAGGGGCTAAAAGTGGAAAAAAATTCAAAAGCCCATATTTCCCAAACCACATGGAGCAGAGAACTGTTATTTGGTATGCAGCATCCTTGGGACCAGTAGAATGGAATGGTTAAAAAACATTGCCCTTGGTTATGTTAGGGTGTGTAGTTGGAGGCTATGAAAAAATGATGAGTCAGCATTTTTGCAGTAATATTTTTCCCTATACACATTGTTAAACGTTCTTCAGACTGTTTACTATACTACTCAAAGTTTGCTAAGCACCAAGTACATCCAACTACCTGTTTTACGTTTTAGTTGAAATATTGTTATGAAAAGTGTATATACTTTTTATTAGCTCAACTTTGACGAAGTCAAATTTGAGCTATTGTCATGGCCCGTCGTCCGTCCGTCCGTCGGTCCGTCTGTCCATACGTCAGCAATTGGCTATGGCTCGGGCTAGAGGTCGTATTTATGAACCGATCTTTACGAAACTTCTTGTGTACCTTTGTTATGACCCTGGGACGGGAACGAGTGTTTTTAGGTGTGGTCCGAAATTCAAGATGGCTGCCAGCGGCCATTTTGTACCGATGATGCAAAAATCAGTTTTTTGTACAGAACTTCTGTATGAAAGTTCTGATTTGAATAAAGTTTTGTATAAATGTTTAGTACCATGGGATACATCACATATAATACGGGTTTTTTTCTCGTGCGTAAATTATGCAAATTAGACTGACTTTGATTTATTTAGTGTTACTTTCAGAGCTGGAAGTGCCAAGCTGCTATGGCTCGGGCTACAGGCCGTATTTATGAACCGATCTTTACAAAACTTCTTGGGTACCTTTGTTATGACCGTGGGACGAGAACGAGTGTTTTTGGGTGCGGTCCGAAATTCAAGATGGCTGCCCACCGCCATTTTGTACCGATGATGCAGAAATCTGTTTTTTGTACAGAACTTCCATATGAAAGCTCTGATTTGAATAATTTTTTGTATGAATGTTTAGTACCATGGGATACATCACATATAATATGGGTTTTTTTCTCGTGCGTAAATTGTGCAAATTAGACTAATTTTGATGCTTTTGGTGTTACTTTCAGCACTGAAAGTGCAAATGCCAATACGGCTCGGGCTAGAGGCCGTATTTATGAACCGATCTTTACAAAACTTCTTGGGTACCTTTGGTATCTCCGTGGGACCAGAACGAGTGTTTTTGGGTCCGGTCCGAAATTCAAGATGGCCGATGGCAGCCATTTTGTACAAAATTAGGTGCAATCAGATTTTTGCACAGAACTTCCATATGAAAGTGCTGATTTGAATAATTTTTTGTGTGAATGTTTAGTACCATGGGATACATCACATATAATACGGGTTTTTTTCTCGTGCAGAAATTATGCAAATTAGATGAACTTTGATTTTTTCAGTGTGACTTACACACACTAAGTACACATGTCGATATGGCTCAGACTAGAGTCTGTATTTATGAACTCATCTTCACGAAATGTCTTGGGTACCTTTGTTATCACCTTGGGACGAGAACGAGTGTTTCTGGTTACAGTCTAAAATTCAAGATGGCTGCCAGTGGCCATTTTGTACCGAAATTAGGTCTAATCAGTTTTTTGTACACAACTTCTATACAGCTCAGACTAGAGGCCATATTTATGAACCAATCTTTACGAAACTTCTTGGGTACCTTTGTTATCACCGTGGGATGAGAGCGAGTGTTTTTGGGTGTGGTCCGAAATTCAAGATGGCCACCAGCAGCCATTTTGTACCAAAATTAGTGCAATCAGTCTTTTGTACAGAACTTCTGTATGAAAGTTCTGATTTGAATAAATTTTTGTATGAATGTTTAGTAAAATGGAATACATCACATATTGTAAGGGTTTTTTTTTTCATGCAGAAATTATGCAAATTAGATGAACTTTGATTTATTCAGTGCTACTTACACAATGTGAGCACACATGTCAATACGGCTCAGGGTAGAGGCTGTATTTATGAACCGATCTTCACAAAACTTCTTGGGTACCTTTGTTATCACCTTGGGACGAGAATGAGTGTTTCTGGGTACTGTCCAAAATTCAAGATGGCTACCAGTGGCCATTTTGTACCAAAATTAGGTCCAATCAGTTTTTTGTCACAAGTTCTATACAGCTCGTATTTATGAATTGATCTTCACAAAACTTCTTGGGTACCTTTGTTTTCACCTTGGGACAGGAACAAGTGTGTTTTGGGATGCCTTTGTTATCACTGTGCTATGAGAACAACTATTTTGGGGTTCAGTCAGACCCACTCTGGGACTCAAAGTTTTCTTTTCTAGTTTAGCATCTGTCTGTTACCCACCTTTACAATACTTTACCTTTTCCATTTGTTACAGGCAACGGTCAGTATTTATGTACAGACCGTTAGAATACTTTATATGTACCTTTGTTATCAGGTCATTACCTAGATGTTTGTCATTGCTGTGTCACATACTACACATGCATGTCTTTGTCTTGACAAGTTGAGCTACAGTGTCATTGACACTTTCATTTAATTATATCTTTAATTATTTAAGTACAGAAATTAAGATTTCATTTGTGTTTGACATTATTTTTTAGCTTTTGAATACAATAACCATGGAAAATGGATATTTTTGGTATAGGAGGTAATTTTTCAATGTGCCAAAAAGTTGACAGAGCGAACTGGTATGGCTTCAATATCGAGTATGAGACCCATTACTGTTAATTACAGCTTGACAATGCCTTCTCATGCTCCTAATCAGGTTCCTGGCAGCCCTTTATTGGATGTTGTTCCATCCTTGGACCAGCATGGCACTAAGTGCCTGGACACTTCTTAGCTGTACTGGATGGGCTGAAATTGCAAGCTGCAACTCATTCCAGACATTTTCGATCAGATTGAGGTCAGGGGATCTTGCTGGCCAGTCCATACGCTCCACTCCCCCCGTCGGTACTCCCTGACAGCATGGGCAACATGAGGACGGGCATTATCGTCCAGCAGAATGAATCTATCACCCACTGCACCTGCATACAATCTGACTTGGACATCCAGGATCTCATCAATATACCGTTGTGCAGTCAATGCACCACGTTCAAGGACACAGAGCTCTGTATGTCCAGACCATGATTGACCCTCCACCATAGCGGTCATGCTCAGTAATGTTGTATGTAAGGAATCGCTCTCCTGGTCTTCTCCATACCCTAGAACGCCTATCTGTGTGGTCAAGGCAGTACCTTGACTCATCTGTAAAAAGGACAGGTCGCCAATCTTCTCTGGTCCATCCAACATGGTCCATGGCCCATTCATATCATGCCTGGCGGTGGTTCTGGGACAGCGGAATGCGAATGCCTGGTCTTCTGGATCGGAGACCACCTTCATGCAACCTTGCCCTTATAGTCTGCGTCAAAACATTTACCCCCGATGCATTCTGAAGGTCACTGCGAAGCTGGGTTGTTGTGGCAAAGCGGTTCCTACAGGCCTGAATGATCAAAAACCGGTCTTCAGCTGCAGATATTGCCCTGTCTCTACCACCAGAATGCCGTCTTACTGGTGTTCCATACTGATGAAATCTTGCCCAGGCTTTGGTGATCACCGTATGGTGCACACTAAGGGCTTCACCAACCTGACGATGGGTAGCCCCTTGCTCCACCATCCCTACAGCCCGCCACATTTCTGCTTCAGACAAATGTCTTCTTATATTTGCATTTGCTATATTCAATCATTAAATCACAAGGGTTTGTGTTGAAATGAAGATTAAATACCCTAGACATGTCATGTACATGTAAACAGTACACGAAAACATCATGAAAATCAAGGGGTACATGCTTTCCATGACTATCACGAAAAGTCTGCCTGTCAAGAGAGCTAATGTAAACACTGGGGACCATCTTAATACATTCCTCAATCATATCCACTAAAAATATCGCAAATATGTCACAAGCAAATTTCACAATGATGTGTCAAATATTTGGTGCTTAACAAACTTTGAGTAGTATATTATCATCACTTATGTCAACAAGAGATAGGAGAGACTCGGAGCATGGTGACTCAGTGGTAGACTGTTGGACTTCTATGCTAGAGGTCCCGAGTTCGATCCCTGTCCAGGACGACCCACGTTGTGTCCTTGGGCAAGGCACTTGATCCTGGTTGCCTACATGGGGGCACGATGACACCGTTTACTAAGGCATACTGCACATCGATGGTGCACATGTCTTCAACCGCTGTAACCCTGCTTGAGCGGAGCTTGAACAGAGTTAGAATATTGAGGAGCTGACAGCTGCTTGTCAATGCTTGGTGGTTCTCTCCGGGTACTCCGGCTTCCTCCATCCGTAAAACTGTCACTGTCATGATTAGCCATTGTGCATAAATATGTGACATTAAACACCAATAAATAAATATATAACAGGAGAGACTCCTGTCACCTGTCAAACACATGTTCTTTATATTATTTTAAGCTTAATGGAATGGAATTTCTGTTCAGTGCTTAACCCTCTAAAGACTTCTGTAAGTGGCAGTGGAAAAATTGATCTGATTCCTGTATGAATACTTTTAATTTAACCCTCTCAAGACTTTAATGTGTTTTCCATATATTTTATTTTATGTTGAATCCTTTCAATGCTCTGCACATATACGTTTTTTCTAGTTTCTTGGAAACATCTGATTCCTGTATGAATGTCTTTAATTTAACCCCCTCAAGACTTCAGTGGGGGTTCCAAAGATTTTATTGATGCCTTGATCAAACCCTTTCAATGCTCTGCACATATTTGTTTTTTCTGGTTCCTTTGACAAAAATTGATCTGATTCCTGTATGATTATCTTTAATTTAACCCTCTCATGACTTCAGGGTGTTTTCCAAAGATTTTGTTTCATGTTGAACCCTTTCAATGCTGTGCACAAAGATGTTTTTTTTCTGGTTTCTTGGAAACATTTATCTGATTCCTGTATGCATAGCTTTAATTTAACCCTCTCAAGACTGCAGTGTGGGTTCCATAGATTTTATTGATGTCACGATCAAACCCTGTCAATGTTGTGCACATATGTTTTTTTTCTGGTTTCTTGGGGAAAAAATGATTTGGCTCCTGCATGAATATAATTAATTTAACCCTCTCAGGACTTCAGTGTGGGTTCCAAAAATTTTATTTCATGTAATACTGTTAATGAAAACCTGGGGAGCGTGGTGGCTCAGTGGTAGACTGTTGGACTTGTATGCTAGAGGTCCCGAGTTTGATCCCCATTCGGGACAACTTGCGTTGTGTCCTTGGGCAAGGCACTTTATTCCAGTTGCCTACATGGGGGCACGATGATGCCATTTACTAAGTCGTACTGCACGTCGATGGTGCACGTGTCTTCAACTGTTGTAACCCTGCTTGAGCGGAGCTTGAACAAAGTTACAATGTTGAGGAGCTGACAGTTGCTCGTCGATGCTTGGTGGTTCTCTCTGATTACTCCGGCTTCGTCTACCCGTAAAACTGTCATGGTCACTATTAGCCATTGTGCATGAGTATGTGACCTTAAAACACCAATAAATAAATAATGGAAACCTTTTTCTGATTTCTTTAAAAATATTTTACCCCCCAATATAAGCCTCCATAAATTCTCTTTCTCTTTTGTTTATTTTTGATGCTTTAACCATTTTCACACACTCTTGAATTTACTAGTGGCAATAAAATTCTGTTTCTCAAGTTTGAAATTTTTCTTATTCTTTAAAACCATTTGGCCAAATTCATTCATTTATGGCACAGACCATCTTTTGAGTAAACCTTTTCTCCTTTGTTCAAATGAAGCTGCTGCCATCTTCAGGCTGGTGGAATTTACTCTTCTTATTTTTTCCAAAAAGAAAAATTAAAAAACAAAGAAAAAAGAAAAATTAAAAATCTTTCCTGTTCAGCCCAAATGAGTCCGTGGCTCTAACGCCTCTGATGAGTCTAAAAATAGACGAAACTGGTCAGGCTACTATTTATTCATTCACTACCTAACAATAGAGGAACGTGTGTGCCACCTCTTGGATCATATAAAGTTTCTTCTTATTTTTTTCCTTAAAAATTTCTATATGCCCTTGGAGTGGGGTTAATACTCCATAACCCTAAAATGCTTTTAAAATCCTCTTTTTATAAGCCACTTCCAATAATGCTTTAGATTTCTTGTTTGGATGCAGATTCACTTTTTTTTTCAAAGAAATTCTGCAAATCGAAATTTGGGCTTCTAATTTTGGGCTACACTCCGAATTGCTATTTTCATATCCAATGGGCTATGTGAACCAAATTTGTCATGTAGTATATAACTGGTTCAGAAGTATTTCATTTTGATTTGGGGAGGGGGGGGGGGGGGGTAGAGAGAACCACAGTAGTTGAGAAGAAAACAAAAAAAGTTTGTTTGGTTGTTGTTTTTTAACACTTAACAAAACAGAGCCTGCTAGGAAGCTTTCCTAGGACCAGCAGAAATAAAAAAGTTGCCTTTTGGTTGTGTCAAAGCAAAATTAAAAAATTGCTCTTCCTGCTGATCAAGAACTGATACATCTCCTTTGACAACTTGAGCCAGGTGAGCATTTTAAGCTCACTAGAGCCTCTGTTTTTTGTTTTTTTTGGTTTTGTTTTATTTTGTACCATTTAGTGAAATCCCCTTGCAGCAGGCAAAGAGTTAAGCTTTCAAAATGTCACTTTTTAGGACAGTTCAACTTCTATGAACTGGCACTGGCATACAGTGAAACTTCTTTTGCATATGGCATTAATTGACTATTTCAGAGAAAAGTATGATAAGCAACAGTAAAATATTAGCTCCTAGACCTCCGGGTGCTACCTAGTGGTCCTCGGTTTACAGTTTGCTAGTACTTCTTGTGCTTTGTAATAAGAAACTGTAGATGTCTAAATTCTCCTCATCTGATTGAGTGGCCATCCACTTTCCTTATACTCTTTCTGTTTGTCCAATAAATTTCTTTGCTTTCAATTCAGTCAATGTACTTTGATATGGAGTTTGGATTTTCTCAGTTCACTGAAACCTCATTTGCAAAAATTTACATCATAAAAATAAGGTTTGTTATACGCCTGTTTGAAAAACGGGACGTATTATAGTATGGCGTTGTCCGTCCGTCCGTCCGTTTGGTTTCCGAACAATAACTTTAGTATTTGTTTTCTGATCGGCTCCAAATGTGATATGTGGTTTAATCACAACAAAATACAGGTCAAGTTCGAATATGGGGTCGGTCCGAACATTTTTTGCCTGAATTATGGCCCCAGTTGGACTTAGAATTCGTCAAATATTTGGTTTCCAGATGATAACTTTAGTATTTGTTTTCCGATCGGCTCCAAATTTGGTATGTGGTTTAATCACAACCAAATACAGGTCAAGTTCGAATATGGGGTCGGTCCGAACATTTTTCGCCTGAATTATGGCACCAGTTGGACTTAGAATTCGTCAAATATTTGGTTTCCGGATGATAACTTTAGTATTTGTTTTCCGATCGGCTCCAAATTTGGTATGTGGTTTAATCACAACAAAATACAGGTCAAGTTCGAATATGGGGTCGGTCTGGACAATTTTTGACTGAATTATGGCCCCTGTTGGACTTAGAATTCTTCGTCAAATATTTGGTTTCCGGATGATAACTTTAGTATTTGTTTTTCGATTGGCTTCAAACTTGTTAGTCTTTTTCTCAAATGACTGAAAAATTTAGTCATTTCACACAATCACTGATTTCAAAGTCTGACCGTAACATATATATATATATATATATATATATATATGCCAGTATAAATTTCTCGCACTCTAAAAAAATTGCAAATGTGTTTGAACAGTTCTGACCGTAACATATATATATATATATATATATATGCCAGTATAAATTTCTCGCACTCTAAAAAAATTGCAAATGTTTAAAATGGTACAATTTGAACAGTTCATGGGCGTATGATGCAATGCCCAGCGGTGCTCTTGTTTTAACTTTCTGATAAAGCCATTATCACGGCTGTATTGAATACTGGTATCAATTCAGTACTTTGGTCATAAATTGGACCTTTAGTCGATTAAATCACAATCTGATTGCAGTGTGCAAGATTTCAAAAATCACTATAACCAACTGACCGTTCACGAGGTTCGGAGATGGCAAACCGAATGCTCGGGTACCTAAAAAACTCTTGGGAAACTCCCTTTTTATCATTAACAAGTATTCATATATTGTGTGGAATTGAAATATATTTAGCCTCTCAAGGCAAAAGTCTAAATAACTATAAAGACACAAGAAAGGCTGTTAACTGGTAGAGTGCTAGAAGCCCATATTTGGTTTTTATTCAAACAGCAGTTACCTAAAATTAAGGCTTCATATTCTGTGGATATCCTTCATATCTTGGAAGTAAAATTACTTCATCTCCATCGATTTGCATTGTTACACTTAATGGAAGGCAAAAGCCTAAAAAACTATAAAAACACAAGAAAGGCTGTTAACTGGTAGAGTGCTAGAAGCCCATATTTTTGGTTTTTATTTCTGAACTGCAGGTACCTAAAGTTAAAGGCTTCATATTCTGTGGATGTGCTTCATTATACCCCCCCCCCCCCCCCCCCGCAAACAAAGGTTGGGGGGGGGGGGGGGGTATATAGGAATCACCCTGTCCATCTGTCTGTCCATCTGTCCATCCTTATAAGCGCAACTCCTCCTAAACCGTTTGAAGAATTTTCATGAAACTTTACACAATGGAAGAACTCCATATGAAGATGTGCATGAAGCAGTATAATTCTGTTCTGACATTTCCAAGGGGAGATAATCTAACTTATACATTTTAATGTACCAAAAAGGCTACATCTGAGGCGCTGGGGGTATCCTTTGTGAGCTTGCTCACAGTACCTCTAGTATTATCTTGGAAGTAGAATTACTTCCTCCATCAGTTTGCATTGTTACAATTAATGGAAGAGTGTATACGCACTCTCCCATTAATTGTAACGACAAAAATGAGTGAACAAATCTTCAGGCTGAGAAAAAATCTAGCACTCTACTAGTTAAGTTACTCAGACTTTGCCATTCAAGATGCAATGTTTGGCTAACTGGTCATCCGTTTGCGTAGATTTAAATTTGAGTGAACGAAACGAGCGTTCTTGTCAAATTTTGCACACTGCGATTGGCTCAAGGTTATCAAGAAAAATGAAATAAAGGAGCAACTGATATTCACTATTCTCACATTTCTTTTTTGACAATTGAGGTTCTACAGTGTCATTGAAAGTTAACCTTTTGAATCCTGGTGGTATCTTCCATATCAGTTCAATGGCAGCAAGAGTCCATATTTATTTATGGGTAGACCAATTATTATTTTCATTGTGCAGCCTTGGGGCTGCACGTTGAAAATATTGAATGGTCAACACCACACCTTCACTCAAAAGTCAACCTACTTAATGAAATAATGAAGTATCATGTTACTGGGCCGGAAAAGGGGCTTCTAGGGTTCAAAAGGTTAAGCAGACAGAGAACTATGACCAGTTCATGATCCACTCAAAATTCTCTGTCTGCCTTTTGTTGTTACAGTACTGCTATAAGAATTTAAAAATTTTGTTTGGCCTTCCTTCAGTTTAAAGTAAGTGATGTTTTGTGCATATTAATTTGTTTAAATTGTTTTGTTATAATTTAAAGGCACTCCAATGAACTATAAGCAAAGAATTACAGTGTTCAAATTCTCACTACCAAAGGTAATCTACCGAATGTAGTTCTGTTAAGACAAAGGAGTGATGTGTTTAACATGCAACTTTCTTTGTACATCATTTTTTTTGTATGCAGATAGTATATGGTGTATTGAAGTACAGATTGTACAAAAATCATTTGAAGCTGAAGGATGAGTTATTAAATTATTTTGATTTTGGTGAGATAATCCACTTTAATATTCTATTACTTTTCAGCTCGTGAAGATAATATAAGAGAATTAAAGGAATTTAGTGCTAAATTTAAGGTTTGTTATCCAGTACAATAAAATACTGTTAACTGAATGGTAATTTTGCAAGTACAAAATAAACCATTTACCCTCTGAAACACTGATGTCAAAATAATAAAGTTTCAAGAAGCTAATTTTACCCTTAATGAAATTGAGCTCAAATGTAACACCCGAGCCTTGATTCTCGAACCTGCAGTTAGTATAGTCCTGACTATAGTTCAATTTTAGGGGCGTGTTCCACAATCCTACTTTATCTCCACAGGGTAGCCGCGGCTCCTTGAAATCCTTGAAAGTCCTTGAATTTTAAAAATTTGTTCAAGGACCTTGAATCTCCTTGAAAAAAGGTCTAAAACCCTGGAAACTCCTTGATTCCGTCTCCGGGTTCCTTCCCATGTCCGTTACCAGATTAGACTTTTTTATGCAACCGAAACTTCAAAGGCACCTAGTGCATTAATAAGCTCCATTCTCATTGGCTATTTGCTTTCTCTCTTCCATTGAACAACACAACTATTCGTCCAATCAGCGTGTCGCATACAAAATGAACAGAACCACCTCGTATGTTTTTAAAAGTTTTCTGTACGCTTTGGTTGGCGTGAATTGAATTGTTTTCTCGTGTTTGAAATAAAAATGCCTGGAGGGAAATGTAAATTCCAGGACAGGTGGTATAGCGATGAAAAGTACAAAGCATGGATAACTGCAGTCCCAAATGATAGAAATTCTGCGCGTTGTAAACGGAACATAAATATTTGTACCATGGGCGAATCGGCTCTCCGGTCACATTTAACTGGCAAGTTACATACACAAAATACATTACTCAATCAGCCAGAAATTACAGTTAAAGACTTTTTTCATCCTAAAATTTCGACGTCATCGGAGTGCACCAGTGTTCCGATTCGGCCTACATTAGCAACAACGACAACGGTCAGCTCCCAAAGCGCGTTGGTGAAAGACGCCTGCAGCACAAACGACGTCCACTCTGCTGAAATAATATGGACACTAAAGTGCGTCCAATCGCACTACAGCCTGAATAGTTCTGAAAACACGGACAATTTATTTGCCAGGATGTTTCCTGACAGTGCCATCGCCGGAAAATTCACTTGTGGCAGGAATAAAATTTCATACTTAATGAACTTTGGTATTCGACCATATTTACAAAACTTGCTATTAGACACATTACAGAAAGAAGTTAGAGATTTTGTTGTTTTGTTTGACGAATCCCTCAATTCAGTACTTCAGAAAAAACAGCTAGACATTCATGTTAGATTCTGGGACAATAAATTGAACCAAGTTGTCACACACTATATCGATTCAGTATTTTTAGGGCATGCTAGGGCTGAAGATATGCTTCAGGTGTTGACACAGTCACTTGAAGAGAAATTTAATATGGCCAATGTGATACAAATATCAATGGATGGTCCCAGTGTAAACTGGAAACTTTTTAATCGATTAACAGAGGAGTTAAGCAAGAAGTTTGAAGATTTCAAAACTTTTATCGATATCGGGTCATGCGGACTGCACACTGTCCATAATGCCTTTAGAACTGGTTCGTCAAAATCGGACATGGATGTGGAAAAGGTCCTGAAAGCACTCCATTATTTGTTTGCTGATTCCCCTGCTAGGAGAGAGGATTATGTTAATATCACTGATTCGGACGTATTTGCATTGCCTTTCTGTGGACATAGATGGATCGAGAATGCAAGAGTGGCTAAGCGTGCACAGGATATTTGGCCCAACATTAAAACATATGTTGAAACAATTAAAAAAAATAAAAAGACTTATTCTATCCCCACATCGAACTCGTACATTAATATTGTTGATGCACTCAAAGATAAATTCACTGTGGCAAAACTGTCATTTTTTGAAAGTGTCGCAAATCAGTTGCTACCCTTTCTGACAATTTTTCAGAGCGATATACCACTCATCCCATTTCTGTCTGATCACTTAGAGATAATGACTAGGCAACTAATGAAGAGATTTGTAAAACATGATGTTCTGAAAGAGGCAAGAACTGTGCTGAAAC
Organism: Pictodentalium vernedei; assembly: GCA_031216915.1. Lineage (NCBI taxonomy): Eukaryota > Metazoa > Mollusca > Scaphopoda > Dentaliida > Dentaliidae > Pictodentalium > Pictodentalium vernedei. Next base: position 319,400,092 of record CM062294.1, read on the forward strand.
TTCAAAAGATTGATATTGATAATAGGGACAGTTGTGTCAGTTACAAAAAAGTTGACATTGGATTTAAAGCTGAGGCCGAGGTACGGAGACTAATTTCTTCTAAAGATGTTTCTGAGCGTCAGGTTATGGTTTTTCAAATGGAGTCACTGAACTTCTTAAAATTAACCACTAAGCACCTGATGAACAAGACTCCTATTGCTTTTTCAATTGCTCGTAATATGTGTAGTTTAAATCCCAAAAGAATGGTGGATGACCCAGTTGGCTCTTCTCAGAAATTCAACATACTTCTTAGTAAACTTGTTGAGTCTAAGCAGGTTGAAATTGGAGACTGTGACACTATTCAGAGCCAATATAGTGAATTTATTGGCTCTATTGGCTCTGAAGAGCATCACATATTCAAGGAGTATGACATAGCTAACATTGGCAAAGAAAACTTTATTAGGGTCGATACCCTTTTATATGATCATATGGGCACAAAAAGTTCCTATACACTTCTTTGGAGTATTGTGAAAAAGTTACTTATCCTGTCCCATGGACAGGCTAGTGTTGAGCGGGGGTTCTCAGTCAACAAGGAAGTACTTTCTGATAACATGCAGGAACTATCTTTAACCTCACAAAGAATAATACTTGATCATTTGGCTTATATTGGAGGCTTGGATAATTTTTCCATAACCCCATCACTTCTCAATAGCATTAAATTTGCTCGTAGCAAATACAGAACTCATCTTGATGAAATGAAAAAAACTACAGCGTTGAACTCAAAAACTGAAAAAAGAAAGCAAATTCAAGAAGAGTTAGTAGAAGTAAAGGTCAAAAGAAATAAACTTGAGACTGAGGTGTTAGACCTGGAGACATCTGCAGACCAGTTGGCTGAAGATGCTGAAAAAAAACATAAAGTCAATTTGATAGTCCAGTCCAATGCACTTAGAAAATCAGCAAAGTCTAAAAAGGAACTGATAAGCCATTGTAAATCAGATATAGACTCTCTACAGTTGCAGCTGAAAGAAATGAAAGACTAATTGTGAGAATCAAGAAACCTGTACAGTGTATATAGAACAAAAAGTTAAAACTAAATAACTCTTAGATTAAAGAAATTAGACTTGAGATTTATTTGTACAGAGACTGGGATACATTCCTGAAGGAATGAGCATTATTTTGTAAGTATTTTTTCTTATTACCATATATTTTGGTACTTTGTCCAACAAAAACATACAGATATGGATATAATTGGAACTGGCCCAATGAGCCAGTTCGAATTATAGCAATATTTGTGTCTGTTTTTGTTGACAAATTGTCAACTTAATGCCTAGCTAAGCAGACAGACACTTGATTCTAAAATTTAGACATAAGCACATAACAGTGATTTCCATCCAAGATTTGTCCTGAACCTCCTTGAATCTCCTTGATTTGGGGCCTAAAACCTCCTTGAACCTCCTTGAATTTCATCTGTCCAATTGTGGGGATACCCTGCTCCAATACCACACCCAGTTATTGCACTTGAGAGGGGTTGTTTGCTACCCCAAACTGGATTACTCAGTACCCTACTTCATCATTTTGGGACTCCACACAATTGATTTGGAGTTGAGTGCGTCTGACCCCTTAGATTACTTTTAGTCCCAATTCATTCTGAGAGGGTAGGGTAGATATAACTATCAGTACCCCGGCTTGGAACTTTCAAAATTATGGTCCCTTGCTAGCATTTTGGTGGGTGATAGTAGATCTGAAAATATGCCAACTATTATGGAGGATTCATAAAAGGTTTTATTTTTTATAGCATATTCTGAATTGATTCATCCCCAAAAAACCCATCAAACTGTAATAAATACCGATATTTCTGAAAAAATTAACTCATTATTACCTAAAGTAACCACCACTTAAATCCCGCTGCTGCAAGTGGACCAAAAATGTTGTGATATATAAATTCACAATGTCTCTTGTGGAAAACTTCACTGTTTTAATCAAGTTAACATTTCTTAAATAATAATAATCAGAAGCATGTGCCTGGTTTGTTGGAGCCCAAATAAAAGAGAAACTAATAGCTACCTCGATCCATGCTTCCAATCTGTCATGTGCACCGAATCAAACAGTTCAGATAACTTTATAGGATTTAACATAGTTATTTCCCGAACTCCACGCACAGAGTGCTTTTACCAACTTTCTCACTTTACGTGTGTCTGTCCGTCCGTGTGTGTGTCCGAGCCAATAACTCGAAAACTGTTAGGGCCACAGTCATCAAACTTCACACAATTATAAAGGACCTTGGGAGGATGTGTCACACACCATAGCCAGGTTCGTATCTTCAAGATCAAGGTCACATTTCAAGGTCACACTAAAAATCAGTCAATATTCGTGTCTCAGCCATAACTCAGAAACGAATCATAGTACAATTCTTAAACTTTTTACAAATGTTAAGGACAGCCAGAAAGTGTGTCGTGTATAATAGTTTCTGCCACATCTGCAAGGTGAAGGTCACAATTGAACTTCTTATGTTCAGGGTCACAAATCGTGTCTCAAGCATAACTCCAAAACTATTAGGGCTACAGTCCTCAAACACAATTATAAAGGACCATGGGAGGATGTGTCACACACCATTGCCAGGTTTGTACCTTCAAGGTCAAGGTCACATTTCAAGGTCACATTAAAAATCGGTCAATATTCGTGTCTACTCAGAAACGAATCATAGTACAATTTTTAAAACTTTTTTACAAATGTTAAGGACAGTCAGAAGTGTGTCGCGTATAATAGTTTCTGCCGCATCTGCAAGGTGAAGGTCACAAGGGGGGGGGGGGGGGGGGGGCATGTGTTACCTTATTAACATTCTTCTTGTTTGATTCTTCTACAACTTTGTCAAACAAGACCATGAAAATCGATTGCTTACTTTTGAAATTTTGACGACAAAAATATGGGCAATGCAGAGAACTGTTGCGGTCATTTCCCTTTACCTAACACGAAAGTCAGACGACACTTGCAAATAAATTTCTTGTGTAACTAATTTTTTTCATCTTTTGCATCAAAAACCTAGCTTATGACCCCTCATTGGAATGAGTGCATTGGGATCATTTCAATGAGGGGTCATAAGCTATGTTTTTGAGACATAAAATGAAAATTGAATGGTGATTTTTGGCTTAACTTGACAAAGTCGAGATAAGCTATTGCCATCACGCAGACGGAAGTTTGTCAGTCTGTTAACATTCTCCTTTAGCACAGGCTACACCTCGTAGTTCTTGTCCGATCGTCACAAAATTTCATATGCAGATTTGAGGTTATGTTTAGATGAGACCATCCCCTTTTGGTCGCGATCGGTCAACCGTGATGGCTGCCCAAGCCCAAAACCTGAAAACCTTTAGGACAGTCTACAGGTCGTATTTATGAAGGAATTTCATTGTAACTTGGTAGAATGACTCTGTATAATATCTGGATGAGATGTCCCCTTTTGGTCATGATCTGTCAACTGTGACGGCTGCCCCAGCCTGAAACCCCAAAACTTTTAGCACAGTCTACAGGTCGTATTTAATATGGAGGGATTTCATTGTAACTTGGTAGGATGATTCCATATGGTGTCTAAATAAGAACGTCCCCTTTTGGTCGCGATCGGTCAACTGTGACAGCTACAGGGGCCCAAAGCCTGAAAGCCTTTAGCACAGTCTACAGAACGTATTTATAAAGGGATTTCATTGTAACTTGGTAGGATGACTCGGAATAATGTCTAGATGAGGATGTCCCCTTTTGGTTGTAATCAGTCAACCGTGATGGCTACACAGGCACAAAACCCAAAAACCTTTAGCGCAGTCTTCAAACCGTATTTATGAAGGGATTTCATTGTAACTTGATAGGATGACTTGTTTTGGAATAATTTCACTGTAACTTGGTAACTTTTGTTGACATACATGAACCCACCCCTCAATTCTTTAGTACAGTCTGCACCTCAAATTATTTTTATTGAAAACATATCATACAAGGGACAGAAACTAACATTTTCTCAATTATCACATTCCTTGTCATATTTCATAATCCTTTTAGAAACGTTGAACATTATCCTTTTCATCAAACACAACACACAGTTAAGTTAAGGTACAGTGTCATTGACACTTTCATTGTGAATAGCGCTGGCTGGTTTTTGACCATTACATTTGGTAAAGGGTTAAGAAAGATTTCCAATAGATTTATACATTTTTATTCATTTATATTCATTTATAGCCATAGATGTCCGAAAGTGACTTTAAGCACTAATAAATATTCAGTTAGCAAGAATTTACTTTATAACTCATATGCAACTTACAGGTGAGGTTGTCCTGAGATTGTGGAAAATTGTTTATTTTTATACTGTACCAATGACCCAGACTTAGCTGGTGCTAACTCCAACAAAAACCAGGGCCAAACACAAATTTTGCCCCCCAATCCCCAAAATTTGCATCCAAAACAGTCGTCCCGAAATTGGCGCCAATTATCATTCTCTGTTTGGCCCTTCATCAGTCAACATCTCACTGATCTTTGTGCTTGTAAATCTCAGTTTAAAGGATGTCAGACACGTAATTTTTGGAGAAAATGTGATTCTAAGGAGGATAGAAGGAGGAGAGGAAAAAAGAAGTGGCAAAAAATAATCAGGGCTGTACTTAAAATTTTTTGTTGAAATTATGTTAAGTTGCCTATTTTCGAGGCATGGGCCTCTTGTTGTCATTCTTGCTAATTGTTGCACTGCTTATTCAGTGTTTCCTCTCCCCTAGCCTTCTAAAGTCCCCCCTTGCAATTCTCCCATGCTTTTGGCATATTTTTGAGAAGTTTCATTTCTAAAATTTCCTGGGAGAGTTGCTTGGTTACAGAATGTTTTCTGTTATTTTCCCCATAGTTACGTTTTCACCCATGGGTGTATAACGTTTGTGTTCTGCATCTTCCATCTGATGTTCTGCAGATTCTCCCCTGGGAGTCTCTGTTTTGCATCAGATAGAGTGTAATTGATGACTGATTCCGGGCCAGTTTTTTCAGTGCCTGGAGTCATGTTTTCTAGTGTGTTTACACTGTTTGTTTTCATTGGCAACAGCCTTTTTTGAGGGGGGCTGTTTGCCTTTGTGGTAGTTTATCTCATTATAAGATACATTTATATTATCCGAAAGTGTCTCATTAATTATTTTATATAAATTTAAAATTTTTGACCACACTTTGCCATCGGATCCATCGGGGCTCAACGTTACTTTTCAGCAACTTGGGCTTCTCTGAAAAAATATTTTTTCAAAATTATTTTGTTTTGCAATTGTTTTTTCATTTATTAATGGATCATGTTATTATGTATCTTTGTGTCAGGGGTTTTTGCGAGTAACTAGGACTTATTGTTGTTCTTTCACAATGAAGGGACATTGTTCAAATTGTAATAGGAAGAAATCTTCCTCTGACTTTCATGATCATTGTATTAATTGTAGTCAGTGTTCTCGCATTAATCCCTGTCCTATATGTGAACATTGGGATGAGAAACATTGGAAACGTGTGTCACGATATGTTGTTTCTGGAGAAAGAGCGATGCCGGCTCTTTCTCCACAAGGTCACTCTACTCTCTCAGTTTCTATTTCAGAGGAACCAGAACAGGGTGATGTTTCCATGTTATCTTCTTCAAGTGTGCGTCCGTCGTCACAAATGAATTCAGAGCTAGCGGCAAAAGTGCTCATGGAGATTAGACAAATGTCGTCCGCTAGCTCGCCCGGTGTAGCGTCCATTCACCGAATGGTTCGGCAGCCGGGTTCGTCCGATGCGGTCCAAGAGGAAATTTTGGGTGATGCGAGCACTATAAACATAATAGATGCACACCCAGTGACGGCGGATAGTAAACGAGAACGGAGGAAGCCTTTTAGTCCGGTTCCTAGCTCGTCCAGGTCCAGCCGGGCCGCGAGCGAGAGAGGCCCCTCTCTCGTACAACAACATCTGGGACCAGATGTTGTGGTACAAAATGTGTCTTTAGCGGAGCATACGTCCGTCGCTCGGGACGCTCCGTTGTATAAGCAGTCCGCAGAGACTGTTAAGGCTTCCTCTTCTCGTCGGCGCACACGACCGCACCTTGGCTGCGTGACCTCCGTTATTTTGCCAGCTTCGCCGATGAAGGATTCTTCGGCGACCAGGTCACACCATCCGGCAGCCAGGGATTCGAGACCGATGGACTCCGGACGTTCGCATAGGAAAAGTATGCGGGAGCCATCTGATGCGGAGCTGCCCTCGGCGAAGCAGCGAAAGACCGCGCCTCCGCAGGTCTCGACGTCGGACATTCTAGTGCAGATAGCACAGCTTATCGCAGCATCCCAGCAGCCGACAGAAACGGTGTCGGATCGAGAATTATCCGACGGCGCTGGGTCGGTACGCTCCGCCGAAGCATCGGGGGCGGACGACCGGGAACATCGGGAGGTTCGACCGGATGGTGAAAGGGATACGGATGAATTGGAGCTATCCCTTTCGGAACAACATAAAGCTGCCGTGGACTTCATCCGGCACTTTCTCCCTCAAGTTGTTCCGTCGGGCCAGACTGCTGCGCTTCCGGACAAGAGAATTATAGCGTCATTGGACTCTGAATTTTTTGAGCGGTTCAGGGACATCGCTCCCGAGTTTCCGTCGCAGTCCAATAATGTTGCAAGAACATTTGAATTATTGAACGACGCTATATTTAAACTTGCTTCCAAGACGGGGAAAGCAGGTTTCTTGTCCGCAAATACTCTCAACCTGCCTTTCATTAATGCAAGGAATAAATTCGACACGGCAGGACAGGGTATACCGAGAGTTCCTCTGCGTATGGACGACGAGGCGGAAGACTTAGAGCTATCATTACCGTCGTCAGCTTCTATTCCAACCGCGGTGTTGGAAACAGCTATTGCGTCTAACAGAGCCAATTTAGATGCCTTATCTTACGCAGATCACCTTACTAAGGCGTTATCACTGCGCCTTCAAGGGGAAGAGTTTCAGGATATACAATCCTCTTTAAGACTTCTTTCAAGGGCAGTAGCTTATTCCACGTGTAACTCCCCCCTTTCAGTGGCAAATCTGGAGTTGGTTAGACGTGACGCAGCCCTGGCTACATCCACACTAGTGGATTCTAAGGTGAAGAACTCTCTTAGAGTCGCTTCGGTCTCAGGAGAACTTCTCTTTGACGGCAAGCTTTCCGCTATTTATGATAATATTAAAAAGAAAGCTAATGATTCTCTGTTGTTTAGATCCGCTCCTAAAAGGTCGGATACAGCAGACACGAATAAGGCGGGCACTTCTGGGTCTAATGCGCCCAAGAGAGGTTCCTATAGAGGTTCCGGTGCGTCCTCTTGGTCTTATTCGAGAGACCGTCAGGATAGCGACTCTCGTTCGGGACGTCCTTCAGGCCGGGACAATCGGTCGGACGCCCCGAGGTCGACGAGGCGAGGTGCGGGTCGTGGAAGACGTGGTTTCTCCTACCGCAGGCCTCGCAGGTCCAGGAGGTGATGGCTTAAACCTCTATCGCGTTCCGGTTGGCGGAAGGTTGTCGAGTTTTTCACAAGAGTGGGCGTCGATTACGGACGACCCTTGGGTGAGAGGAGTGACTTCGGAAGGTCTAAAGATATCCTTCAAACGAAAGCCTCCATTAACTCGAAGTCCAAAGTGGACTCATCTTCCGTCAAATCCACAGAAAAGAGACACTCTGTTATCAGAGGTGCAGTCTCTTTTAATGAAGAACGCGGTAGAGGTCGTAGAAAACCAGGAATCGCTGGGATTCTACAGCCATCTGTTTCTGGTTCCGAAACCAGACGGCTCGTTCCGTCCAGTCATAGATTTGAGCTGGATAAACAAGCTGATCGTCGCTCCGAAGTTTTATATGGAGACGATTCGATCGGTCAGAGCGAGTATTCGGGTGAACGATTATGCAACGAGCATAGATCTCAAAGATGCGTACTTTCACGTCATGGTACATCCGACATTCCGAAAGTATCTACGCTTCGCAGTCCTAGGAGTGGTGTATCAGTTCCGGGCCATGTGCTTCGGATTGAATCTAGCACCCTGGGCTTTCACTCGGGTAATGAACTCGGTAATGATCTACTTCCGAGCTCATTCGTCTGCGGTAACGTCGGCCTACCTGGACGACATTCTTCAGAGGTACGGCAACGAGTTAACGCTTCAGAACGATGTTCAGAATCTTCTTCTATTGCTCCGACGTCTCGGTTTCATAGTAAACGAGGAGAAGTCGGATCTGGTGCCGTCCAAGTCATTCACTCATCTGGGAATGAGCTTCGAGACGCACAACAATCTCGTTCGTCTGCCGTTAACCAGAGCGAAATTAGTCAGTTGTTACGCTCGCTATTGTCTGCATGCAGACAAAGTCACGGCGAGAGAATTTATGAGACTGATAGGTCTGTGCGGAGCCGCCGCGGATCTCATTCCGATGGGGCGGCTACGCACACGTCCTCTTCAAATTTTCCTGACTCAGAATTGGAGTGTGAAAATTCATTCGCTCGATGTAGACGTTCTCTTGTCAGATCAAGTGAAACAAGAGATTCAGACTTGGGCAAACATTCAGTGGTTAACTCAAGGAGTTCCGCTGCAGTTGCCGGATCCGAGTTTTACCATTATGACAGATGCCAGTCAAACAGGTTGGGGTGCATCATTAATCCCAACGGATTCGAGATGCCAGGGTCTTTGGGATCCGCAATTCCTGTGCAAGCACATAAACATCAAGGAAATGATGTCAATTTGGCTTGCGTTACGTCACTGGATGGACATTATTCACGATGCTCATGTCCAAATCCTATCCGACAATACGACAGTAGTGGCGTATATACGGAATCAGGGAGGTACTCATTCAGTTCCGTTGTTCAATCTAACGGAAAGAATCCTTCTGTTTGCGTTGGAACATCACGTTCTTCTTTCGGTCCGTCACATACCGGGTCGTCTGAATGTGCTAGCAGATCCCTTTCACGAAAGGGTCGCTTGTTGCCGTCGGAGTGGACTCTCAACAAACAAGTATTCAATCAGATTTGCTACCAATGGGAACGGCCAATGATAGACTTATTTGCGACACATCTCAACAATCAGTTGCAGACGTATGTGTCCCCGTGTCCGGATCCAAGAGCATTTGCAGTAGACGCTCTGTCGATCCCTTGGGACGGAATGATAGGATATGCGTATCCTCCAGCGCCGTTAATTCAACAAGTATTGCTAAAGATAAAACAATCTCAATGCAAGATTCTGTTGGTAGCATCTCTGTCGCCACAGAGACCGTGGATAAATCTACTCAGGTGTCTGTTGTGGGACCTACCGCGGAAGCTTCCTCCACGAGAGGATCTTCTTTCGCAGGGGAAATCGTGCCAACTCCATCACAACCCGCAAGGTCTCAACCTTCACGTTTTTCCGTTGTGTGGTCCTTCTTGCATGGCAAGCACTTTACACGACGAGCAGTGGACGCGATTTCTAACTGTAGGAGGACCTCCTCTTCGCTAAACTATGCGGCTAAGTGGAAGGTTTTCCGTCGTTGGTGTAGGGATCATTCTGTAGATATATTTGATCCCTCTATACCAGACATTGCAAACTTTCTAGTATACTTGTTTGACGAAATCAAACTGCAGCCTGTTACTATAAAGGGTTATAGATCTATGTTATCTGATACCTATGCACATCATGATAGTTTACAAATTGGATCTAATGTCTCTTTATCGAAATTGGTTAGAAACTTTTCGATAAATAGACCCAGAACTCTTAGATTAATTCCTAAGTGGAATTTAGCTTGGGTTCTCCTTAAATTGAAGGAAAAGCCATTTGGACCTCTTGGGACAGTAGATTTCAAATTCTTATCTTATAAGACAGCTTTTCTCTTAGCTTTCTCTTCTGCCAGAAGAGTCAGTGAGCTTAATGCACTATCGGTGGATGATTCTCATTATCGTAGTGTTGGGAACACTATCACCTTCACTACTAATGTGGGTTTTTTAGCTAAGAATCAGGCTCCTAATAAATATCCGGAACCTATTGTTATTAAGGCTCTTCCGTCTTCAGACGGGCGTAGGCCTTTACTCTGTCCTGTTAGAGCACTACGTATCTATAAACAGAGATCTCAGTTCATCAGAAAGGGACGGAAACGTTTCTTTCTGTCTTTGATGCCTAATAGAAAGGACATTTCAGTCCATTCTATTGCTAGATGGATTCAGTTAACTATCCGTACTGCTTATGAAGATTTATCTTCTTCTCAGCAGTCTGTGCTTAAGATTTCTGCTCATGAAGTAAGAGCTCTTTCTACTTCCTGGGCTTATGCTAATAGTGTTGCTATTACAGATTTAATGAAGGCTGCTTATTGGTCTCAGCCATCCACATTTACTAATTTTTATCTCAGAAATATTGAGTCCATTTCTGGAGACCTGCATTGTTTAGGTCCGTTATCTGTTGCTCAGAATGTCGTCCACTAAACAGTTGCAACTATAGTTATGCAGGCTTTCTGTTCCGGCAGTGACTCCGTCCGGCTGCCCTCTTCGCTCTGGGCTATTTGACCCACGGCAAGGGGAAGGGGGGGGGGGGGGGGCGGGTGTTCCCTTAGGTCACCTGCTTTATAGTGAAAAGCAAGGGAATGCCTCCTCCAAGACAGTATTTCTGAGTCGCTTCCGGGATGGTTTCAAAGTGTAATATTAATGTTTAATTTCATTCATGTCTTATTTTTAAAGTGTAGCTCGGTGTGAAGCATTTGTATATGTCAAGTGTCAAACGGGCTTTAATATACAATACTCGGACACTTTTAAATGATTATAAAGAGTCTCAATTCTCTGGACTACTTTATTTATTGGCTTGCTTTAAAAATAATTAGTATAAGGGTTATACTGGATGTTAATAGAGAACATGAATGTTATTGTGCTCAATTATTAAGGGTAGTGTATCTTTCTAATTTAATATTAAATAAGAAAGATACATGTAAAGCCTAATACTCCTTTTCTCCTTAAGGGGTTACCTCTTTATTATATAATTGAGCTTATTGGATTTTCCTCTATGTCCTAGGCCCTCCAGCCTGTTTTCTATTCAGCTAAGTCTGGGTCATTGGTACAGTATAAAAATGTTAAAAAATTTATAGTAATTTATATATTTTTTATACTTACCAATGACCCAGACAGGGATGGCCCTCCCTGAGTTGGGAACTCTTGCCTCCCCGCTGAGTACATAGCGCTGACCAGGCACTGCCAGTAAGAATGATAATTGGCGCCAATTTCGGGACGACTGCGTCACTGCGCATGCGCAGTAGAGGCGTACTATGGAGGTCCTTTAGGACATGATTTCTTTTTGTTTTGGATGCAAATTTTGGGGATTGGGGGGCAAAATTTGTGTTTGGCCCTGGTTTTTGTTGGAGTTAGCACCAGCTAAGTCTGGGTCATTGGTAAGTATAAAAAATATATAAATTACTATAAATTTTTTAACTTTTTATTGACAATGATATGCAATTAACCCTTTACTTAAATAGACTAAAAGATCATACTTGCAACCTTTTTTCTTGAATAACAAAAACTTGACATTTTTTGCCACAAAAACAAGACATACCACCAATGAGGGTGCATAAGTTTGTTTTTTTTTTTAGACAAGAATTGACATTGACAAAATAAAATGCAAAAGGTGATACATGTCAATAGAGCTATCCAGATATGGATTTTATTTTTAATTTTTGTTTTTATTGGGGTTTAACAACACCTTGTGTCGGAATCTGGATATGGATACCTTAATAAATAATTAGCTCCAGTATTGCAATAAATGTTCAATCTGAGAGACAAACTTATGTCACAAACATCTTCTCTCGATATTAATCACGTATACAAAGTTTCAGCCAGCATCCTGAGAATTGGATGCAGTTGCTCCACAAGATCTTCACATGGATATTACAACTGGAGAATTCACAGAAAAAAGTAACTATTGTTATATCGAGCTGCCGCTAATTTATGTCATGCTCATCTGCGCTTAATGTTGATCATTATATAACAAGTTTTAAACCAATATCTTCGGAAATCTAATAGTTGTTTGTTGCAGAAGATCGACCTACCAATTTTAACTTAGTTCAGGCAACAACTCTGAAATGCTTTAATTGAACTACAGCAAATTTATGTTATGTCAGGAATGAGAGAGTTTAGTTAATTAGCTTGATTTCAAATAATTTAGTATCAAATTGCTTAAATTTTACTTTCTATAAAACTGCATGAAAATGGTCTTAAAGACCCTTTTTATCCTTTTTATGTAGATTTATAGAAATAAAACGTCTTACCAAGTTATACCTTAACTATAAGTCCTCTTATTTTCAGAAGAAACTTCATTTTCACAAATTTTCTGGTTAAATTATGAGAGTTTCATCTTATTTCAGATAATTCAGATTCCTTCCACTCTCATCCTTGTCATGTGCATCTGTTCTTAATGTTGATCTTGTATATGAATTTTCAAACCAACTTATTCAGAAATTTAAGAGTACATGTACTTCCATACAACTGGAATTCAGGGATCATAACTCTTATGCTCAAATCAAGCCGCTGCAGTTTTATGTCAAGCACCTTGGCACTTGATGTTCATGTACACCAAGTCTCAAACCATTATTTTTATGAAAAGTAGAAATAGTTTTCTTCACAAAAATTTACCAACTGATAGTCACCAAGTTTAAGGGCAATAACTTAATGAAGCCACAGAAAATTTGGCTTACCCACAATTGCATTTGATGCTGATCATGTATACCAAGTTTCGAGCCAATAATTGTGGGGGATTTGTCTCTTAACCCGCTGGGTATTTTCTAAATATTTTTCATCAGATCTAGTCATGGCTGCTATAAAGCAGCCATGACTAGATTTGATGCAAAATTCATCAAAATTTATCTCCTGGAATACTTCATACAATTTACAGAGGTAAAATTTGATTAAATGTGCCCAAACTATACTTAATTCAGTGGCAAGAGAAAGCCTGTCCTGGGCAGGAATATCCACCAGCAGCATAGAAGGAGTTGATCACCAACAGTGATTGTTCTAGTCGAGGTAAATGTTGGAAGAAATATGTTTGACCTTGAAAGATATGAGATATACTTGATATCATTACTTATTCTTCATGTTTTTTAGTTAACTGATGAAAATCGTGATAGTAAAAAATTAGATAGATCACCAACTCATCCTACTGTTCAGCACCAACCATCTCAGCCAGACAGTCCACTGCAACCAGCAGAAAAACCTCAAGAAACATCTCCAGAAAATTGTGATGAACAGAGGGTAGAAGAAATAGAATTAAAAGATTCTCCTGTTGAGTCTGAAAAAACGGATGCATTAAATGAGTAAGTGGGATGTGTGTACTGTCATGAAAGTTCATTGCTGCAGCCTAATTTTAGTCAGGTGAAGTGTTGTATTCTGCTTGTGAATGTGCATATGCGTATATGAGAGTCAAGCATGCATCTTCAATTCAGGTTTGCTTAAATAAAGTTGACAGTCCCATGAGGAGCACCACAAGGGCCAGAGCTCTGTTAGCAACCAGAAAATTATTTTCAAAACTTTAAAAATCATCTTCACATCCACCAATGAGAATCTTTTGATATTTGGTTTTCAACATCCTTGGGGGTGTTGGCAGATTCAGCTTTGTTCAACTCCCATCATCTTCAGATCCAGAAGTCAGAATATTAGAAAATGGGGATCTCATTATAGGAATTGAATTTGTCCTGATTTTGCGAGAATCTATTTTGATTCTCTCGCACATGCTGCAAGAATCAGTTTTTAAATAGTTTAGAATTTGAGAGTGCTGTTATTCCTCAGGCCTTTAAGGATACTTTCAGAATCTAGGACAAGAATCAAATGAACATTTTGTGAGAATCCATGTTGATACTCTATTGTTCTCCTTGCAAGAATCATTTGCGGGAAAGGGAGCATTGTGACTTAGTGGTAGACTGTTGGTCTTCTATGCTAGAGGTCCCGAGTTCGATCCCTGTCCCGGATGACCTGCGTTGTGTCCTTGGGCAAGGCACTTTATCCCGGTTGCCTACATAGGGGCACGATGACGCCGTGTTCTAAGGCGTACTGCACGTCATTGGTGCACATGTCTTCAACCGCTGTCATCCTGCTTGAACAGAGAATGTTGAGGAGCTGACAGATACTCGGTGGTTCTCTCCGGGTACTCCAGCTTCCTCCACCCGTAAAGCTGTCACGGTCACGATTGGCCATTGTGCATAAGTATGTGACCTTAAACACCAATAAATAAATAATAAATTTGCAGGAATTAATTTCCAGCCCTATGTCTATGGTTTCATTTAGTAGTTGATCCCATAGCCCCCAGTGAATTTATTCACTCTCATGAAATTCTTCATGTTTTTAGCAAGTTTCATGTAAATTTGTGTGTTGAATCGGCCTGGGTTTTAAATTTCAGCAGCTATTGTTGATAATGGAATTAGCAGTTGATCTCCATTCATATCTTTTATTCATTTTTCTTTCAGAGCTGTCAAAAAATCTGTTTTAAATCCAAATGCAAAAGAATTTAATCCAAACGCCAAAATGTTCATTCAAGTAAGTATTGCATTTTTCTGAGAATTTTCACTGATTTATAAAGTGCATTTGCCTGACCTAATGAATTCTAAAACGTACAGAAAAGCATATTATTGTTAGTTTTGTGAGATTAAATACAAATAATTGCCATATGCTGCAGATTTGATATGCTGCATTTCAGTCTCTAGCTTTGTCAAGTATTTATGAGTTGGTAATTTTGTGTTTTAGCAACAAATGGGGGGGGGGGGGGGGGGGGGGGGGGGGGGGAGTGGCGTTGTGGTAACCAGTTCTCGTCAGATCACCGAAGTTAAGCAACGTCGAGCCCAGTTAGTCCTTGGCCGGGTGACCGTCTGACCGATCGATTCTGACTCCCGCGTTGTGTCCTTGGGCAAGGCACTTAACCCTGATTGTCCACATCAATGGTGCACATGTCTTCAACCAATCTAACCCTGCCTGTGCTGCAGTGCGGAGTTATGATGTTGGGGAGCTGGCAGCTGCTCAGTGGTTCTCTCCTTCACCTGTAAAACTGTCACGGTCATGATTAGCTATTGTGCCTAAGTATGTGACCTTAAACACCAATAAATAAATAAATATTAGCAACAAATGTTTATCCTAAAACTAACGCTTAAATAAACACTTATTTTGTGTAATATTTTTTGAAAAAATCTCTCTTCAGCCTTTTATTTAATGAATTGGTCACATCTGCCAAAGCCTTGTATTCAAAATTACCATCAGCATCTTATTTTCATGTTCCCCGAAACTTTTTGGAGGAGCATATAGTCGCCGACTTGTCCCCATCTATCAAAAACAAATGGTTTCCGGATGCTAACTCTAGTTTGCTTTGATGTATGGCCTTATAATTTTCCAACCTTGCTACCTACCATGAAATGCTGGTCAAGTTACATTTTCACCATTATGGCATGTACCGTTCCAGTGTTATGTCCCTTGCAAAGTCACAAAATGGTAAAATCAATGGTTTCTGGGTGATAACTCTAGTTTGCTTTATAACTTGATAAAAGACTCGTTTTGGAATAATTTCACTATAACTTGGTAACTTTGGTTGACATACATTAACTGTGAGCCACATTAACCCACCCCTCAATTCTTTAGTACAGTCTACACCTCAAATTATTTTTATTGAAAACATAGCATACAGGGAACAGAAATTAGCATATTCTCAATTATCACAATTCTTTTCGTTTTTCTTAATCCTTTTATAAACATTGAACATTATCCTTTTTATCAAATACAACACACAGTCAAGTTAAGCTACAGTGTCATTGACACTTTCATTCAGTTTTCTTGCTTTATGTTTATAATCTGTTCTTTTAAAAACAAACATGAGTGACGATATCAAATAGTTTTTATTTCCCTTAATTGTCACCAAACAGTAAATATAATGGTTGCATTGAAGTCACTCAAGATAAACCACTTTTCCTTACAGCAGCTTCTTAAAATCACAAAGGCAACTTTCATTTCGCCCAAAGAAATTGGGCAAAGTGAGCAGTGCCAAGGCGGAGATATCGTGCCCTTCGCCCTCCAGGCTGTTTGGTGATTTTTAGCTTACCTTGACAAAGTCAAGATATGTTATTGCCATCATGTCTGTTCACATTTTCTTAGCACAGGCTACAGCCTGTAGTTCTTGTCCGATCATCACAAAATTTCATATGCAGGTTCTAGGTCGTGTCTAGATGACAGGGATGAGATTTTTCAGCAAATTCCTTCCCCAAATGCTGAAATTTTATTTCTATAAATGTGCATGAAAATGGTCTTAAACCAATACCAGATTTATAGAAATTAAGTATTTCTAAACCAGCAGGTTCACTTGTGTTCAAGTTTTTTGTAAAAAAACCCATGATTTTCACAAATTTATTTTGAAAATAAGGGAATTTTCACAAAGTTCAGCAAATTTTGTTGCTAGTCGTTCTCATCCTGAGATGAGAATGTTCCATTTTGGTTGCGATCGGTCAACTGTGACGGCACACTTGTTCTGTTGCAGTAAAAGTGATCAAAAGTCTGAATTGGACACTAAAGGGTTAAACCACTCAATCAGTGGATATGTGCATAACAACAAGTACTTGTTTAACTAAAACAGAGTTCATACAGGCTTGGAAAGTCCTTGAATTTTCAACCTTGGCCTTAAAAAGGCCCTAAAACATTTAATTGCCTGGAAACACCATTGAAAATTGTCAAACTGCCTTAAAAAGTCCTTAAATGATATTGTGTCTGTCTATTATGTGTGCAACATATCTGTTTTATTCTCTGCAAGCATCAGAAAAGTGATTATTAAGCATCGATTAAGCTTTTTTAGCTCAACTTGACAAAGTCAAGCTGAGCTATTGCCATCACTTCTCGTCCGTCGGCGTACGTACGTACATACGTACGTACATACGTACGTACATACGTACGTACGTACATTAGTACGTTAGTATGTTAGTACGTCAGTACGTACGTCCACAATTTCCTTTGGCACACCTCACAGGTCGCATTTATGATCAGATTACTTTGAAACTTGGCATGCTTGTTTGGGGTGACCTCTAGATGGGAGCTATCGATTTTCTTCAATTTCCGTCAAAAAATGTTGCCGCGGCCAACGTTCTTAGAACTTAGTTTAGTCAAACCAAAATATTTCCCTTTGGCACACCCTACAGGGCACATTTATGATTTGATTGCTTTGAAACCTGGTATGCTTATTTAATGTGACCTCTAGATGGGAGCTATCGATTTTCTTCAATTTCCGGCAAAAAATGTTGCCACGGCCAACGTTCGTAGAACTTAGTTTAGTCAGACCTCAATATTTCCCTTTGGCACACCCTACAGGGCACATTTATGATCAGATTGCTTTGAAACCTGGTATGCTTGTTTGGGGAGACCTCTAGATGGGAGCTATCGATTTTCTGTAATTTCTGTCAAAAAATGTTGCCACGGCCAACGTTCTTAGAACTTAGTTTAGTCAGATTACTCAATATTTCCCTTTGGCACACCCTACAGGGTACATTTATGACTTGATTGCTTTGAAATCTGGTATGCTTATTTAGGGTGACCTCTAGATGGGAGCTATCGATTTTCTTCAATTTCCGTCAAAAAATGTTGCCGCGGCCAACGTTCTTAGAACTTACTTTAGTCAAACCACAATATTTCCCTTTGGCAAACCCTACAGGGCACATTTATGACTTGATTGCTTTGAAACCTGGTATGCTTATTTAGGGTGACCTCTAGATGGGAGCTATCGATTTCTTCAATTTCCGGCAAAAAATGTTGCCACGGCCAACGTTCGTAGAACTTAGTTCAGTCAGACCTCAATATTTTCCTTTGGCACTCCCTACAGGGCCCATTTATGATCAGATTGCTTTGAAACCTGGTATGCTTGTTTGGGGAGACCTCTAGATGGGAGCTATCGATTTTCTGTAATTTCTGTCAAAAAATGTTGCTGCGGCCAACGTTCTTAGAACTTAGTTTAGTCAGAAGACTCAATATTTCCCTTTGGCACACCCTACAGGGTACATTTATGATCGGATTGCTTTGAAACCTGGCATGCCTGTTTGGGGTGACCTCTAGATGGGAGCTATCGATTTTCTTCAATTTCCGTCAAAAAATGTTGCCACGGCCAACGTTTTTAGAACTCAGTTTAGTCAGACCACAATATTTCCCTTTGGCACACCCAACAGGGCACATTTATGATTTGATTGCTTTGAAACCTGGTATGCTTCTTTGGGGAGACCTCTAGATGGGAGCTATCGATTTTCTTCAATTTCCATCAAAAAATGTTGCCGCAGCCAACATTCTTAGAACTTAGTTTAGTCAGACCACAATATTTCCTTTTGGCTCACCCTACAGGGCACATTTACGATTAGATTACTTTGAAACCTGGTATGCTTATTTACGGTGACCTCTAGATGGGAGCTATCGATTTTCTTCCATTTCCGTCAAAAAATGTTGCCGCGGCCAACGTTCTTAGAATTTAGTCTAGTCAGACCACAATATTTCCCTTTTATACACCCTACAGGGCACATTTATGATCGGATTGCTTTGAAACCTGGCATGCTTGTTTGGGGAGGCCTCTAGATGGGGAGCTATCGATTTTCTTCGGTTTCTGTCAAAAAATGTTGCCACTGGCAAAAAAAATGACATTGGTACCAATGATCTTTAATTTTGCCATTTCATTTATAACTTACCAAGTTCAAGTTTGTCAAGTTGAGCTACAGTGTCATTGACACTTTCATTTTAAAGTAAATTCCACAAATTAAGTTCTTTCAAACCGACACTAACATTGCTGTTCTCTTAATGTCTCTACCACCAATAAATATTCAACTGGCACTAATAGACATGTCAATGCAGTCAGTAGGAGGTTTTACAAAACCCTAAACAGCCCAAGACACCTGTTTTAAGAGTAGAAAACTTTACCATCCATTTTTGCAGCTGCAATTAATAAAAACCATATAATGTCTCTTGAGTGCAATAAGGAACCTTGTTCCTTATTGCACTCAAGAGACAAATTATATTGTCATTACTGTGTGTGTCTTGTTGCACTCAAGAGACAAATTATATTGTCATTACTGTTTTTAGCTTAACTTGACAAAGTCAAGATAAGCGATTGCCATCATGCGTGAGGAAATCTGTCGGTATGTTCACATTTACCTTGAGCATAGGCTACACCCTGTAGTTCTTGTCCTATCGTCACGAATTTCGTATGTAGGTTTGAGGTCATGTCTAGATGAGAATGTCCCCTTTTTTTGTCCCCTTTTGGTCACGATCGGTCAACCATGATGGCTGCTCGAGTCCAAAACCCGAAAACCTTTAGCACAGTCTACAGGTCGTATTTATGAAGGGATTTCATTGTAACTTGGTAGGATGACTCTGTATAATGTCTAGATGAGAACGTCCCCTTTTGGTCATGATCTGTCAACCGTGATGACTGCCCAAGCCTGAAACCCAAAAACTTTTCGCACAGTCTACAGGTCGTATTTAATATGGTGGGATTTCAATGTAACTAGGTAGGATGACTTTGTATGATTGCTAGATGAGAACTTCCCTATTTGATCCCGATCTGTCAACCGTGATGGCTGCCTGAGCCCAAAACCCGAAAATGTTTAGCACAGTCTACAGTCTTATTTATGGAGGGATTTCATTGTAACTTTGGTAGGATGACTTCAAAAATGTCTAGATGAGAACGTCCCCTTTTGGTTGCAATCTGTCAACTGTGACGCTACAGGGGCCCGAAGCCCGAAAACCTTTAGCACAGTCTACAGGTTGTATTTATAAAGGGATTTCATTATAACTTTGTAGGATGACTCCAGATAATGTCCAGATGAGAACGTCCCCTTTTGGTCGCGATAATTCAACCATGACGGCAGCCCGAGCCCAAAACCCAAAAACATTTAGCACAGTCTACAGGTTGTATTTATGAAGGAATTTCATTGTAACTTGGTAGGATGACTCAGTATAATGTCTAGATGAGGACGTCCCCTTTTGGTTACTGTCGGGCAACCATGATGGCTACACAGGCCTGCAGCCTGAAAACCTTTTCACAGTCGACAGCCGTATTTATGAAGGGATTTCATTGTAACTTGATAGGATGACTCTTTTTGGAATAATTTCACTCTAACTTGGCAACTTTGGTTGGCATTAACTGTGAGTGCCACATTAACCCACCCTTCAATTCTTTAGTACAGTCTACACCTCAAATTATTATACCCCCGCTTCGAAGAAGTGGGGGCTATATAGGAATCGCCCTGTACGTCCGTCCGTACGTCTTTCCGGACATGAAATTCTTGTGTGCGCAACTCCTCCTACATTTATCAATCAATTTGGACAAAACTTTTCAGACATCATCACTACTAAGTGAACATGTGCATATTCCAAGATTTTTGATCTGCGACAATTTTAACCAGGTTTTCTCCCTTTGACTTAGATTTATTGTGTCTTTCCATCCGAACAAATTCTTGTGTGCGCAACTCCTCCTACATTAATGAACCGATTTTGATGAAACCTTTCAAACATCATCTCTACTAAGTGAACATGTGCATATTCCAAACTTTTTAATCTGCGACAATTTTAACCAGGTTATCTCTCTTGAACTTTGATTTAATATGGGTTTCTACATGAAATTCTTGTGTGCGCAACTCCTCCTACATTTATCAATCAATTTGGACGAAAGTTTACAGACATCATCACTACTAAGTGAACATGTGCATATTCCAAACTTTTTAATCTGCGACAATTTTAACCAGGTTATCTCTCTTGAACTTTGATTTAATATGGGTTTCTACATGAAATTCTTGTGTGCGCAACTCCTCCTACATTTATCAATCAATTTGGACAAAACTTTTCAGACATCATCACTACTAAGTGAACATGCGCATATTCCAAGATTTTTGATCTGCGACAATTTTAACCAGGTTATCTCCCTTTGACTTAGATTTATTATGTCTTTCCGTTCGAACAAATTCTTGTGTGCGCAACTCCTCCTACATTAATGAACCGATTTTGATGAAACCTTTCAAACATCATCTCTACTAAGTGAACATGTGCATATTCCAAACTTTTTGATCTGCGACAATTTTAACCAGGTTATCTCTCTTGAACTTTGATTTAATATGGGTTTCTGCATGAAATTCTTGTGTGCGCAACTCCTCCTACATTTATCAATCAATTTGGACGAAAGTTTACAGACATCATCACTACTAAGTGAACATGCGCATATTCCAAAATTTTTGAGCTGTGGCAATTTTAACTAGGTTATCTCCCTTTAACTTAGATTTATTATGGGTTTCTACATGAAATTCTTGTGCGTGCAACTCCTCCTACATTTATCAATCAATTTTGACGAAACCTTTCAAACATTATCACAACTAAGTGAACATACGCATATTCCCAAATTTTTCATCTGCGACAATTTTAACCAGGTTATCTCCCTTTAACTTGGATTTATTATGGGTTTTCAAATGGGATTCTTGTGTGTGCAACTTCTCCTACATTAATGAACCGATTTTGAATACATGTTGCACATTGTAAATGTGTTTTTCCAAATGTAAACCATATATGTGTGGGCTCTTTAAGTATTCAGTGCTGTTCTGTGGAAGGCCACATGCAAATACAAATTTCAACAACAAAAAATGATCTTTATGTATACATTTCCTTATGGCCTTCGCCTACATAATCAGAAGTGCATTCCTCTAAAAACCCAAAGCGGGGGTATTAATCACCTTCAGTGATAGTTCTAGTTTTTATTGAAAACAGCATACAGTGAACGAAATTAATGTATTCTCAATTATCACAGTTCTTGCCATATTTCTTGACCCTTTCATAAACATTGAACATTATCCTTTTCATCAAACACAACACACAGTCAAGTTAACCTACAGTGTCATTGGCACTTTATCAAGACTCATTACCACTTCTCACTTAGATTCTTTTATTAGCTCACCGAAGGGAGCTTAACTTATCACTTGCCACCTGGCGTCGTCCGTTATGAACTTTACCATATCGACTACTCCTCCTAAACTACTGGATCAAATTGAACCAAATTTGGTGTGCATGTTCCCCATCATATGTCAATTCAAACTTGTACAAATAATCTTGCTGCACCCACAAGGGGCATAAATCTGATGGCACCCATGAATTTCTTTCCAAAATTAAAAAAAATCTTCTTCAGATCCACCAGACAGATTTCTTTCCTATTTGGTATACATCATCTCTAGGGGGCTCAGATTCAAGTTTGTTCAAATCGGCCCCCTGGATTCATATTTGGGCTCACTATAGAAGCCTGAATTTGAACTTGGTGCATTTCAGGCAAATTTCTTAAAAAATCTTCTTCATATCCAGCAGGCAGAATCTTTCGATATTTGGTATGCAACATTGTGGGGTGGATCTGATTCAAGTTTGTACAAATCGACCCCCTGGGTTCATATTTGGGCTCAGTATAGGAGCCCGAATTTGAATTTAGTGCATTTCAGGCAAATTTCTTTAAAAATCTTCTTCTCAAGATCCAGCAGGCAGAATCTTTTGATATTTGGTATGCAACATTGTGGGGTGGATCTGATTCAAGTTTGTTCAAATCGGCCCCCTGGATTAACGTTTGGGCTCAGTATAGAAGCCCGAATTCGAACTTGGTGCATTTCAGGCAAATTTCTTAAAAAATCTCCTTCTCCAGATCCAGCGGGCAGAATCTTTTGATATTTGGTACGCAACATTGTGGGGTGGATCTGATTCAAGTTTGTACAAATCGACCACCTGGGCTCATATTTGGGCTCAGTATAGGAGCCCGAATTCAAACTTAGTGCATTTCAGGCAAATTTCTTCAAAAATCTTCTTCTCAAGATCCAGCAGGCAGAATCTTTTGATATTTGGTATGCAACATTGTGGGGTGGATCTGATTCAAGTTTGTTCAAATCGGCCCCCCTGGATTCACATTTGGGCTCAGTATAGAAGCCCAAATTCGAACTTGGTGCATTTCAGGCAAATTTCTTAAAAAATCTTCTCCAGATCCAGCAGGCAGAATCTTTTGATATTTGGTATGCAACATTGTGGGGTGGATCTGATTCAAGTTTGTTCAAATCGGCTCCCTGGCTTCATATTTGGGCTCACTATAGAAGCCTGAATTTGAACTTTGTGCATTTCAGGCAAATTTCTTAAAAAATCTTCTTCTTCAGATCCAGCAGGCAGAATCTTTTGATATTTGGTATACAACATTGTGGGGTGGATCTGATTCAAGTTTGTTCAAATCGGCCCCCTGGGATCATATTTGGGGTCAGTATAGGAGCCCAAATTTGAACTTAGTGCATTTCAGGCAAATGTCTTTAAAAATCTTCTTCTCAAGATCTAGCAGGCAGAATCTTTTGATATTGGGTATGCAGCATGCTTAGGGGGTGAGATTCGAGTTTGTTCAAGCCAAGTCCCTGGGTTCATATTTAGGCTAACTGTGGTAGCTCAATTTATAACTTAGTTCAAAATGAGAAATTTTCTTTGAAAAGCTTCTGCTTCAGATCCAGCAGTCAGAATGTTTTGATATTTGGCATCCTTAGGGGGGGGGGGGGGGGGGGGAAGATTCAAGTTTGTTCAAGCCATGTCCCTAGGTCCATATTTGGGCTCACTGTGGGAGCCCGAATGATAACTTAGTTCAAAATGAGGAATTTTCTTTAAAAATCTTCTTGTGTTTTGATATTTGGTATGCAGCATCCTTAGGGGGGTGAGATACAAGTTTGTTCAAGCCTTGTCCCTAGGTCCATATTTGGGCTCACTGTGGGACCTTGAATTGTAACTTAGTTTAAAATGAGGAATTTTCTTAAAAAATCTTCTTCAGATCCAGCAGTCGGAATGTTTGATATGTGTTGTGTAGCATCCTTAGGGGGGTGAGATTCAAGTTTGTTAAATCCAAGTCCATGGGTCCATATTTGGGCTCCCTGTGGGAGCCCGAATTATAACTTAGTCAATAAGAGGAATTTTTCTTTGAAAATCTTCTTCAGATTTAGCAGTCTGAATGTTTTGATATTTGGCATGCAGCATCCTTGGGGGTGAGATTCAAGTTTGTTCAAGCCAAGTCCTTGGGTTCGTATTTGGGCTCACTG
Source organism: Pictodentalium vernedei (assembly GCA_031216915.1). Lineage (NCBI taxonomy): Eukaryota > Metazoa > Mollusca > Scaphopoda > Dentaliida > Dentaliidae > Pictodentalium > Pictodentalium vernedei. Next base: position 319,424,108 of record CM062294.1, read on the forward strand.
TGGGAGCCCGAATGATAACTTAGATCAAAATGAGGAATTTCTTTAAAAATCTTCTTCAGATCCAGCAGATGAATGCTTTTGATATTTGGTATGCAGCATCCTTAGGGGGGTAAGATTCAAGTTTGTTCAAGCCATGTCCCTAGTTCCATAAAATTTGTCTCTCATTACTTCATTCCTTTGTAGTGTTGATGAACCATGTCTAACTGAATGTGACCTCAAATACTTCTTTGAACCACTTTGGCCGGTGAACGATTAAGGCTCCTTGGGGCCTCTTGTTTATTTATCCGTGTCTGGACTGACACTATCCATCTAATTTTTTATTAGCTCAACTTTTACGTAGTCAAATTTGAGGTTATATCTTGGCCTGTCCATCCGCCAACAATTCAATACGGCACGGGCTAGAGGCCGTATTTATCTTTACAAAACTTCTCAGGTACCTTTGTTATCACCGTGGGACGAGAATAAGTGTTTTGGGGCGCAGTCCGAAATTCATGGTGGCCACCGGCAGCCATTTTATACCGAAATTAGTGCAATCAGTTTTTTGTACAGAACTTCTGTATGAAAGTTCTGATTTGAATAAATTTTTGTATGAATGTTTAGTAACATGGAATACATCACATATAATACAGGTTTTTTTCTCCTGCAGAAATTATGCAAATTAGATGAACTTTGATTTATTCAGTGCTACTGATACACAGTAAGTACACATGTCAATACGGCTCCGGATAGGGGCTGTATTTATGAACCGATCGATCTTCATGAAACTTCTTGGGAACCTTTGTTATCACCTTTTTACGAGAACGAGTGTTTTTGTGTGCGGTCCAAAATTCAAGATGGCTGCCGATGGCCATTTTGTACAGAAATTAGGTGCAATCAGTTTTTTGTACAGAACTTCTTTATGAAGGTTATGATTTGAATAAATTTTTGAATGAATGTTTAGTAACATGGAATAAATCCCATATAATACAGGGTTTTTTCTCGTGCATAAATTATGTAAATTAGATGAACTTTGATTTATTCAGTGCAACTTATACACAGTTAGTACACATGTCAGGATGACTAGGGCTAGAGGCTGTATTTATGAACCGATCTTCACAAAACTTCTTGGGTACCTTTGTTATCATCTTGGAATGAAAACGAGAGTTTTTGTGTGCGATACGAAATTTCATGATGGCCCGGCGGCCAATTATACAAACTTTTGATTTATTCAGTACTACTTATACACAGTAAAAGCATATTTCAATACAGCTATGGCTAGAGGCATCTAACTGTCACCCACCTTTACAATACTTTACCTGTACGTTTGTTACATGCTATGGTCAGTATTTATGTACAGACCTTTACAATACCTTACATGTATCTTTGTTATCAGATCATTAACTAGATATGTGTCATTGCTGTGTCACAGACTATACATGTGCATGTCTTACACAAGTTGAGCTACAGTGTCATTGACTCTTTCATTATTTTTTTTCATATGCTGAATAAACATGATCTGAACATGTACATATCATTATTATCCCCACATTTGAAATTCGAAACATTGAAAGTGTGTTCATGTTCATTCATAGGGTCTGTAGATGTGCAGAAAGGTTTTGGATTTTTGATTCTGCCCTCGGGGGCGTAAGTGGCACCACTTCTGTCGTTAGAGGAATGGTTTCCTGCGAAAAACTCCTAGGGGTTTCAATTCGAAACATTGAAGGTGTGTTCATGTTCATTCATAGGGTCTATAGATGTGCATAAAGGTTTTGGATTTTTGATTCGGCCCTCGGGGGCACAAGGGGCACCACTTTTGTCGTTTGAGGAATGGTTTCCGGCAAAAAACTCCTAGGGGTTTCAATTCGAAACATTGAAAGTGTGTTCATGTTCATTCATAGGGTCTGTAGATGTGCATAAAGGTTTGGGATTTTTGATTCGGCGTAATAGCCCAAGAACATTAGTTTTCACTGGGGGAAAAAATCTGAGAAAGCTGATTTTTTCAGGGAATGTCGAGTACATGTCACTGAACGATTAGACAAAAGTCCCCTAAAATCCCAGTTGAGCTTTTTTTTCTACAGCCTTTTTTCGAAAACGCGTTTGAAAAAATTTTTAAAAAATCGCACGAACTTTGTAACCTCGAATTGATCCAACTGTATTTTTGGTTTACGCGTATTTCAAGCTACATAATGTCTAATATACATTTACCTAGAGGAAAATGTGCATTCTGTGACAATTTCTGCGAAAAATTATTGAAAATTCACAAAAAAGTATCGGATTTACGCAAAAAATGACGATTTTCCTAACGGATTTGCCCAAAGGGTCGTAGTACAGAACAGGATGTTAGTTGGACAGACGATAAAAAATCCACCACCATTTGAAGACTTTTATCATTGCTTACAAAATAGACATTATGGAAGACCCCCTCTGCTTCTGGCCGAGTTCCCCTTTTGGCATAAAATTCGTCAGCATGAGAACTCAACTATTTTTGGGCTTGGGACCGAACAGACACATCTGTGTCTGGCAGCATTAGATCAATAAATAATATTTACAGAATGTACAAAAATCAATAAATAATATTTACAGAATGTACAAATCAATCAACATGGATTAAGTTACATTGACTATTATCAACGCTATATACAGAAATGACATGACCTATATACATATTATTCATCGAACTCAGAAATTTCCGACAGGACAGTGTTTCTGTGGTTGTTACAAGAATCCGAACTGCAATTACACAAACCTGAGCAAGAGAGTCCTGCCTTCTTACACCCACACCTTTTTGTACAAGTACTCTTGCAACCACAACTGATCAGATTCAGTAGGTTATCGGGGGCACATGGCTTTGTGGCTGCAGTCGGTACAAGAAGTCCATTGTCTAGCGACCACCCCCAATCCGTCGGAGGAAGCGAAGTGCCCAGCCATTGTTGGACCTGGAGATAACATCTGTAGACATGTTGTTGTGCAGCATCGCTGCTTGGTGGGAGTGAGGCTAGGTCGATGGGTTTATTCAGTTTAGATTTTGCTACATAACGCTTGTAAGTGACATATCTATATTGGTCGAGAGAGGAAACAGTTTTACTCCCGTATAAGATCAGGAGAAGTTGTTCCCCGGCAGCGGCTACTGCACTTGGTGTACTGTCATCCGCCAAAATTGTGTTGACATACTGTTGTGAGTCGCTAGTAACATCGGAGACAATTGTACTGAATACTTTCTTCTTACCAACTCGAAAGAGTGCAGAAGTAGTGTCACAACCACTTATAGAATGTGCTACAAGGAGGTTGCTTCTATGGTCACCCATTTTGGTTGCTATTTCACTAACTGAAACTAGTAAGTTTGGGGTAATGGAATACATCATGTGAATATTACATCCCGGTTGAACTCGAAAGGTAAGAATGACTAACAAGTCTGTGTCTGTTCCCACAACGACAACATTGTTGTCATTTTGAGCGATGTCAAGTGCAGTTTCGGCTATCAGTACATCAGCATCAGCCTCGGCCTGCCTGGACTGAATATTGATAGCAGATAGCTCCTGCATTAGAAGATCGATCAGTTGGGTTTTGTTCTTGGCATTTGCAAGGAAATCGGATTGGGGTGTGGTGGCTGGTAACTCGGGTGAGATATTGATATCAATGGAATACCTGTCTTTAGATCTACGGGCTTGTTCCATGCCCTTTGTCGACATTGTACAAGCATAACCATCAAAAACAACCACGACGTTCGCCCCAAAATGTCTCACTAGATAATTGGAATATGATGTACATATGTCCTTATATGACGACTGTTTAGGCCATACAACTGCCCTCAATAAAAATCCACCATCTACAACAAACAGAGAATGTTCTGGGATTTTAGTTTGCTCGGAACCGTATGTTTTGAGGATCTTACCGAGCGTGCTTTTCTGTGTCTTCCTCATTCCAGCAGAATCAAACAATGCTGGTGGTTTCGGGGCGAGTTCATATTTGAGATACTCTTCCATCTCTGCTTGTGACTGAATAACACATGTGATGCGGTTGAACAGAATTGTGGGGTCAATCACTACCTTACTTCCATGGACTTTGATGCTATTTGCCATCGATGCGAAAGACTTCACAGTGTCAACACGTCGTAGTTTGATGCTGTTGAACGTTTTGCTTACAACATTCGATACGCAACATTCACCAATTTTGCGAACTTGGTCACAGTTCACAATTTCGTCGGCCACAAGCCCGGTCGCTATAGAGACTAATTGTAGTGGATCTCTATTCTGAAAGGGGGAATGCACTCTGAGCCAGTTCAATAATTTGGTGATATCATTGGCATCAGTCAATTGTGAACTTTGACGGAGATCCCGATGTTGTTCGCCATGACCAGTGTGAATATGATCAAAATTTTCGAGAGCATTACATATCGGAAGGCAAAGAGGTAGTCCATGTACCCATTTCGCAACAGTGCTATCGGTTATTCCCCTGCCATGTGTGAGACCACCAGGGAGCTTGAACATTCTCATTAAACACTGCTCTATGGTCTGATCAGAATATATCCCGTCCCAGAATTTATCTGAGCGCCTCATGGTAAAGTAACCTTTCTCAGTGAACAACTTCAAATCATCCTGTTGCATTATTTCTGTTAGCTCATTCATCTGCTGCAAATAGAGATGAGAACTTTTTGCGTATGCAAAATGACCACCTGCGTGAAATACTGGAATCATATTGCGAACACAATATGTGTGGAGTTCCCAGTCGCCTGTGCGCTCTGCTCACAAAAACAACTGGAGAAGACCTATTTGCTCGTAGTATTGTACCCAAAGCTTTCCTGTGCGTCCTACGAATGCATTCTGGAGCAGTTCGTGTAATTTTGACAGTAGATGGTTGACACTTTCTTGATTGACAGCGTCAGCTGTTGTACAGTCACCTCTGGCAAGTCCACAGAATATTTCATTGACTTCTGTGCAGTCTATGTTATCTAGTGTTCGGCTTTCTTCAAACACAAGTTTTGTAATGGCAATTTGTGTTAGCAAATGGGCACGAACTGCTCTTGAATATGCATGACCACTGATCAAATGATGGATTGACCCACCAGCATAAACAGTCCCCCAAAGTTCATCCAAGCCGCTACCAGCCATGATCGAACCAATTGCCCCTAAATATGACATAATCATATGGAAGCCGCCGAGTCTAACGAAAATTTTTGTCAACTTTGAATGAGAAAAGTCGATGCCGTTTGAATTTGAGTTTAGGGGGTATGGTTAATATTTTACACGTTTCACCAGTTCATTATGGAATAAATGACTATTGTTATATATCATTATAAAGCCACTGCTTTTCTGTAATTTTTGATATATAATTTAACTCCCAAAGTAGTCATAGATTTGATTTAATGGACGTTGTGTACCGTTGTGTGTATGAAAACAATAAATTTTTTTTCGTAATTTTGTACATTTTTGTGAATATTTCACCATTGAGTGTGAGGATTGGTACAAAGTTGGCATTTTCTGTTGGGGATATGTATTCTCAATATAATTCAGCACGATATTTATGATTCTCACCCTACTAAGGCGAATAAGAATGAGAAATATGGAGCTGGGTCGAATTATTTTTAAAATTTTTTTTTTCATCAAAAAAACGCTATAACTAAAAAATCTCAACTTGGACTCGCGGGGACTTTTCACACTTTATCCGCAATGTGTGTCCCGGAAACATATAAAAAAATCCGCTTTCTCCGATTTTTTTCCTTACTTTCTCATTTTTATGTCTAATGTGCCTGGACTATAAGGGGCACCACTTTTGTCGTTAGAGGAATGGTTTCCGACGAAAAACTCCTAGGGGTTTCAATTCAAAACATTGAAAGTGTGTTCATGTTCATTCATAAGGTCTGTAGATGTGCATAAAGGTTTTGGATTTTTGATTTGGCCCTTGGGGGGCGTAAGGGGCACCACTTTTGTCGTTAAGAGGAATAGTTTCCGGCGAAAAACTCCTAGGGGTTTCAATTCGAAACATTGAAAGTGTGTTCATGTTCATTCATAGGGTCTGTAGATGTGCTTAAAGGTTTTGGATTTTTGATTCGGCCCTCGGGGGCGTAAGGGGCACCACTTTTGTCGTTCGAGGAATGGTTTCCGGCAAAAAACTCCTAGGGGTTTCAATTCGAAACATTGAAAGTGTGTTCATGTTCATTGATAGGGTCTGTAGATGTGCATAAAGATTTTGGATTTTTGATTCGGCCCCGACAATAATCACAAATGCGAATGCGAGGATATACTATAGTGTGCTTTGCACACAAATGACACCCCTCTAGTTATGCTGTGTTGCTGCACCTTATTTCCCGGGAGTTATTGCCCCTTTACTTACATTATTAAACAAGTATATTATCACTGTATATGCAACTTGTCCCAAAGTTTTAATCTGATTGATTTGATATTTTGTATACTGAACAACCATTATTATACCAGCTATGTATTGTTTCCATTTGCAAATTTGTGGACTTGGGTGCAGGAGAGGAGGTTGGAGGCAGGGCTTGCCTTGAGTCGGGGCTGATCAGCCCAGGCCCCGAGATCAGCCCCGAGGAGCATTTGCTGGGGGCTTTTTTTCAAGCCCCGACATTTTCCACAAAAAAGCACTAACAATAATGGACAAAATGGAAAATCAGCCCCGAAAAGGCCCCGACATCAATATGTGGGGCACTTTTTTTAGGCCCCGACCATTTTACTCAAGGCGCACCCTGTGGAGGGGTATCTTTTTGTGTCATTCTGAAATGACACTTTCTCTACTTGGCAAATGGAATGGATTGGATTTGAACCCTCTGTCAACAGGATTACCTTCAATACCAGACGACTTATGAAACAGTACTGAACCATATAAAACACTCGGCCTCTGCCAGACTCTGAAGGGGAAAGCAAGTTAACTGAGTATATCTGGGATGAGCACAAAATACATGGAAAACTCAATGTTATTTAATCCCTTTACCTAACGTGACTACAGAAAACACTTGCAAAAAATCTTGATTTAGGATATAGAAATTTTTTTTCTTGTTTCTCATGCACGTTCCTTGTCATTGAAAATCTGCCTCATCACTTTTCTTTTTGCCTGAAAATCTCTTCATTGGTACTACTTTGCACTTGTGGGCCCAAAAATTTAGCCAACTATATCTTCTTTGACAGATATTGAAACAAGATGCAGTAGATTAAATGTGCACTGCATGTTTAGCTCAACTTGACAATGTCAAGTACGAGCTATTGTGATGGGTTGTGATCCATCGTCCGTACGTACGTATCTCCATATGTCCGTACATATGTATGTCTGTCTGTCTACAATTCCATTCGCACACTCTACAGGCCGCATCTCTCACTCGATCTTTTTCAAATTTCATATGTAGCTTTGGCATGATGTCTGGATGGGTGCTATCAATTATTTCTGAATTTTGTTGAAAAACATGGCTACTAGCATCCATCTTGGATTTGGATATAAACTATCCAACAATTCCTTTAGCACTCCATACAGGCCGCGACTATTACCCAATCAGTTCAAAATTTGATATGTGACTTTGGGGCAATGTCTAGATGGGAGCTATCAAATTTTTCCAAATTTTGTTGAGAAACACATAAAGTGTCAACATTTCCATTAGCACACTCTTCAGGCTGCATCTCTCACCCGTTCTTTTTCAAATTTCATTTGTAGCTTTGATGAGATGCCTAGATGGGAGCTATCGGATATTTCTGAATTTGTTGAATAACATTGCCGCCAGTAGCCATCTAAGATTTGGATATAAATTGTCAACACTTCCTTTAGCACACCCGACAGACCACATTTCTCACCTGATCTTTTTTGAATTTCATATATAGCTTTGGTGTGAAAGTCTAGATGGGAGCTATGAAATATTTCTGAATTTCATTATAAAATATGGCCGCCAGTAGTAGTACTCAAACGATTAGTCGACTAGTCGATATCGACTCTGGGCAAACCAGTAGTCGACTCTCAATTGTGCAGTCGACTAGTCGGAGGAGTTCAAGCTTTTAGGTAAATAGTATCCCTTCTGTGCCACTGTCAGACAATTTTAACAGCAATATTGGGCAATCAATGTAGACATCTATTGCCATCTAATAGTAGTGACAGTAGTTTGTTTTAACTGGTACTGGTAGAGTGCTGAATTATTTTGGGCTATCAGATATGTTATTAATTTGCCTTGTTGCAATTTATGGGAGAAGGCACTCTCCCATAAATCGCAACAAGGCAAATTAAATAAAACTATATAATTTCACTCTTAGCCTAATTAGAAGCACATTAACAGAATAATGTTCCAGTAAGTTGTTGTATATGAATGCCCAAATGAAGCCAAATTTGGACCTTCAGCACTCTACCGAAACACCAACACTGTTATAAGGAGACAGGTTATCACCAATAACTAGTAGAAGTCGACTTGACTTTTGGGTATTGACTAGTCAACTTTGGAATTCGCTAGTCGTTTGAGCACTAGCCAGTAGCCATCTTGGATTTGGCATATGAATTGTCAACAATTCCATTAGCACACCCTGCAAGCTGCATCTCTGACCCAATCTTTTTCAAACTTCATATGTAGTTTTGGTGTGATGTCTAGATGGGAGCTATCATACTTTTCTGAATTTCGTTGAAAAACATGGCCACCAGTGGCCATCTTTGATTTGGCATATAAATTGTCAATAATCCCATTAACACACCCTACAGGTCACATCCCTCACCCCATCCTTTTCGAAATTTCATATGTAGCTTTGGTGTGATGTCTAGATGGGAACTATCAAATTTTTTTGAATTTTGTTCAAAAACATGGCTGGCAGTGACCATCTTGGATCTGGCATATAAATTGTCACACAATTCCATTAGCAGACCCTACAGGCCACACCTCTCACCCGATGTTTTTCAATTTTATATGTAATTTTGGTATGATGTCTAGATGGGAGTTTTTAAATTTTTCTGCATTCCATTGAAAAAGATGGCCACTACTAGTCGTCTTGGATTTGACATATAAATTGTCAACAATTCCATTAGTACACCCAACAGGCCCCACCCTCACCCGATTTTTTCAGATTTCATATGTAGCTTTGGTGTGATGTTCAGTGATGAACTGATAATCGGAATCGGCAATCGGAACCGGTCGGTTATGGGGCATCTCGTTCGATTATGACAAATGGCAGTTAAAAACAGGCAGTTTTCGGTTATTCTATATTTAACACTGACTATTAAAAAGCGCTTTGATATCTAGCCATTTCAATAAAGTTTCCCCATTAAAAACGTGTAGTGCATAGCTGAAAATTTAGGTATTTGCAGAGCAGAGGTATTACATTATTTATCAACTGCAATCGGTACGAGATCGCCACCATTTCTGGAAGATTGTAGAGTTCATGTAAACATTAGAGAAACACATCAAAGGAGGTAACACATTGAAAAAAGAACATTGAATAATACATTCTTATAAACGTATAAACCATGCATCATACGACTTCACAACACACATTAACATCAAAATTATTATATTTTTATACTGTACCAATGACCCAGACTTAGCTGGTGCTAACTCCAACAAAACCAGGGCCAAACACAAATTTTGCCCCCCAATCCCCAAAATTTGCATCCAAAACAAAAAGAAATCATGTCCTAAAGGACCTCCTGCGCATGCGCAGTGACGCAGTCGTCCCGAAATTGGCGCCAATTATCATTTTCTCTGTTTGGCCCTTCATCAGTCAACATCTCACTGATCTTTGTGCTTGTAAATCTCAGTTTAAAGGATGCCAGACACGTAATTTTTGGAGAAAATGTGATTCTAAGGAGGATAGAAGGAGGAGAGGAAAAAGAAGTGGCAAAAAATAATCAGGGCTGTACTTGAAATTTTTTGATGAAATTATGTTAAGTTGCCTATTTTCGAGGCATGGGCCTCTTGTTGTCATTCTTGCTAATTGTTGCACTGCTTATTCAGTGTTTCCTCTCCCCTAGCCTTCTAAAGTCCCCCCTGGCAATTCTCCCATGCTTTTGGCATATTTTTGGGAAATTTCATTTCTAAAATTTCCTGGGAGAGTTGCTTGGTTACAGAATGTTTTCTGTTATTTTCCCCATAGTTACGTTTTCACCCATGGGTGTATAACGTTTGTGTTCTGCATCTTCCATCTGATGTTCTACAGATTCTCCCCTGGGAGTCTCTGTTTTGCATCAGATAGAGTGTAATTGATGACTGATTCCGGGCCAGTTTTTTCAGTGCCTGGAGTCATGTTTTCTAGTGTGTTTACACTGTTTGTTTTCATTGGCAACAGCCTTTTTTGAGGGGGGCTGTTTGCCTTTGTGGTAGTTTATCTCATTATAAGATACATTTATATTATCCGAAAGTGTCTCATTAATTATTTTATATAAATTTAAAATTTTTGACCACACTTTGCCATCGGATCCATCAGGGCTCAACGTTACTTTTCAGCAACTTGGGCTTCTCTGAAAAAATATTTTTTCAAAATTATTTTGTTTTGCAATTGTTTTTTCATTTATTAATGGATCATGTTATTATGTATCTTTGTGTCAGGGGTTTTTGCGAGTAACTAGGACTTATTGTTGTTCTTTCACAATGAAGGGACGTTGTTCAAATTGTAATAGGAAGAAATCTTCCTCTGACTTTCATGATCATTGTATTAATTGTAGTCAGTGTTCTCGCATTAATCCCTGTCCTATATGTGAACACTGGGATGAGAAACATTGGAAACGTGTGTCACGATATGTTGTTTCTGGAGAAAGAGCGATGTCGGCTCTTTCTCCACAAGGTCACTCTACTCTCTCAGTTTCTATTTCAGAGGAACCAGAACAGGGTGATGTTTCCATGTTATCTTCTTCAAGTGTGCGTCCGTCGTCACAAATGAATTCAGAGCTAGCGGCAAAAGTGCTCATGGAGATTAGACAAATGTCGTCCGCTAGCTCGCCCGGTGTAGCGTCCATTCACCGAATGGTTCGGCAGCCGGGTTCGTCCGATGCGGTCCAAGAGGAAATTTTGGGTGATGCGAGCACTATAAACATAATAGATGCACACCCAGTGACGGCGGATAGTAAGCGAGAACGGAGGAAGCCTTTTAGTCCGGGTCCTAGCTCGTCCAGGTCCAGCCGGGCCACGAGCGAGAGAGGTCCCTCTCTCGTACAACAACATCTGGGACCAGATGTTGTGGTACAAAATGTGTCTTTAGCGGAGCATACGTCCGTCGCTCGGGACGCTCCGTTGTATAAGCAGTCCGCAGAGACTGTTAAGGCTTCCTCTTCTCGTCAGCGCACACGACCGCACCTTGGCTGCGTGACCGCCGATATATTACCAGCTTCGCCGATGAAGGATTCTTCGGCGACCAGGTCACACCATCCGGCAGCCAGGGATTCGAGACCGATGGACTCCGGACGTTCGCATAGGAAAAGTATGCGGGAGCCATCTGATGCGGAGCTGCCCTCGGCGAAGCAGCGAAAGACTGCGCCTCCGCAGGTCTCGACGCCGGACATTCTTGTGCAGATAGCACAGCTTATCCCAGCAGCCGACAGAAACGGTGTCGGATCGAGAATTATCCGACGGCGCTGGGTCGGTACGCTCCGCCGAAGCATCGGGGGCGGACGCCCGGGAACATCGTGAGGTCCGACCGGATGGTGAAAGGGATACGGATGACTTGGAGCTATCCCTTTCGGAACAACATAAAGCTGCCGTGGACTTCATCCGGCACTTTCTCCCTCAAGTTGTTCCGTCGGGCCAGACTGCTGCGCTTCCGGACAAGAGAATTATAGCGTCATTGGACTCTGAATTTTTTGAGCGGTTCAGGGACATGCTCCCGAGTTTCCGTCGCAGTCCAATAATGTTGCTAGAACATTTGAATTATTGAACGACGCTATATTTAAACTTGCTTCCAGGACGGGGAAAGCAGGTTTCTTGTCCGCTAATACTCTCAACCTGCCTTTCATTAATGCAAGGAATAAATTCGATACGGCAGGACAGGGTATACCGAGAGTTCCTCTGCGTATGGACGACGAGGCGGAAGACTTAGAGCTATCATTACCGTCGTCAGCTTCTATTCCAACCGCGGTGTTGGAAACAGCTATTGCGTCTAACAGAGCCAATTTAGATGCCTTATCTTACGCAGATCACCTTACTAAGGCGTTATCACTGCGCCTTCAAGGGGAAGAGTTTCAGGATATACAATCCTCTTTAAGACTTCTTTCAAGGGCAGTAGCTTATTCCACGTGTAACTCCGCCCTTTCAGTGGCAAATCTGGAGTTGGTTAGACGTGACGCAGCCCTAGCTACATCCACACTAGTGGATTCTAAGGTGAAGAACTCTAAGATTTAGAGTCGCTTCGGTCTCAGGAGAACTTCTCTTTGACGGCAAGCTTTCCGCTATTTATGATAAAATTAAAAAGAAAGCTAATGATTCTCTGTTGTTCAGATCGGCTCCTAAAAAGTCGGATACAGCAGACACGAATAAGACAGGCACTTCTGGGTCTAATGCGTCCAAGAGAGGTTCCTATAGAGGTTCCGGTGCGTCCTCTTGGTCTTATTCGAGAGACCGTCAGGATAGCGACTCTCGTTCGGGACGTCCTTCAGGCCGGGACAATCGGTCGGACGCCCCGAGGTCGACGAGGCGAGGTGCGGGTCGTGGAAGACGTGGTTTCTCCTACCGCAGGCCTCGCAGGTCCAGGAGGTGATGGCTTAAACCTCTATCGCGTTCCGGTTGGCGGAAGGTTGTCGAGTTTTTCACAAGAGTGGGCGTCGATTACGGACGACCCTTGGGTGAGAGGAGTGACTTCGGAAGGTCTAAAGATATCCTTCAAACGAAAGCCTCCATTAACTCGAAGTCCAAAGTGGTCTCATCTTCCGTCAAATCCACAGAAAAGAGACGCTCTGTTATCAGAGGTGCAGTCTCTTTTAATGAAGAACGCGGTAGAGGTCGTAGAAAACCAGGAATCTCTGGGATTCTACAGCCATCTGTTTCTGGTTCCGAAACCAGACGGCTCGTTCCGTCCAGTCATAGATTTGAGCTGGATAAACAAGCTGATCGTCGCTCCGAAGTTTTATATGGAGACGATTCGATCGGTCAGAGCGAGTATTCGGGTGAACGATTATGCTACGAGCATAGATCTCAAAGATGCGTACTTTCACGTCATGGTACATCCGACATTCCGAAAGTATCTACGCTTTGCAGTCCTGGGAGTGGTGTATCAATTCCGGGCGATGTGCTTCGGATTGAATCTAGCACCCTGGGCTTTCACTCGGGTAATGAACTGGGTAATGATCTACTTCCGAGCTCATTCGTCTGCGGTAACGTCGGCCTACCTGGACGACATTCTTCAGAGGTACGGCAACGAGTTAACGCTTCAGAACGATGTTCAGAATCTTCTATTGCTCCGACGTCTCGGTTTTATAGTAAACGAGGAGAAGTCGGATCTGGTGCCGTCCAAGTCATTCACTCATCTGGGAATGAGCTTCGAGACGCACAACAATCTCATTCGTCTGCCGTTAACCAGAGCGAAATTAGTCAGTTGTTACGCTCGCTATTGTCTGCACGCAGACAAAGTCACGGCGAGAGAATTTATGAGACTGATAGGTCTGTGCGGAGCCGCCGCGGATCTCATTCCGATGGGGCGGCTACGCACACGTCCTCTTCAAATTTTCCTGACTCAGAATTGGAGTGTGAAAATTCATTCGCTCGATGTAGACGTTCTCTTGTCAGATCAAGTGAAACAAGAGATTCAGACTTGGGCAAACATTCAGTGGTTAACTCAAGGAGTTCCGCTGCAGTTGCCGGATCCGAGTTTTACCGTTATGACGGATGCCAGTCAAACAGGTTGGGGTGCATCATTAATCCCAACGGATTCGAGATGCCAGGGTCTTTGGGATCCGCAATTCCTGTGCAAGCACATAAACATCAAGGAAATGATGTCAATTTGGCTTGCGTTACGTCACTGGATGGACATTATTCACGATGCTCATGTCCAAATCCTATCCGACAATACGACAGTAGTGGCGTATATACGGAATCAGGGAGGCACTCATTCAGTTCCGTTGTTCAATCTAACGGAAAGAATCCTTCTGTTTGCGTTAGAACATCACGTTCTTCTTTCGGTCCGTCACATACCGGGTCGTCTGAATGTGCTAGCAGACTCCCTTTCACGAAAGGGTCGCTTGTTGCCGTCGGAGTGGACGCTCAACAAACAAGTATTCAATCAGATTTGCTACCAATGGGAACGGCCAATGATAGACTTATTTGCGACACATCTCAACAATCAGTTGCAGACGTATGTGTCTCCGTGTCCAGATCCAAGAGCATTTGCAGTAGACGCTCTGTCGATCCCTTGGGACGGAATGATAGGATATGCGTATCCTCCAGCGCCGTTAATTCAACAAGTATTGCTAAAGATAAAACAATCTCAATGCAAGATTCTGTTGGTAGCATCTCTGTCGCCACAGAGACCGTGGATAAATCTACTCAGGTGTCTGTTGTGGGACCTACCGCGGAAGCTTCCTCCACGAGAGGATCTTCTTTCGCAGGGGAAATCGCGCCAACTCCATCACAACCCGCAAGGTCTCAACCTTCACGTTTTTCCGTTGTGCGGTCCTTCTTGCATGGCAAGCACTTTACAGGACGAGCAGTGGACGCGATTTCTAACTGTAGGAGGACCTCCTCTTCGCTAAACTATGCGGCTAAGTGGAAGGTTTTTCGTCGTTGGTGTAGGGATCATTCTGTAGATATATTTGATCCCTCTATACCAGACATTACAAACTTTCTAGTATACTTGTTTGACGAAATCAAACTGCAGCCTGTTACTATAAAGGGTTATAGATCTATGTTATCTGATACCTATGCACATCATGATAGTTTACAAATTGGATCTAATGTCTCTTTATCGAAGTTGGTTAGAAACTTTTCGATAAATAGACCCAGAACTCTTAGATTAATTCCTAAGTGGAATTTAGCTTGGGTTCTCCTTAAATTGAAGGAAAAGCCATTTGAACCTCTTGGAACAGTAGATTTCAAATTCTTATCTTATAAGACAGCTTTTCTCTTAGCTTTCTCTTCTGCCAGAAGAGTCAGTGAGCTTCATGCACTATCGGTGGATGATTCTCATTATCGTAGTGTTGGGAACACTATCACCTTCACTACTAATGTGGGTTTTTTAGCTAAGAATCAGGCTCCTAATAAATATCCGGAACCTATTGTTATTAAGGCTCTTCCGTCTTCAGACGGGCATAGGCCTTTACTCTGTCCTGTTAGAGCACTACGTATCTATAAACAGAGATCTCAGTTTATCAGAAAGGGACGGAAACGTTTCTTTCTGTCTTTGATGCCTAATAGAAAGGACATTTCAGTCCATTCTATTGCTAGATGGATTCAGTTAACTATCCGTACTGCTTATGAAGATTTATCTTCTTCTCAGCAGTCTGTGCTTAAGATTTCTGCTCATGAAGTAAGAGCTCTTTCTACTTCCTGGGCTTATGCTAATAGTGTTGCTATTACAGATTTAATGAAGGCTGCTTATTGGTCTCAGCCATCCACATTTACGAATTTTTATCTCAGAAATATTGAGTCCATTTCTGGAGACCTGCATTGTTTAGGTCCGTTATCTGTTGCTCAGAATGTCGTCCACTAAACAGTTGCAACTATAGTTATGCAGGCTTTCTGTTCCGGCAGTGACTCCGTCCGGCTGCCCTCTTTGCTCTGGGCTATTTAACCCAGGGCAAGGGGAAGGGGGGGGGGGGGGGGGTGTTCCCTTAGGTCACCTGCTTTATAGTGAAAAGCAAGGGAATGCCTCCTCCAAGTCAGTATTTCTGAGTCGCTTCCGGGATGGTTTTAAAGTGTAATATTAATGTTTAAATTCATTCATGTCTTATTTTTAAAGTGTAGCTCGGTGTGAAGCATTTGTATATGTCAAGTGTCAAACGGGCTTTAATATACAATACTCGGACACTTTTAAATGATTATAAAGAGTCTCAATTCTCTGGACTACTTTATTTATTGGCTTGCTTTAAAAATAATTAGTATAAGGGTTATACTGGATGTTAATAGAGAACATGAATGTTATTGTGCTCAATTATTAAGGGTAGTGTATCTTTCTAATTTAATATTAAATAAGAAAGATACATGTAAAGCCTAATACTCCTTTTCTCCTTAAGGGGTTACCGCTTTACTATATAGTTGAGCTTATTGGATTTTCCTCTATGTCCTAGGCCCTCCAGCCTGTTTACTATTCAGCTAAGTCTGGGTCATTGGTACAGTATAAAAATGTTAAAAAATTTATAGTAATTTATATATTTTTTATACTTACCAATGACCCAGACGGGGATGGCCCTCCCTGGAGTTGGGAACTCTTGCCTCCCCGCTGAGTACATAGCGCTGACCAGGCACTGCCAGTAAGAATGATAATTGGCGCCAATTTCGGGACGACTGCGTCACTGCGCATGCGCAGGAGGTCCTTTAGGACATGATTTCTTTTTGTTTTGGATGCAAATTTTGGGGATTGGGGGGCAAAATTTGTGTTTGGCCCTGGTTTTGTTGGAGTTAGCACCAGCTATAAAAAATATATAAATTACTATAAATTTTTTAACTTTTTTAAGACACAAAGTATGTGTGCTCAGTATATTTTTGGTTAATACAGCCAAGTGTATTGTATCCTTACACAAAACCGTATTAACACTATTTAGCGGAATAAAACACAATCTTCACGAGAACAATATCGTGTGATTGTATCGTAACGATCTTTTCCCCACACCCCAACCAAAATGCAAATATTATTTTGGCTAATATTGCCCAGCACTAAATATGCATACTCTGAGAACTTATGTGGTATTAAGCTTTCGTAATTGATGATTTATCATTGAAATTCTGTGGTATAACAGGCACCAACAGATTTTCTTCAGTGTCCTTCTTCAGCCATCGGAATCGGCAGAGAAATAACCGGTAATCGGTTGATAGCAAGTTTTGATAATCGTTCATCACCAGTGATGTCTTTTCTGTAGAAACTTGAGTAAATGACTTGGCATTACTGGATCTTTCTATTCACTTCAGTCCCTTCTTGGACAAGTTGAACTGCAGTCTCATTAACACTTTCATAGTTGATGAACCATTGGTTTATCTACATAATCATACACTTTAGCTTAACATGACAAAATCAAGATAAGCTACAGCCATTCTGCATGTGGAAGTCTGTCAGTCTGTGAGTCTGTTCATATTTTCTTTAGCACAGGCTGTACCCCATAGTTCTTGTCCGATCATCATGACATTCCATATGCAGGTTCTAGGCCATGTCTAGATGAGAATGTCCTCTTTGGCTGTGATCGGTCAACCATGATGACTGCACAAGAAGGGATTTCATTGTAACTTCGTAGGATAACTTGGTATGATATCTAGACAAGATTCCTATTTTGGTCATGATCGGTCAACCGTGATTCTGAACCATCACATGACCTACATTCTTTAACAAAGTCTACGAGTGTTATATTTATGAAGGAATTCATTGTAACTTGGTAGGATGGCTCATTTTGGAATGATTTTACTGTAACTGGGTAACTTTGGCTGACATACATTAACTGTAAGGGCCACATTAACCCAGGCCTCAATTCTTTTGTACAGTCTACACCTCAAAATTATTCTTATTGAAAACATAGCATATAGGGAACAGAAATTAACATATTCTCTATTATCACAATTCTTGTCTTATTTCATAATCCTTTCATAAACATTGAACATTACCCTTTTCATCAAACACAGCACAGACAAGTTAAGCTACAGTGTCATGGACACTTTCATTATATATTGCAGAATGATTAAAACTATTGGAATACTACAAACAACAACCCCTCAAGAAAACAGTTTTCAGTGCAGAATGTTTTTTGAGAAGATTTAAGTGTGTTATTCAGGTGGTTTTAGTTGTTTAAAGAGTGGCCCTAAATTGTATCCATCTGGCCCTAAAAGGCCTTGAAAAGTCCTTGAATTTCAAACTGATAATTCTGTATGAACCCTGTAAAAAGCCCATGGACACCACAGCTTGAGTTAACTTTATTTTATACTCTCCAAAATACCCAAAACATAATATTTTTAGGAATCCTCCCTCTGAAGTTACTGATAAAGCAATGGAAAAACTAAATTAGGCTGCTCCTGTTCTAAGTTGATTTCCTAGACTGTAATTTAATTTTTGGTGTGGTACATCCTTAGTAGGTCCAACATCAGTTAAGGATGTTCCACGTCAAGGATTTACTGTTGGCCCAATAGCTGTCATGGTATATACAGGCTTGATCATCTGAGTGGGGTGATTGCCTGCACTCCTTATGGCCTTTGCAAAATCATATTACTGGCAGTAATTTTATCCCTTAATGTTTGTTCAGTAGAACACTCAAACTGATTAAAAGTCAAATTATTCTCCTGGACTATAATAAGGAGGGCAGTAATGACCCTCCTGGATTTTACAAACCATCAGGCCTGTACTTCTGGTATACCGCCTGTCTGTACCTTAAACCCAAATGAACAATCAAAATTTTGTGATCCCACAAATTACATTAGTTGGGACTAGTGTTTGTCTATAGTATTTCAACACATAGGCAGCTATTGAGAGTGAAATAGATAGTTGCAGAACTTGAGGAAATGAAATTCCAGCTAACTCTAGACTGTGTACTAATTATGTTCATATACTGCATCTGGATATCATAATTAGTCAATCATATCTGCCCTGGTGTCTTAACTCGATTTTATTCAAATCATTTGAAACCCAGTTGAAGATGTTAATACTATTATGACTTTGTGTATGGCTATTCCAGAGGGATATGTTTCCCAATTCACTGATCAGTATTTATAGTTCCCATACACAGAACCTATTCCACATGTACCCTTTTGTGTTAGTTGCAGAGAAACTACATATGAATTTTTAGCCACTTCAGCAAAATATACTGTGGAAATGCATGTCTGCCCTGACCTTTTACACAAACCATTTCACCAAAAATTTCATGAACATGAATCACACTGAGCTTGAAAAAACTTGGGTATTTTGAATTTATCAATTTTAGTGATATTTTTGATTTGCTTTCGCCAATTGTTTTTTCTTTTTTCAGAGACCAACCACACAAACTCCAACGCCGCCTCGTCCACAAACTCAAAGTCCTCAGCCTTTGCAAGGGCCAATTCCTGGTCAGGTATTTCAACAGTACTATTTGCCAGGTGTGCTTCCTGTTGCAGCTCAACAAGTTCCATCTAATAGACCACAGAGGTTTCCAAAAGGTAATATAATTTGAAAAATTATGTACTAAAAACAGTTTTACGTATGTATGATGCTCAATTGTTTCCCTATGTCTTAATAAGGGTTATGTGCTCTGAACTTCTGATTAGTTGGCTACTTCCATACCATAACTTTTCATGTTAGCAGAATTTTACAAAATGTAAAATGCTTTTCCTTTTCTGACCCTTGATGGTTCAGTCCTTCGCAAGTTCAACAGCCTCAGAACAAGTCTTCCAGATAGCAAACCTCTGTTAATCAATGCTTTGTGTTAAATCAGTCACGCACATTTATTGTAGGCACCAGATAATTGCGTATTTTAGTTGAGGACCATGTCATTCTTTATATAACAGTGTTCTTACATCTTCCTCAAACTTGATGGCCTAAATCGAGTATGGTGTTTCGTTTATAACCATGTGCCAGAATTGACAGTCGTGTTCTGAATGACATTGAGTACACACAAACCTTGCATGCAAACATGTGCATGTGGAGGACATGCTGTGTTTGCAACCACTTACTTGACTGCAAACCAAATATTAATTAAAATGTGAAACATTATATCAAGCAAATGTCACAACCATTCTGATAAACACTTGTTATGTGTTGTAGTTCAAAGTTGCAAAGTTTGTTGTCTGTGCCAAGTCCAAAGATGTACCAAATTAGTGAAATATTTTAAAGCCTTATGCTCTAAGTTGAGATTTATGTGAATAACATTTTGTACAAATTTTACATTTTGGATTTTGAAACAATTAAAACTGAAAGTATTTGTACATTACTGTACAGACAGCCAAGACTTTACTGGGAATCATTTCCAAGCCTCTTAGATTTGTAATTGTATGTGGTGCAGTGTAATTTATGAATAGAATTTCCAGGTCTTGAAGGGCTAACCTCTTGGGTGATGTTCAGAAGATTCCACTCATTTAGAAAACTGGGATGTTGATCAGTCATAGTTTTTATACACCCGTTTGGAAAACGGTCCTATTATGTAATCAGTCTGTCCATCCATTAACATTTTTGGTTTCCTACCAATAACTCCAGTTTGGATTATTATATTATACCCCCCTCCCCTCCCCCCCCCCACCCGCAGCAAGTTGGGGGGGGGGGGGTATACTGGAATCACGTCCGTCTGTCCATCCGAAGACATAATTTTGTTCGGAGATTTTTTCAGATGTTTATGGACCATTATCATGAAAATTTGGTATAAATGTTCACCACCATGGGAACCTGTGCACCTGCGATTATAGTTCCGGCTGGACTATTTTTGCCACAGTTATGCCCCATTTTCTCAGATGTTTATGGGTTGATTCCTTTGAAACTTGGTATGGGTATTCACTACCATGGGAACCTGTGCACCACCGATTATAGTTTTGATCGGATGTTTTTTTGCCAGAGTTATGCCCCTTTTAGTCATAGAATAATTAATTTTGTCTGGAGATTTTCTCGGATGTTTATTGTTCGATTCCGTTGAAACTTTGTATGGATGTTCACTACCATGGGAACCTGTGCACCAGCGATTATAGTTTTGATCGGAATTTTTTTGCCAGAGTTATGACCCTTTTCGTCTTAGAATGCCTGAATTTTGTCTGGAAATTTTGCGGATGTTTATTGTTCGATTCCATTGAAACTTGGTGTTGATGTTCACTACCATGGGAACCTGTGCACCAGTGATTATAGTTTTGATCAGACTTTTTTTTTGCCAGAGTTATGCCCCTTTTCATCTTAGAATAATTAATTTTGTCTGGCGATTTTCTCGGTTGCTTATGGGTCAATTCCAATGAAACTTGGTATGGATGTTCACTGTCATAGAAACCTATGCACGAGTGATTGTAATTTTGATCAGACCTTTTTTGCCAGAGTTATGCCCCTTTTCATCTTAGAATGCATAAATTTTGTCCTGAGATTTTCTCAGATGTTTATGGGCCATTGAAACTTGGTATGGATGTTCACTACCATGGGAACCTGTGCATTTATAGTTTTGATCAGACTTTTTTTTACCAGAGTTGTGCCCCTCTTCATCTAAGAATAATCATAGCAGTCAGGCTGACGGGAGTATTGACAGGCCCATCTGGGCCAGTCACACCTCTAGTTTGATCTCCACCAAAGTTGGTATGTGTGTTACCCAGCTAGTAATACAGGCCAGGTTCGAATATGGGTTCCATCCAATTATTTATACATGAGTTACAGCCCTTTTTCGACTTAGAATTCGACCGTCTATTAACATTTTGGGTTTCTGATCGATAACTCCAGTTTGGATCATTTGATCTCAACTAAAGTTGGTACAATTTAAAATGCTAACGGGCGTATGTTGCCACTCCTGGCGGTGCTCTTGTTGGTTGATGGAATGTAGACAGAAACTTCACAGAATTGTCATTAAATGACAAAGGTTGGTCATCAGACTTATTTTAAAAGTCTTCAAGGTAAGTTTGATTATTATCCCCTGCCACATTCCCAAATTTAATATATAGCTTTTTGGTGATATCATGAATGGGATTGCATACCAGCTCTGTCCAAGTATTTCTTCAAGAGTGATTGCTCTTATTGGACTTCGAATTTCTTCTAATTCACATTACCATATACAGTCATCACATTTCAAAGAAATCTGCCCAAGATTTATTTTCCCAATTTAATAGATAGCCTTTTGGTTATAATCATAAAGGGCTTTACTAACCAGCTGTTTCCAAGTATTTCTATGTGAGTTCAGTTATTGCCCATTTATGACTTTGGTTGCAGGGGATTGGCCATTCCATGGCATGGTACTTGTTGGTTGATGTCATAGAGATCCAAAAAGATTAATGCAGGTTGATTGGTAGATGATGTTTGGATATTAATTTTTAGCTCAACTTTGGCAAAGCCAAATTTGAGCTTTTGTCATGGCCCGCCGTCCGTCTGTCCATACGTCAACAATCGGTTATGGCTTGGGCTAGAGGCCATATTTATGAACCGATCTTTACGAAACTTCTTGGGTACCTTTGTTATGACTGTGGGACAAGAACGAGTGCTTTTGGGTGTGGTCCGAAATCCAAGATGGTTGCCAGCCTCCATTTTGTACCGATGATGCAGAAATCTGTTTTTTGTACAGAACTTCCATATGAAAGCTCTGATTTGAATAATTTTTTGTATGAATGTTTAGTACCATGAGATACATTACATATCATACAGGTTTTTTTCTCGTGCTTAAATTATGCAAATTAGACTAACTTTGATTTATTTACTGTTCCTTTCGGCACTGTCAGTGCAAATGCCAATACGGCTTGGGCTAGAGGCCGCATTTATGAACCGATCTTTACGAAACTTCTTGGGTACCTTTGTTATCACCGTGGGACGAGAACGAGTGTTTTTGGGTCCAGTCTGAAATTCAAGATGGCCGCTGGCAGCCATTTTGTTCAAAATTAGGGGCAATTAGATTTTTCCTCAGAACTTCCACATGAAAGCTCTGATTTGAATAATTTTTTGTATGAATGTTTAGTACCATGAGATACATCACATAATACGGGTTTATAAATTATGTAAATTAGGTGAACTTAAATTTATTCAGTGTTACTTTCAGCACAGTAAATGTAAATGCCAATTCGGCTCGGATCTTCACAAAACTTCTGGGGTACCTTTGTTATCACGGTGGGATGAGAACGAGTGTTTTGGGGTCCGGTTTGAAATTCAAGATGGCCACTGGCAGCCATTTTGTACCGAAATTAGGTGTAATCAGTTTTTTGTACAGAACTTTTATACGGCTCAGGCTGGAGGCCGTATTTATGAACCGATCTTTTTGAAACTTCTTGGGTACCTTTGTTATCACCGTGGGATGAGAACGAGTGTTTTTTGGGTGTGGTCCGAAATTCAAGATGGCAACTAGCAGCCATTTTGTACCAAAATTAGTGCAATCAGTCTTTTGTAGAGAACTTCTGTATGAAAATTCTGATTTGAATAAATTTTTGTATGAATGTTTAGTAACATGGAATACATCACATATAGTACGGGTTTTTTTCTCGTGCAGAAATTATGCAAATTAGATGAACTTTGATTTATTCAGTGCTACTTATACACTGCAAGTGCACATGTCAATACAGCTCGGGCTAGAGGCTGTATTTATCAACCGATCTTCACAAAACTTCTTGGGGTACCTTTGTTATCACCTTGGGACGAGAACGAGTGTTTCTGGGTGCGGTCCAAAATTCAAGATGGCTGCCAGTGGCCATTTTGTCCTGAAATTAGGTCCAATCAGTTTTTTGTCACAACTTCTATACAGCTCGTATTTATGAACTGATCTTCACGAAACTTCTTGGGTACCTTTGTTTTCACCTTGGGACAGGAACGAGTGTGTTTTGGGGTCCCTTTGTTATCACTGTGCTATGAGAACAAATACTTTGGGGTTCAGTCAGACCCACTATGGGACTCAAAAGATTTCTTTTCTAGTTTAGCATCTGACTGTCACCCACCTTTACAATACTTTACCTATACATTTGTTACAGGCTTCGGTCAGTATTTATGTACAGACCATTACAATACTTTATGTGTACCTTTGTTATCAGGTCATTACCTAGATGTTTGTCATTGCTGTGTCACATACTATACATGTACATGTCTTAACAAGTTGAGCTACAGTGTCATTGACACATTCATTTAACATTGTCAAGATTTTATATAATTTGTTCAGTGTAGGTCTTTTAACGGCATACAGACTGGATCCAAAACATTATTTTAATTAACTGCCTTATTCTAAACGTCGACTCTTAACAAATTTTCAGAATTTAAGTAATGTTGGTCTTGAAACTTATGGTAGTATCTTCAGAAATTCTTGAGACAACTTGTGTTGCACACTCCCAGTGAGGATTCAGGTCCTGGCCATTCCCAGAGATGAAATTTTTCTGTGTAATCAGAGATTTGATTTCTGAATAAATCTGATTATTTTTTGTGCTTTCTTTTTAGCTAACCTGAGCAAAGCTCAGGGGGAACTTCACTAATCACTTTCCACCCGGCATTCGTGCGGCGTTAACTTTACCATTATCGACTTCTCAGAAACCACTGGGCCGAATTGAACCAAATTTGATTTGCATGGTCCTTATCTTATGTCAATTTAAGTTAGCTCAAATAAAGTTGCCACACTCCATGGGGAGGGGGTGGGGGAAAAGGCTCTAAAAAAATTTTTAGCTCATCTTGACGAAGTCAAGTTGAGCTAATTTCATCTCTCTCTGTGCGTCGTCCATTAACACCATGTTTTGGTCTTCTCCAAAACCACTGGGACAATTCTAGTGAATGTTTGTGTGAGTGATGGTCCCAAAGGGGCATTGCAGTTTTGTTCAACTCAACATGCCCAGCCCCTTAGGGAGAGGGTGGGAGAATATGCTCCAAAATATATTAAAAATCTTCTTCTCATGAACCAGTG
Organism: Pictodentalium vernedei; assembly: GCA_031216915.1. Lineage (NCBI taxonomy): Eukaryota > Metazoa > Mollusca > Scaphopoda > Dentaliida > Dentaliidae > Pictodentalium > Pictodentalium vernedei. The sequence goes on from CM062294.1 coordinate 319,448,678, forward strand.
GGTACAATGACTTAATATTTGTTATGGAGCTTCCTTTTGAGGTGTAGAATCAAGTTTGTTCAAACGAAGTTAGTGAAGCAATATTTGGCTTTGTAATGTTAGGGGTAAGATTTTTGCCCCCTCCCCCCCCCCCCCCCCCCCCCAGATTTCTATTTTCTGAACCGATGATCCGATTTGAACCAAATTTAATATGTGGTATTATTGGGTCATAAGTACTTGACTCCTGCAAAAAAAAAAGAATCCTGCATCCCGATGTGAACCCCAGGAGCTAAAAATGGAAATATTTTCAAACGCTCATATTTCCCCAACCACACAGAACAGAGAGCTGTTATTTGGTATGAAGCATCCTTAGGACCAGTAGGATTGAATGGTAAAAAAAAATTGCCATTGGTAATGTTAGAGGGTTCTGTGGGGGGCATCGAAAAATATTCAAATGCCCATATTTTCCAAACTACATGGAATAGAGAACTGTGGTTTGGTATGAAGCATCCTTTTGACCAGTAGAAAGGATTAAAAAAACAAAAATGGCCATCGGTTGTGTCAGGGTGTTCTGTAGGAGCGTTAAAAAGATGCTGAGGCAGCATACTTGCAAAAATTTTTTAAAAATCTTCTCTCTGGAACGAATCCTCAGAATCTTTTGATATTCGGTATACAACATTCATAGGGAGGTCAGATACAAGCTTGTGAAAATAAAGCCCATTGATTCATATTTGGGCTCAATACAGGAGCCTGAATTTTTAACTTAGGGTAATATGAGGAATATTTTTAAAAAATCTTCTTCAGAACCACCAGTCAGAATCTTTTAATGTTTGGTGTGCATCATTGATGTGAGGGTCAGATTCAAGATTGTTCAAACCAAGTTCCTAGGTTAATATTTGGGCTTTGTATGGAGGCCCAAATTTTAACTCAGTTCAGTATGAGGGATAATTTTTAAAAAATCTTCTTCAGATCCACCAGTCAGAATGCTTTCATATTCGGTATGCAACATCTCGGGAGGGGGGGGAGGGGAGGGGGGGGCGTCAGGCAGATTCAAGTTTGTTCAAATCGGATCCCTAGGTATATATTTGGTCTCTCTATGGTAGCCCAAATTTTAACTTAGTGCAATATGAGGAAATTTCTTTAAAAACCTTCTTCTGATCCGTCAGTCAGAATCCTATCATATTTGGTATACAACATCTCTAGGTGAGTCAGATTCAAGTTTGTTCGAATCAGGTCCCTGGGTTAAAATTTGGGCTTTCTATTGGAGACCCAAATTTAACTTGGAGCACTATGAGGAATATTCTTTAAAAGTCTTCAGATCCACCAGTGAAAATATTTTAATATTTGGTATGCACAATATCTAAGGTGGAGGGGGGGGGGGGGGGGGGGGGGGGGGGGGGGGGGGAGAGTTCAAGTTCAATTTGAGTCCCTAGTTTAATATTTGGGCTCAGAGCTTGGGGGGGGGGGGGGTGGGCGGGTGTTCAAATCCATTCCTTACTGTTTTATCATAAAATTTGCCTTTCAAAATGCAGTGACATACATAACAAACGGAAGTTAGCAGTGCTTGTCTGCAGCTGATACCAGTCATGAGGACCTATGATAATAATCATCTGACATGTACACCACAGTTATGAATAATTTCATGGCTTCATTCATCTGTAGTGGTGAACCCTGACTAACTGAATGTGACGGAAAATACTTCTTTGAACTGCTTTGTCAGGTGAGTTAAGGCTCCTTGGGGCCTCTTGTTAGCTCACCTGACTCTGCAAGTCAGTGTGAGCTATTGCCGCTATTGCCATGACTTAGTGTCCGTCATCCGTTAACTTTTGCAAACTTGGCTTCTTCTTCACAGCCAAACGCAAACATATATTGTACAAACCATCCCTGGAGTATACCCTTTCTATTTTGTTCAAATGGAGCGGCAATGTTGCCAAAGCCTAAAAATCTTTAAAAAATCTTCTCATAAACCACAAGAGAGAATGCCTTCATATATGGTATGGAACACTCTGGTGTTGAAGAATAAAGTTTGTTCAAGGGAAGTTGGTAGATTAATATTTGGGCTCTCTGTGGGCACATACCCATTTTGGGCTCCGCCCAGAATTTCTATTTCAAGAACCAATGGGCCGATTTGAACCAAATTTGGCATGTAGTATAAGTGGGTCCAAAGTACTTGATTGATGCCCGAAATTTGTTTTTCGTAGCCCCGTGGGTACCCCAGGGGCTAAAAATAGAAAAAAATTCAGATGCCCACATTTCCCAAACTACACGGAATAGAGAACTGTTATTTGGTATGAAGCATCCTTTTGACCAGTAGAATGAATTAAAAAAACAAAAATGGTCATCGGTTGTGTCAGGGTGTTCTGTAGGGGCGTTTGAAAAAATGCTGACTAGGCATATTTGCAAAAATTGAAAAAACTCTTTTCTCCAGAACCAATCCTCAGAATCTTTTGATATTGGTATACAGCATCCATAGGACAGTCAAATACAAGTGTGTTCAAATTGAGCCTCTCGGTTCATATTGGGCTCAAGAGAAGAGCCCAAATAATTAACTTAGGGCGCTATGGGGAATAAGCTTTAAAAATCTTCTTCTTCAGATCAAACAGTCCGATTCTTTTGATACTTGGTATACAACATCTCAACAGGGGTCAGATTGAAGTTTATTCAAAGTGAGTCCCTGGGTCAATATTTGGGCAACATATGGGAGCCTGAATATTAACTTGGTGCAATATGGGGAATAATCTTTAAAAATCTTCTTCAGATCCCCCAGTCAGATTCTTTTGATATTTGGTATGCAGCATCTCTAGGGGTGGTTAGATTCAAGTTTGTTCAAATGGGATCCCTGGATGAATATTTGGGCTCTTTATTGGAGCCTAAATTTTAACTTTGTGCAATATGAGAACATTTCTTAAAAAATCTCCTATTTATGACCCACTAATGAGAATCCTTTCATATTTGGTATGTGACATCTCTAGATGTGTAAGATTTGAATTTGTTCAAATCGAGTCCCTGGGTTAATATTTGGGCTTCCTATGGGAGCCTGATTATTAACTTGGTGCAATATGGGGGATATTCTTTAAAAATCTTCTTCAGATCCACCAGTCACATTCTTTTGATATTTGGTAGGGGGGTTAGATTCAAGTTTGTTCAAATGGGATCCCTAGATGAATATTTGGGCTCTTTATTGGTGCCCAAATTTTAACTTCGTGCAATATGAGAAAATTTCTTTAAAAATCTTCTTTTTCAGACCCACAAGTGAGAATCCTTTCATATTAAGTATGTGACATCTCTAGAGGTGTAAGGTTCAAATTTGTTCAAATCGAGTTCCTGGGTTAATATTTGGGTTCCCCAACTCATCTCTTTTGACAATTTGAGCCAGGTGAGCGTTTTGGGCTCACTTGAGCCTCTAGTTTTCTTTTGAGTCCAAAATAATGTATGTCTTTTGGTAAATGCTTTCATGACACCTGTATTAAACCTTTTAGTTTGGTATCGTTCAAGTTAGCAACATTTTTAAGACTAGACTTTTTGAGAGTGTTGACTAAGAGAATTTTCTTCTAGGCTATGTCCATGCCTGATTCCTCTTTATGTACATATAAGACTCAGTGTGAGTGGATGACTCAAAAAGCGTTCTGAAAAATTGAAAAAAAGAGAAGTTCTTGCTAATTTTTACTGAAGTGAAAAATTGTAAGAGTTTTGTACATGCCCTGTTCATCATCAGTTGACATTTTTCGAGTCTGTCAGCTTCATTAGATGGTTGGTACAGTTGGAAACTTCTTTACAGATTTTGTATTGATCCTTGAAAGTTTGAAAGTGCTCATAAGGACATGATTTTCAAAACTGAAATCCTGGAATGGGAAAGTGCTTTAAAATTAGTTTTGCCGTAAAAGACTAGCAGTGTCTGTGACAAATATATTTAGTGATTTCTTGGTTGGTTTTTATTAGCTCAACTTTGGCGAAGCCAAATTTGAGGTTTTGTCATGGCCCGTCTGTCCGTACGTCAATAGTTGGATACGGCTTGGGCTAGAGGCCGTGTTTATGAACCAATCTTTACGAAACTTCTTGGGTACCTTTATTATGACCGTGGGACGAGAACGAGTGTTTTTGGGTGCGGTCCGAAATTCAAGATGGCTGCCAGCCTCCATTTTGTACCGACGATGCAGAAATCTGTTTTTTTGTACAGAACTTCCATATGAAAGCTCTGATTTGAATAATTTTTACCTGCGTTGCCAGCATAGAACTTAGTTTAGACAGACCTCAATATTTCCCTTTAGCACACCCTACAGGGCACATTTATGAGCAGTTTGCTTTGAAACCTGGCATGCTTGTTTGGGGTGACGTCTAGATGGGAGCTATTGATTTTCTTCAATTCTCTCAAAAAATGTTGCCACGGCCAACGTTCTTAGAACTTAGTTTAGTCCGACCTTTAATATTTCCCTTTGGCACACTCTACCGGCACATTTATGATTGGATTGCTTTGAAACCTGGCATGCTTGTTTGGGGTGACCTCTAGATGGGAGCTATCGATTTTCTTCCATTTCCGTCCGTCAAAAACTGTTGCCGCTAGCATCAATCTTTGAACTTAGTTCAGTCAGGCATCAATATATTCCTTTGGCATTCCCTACTGGGCACATTTATGATCAGATTGGTTTGAAACTTTGTATGCGTGTTTGGGGTTACCTCTAGATGGAAGCTATCGATTTTCGTCAATTTCCATCAAAAAAATGTTTCCACTGGCAATGACCTTTAATGAACTTAGTAAAAACTTGGAGCAGTTAAGCATCAATATTCCTCTTTGACACTCCCTGCAGGGCACATTTATGATTGGATCGCTTGCAAACTTGGTGTGCTTGTTTGGGGTGACATCTATATGGGAGCTGTCGATTTTCTTGCATTTCTGTCAAAAAATGTTGCCTCTGACCTTTGAACTCAGTTTAGTCAGACCTCAATATTTCCCTTTAACACACCCTTCAGGGCACATTTATAATCGGATCACTTTGAAATTTGGTATGTATATTTGGGGTGATCTCTAGATGTGAGCTATTGCTTTTTTTCATTTCCATAAAAAATTATTGTCGTTATCACCAGCCTTTAAAATGACTGCATTTGTGCATCAACTTATCCCTTTTGCACTCTCTGCAGGGTATATTTATGAATTTCCATAAAAAAAAACCAAAAAAAAAACCCCATTGCCACAAGCATGACCTTCTACTTAGTGCATTTGTACATTGACATCTTCCTATGGCATGCCGCAGAGGGCACATTCATTATCAGGTTGTTTTGAAACTTTGTATGCTTATGCAGGGTGTCAAAGATAAGAGCTATTGATTTTCTTTTCATTTCCATCAAAAACTGTTGCTGTTAACAACAATCTTTGAATTTATTGCATTTGGGCATCAACATTCTTTGACATGGCCTACAGGCCACATTTATCATAGGATTGTTTTTGAACTTGGTGAGCTCATTTCTGTGAAAAAAGTTGCCGTTTACAATAACCTCTGAACTTACTGCATTTGTGTATCAACATTCTTCCTTTAGCCATGGTGACTTACAGTTTACATTTAAAAAGGAATGGATTACTCTTAACGTTGTGCATACACAATGCTGTTATTTTTAAATTTCACCAACATTGGTCCTAATGATCTTCAATTTTGCCATTTCACTTATAACTTACCAAGTTCAAGTTTGTCAAGTTGAGCTACAGTGTCATTGACACTTTCATCAAATGTGTTCTTACAAGCAGTAATATTTGCTTATTTTTGTTGTTCTGTAAATTTTGTTTTTTCCACCAAAGTAAGATTGGCTCTGATCCTTTGTCTTGAAGAACTCACCTCTTAAGTAAAAATATGAAGGATATGTACATATTGTTAGGAATGTTTGGCTATGATCCTTTGTTGATGTTTTGTCTTTAGTTTGTGTACTGAACCATGTTTTCTAGCAATTGTTACAAAACTTGGCTCATTTCAGTCCATCATCCTTCCAGATTTCTTGTTTCACCTTGCATTTTTGGCAGTAATCTATCTTTGATCTTTTAAATAGTAAGAAATATACAAGAACATTCGCTGCATAACATTTATCAATGGATTTTGATAGAAATTATCATATCTAATCAGAATAATTGAAGAATAGGAACTGGTGTATTTTTTTTCCAATTTCAACAAAGTGAGAAGTTTAAGGATTCATGAACAAATATGTGCAGGCTTGTTCACTTATTTTTGCAGTAATTGTGCAGCAACGCCAAGATTTCACAGCAGCAGCTGCTCAAGCTGCAACTGGTCACCCCTTACTGGCACAAGCTGCAACTATACCAGCACCTTATCCAATACAGTACACTGTAATGCAACAACAACAACCAAGCTACCAGGTAAACAAGAATGAATCATTATATCACATCTGAATTTATCTTATTAATATTGACTTTGATTTCGAGATTATGGGATGCATCTGAATGATCATTTGAACTTTTTAAGTCATACACAAAAAACATTCTTAGATGCTGGCAGCTTAAAAAGGATGTGGAGGATAGTTTCTATTTATAGTTTAGGATAATTTTTTGTGGATATTTTGTGCTTATAATTTAAACAAAACATAAAATTCTTCAATCTTTCATTTTAATGATAAACAAATAAACAAACAAAATTGTTTTCTAATTTCACTCCTCACTTCACGGTAATATCTGATGGAGAATCCATGAAGGAAATCAAAGAATTTGGTACTGACATCTTCTCTGTAATCACCGAGCCGGTGTGAACTAAACTTGGCAGGAATGGTCTGTTGGAGGTCCTCTACAAATGATCCTCATTTTGTTCCCATCGGATGAAAAACATGGCTTCCACAGGCATTCTTTGATTCTGGTTGGTGGATTTTCAAAAATCTTCTCCTCTGAAACCGCAAGGCCAAATGTTTTGAAAATTCACATAAATGATGACTGGGACCCTCTCTACGAACGATCCTCATTTAATGTTGATCGGATTACAAACATGGCCACAATTGTGGCTTACAGTTACTATAAATACCCTATGAGAAATCACATTTTCATCTCCTCTTTGAAACTACTGAGCCAACGTGATCAAACTTTGCAGGAATGGTCTATACGAGGCCCTCCATAAACGATCCTCTTTTTGGTCCTGTTGGTTGGAAAATATGGCCACCAGAAACATACTTGGATTCTGGTTGATGGATTTTGCAAAAATCTTCCCCTCTGAAACTACAAAGTCAAATGTTTTGAAACTTCACATGATTGAGGACTGGGACACCTACCAGTGATCCTCATGTAATGTTGATGCAATGTTGCAAACATGGCCACAGTTGCAGCTCATAGTTACCATGGAAAGCCTATGGGGAATCACATTTTTATATGTAGCTCCAGGTGAGTGATTACAGGCTCTTTAGAGCCACTAGTTGTTACCTGTGAGAAATGTCATTGTAATGTTAAACTGGTTGTTGCGACTTCAAAAGTGAGGCTTAGTGTCCAGACTAAAGATTTTTGAAAGGTTGTCAAACATATCTAAGGCTTGGTATGAGAATCCTCCTCAGAACCCAGGGAAGCAGTGCATTGCTTCTTTACTGATAGAGACAGATTCTTCCCTGGTATAATAGCATCTGAAAACCAGCTTGGGTTGAGAGTTCTCTTACATAGAAACCACCAATATAAACAATTATCTGAGAGCATGGTGGCTCAGTGGGTTCACGGTTTGATCCCCACCAGAGGTAACTGTGTTGTGTCCTTGGACAGTACACTTAACCTCAATAGCCCATGGGAGGGTATGGTGGGGCTGAGTACTTAGGCATACTGCATGTTTATTGTTCACTTTTCTTCAACCCTGCTTGTGCAGAGTTAGTACATTGGGGAATCTTGACAGTTGCTCAGTGGTTCTCTCCAGGTACTCAGGCTTCCTCCACCCATAAAACTCCAATACAAGGTGACTCTGACTGTCGAAAGTTTCATGAAATAAAAAAAGAAAGAAAAATAAACAATTATCTAAACAATTGGAATTTATAATTGTGCTGTAATTTTATAGCATAGAAAGTTATCTTAAATTGCAATAAACTTAAACATAAAAAAAGGGAAGAACCCAAGATTGTCTGGGTCTTTCAAGAATTCAGTCCAGTTGATTAGTTCTATAAGATATAAAGTTGTTACTGTTATAATTATTTTATATTCATGATCTGAACGTTTTCTATATTCATTTTGTCACATGATCTGAAGCTTTTCTGACAATAAACTCAATACAGTACTTTGATCATAAAAGTGGCATGTTTCTCTATTAAATCGGGAAAATAGAGAAAAATGCAATCAACTTAAACATAAAAAAAGGTGCTCCAGGTGGGGTTCAAACTTGGATCCATTGAGCCACAAGGAACACAGCGGCTCAATGGGTCCAGGGTTTGACTCCCATCAGGGGTAACTGTATTGTCCCTGGGCTATGCACTTAACCCCAATAAAAGATTGTGAAATCAGGCCATATCATAAAAACAAATGTTAATAGCATATTGTATTTAATACAATCTGATGTTTTTTTATGGGTGAGTTTGTAAAGTGCTGTTGGGCGGAGAGATAATTTTGAGCAGATCGTGACCCTGTGATCCAATCAAACTTCTCAATCTGCTGCTTTGACCACAGTACTATATTTTAAAAGCTGAAAAGCACAATTGTTCAGTAACATTTTGTAAGTAGACCGAGGTGTACATCATTGTATTCTTGCATAAAATAGTAATCATTGACAGTGACCTGGAAGACTAGGAATGAAATATGAATGCATACACTGACATTTTTGTTGTGAGTTTTGTACTGTTGTTTCAATAAAGTTGTATTATTGGATGTTTCAGAATGTTGAAGTTATTGGGGACTGTACTATTCAAAGTTTGCTAAGCACTACATATTTGACACATCATTGTGAAATTTTCTTGGTAACACATTTGCGATATTTTTGGTGGATATGATTGAGGAATGTATTGAGATGGTCCCCAGTGTTTACATTAGCTCTCTTGACAGGCAGACTTTTCATGACAGTCATGGAAAGCATGCACCCCTTGATATTTTTATACTATACCAATGACCCAGACATAGCTGGTGCTAACTCTTAAAAATCTAGGGCCAAACACAAAGTTTGCCCCCCAATCCCCAAAATTTGCATCTAAAACCAAAGAAAACATGTCCTGAATGGCCCTCCATACTTCACCTCTACTGTGCATGCGCAGTGTCTAGGAGGTCCCGAAATTGGCGCCAATTATCATTTTTTGTTTGGCCCTTCATCAGTTCACATCTGACTGATCTTTGTGCTTGTAAATCTCAGTTTAAATGATGCCAGACACATAAATATTAGAGAAATGGTGGCTGTAAAGAGGAAATAGAAGGAGGAGAGGAAAAATGAGTGACAGAAAATAATCAGGGCTGTAACTTAAAATTTTTTTATGAAATTATGTTAAGTTACCTATTTTCGAGGCATGGGCCTGTTGTTGTCATTCTTGCTATAAAGTTACACTGCTTGTTCAGTGTTTCCTCTCTCCCTTTCCTTTAAGTCCCCCCTTGCTATTCTCCCATGCTTTTGGCATATTTTCTGTAATATTATTACTAAAATTTCTTGGGAGTTTTAGCTGGGTAACAGAATGAATTCTGTTCTTTTCCCCATGTTTACGTCCTCACCCATGGGTGTTTAGGCATGGTGTTCTGCATCTACCATCTGATGTTCTGCAGTTTCTTCCCCGGAAGTCTCTGTTTTGCATCAGATAGTGTATTATTGGTAACTGATTTCGGGCCATGGTTATCAGTGCCTGGAGTCATGTTTCTGGTGTTTATACACTTCTTGTTTACATTGACAACACTCTCTGTGGAGGGGGATTTCTTGTCTTTGTGTTAGTTTAATCATAACAAGATACATTATTATTATTCGTAAGTGTTGCATTAATTTTTTAAAATATTTTTAAAATTTTTGTCCACACTTAGGCTTGGGATCCATTGGGGCTCAACATTACTTTTCAGAAACTTGGGCTTTTTTGAAAAAATATTTTTTCAAAAAATTTTTTTTTGATTTCAATTATTTTTTCTATGTTAATGGATCATGTTATTATGTATCTTTGTTTTCAGGGGTTGGTGCGAGTACTAGGACTTTTTGTATTCTTTTCACAATGAAAGGATATTTTCAAATTGTAATAAGAGGAAATCTTCCTCTGACTTTCATAATCATTGTATTAATTGTAGTCAGTGTACTCGCACTAACTCCTGTTCAGTATGTGTCAATTGGATGACAAACATGGGAAGCGTGTGTCACGGTATGTTGTTAGCGGGGAAATGGCCATGCCGATCTTTTCTCCGCAGGGTCACTCTAGTTTATCAATCTCTATTTCAGAGGAACAAGAACAGAGTGATGTCTTCCAAAAGTGTGCCTCCGTCGTCACAATTAAATGAAGAGCTAGCGGCAAAGTGCTCATGGAAATACGTCAATTGCCTAAGAGTTCCCCAGTAGGATCGACGGCGTTGACGTCCGCTAACTCGCCCGGTGTCGAGTCCATTCATCGAATGGTTCGGCAGCCGGGTTCGTCCGTTGCGGTCCAGGAAGAAGTTTTGGATTATGCGAGCACTATAAATCAACAAAGTGCACACCCAGTGACGGCGGATCAGAGGAGAGAATGGAGGAAGCCTATTAGTCCGGTTCCTAGCTCGTCCAGGTCCATCCGGGCTGCGAGCGAGAGAGGTCCCTCTCTCGTACAACAACATCTGGGACCAGATGTTGTGGTACAAAACGTTTCGCATTCGGAGCATACGTCCGCCGCTCGGGACGCTCCGTTATATAGACAATCCAGAGAGACTGTCGATAAGGCTTCCTCATCCTCACGGCAGCGCACACGACCGCACCTTGGCTACGTGACCACGGATATCCAGCCAGCTTCGCCAATCAGAGAATCCATGGCGACCAGGTCACGCCATCCGGTAGCCAGGGACACGAGGCCTGTAGACTCCGGACGTTCACATAAGAGAAGTATGCAGGAGTCAACGTACACGGAGCTTCCAGCGGCAAAGCAACATAAGACCACTACTCCACAGGCCTCAGTGACGGACGTGCTATCCCAAATAACACAACTTATCGCAGCATCCCAGCAACGACAGAATCTCTGTCGGATCAGGTAATATCCGACGACGCTGGGTCGGTACACTCCGCTGAAGCATCAGGTACGGACGACCGGAAACTTCATAGGGTCCGACAGGATGACGAAGGGGATTCGGAGGATTTCGAGCTTTCCCTTTCGGAACAACATAAGCTGCCGTACATTTCATCCGGCATTATCTTCCAGAGGTTGTTTCGTCGGACCAGAATGCTGCGATGCCGGATAAGAGACTGATAGCGTCTTTGGACACAAGAATTTTTTTTTGATCGGTTCAGGGACATCGTCCCTGAGTTTCCGACACAGTCCAATAATGTCACAGGAACATTCGAATTATTGAACGACGCTATATATATGCTTGCTACTAAACAAGCAAGTCTGGTTTCTTGTTAGCAAAAGTTTCCGTGATGTCTTCCAAAAGTGTGCCTCCGTCGTCATAGTTAAATGAAGAGCTAGCTGCAATAAGTGCTCATGGAATTATGTCAATTGCCTAAGAGGTCCCTAGAAGGATCGACGGCGTTGACATCCGCTAGCTCGCCTGGTGTAGCGTCCATTCATCGAATGGTTTGGTGGCCGGGTTCGTCCGTTGCGGTCCAGGGAGGAGATTTGGGTGATGCGAGCACTATAATAAGACAAAAGTGCACACCCAGTGACGACGGGTCAAGAGGAGAGATCGGAGGAAGCCTATTAGTTCGGTTCCTAGCTCGTCCAGGTCCATCCGGGCTGCGAGCGAGAGAGGTCCCGCTCTCGTACAACAACATCTGGGACCAGATGTTGTGGTACAAAACGTTTCGCATTCGGAGCATACGTCCACCGCTTGAGATGCTCCGTTATATAGACAGTCCGGAGAGACTGTCGATAAGGCTTCCTCATCCTCACGGCAGTGCACACGACTGCACCTTGGCTACGTGACCACGGATATCCAGCCAGCTTCGCCAATCAGAGAATCCACGGCGACCAGGTCACACCATCCGGTAGCCAGGGACACGAGGCCTGTAGACTCCGGACGTTCGCATAAGAGAAGTATGCAAGAGTCAATGTACACGGAGCTTCCAGCGGCAAAGCAACGTAAGACCGCTACTCTACAGGCCTTAGTGACGGACGTGCTATCCCAAATAGCACAACTTATCGTAGCATCCCAGCAAACGACAGAATCTCTGTCGGATCAGGAATAATCCGACGACGCTGGGTCGGTACGCTCTGCTGAAGCATCAGGTACGGACGACTGAGAGCTTCATAGGGTCCGACAGGATGGCGAAAAGGATTCGGAGGATTTCGAGCTTTCCCTTTCGGAACAACATAAGCTGCCGTAGATTTCATCCAGCATTATCTTCCAGAGGTTGTTCCGTCGGACTAGAATGCTGCGATGCCGGATAAGAGACTGATAGCGCCATTGGACACAGAATTTGTTTTTGATCGGTTCAGGGACATCATCCCTGAGTTTTCTGACACAGTCCAATAATGTCACAAGAACATTCGAATTATTGAACGACGCTATATATAAGCTTGCTACCAAAACAGGCAAGTCTGGTTTCTTGTTCGCAAATGCTCTAAATCTGCCTTTCATCAATTCAAGGAATAAATTTGAAACGGCAGGACAGGGCATACCGAGAGTTCCTCTGCATCTAGACGACGAGGCTGAAGACTTGGAATTGTCTATACCGTCGTCTATGTCAATTCCAACCACGACGTTGGAAACGACAATAATGTCTAACAGACTTAACTTAGACGCTTTATCATACGCAGACCACCTTACTAAGGCGTTATCATTACGTCTTCAAGGGAAAGAATTCCAGGATACAATCCTCATTGAGACTTCTTTCAAGGGCAGTAGATTATTCCACGTATAACTCCGCCCTTCAGTGGCAAACCTGGAGTTGGTTAGACGTGACGCAGCCCTAGCTACATCCACGCGCGTGGATAGTAAGGTGAAGAACTCTCTCAGAGTTGCTTCGGTCTACGGAGAAGCTTCTCTTCGACGGCAAGTTTTCAGCAGTGTATAGACGTTCTCTTGTCTAATCAAGTGTAACAAGAGATGCAGACTTGGGCAAACATTCAGGGAGTTCCACTGCAGTTGCCGGACCCGAGTTTTACGATTATGACGGATGCCAGTCAAACAGGTTGGGGTACAACATTGATCCCAACGGATTCGAAGTGTCAGGGTCTTTGGGATCCGCAGTTTCTAGGCAAGCACATAAACATCCAAAGAAATGATGTCAATTTGGCTTGCACTACGTCATTGGATGAACATTATTCAGAAAGCACATGTCCAAATCCTGTCCGACAATACGACAGTAGTTGCGTATATCCGGAACCAGGGAGGCACTCATTCCGTTCCGTTATTCAATTTAACGGAAAGAATCCTTCTGTTTGTTCTAGAACACCAAGTTCTGCTTTCGGTCCGTCATATTCCGGGTCGTCTGAATGTATTAGCAGACTCCCTTTCACGGAAGGGTCGCTTGTTGCCGTCAGAATGGACTCTCAACAAACAGGTATTCAATCAGATTTGCTACCAATGGGAGCGGCCAATGATAGACTTATTTGCGACACAACTCAACAATCAGTTGCTGACGTATGTGTCTCCATGTCCGGATCCCCGAGCATATGCAGTAGATGCTCTATCGATCTCGTGGGTCGGAATGATGGGATATGCGTATCTTCCAGCGCCGTTGATTCAGCAAATATTGCTAAAGATAAAACAATCACAATGCATTTCTGTTGGTAGCATCTCTGTCTCCACAGAGACCGTGGATAAATCTACTCAGGTGTCTGCTGTGGGATTTTTCTGCGAAAACTTCCTCCACGAGAGGATCTTCTTTCGCAGGGGAATCGCGTCAACTTCATCACAACCCGCAAGGTCTCAACCGTCACGTATTTCCGTTGTGCGGGCCTTCTTGCACCGCAAGCATTGTACAGGACGAGCAGTGGACGCGATTTCTAACTGTAGGAGGATCTCCTCTTCGCTAAACTATGCGGTCAAGTGGAAGGCCTTTCGTCGTTGGTGTAGGGATCATTCTGTTGATATTTTTTATCCCTCCATACCAGACATTGCAAACTTTCTAGTATACTTGTTTGATGAGATCAACTGCAGCCTGTTACTATTAAAGGTTATAGGTCTATGTTATCTGATACCTATGCACAGCATGATAGTTTACAATTGGATCTGATGTCTCTTTATCTAAATTAGTTAGAAACTTCTCGATAAATAGACCTAGAACCCTTAGATTAATTCCTAAATGGAATTTAGCTTGGGTTCTTCTTAAACTAAAAGAAAAGCCATTTGAGCCTCTTGAGACAGTAGATTTCAAATTCTTGTCTTATAAACAGCATTTCTCTTAGCTTTCTCTTCTGCTAGAAGAGTCAGTGAGCTTCATGCACTCTCGGTGAACGATTCTCACTATTGTAGTGTCGGAAACACTATTACCTTTACTACTAATGTTGGATTTTTGGCTAAGAATCAGGCTCCTAATAATATCCGGAACCTATTGTTATTAAGCCCCTTCCATCTTCAGACGGGCATAGGCCTTTACTCTGTCCGGTTAGAGCTTTATGTATTTATAAACAAGATCTCAGTTTATCAGAAAGGGACAAAAACGCTTCTTTCTGTCTCTGATGCCTAATAGAAAGGACATTACTGTCCATTGTATTGCTAGATGGATTCAATTAACTATCCGTACTGCTTATGATAATCTATCTTCAACTCAGCAGTCTGTGCTTAAGATTTCGGCTCATGAAGTAACAGCTCTTTCTACATCTTAGGCTTACCCAAATAGTGTTGCTATTACAGATTTAATGAAGGCTGCACATTCACGAATTTTTATCTCAGAAATATTGAGTCCATTTCTGGAGACCTGCATTGTTTAGGTCCGTTATCTGTTACTCAGAATGTCGTTCTCTAAACAGTTGCAATTATAGTTATGCAGGCTTTCTGTTCAGGCAGTGACTCCGTCCTGCTGCCCTCTTCGCTCTGGGCTATTTGACCCAGGGCAAGGGGAAGGGGGGGGGGGGGGGGGGGGTTGTTCCCTTAGGTCACCTGATTTATAGTGAAAAGCAAGGGGATACCTCCTTCGGAGTCAGTAATTCTGAGTTGTTGCCGGGATGGTTTTAAAGTGTAAAGTTTATGTTTAAAAATTCATTCATGTCATATTTTTAAAGTATAGCTCGGTGTGAAGCATTTGTATATGTCACGTGTCAAACAGGCGTTAATATACAATCATCGGACTCTTTTAAAAGAGTATAAAGAGTCTCAATTCTCTGGACTATCTTTATTTATTGGCTTACTTTAAAATAATTAGTATAAAGCATATACTGGATGTTAATAGAGAACATGAATGTTATTATGCTCAATTATGGAGGGTGTTGTGTCTTTCTAATTTATCATAAAATAAGAAAGATACATGTAAAGCCTAATGCTCCTTTTCTCCTCGAGTGGATGACTCTATTTTATATAGTTGAGCTTATTGGACTTTCCTCTATGTCCTAGGCCCTCCAGCCTTTTTACTATTCAGCTATGTCTGGGTCATTGGTACAGTATAAAAATGTTAAAAAATTTATAGTAATTTATATATTTTTTATAATTACCAATGACCCAGACGGGGATGGCCCTCCCAGGAGCTGGGAACTCATACCTCCCCGCTGAGTACATAACGCTGTCCAGGCACTGCTTGTAAGAATGATAATTGGCGCCAATTTCGGGACCTCCTTGACACTGCGCATGCGCAGTAGAGGCAAAGTATGGAGGGCCATTCAGGACATGATTTCTTTGGTTTTAGATGCAAATTTTGGGGATTTGGGGGCAAAATTTGTGTTTGGCCCTAGATTTTCAAGAGTTAGCACCAGCTATGTCTGGGTCATTGGTAAGCATAAAAAAATATATAAATTACTATAAATTTTTTAACTTTCATGATGTTTTCGTATACTATCTACATGTACGTGAGATGTGTAGGGTATTCAGTCTTCATTGTAACACAAACCCTTGTGATTTAATTATTGAATATGGCGAATGCAAATGTAAGGAGACATTTGTCTGAAGCAGAAATGTGGTGGGCTGTAGGGATGGTGGAACAAGGGGCAACCCATCGTCCGGTTGGTGAAGCCCTTGATGTGCACCATACGGTGATCACCAGAGCTTGGTCAAGATTTCAGCAGTATGGCACACCAGGAAGACGGCATGGTGGTGGCAGAGACAGGGCAACATCTGCAGCTGAAGAGCGGTTTTTGATCATTTAGGCGCGTAGGAACCACTTTGCCACAGCAACCCAGCTTCGCAGTGACCTTCAGAATGCCTCCGGGGTAAATGTTTCAACACAGGCTATCCAGGTTAGCAGGTAAGGCTGCACAAAGGTGGTCACCGATCGAAAAGACCATGCATTCGCATTCAGCTGTCCCAGAACTACTGACAAGCACGATATCAATGGGCCATGGATCACGTTGGATGGACCAGAGAAGATTGGCGACCTGTCCTTTTTAGAGATGAGTCAAGGCACTGCCTAGACAACATAGATGGGCATTCTAGGGTATGGAGAAGACCAGGAAAGCGATTCCATGCAGCCAACATTGCTGAGCATGACTGCTATGGTGGAGGGTCAATAATAGTCTGGGGCAGCATCATCTGGGATGGACGTACAGAGCTCTGTGTCTTTGACCGTAGTGCATTGACTGCACAACAGTATATTGATGAGATCCTGGATGCCCACGTCAGATTGTATGCAGGTGCAGTGGGTCATAGATTCATTTTGATGAACGATAATGCCCGTCCTCATGTTGCCCATGCTGTCTGGGAGTTCCGACAGAGGAAGGGGATTGAGCGTATGAACTGGCCAGCAAGATCCCTTGACCTCAGTCCAATCGAACATGTCTGGAATGAGTTGCAGCTTGCAATTTCAGCCCGTCCAGTCCAACCAAGAAGTGTCCATGAGCTTGGTGCCATGCTGGTCCAAGAATGGAACAACATCCCACAAAGTACCATCTGAAACCTGATTGGGAGCACGAGAAGGCGTTGTCAAGCTGTAATTAACATATATGGGTCTCATACTCGATATTGAACCCATAGCAGTTCGCTCCATCAACTTTTTGGCAAATTTGAAAAATTTCCTCTTTTACCAATAATATCCATTTTCCATGGTTATCGTATTCAAAAGCTAAAAAATAATGTCAAACACAAACAAAATCTTAATTTCAGTACTTAAATCATTAAAGATATAATTAAATAAAAAATATATACACTTTTCATAACAATATTTCAACTAAAACGTAAAACAGATTGTTGGATATACTTGGTGCGTAGCAAACTTTGAGTAGAATATTTTTTGAAGCTCTTCCAAACAATATATTTTTTCTAACAAAATAATTCAAGGCTTATAGGAAGTGTTGTTTGCTTCTTTATTCATTGACAAAGTCAAGATAAGCTATTGCCATCACGTGTGCTGAAGTCTGTTAGTCTGTCAGTCTGTTCACATTTTCCTTGAGCACAGGCTACACCTCATAGTTCTTGTCTGATCGTCACGAAATTTCATATGCAGGTTTGAGGTCATGTCTAGATGAGAATGTCTTTTGGTCGTGATCGGTCAGACGTGATGGCTGCTCGAGCCCCAAAACCTTTAGCACAGTCAACAGGTCATATTTATGAAGAGATTTCATTGTAACTTGGTAGGATGACTCTGTATAATGTCTCGATGAGAACGGTCCCGTTTGGTCATGATCTGTCAACTGTGACGGCTACCCACGCCCGAAACCCTAAAACTTTTAGCACAGTTTACAGGTCGTATTTAATATGGAGGGATTTCATTGTAACTTGGTAGGATGACTCAGTATAATGTCTAGATGAGGCCGTCCCCTTTTGGTTGCGATGGGTCAACCGTGAAGGCCACACAGGCATGAAGCCCTAAAACCTTTAGCACAGTCTACAGGCCATATTTATGAAGGGATTTCATTGTAACTTGGTAGGATGGCTCCAGATAATGTCTAGATGAGAACTTCCCCTTTTGGTCGCGATCATTCAACCGTGATGGCTGCCCGACCCCAAAACCCGAAAACCTTTAGCAGAGACTACAGGTTGTATTTATGAAGTAATTTCATTGTAACTTGGTAGGATGGCTCAGTATAATGTCTAGATGAGGCTGTCCCCTTTTGGTTGCGATTGATCAACCGTTATGGCCACACAGGCCCGAAGCCCCAAAACCTTTAGCACAGTCTACAGGCCATATTTATGAAGGGATTTCATTGTAACTTGATAGGATGTCTCATTTTGGAATAATTTCACGCTAACTTGGTAACTTGGTTGACATACATTAACTGTGAGGTGCACATTAACCCACCCCTCAATTCTTTAATACAGTCTACACCTCAAATTATTTTTATTGAAAACATAGCAGACAGGGAACAGAAATTAACATATTCTCAATTATCAAAATTCTTGTATTTAATAAACCTTTCATAAACATTGAACATTATCCTTTTCATCAAACACAACACAGACAAGTTAAGCTACAGTGTCATTGACACTTTCATTTTGTTTTTTTTATGGGGTTGGGAATCAGTTGATAATTAGAATCTTCAATTCCTCCCCTATTTTTGTGAAATTTACAAAACTCCTTCAACTAATTGGGACAGTGTAAGTTTGAGTTCAGTGGAGCTCCTCGTGAAAAATTACATTCTTTAATCTCTTTGAAATGTGTTTAATTCAGTTGTGTATATTATTTTTTAGATGCAAGTGGGATCCAACCAACCTAGAATGATCAATCCACAATCCATGCAGATGGTGCCTACATCACATCCTGGTGGTTTTGATAATCAGGTTCCACAGCATTCACATGCACACTCACATTCAGCACAAGTGATAAGTAAGTTTCTCATACTATATATTTCATACTATATATGGTAGTTTTGTTATCAGGGAATGCTTTCTAATAGTTTTGATTTCATATAGTACTGCGATCACAAAACTTTTTCTTAATCAGATCGCTATCCAACCGTGACACAAGTGTCAAAAGTTCATAGATATAATACTCTGAAATCATGTCTGTGTCAGAAAGAAAACTCCAAAACCAATGAATATTGCTTTGCAAATTTAGTGTTTTGTTTTTTCAATAGGTAAGATTCTCTAGTGTTGTGTGGAGGTAAGCCGACCGAGAATTTTGAGAGGATCGCAATCTAGTTGCAATCCGATCGAGATTCTTTATCTGCTTTTGTGATAAAGTATTTTATTTCCTGACAGACTGTAATCTGGCAATTTGATTGGCTGACAGGTACGATGTAAATAATACCCTCGCCACTTGAAATATTTACACATTAGTTTAGCCTGGTGTAAAAACATGAATATGCAGGCAATGTGATATTTTTCAAAATCAATGAAAATAGTTTATAGTATATGTATTAAAATTAACAGTGCTGTTCAGTGAAAAAATAATCAAAAGAATACCCTTAATTATACCCCCTGCAAACAAAGTCTGGGGGGTATATAGGAATCACCCTGTCCGTCCGTCCGTCCATCCGTCTGTCTGTCCTTGTAAGCGCAACTCCTCCTAAACCGTTTGAAGAATTTTCATGAAACTTTACACAATGGAAGAACTCCATATGAAGATGTGCATGAAGCAATATAATTCCAGTCTGACATTTCCAAGGGGAGATAATCTAACTTAGACCGTCTGTTCATTCTTGTAAGCTCAACTCCTCCTAAACCGTTTGAAGAATTTTCATGAAACTTTACACAGTGGAAGAACTCCATATGAAGATATGCATGAAGCAATATAATTCCGTTCTGACATTTCCAAGGGGAGATAATCTAACTTAGACCGTCTGTCCATTCTTGTAAGCGCAACTCCTCCTAAACCGTTTAAAGAATTTTCATGAAACTTTACACAGTGGAAGAACTCCATATGAAGATATGCATGAAGCAATATAATTCCGTTCTGACATTTCCAAGGGGAGATAATCTAACTTATACCATCTGTCCATCCTTGTAAGCTCAACTCCTCCTAAACCGTTGGAAGAAATTTCATGAAACTTTACACAATGGAAGAACTCCATATGAAGATGTGCATGAAGCAATATAATTCTGTTCTGACATTTCCAAGGGGAGATAATCTAATTTATACTGTCTGTCCATCCTTGTTTTGTGTTATTCGTGACAAAAAATCAGAACACTAATGGAACTATATTTTAATGTGGAGTTATCAGGTTTTTTTCTCTTTCAAAATGCTATTTGGACAGTATTTGTTGGATTTCTTCTGTTGTTTTGTCACACTGTAAAAAAGTCGGAGCATCTTTTTATATCTCATCAGTGTCAAGGTACTCACTGATTATTCTGACGAACCCCCTCCAGGTCAAATTGTCACGGGGGTGGGGTGGGGGGGGGGGGGGGGAACTTGTGACCTTTGCCCTCTGTTTCGGATGTCATGGAAAGTGTGGGCCTCGGCTGGGGTGTTAACCTGGACTTGTGACTAGGACTGTTTGGATCATGCATATTCCAAGAAAGGACTGTTTCCAATACTGAGTAGCCTGCCTTGTTAGTCCCAAGGCTCTTCGTACTTCCAAGTGACCTTGACCAAAATACAGGAATCAGGGGTGATAAGGAATTACATTGGATCTTTATTCTAAAAACCATTGTGGGTAGTTCTTTGGCCACTCTGTTCAGTAATCAAATACTTGATTTTTCTCTCCTGGTTCTCTGGCTTCCCCCACCTGAAAAACTGTCTGACATGATGTGATCCTGGCTGTTGAAAGCGTCATTAAACCCCAATAAACAAACACTCATTCATCAAATAAACTATGCAAGCTTATATTACTTTAAAGCTGAGTGCTAGATTAATTTTAGAAGTCTATCTGTGAACTGGTAGGATGCTTGATTCTTTTATAAGTCAGAATTTATAGCAGCCTTTTTAAGTGTAGACATTCTCATGAACTTATAGAAATAAAATTCTTATGACGCTTATAAAAAATTAATGCTTCACAGGCAATTTTTCCCACATTTTATGAGAAAAGGAGGCTTTTTATTTATTTTTAGCTCAACTTGACAAAGTCAAGCTGAGCTATTGGCATCACTAATCGTCCATCGGTGTACGTACGTACGTTAATATGTACATTAGTATGTACATCCACAATTTCCTTTGGCACACCTCACAGGTTGCATTTATGATCAGATCGCTTTGAAATGTGGTGTGCTTGTTTGGGGTGACCTCTAGATGGGAGCTATCGATTTTCTTCAATTTCCGTCAAAAAATGTTGCTGCGGCCAGCGTTCTTAGAACTTAGTTTAGTCAGACCTCAATATTTCCCTTTGGCACACCCTACAGGGCACATTTATGATCGGATTGCTTTGAAACCTGGCATACTTGTTTGGGGTGACCTCTAGATGGGAGCTATCGATTTTCTTCCATTTCCTTCAAAAAATGTTGCCACGGCCAACGTTCTTAGAACTTAGTTTAGTCAGAACTCAATATTTCCCTTTGGCACACCCTACGGGGCACATTTATGATCGGATTGCTTTGAAACCTGGCATGCTTTTTTGGGGTTACCTCTAGATGGGAGCTATTGATTTTCTTCCATTTCCATCCGTCAAAAATTGTTGCCGCTGGCAACGATCTTTGAACTCAGTTTAGTCAGGCATCAATATATTCCTTTGGCATGCCCTTCAGGGCACATTTATGATCAGATCGGTTTGAAACTTTATATGCTTGTTTGGGGTCACCTCTAGATGGGAGCTGTTACAACCGATAATGTTACAACGCCGCATAATGTTACACCAACGCATAATGTTACAAAAAATGTAGTAAACAACCGATAATGTTATAAACTCCGCATAATGTTATAACTTTTTTCAACCCGTTATGTTACAAAAATCGACGCATAATGTTATAACTTTTTTCAACCCGTTATGTTACAACAAATTAACCGATAATGTTATAACTTGTGTATACTAATTCCAGTTACAGCTATTGTAGATGGACTTTACCACTTACTATGTATTGCCGCACAAAAGAATGTGATATTCATACCCAAGGTTTCTGCGCTGGTTAAGACGAGGAGACACCCCCCTCCCAACTCCCGTGGATTTATCATAGAATGACCTAGTCACGTTACATAGACGCGGATTATCCTGGTAACTCAATCGTGTGACGTCATTACCATGATCATCCAGTGCCCAACATGGTGAAGGCGGGGTGCTATTTTATCCAGTTGGGACGTTTACCAACATGCGTAATCTCCGCTTCCAGAAATGTAGTGTGCCATAGTCCCCTGACGCCTTTGGGGATGGGCAAATGCCTCTGCTTCTGCTTGTTTTGGGCATCTAAAACTCATTTGTCGCATATTTCTTAGTCATAAGAATATTATCTTATTGTTCATTAATTTGACATTTTAACAATTAACAGTGAACAAAAATCGGGGGCGCGATGGCTCAGTTGGTAGAGGTGCAGGCTGCAAGCCGAGAGGTCCTCGGTTCGAATCCCACCTGCGGCAACAGCGTTGTGTCCTTGGGCAAGACACTTCACCCCGATTGCCTACATGGGGGCACGATGACGCTGTGTACTGAGGCGTACTGCACGTCGATGGTGCGCATGTCTTCAACCAATCTAACCCTGCCTGTGCTGTGGTGCAGAGTTCAGAGTTACGATGTTGGAGAGCTGACAGCTGCTCGTCGTTGCTCGGTGGTTCTCTCCGGGAACTCCGGCTTCCTCCACCCGTAAAACTGTCACGGTCACGATCAGCCATTGTGCATAAGTATGTGACCTTAAACACCAATAAATAAATAATAATATGAACAAAAATGAGGTGGAGTTAAAAGAGGTCAAAAAATTGGATGGAGCGAGGTACATATGGCGGGATGGTAGTGTCGCACGGAAGAAGAAAAAGATGCGAGACTGGATAGGAAGAGGAATGGGGTTTAGGAGGATTGAAAGGGGTGGGCAGGGATTAGGCTGAGAAAGAGAGGAGGTCATGGATTAGTACATCAGGGTGATTGTGCAGAGAAAGCTATCTGAGAATACTATATTATTATCGTCTGGGAACCAAATCTTTTAACCCTGATAGATCTCTGTCGCAGTTATTAAACACGCAAGCTAGTGGTAAGGTTCCAGTCACGATACTGAGCACAGCGGGGAGTCTCTTCCCGCTAGTGGCCCCAGAAATATGAGCCAAAAGGGTGGGGGGAAGACTCCCCTAAAAAGAAAACAAAAAAGTTATGATTCTGAGTGCGAGTTGCCGGAGGTGACGGGTGCTGATGGCGTTCCACACTGCTATTTGTAGCTTATTCATGATGGGGGTTGCAATTTATTCGCGGTGTTTGGTTAGAGGAGATTAGTGACTTTATTGGGTGTTGATGGCGGCTTTGATTAAGGATTCGGATATTTGGGTTTTGAATAGCCGGGATGCTAACCGGCTAACATCATGACAAATGTCAGACAGACTTGTGCTGACATGTTTGTTTAGAACAGAGTGGAGCGCTCCCGCGACATGGGAGCATATTGTGTGGGGTGAGGAAGCGTTGTCGGGCTTTTTAAAGTTTAGGTTTTATAATTCTATGTTGGTTTTCACTTTTTTGAAGTGGGGGCACCCCCGGTAATTACTGGTGTGTGGTCCCTTGCAGTTAGGGCAGGAGGGGGACTTTGACCTGCATGCCTTGGTGAGATGGTTGTCTCCACATTTCTTGCAGGTCAGACTGCCCCTATTTATTTATTTATTTATTTATTTATTTATTTATTTATTTATTTATTTATTTATTTATTTATTGGTGTTTAAGGTCATATACTTATGCACAATGGCTAATCATGACTGTGACAGTTTTACGGGTGGAGGAAGCCGGAGTACCCGTAGAGGACCACCGAGCAGCTGTCAGCTCTCCAACATCGTAACTCTGAACTCTGCGCCGCGGCACAGGCAGGGTTAGATTGGTTGAAGACATGCGCACCATCGACGTGCAGTACGCCGTAGTACATAGCGTCGCCGTGCCCCCATGTAGGCAATCGGGGTTAAGTGCCTTGCCCAGGGACATAACACGGGAGTGCGAATCAGTCGCTGAAATGGTCACCCATCCAACTACTAACCAAACTCGACGTTTCTTAACTTCGGTGATCTGACGAGAACCGGTTACCGTGACGCCACCACGCCCCCCGTCAGAGTCCCCCTGCATCTGTTGGCCACGTGCCCACATTTTTGACATTTATGGCATTGGATTGGGGGAGGGGTAGATCGGTACTCCTCTGCCACGTGCTTTCTACCATTGATGGTAACCCCTTCCAAAATTATTTTTTGTTGGATTATACTGTTAGGGCAGATCACCTTCAGCTTCCACGTGAGATTGCCCGTGGCTCTGGAAGTGAATCTTTCCCACTTGCACCCTGGTATACCCTGGCTGATGGCCTCTTTTGGGGTGTCGGGGTGTACCCTTGTCACCACGGCAATATTTACTATTTACTGTTGTTTTTTCCCCTAGAGGAAGTGTAGGCTGTTTATCCTGTGTTTTGTATTTGTCCATGGGTACCCTCGTGGGTGTCTTCTTTGCAGCTCTCGTGGGTGTCCATTTTATGGCCGCGGAGAAGTCTAGACTCATAAGTTGATTGGCTACCTCCTGGCCAGACTCTCTGACTGTAACGTTTTTGATGGCAGTGGCAGTGAGAGCATTATCGTCAACAGTTGAGTTACTGCTGATAGTGTGGTTATTGTTAATGCCATTATGAAAATTAGTACTGTTGACCTGAGTGGAGCTGGAAGGGGGGGGGGGGGGGGGGATGCTGGAGGCTTCTGCACTTCTTAACCGCTCTAGGTGTCAAAGTGGGGAAGCCAGCAGCACCCGTCACCTCTTGCAACTCGCACTCAGAATCATAACTTTTTTGTTTTCTTTTTAGGGGAGTCTTCCCTCCTTTTGGCTCATATTTCTGGGGCCACTGGCGGGAAGAGACTCCCCGCTGTGCTCAGTATCGTGACTGGAACCTATCCCACTAGCTTGCGTGTTTAATAACTGCGACAGAGATCTATCAGGGTTAAAAGATTTGGTTCCCAGAGGATAATAATATAGTATTCTCAGATAGCTTTCTCTGCACAATCACCCTGATGTACTAATCCATAACCTCCTCTCTTTCTCAGCCTAATCCCTGCCCACCCCTTTCAATCCTCCTAAACCCCATTCCTCTTCCTACCCAGTCTCGCATCTTTTTCTTCTTCCGTGCGACACTACCATCCCGCTACATCCATCATATGTACCTCGCTCCATCCAACTGTTTGACCTCTTTTAACTCCACCACATGTTTGTTCACTGTTAATTGTTAAAATGTCAAATTAATGAACAATAAGATATTCTTATGACTAAGAAATATGCGACAAATGAGTTTTAGATGCCCAAAAACAACCAGAAACAGAGGCATTTGCCCATCCCCAAAGGCGTCAGGGGACTATGGCACACTACATTTCTGGAAGCGGAGATTACGCATGTTCGTAAACGAACCAACCGGATAAAATAGCACCACTCCTCCACCACCCCCGCCTTCACCATGTTGGGCACTGGATGATTATGGTAATGACGTCACACGATTGAGTCACCAGGATAATTCGCGTCTATGTAACGTGACTAGGTCATTCTATGATAAATCCCCCGGGAGTTGGGGGTGGGGGGTGTCTCCTCGCCTTAACCAGAGCTGAAACCTTGGGTATGAATATTACATTCCTTTGTGCGGCAATAAATGGTAAGTGGAAAAGTCCATCTACAATAGCTGTAACTGGAATTAGTATACAGAAGTTATAACATTATCGGTTAATTTGTTGTAACATAACGGGTTGAAAAAAGTTATAACATTATACGTCGATTTTTGTAACATAACGGGTTGAAAAAAGTTATAACATTATGCGGAGTTTATAACATTATCGGTTGTTTACTACATTTTTTGTAACATTATGCGTTGATGTAACATTATGCGGCGTTGTAACATTATCGGTTGTAACAGGAGCTATCGATTTTCTTCGATTTCCATTAAAAAATGTTGCCACTGGCAATGACCTTCGATGAACTTAGTAAAAACTTAGTGCAGTTAAGAATCAATATTTCCCTTTGACACACCCTGCAGGGCACATTTATGATTGGATCGCTTGCAAACTTGGTGTGCTTGTGTGGGGTGACCTCTATATGGGAGCTGTTGATTTTCTTCCATTTCTGTCAAAAAATGTTGCCGCTGACCTTTGAACTTAGTTTAGTCAGACTTCAATGTTTCCCTTTAACACACCCTTCAGGGCACATTTATGAACAGATCACTTTGAAATTTGGTATGTGTGTTCGGGGTGACCTCTAGATGTGAGCTATTACTTTTTAGCTCACCTGAGCACAGCTCAAGGGGAGCTTTACTAATCACTTTTCGTCCGTCGTCCGTCCGGCATTAACTTTACATTATCCACTTCTTCAAAACCACTAGCTCAATTTTATTCAAATGTTGGGTAAAAGTTTATTACCAAATGCCAATTCAGATTTGTTCAAATGAAGTTGCCCCCTCCTCCTGGGTGGTGCCATCCCCCAAAGGGGCACCAGAATCTTTGAAAATCTTTTTCTCATGAACCAGCAATAGCAGAGACTTAATATATGGTATGCAGCTTCCTTTTAAGGTGTAGACTCAGATTTGTTCAAGAGAAGTTTGATGGGCTATATTTGGCATCATTATGGGAGGGGCAAAATTGTTGTCCCCACCCGAAATTTCTATTTTCCGAACCGAGAGGCTGATTTGAACCAAATTTTATGTGAAGGCTTATTGGGTCATAAGTACCTAATTTATGCCGATTTTTTTTTCCCCATAACCCCGTGGGAACCGCAGGAGCTAAAAATAGAAAAAATTAAAATGCCCATATCTCCAAAACTCCACGGCACTGAGAATTTTTATATGGTGTGAAGCTTCCTTAAGACCAACAGAAAGGATTGGTAAAAAAAAATTGTCATCGGTTTTATCATAGGGTACAGTTTCGGGATTTTGAAAAAGTGCCGAGTCAGCACTTTTTTTTTAACACTGTAGGCAATGGGAAAAACATTATAAAATCTTTTACTCCAGATCCAGCAGGCAGAATCTTTTGATATTTGGTATGCAACATTGTGGGGTGGATCTGATTCAAGTTTGTTCAAATCGCCCCCCTGGATTCATATTTGGGCTCACTATAGAAGCCTGAATTCGAACTGAGTGCATTTCAGGCAAATTTCTTAAAAAATCTTCTCCAGATCTAGCAGGCAGAATCTTTTGATATTTGGTATGCAACATTGTGGGGTGGATCTGATTCAAGTTTGTTCAAATCGGCCCTCTGGGTTCATATTTGGGCTCAGTATAGGAGCCCAAATTTGAACTTAGTGCATTTCAGGAAATTTCTTAAAAAATCTTCTCAAGTCAAGATCCAGCAGGCAGAATCTTTTGATATTGGGTATGCAGCATGCTTGGGGGGGGGGGGGGGGGGGGGGGGGGGGGGGGGGGGGGGGGGGGGGGGAGAGAGATTCAAGTTTGTTCAAGCCATGTCCCAAGGTCCATATTGGCTCACTGTGGGAGCCTGAATGATAACTTAGTTCAAAATGAGGAATTTTCTTTAAAAATCTTCTTCTTCAGATCCAGCAGTCGGAATGTTTTGATATTTGGTATACAGCATCCTTGGGGGGAGGGGGGGGGGGGGAGATTCAAGTTTGTTCAAGCCATGTCCCTAGGTCCATATTTGGGCTCACTGTGGGAGCTTGAATTGTAACTTTGTAACTTAGTTCGAAATGAGGAATTTTCTTAAAAAATCTTCTTCCAGCAGTCGGAATGTTTTGATATGTTTGATATGTGGTGTGTAACAGCCTGGGGGGGGGGGGGGGGGGGATTCAAGTTTGTTAAAGCCAAATCCCTGGGTCCATATTTGGGCTCCCTCTTGGAGCCTGAATTATAACTTAGTCAATATGAGGAATTTTTCTTTAAAAATCTTCTTCTTCAGATTCAGCAGTCGGAATGTTTTGATATTTGGCATGCGGCAACCTTAGGAGGGTGAGATTCAAGTTTGTTCAAGCCAAGTCCCTTGGTTCATATTTGGGCTCACTATGGGAGCCCGAATCACAACTTAGTTCAAAATGTGGAATTTTCTTTAAAAATAGTCTTCAGATCCAGCAGATGAATGCTTTTGATATTGTTTATGCAGCATCCTTAGGGGGTAAGATTCAAGTTTGTTGAAGCCACCATGTCCCTAGGTCCATATTTGGACTCACTGTGGGAGCTCAAATTGTAACTTAGTTCAAAATGAGGAATTCTCTTTAAAAATCTTCTTCTTCAGATCCAGCAGTCGGAATGTTTTGATATTTGGTGTGCAGCATCCTTAGGGGGGTGAGATTCAAGTTTCTTAAAGCCAAGTCCCTTGGTTCATATATGCGCTTCCTGTGGGAGCCCGAATTATAACTTAGTTCAATATGAGGAATATTCTTTAAAAATCATTTTTTAGATCCACTGGTCAGAATCTTTGGATATTTGGTATAAGCTTTTCTTCGGAGGAGCAGATGCAACTTGTTGAAATCAATTCTCTGGGTTGATATTTAGGCTTCCATGTTAGGTGAGCGCCCTGGAGCCTCTTGTTTTCATTTCCATAAAAAATTATTGTCGTTATCACCAGCCTTTGAACTTACTGCATTTGTGCATCAACTTATCCCTTTTGCACTCTCTGCAGGGTATATTTATGAATTTCCATAAAAAAACCCCAAAACCATTGCCACAAGCAATGACCTTCTTCTTAGTGTATTTACATCTTCCGTTGGCATGCCTCAGAGGGCACATTCATTATCAGATTGTTTTGAAACTTTGTATGCTTATGCTGGGTGACAAAGATAGGAGCTATTGATTTTCGTTTCATTTCCATTAAAAACTGTTGATGTTAGCAACAATCATTGAATTTATTGCATTTGTGCATCAACATTCTTTGACATGGCCTATAGGCCACATTTATCATAGGATTGTTTTTGAACTTGGTGTGCTCATTAGGCAAGACCTTTAGATAAGAGCTATTGATTAGCATTCATTTCTGTGAAAAAAGTTGCCATTTACAATAACCTCTGAACATACTGCATTTGTGTATCAACATTCTTCCTTTAGCCAGTCTTACAGTTTACATTTAAAAATGCATGGATTACTCTGACGTTGTGCACACACAATGCTGTTATGTTGAAATTTCATCAAATAAAATTGGTACCAATGATCTTCAATTTTGCCATGTCATTTATAACTTACCAAGTTCAAGTTTGTCAAGTTGAGTTACAGTGTCATTTACACTTTCATTTATTTTCAGCAGTGAAAATTTCACGTAATGCAGTTCCAAATTTAACAATCTCTCTGTCTTGTTTGACAGAGCTCAGTCAAACAAGATATAGTGGGTTTAATTTTTAGACCTACAAGTGCAAAATTGCATAATTGAAGAGATTTTCAGGTAAAAGAAAAATGTGAGAAAGCATATTTTCATTGATGAGATAGGTGTCAGAGAAACAGGAAACTTTTTTTAATAGCCTGAACTGAAAATCTTTCTCTAAAAGGTTGTAGTGAAGTTCCTTTAAACTGAAATTCTACTTTCCCACCTGATCTTTTTTTTTCAGTGACACAAGGACCTCAGCCTATGCCAGCCCATTTGTCTGCTCTTTCTGGTCCACAGCAAGTGGGACATCCAACACCAGCACATGTGAACCCTGTTCCTGTTAATCAAAATCAGGCTCCACAAGTGAATCAGCCGCAGCCTGGTCATCCGACACCAAGTCCAGTTCAACATGGACAGTCAAATTCACAGAATCACCATCAGGTGCATCCGCAGACATCAGGGACACCACAGCCTCATTTAAGTTATCCACAAGTAGGAATTCAAGGACATCCTCCATTGCAACCAAGTCCTCAGAATCCGACTTCACCACAACAAGTGCATCCAGTGTCTGTTGCTGCATACCCATACACTTCACAAACTCATTTACATGGTGGACCTCAATTGACTATGACACAAACACATCCACAAACACACATAATACACACAAATCAAGGACATTCACCACACCCAGGTATGCAGCAACCACAGGTGGTGTTCATGCCACAGCCACATCCGCCTAATGCTCATATACAACATGGGCCACAGTTTCAAGGACAGCCTGTTCATGGTAAGCAAATTGTGTTTGTGAAATGAATTGTGAATTGAAAACTTGGTGCAGCATTTATTGCAGTGAGTTAATGTTAAACTCTTCCAAATTTTATAATACCTCTTCATTTGATTTCAGTAGGAATTGTGGAGGTCCTTTACTAATGTAATTGTATGGTATCAGTTTTCAGCAATATTTTTAAATGTTATGGTTTTGTTTAATTCACAAAGATAATCTTTTTATCCATTTTATTGTAAATTTGTTTCATAAGCAGGCTGATTTATGCAATCAGTTCCAGGTACAAATGAACTCATTACTGAAAGCTGATATCAACAGTTAAATGGATACAAATACAACCAGCTGCTGCAGGTAGATTAAAGTTAAACAGACATCCTTTTATCTATGAGGTGTATAATCCTGGCTGTTATAAACAAAATATATTGCAACAAATAGTAGATCTTTTATCAATGATTTTTTGATGCCAGACCAAATATAATTTTTCATCAAATCAAGTTGAGGCTGCTATACACCATCATCCATAACTTGATTTTATTAGAAATTCTATAAAATACTTAGCAGCTTAAGAGGTAATCCATTATCTATGAAATATACTCCATATATGTGAACATATCATTAATTGATTGAGTGCTAGAAGCCACTATCGGGGTTTAAAAAAATTGAGAATACCAGAGAAAAAGCCAATATTTTCCTTGCTCATGTTTAGTATTCAGTCAAAAACAAATAATATTTTGTTTATGCAAATTTGTTTTATTACAAATTATTGGTGAGTGCCTGTGGGCACTCTCAAATAATTTGTAATGAAACAAATTTTGAATAACAAATTCCAGCCCTCGGAATTAGCCATGGCAATCAGCAAATGCCGTGGGATATGAATTTCTCCATAGCAATTGAATGCTGTGGTTTTTAGCTCAACTTTTGCAAAGCCAAATTTGAGGTAATGTCATGGCTTGTATTCCGTCGCGCCATCAACACGTCTCTGGCTAGAGGCCATATTTATGAACCGATCTTTACGAAACTTCTTGTTATCACTGTGGGATGAGAACGAGTGCTTTTGGGTCCAGTCCGAAATTCAAGATGGCCCCTGGCAGCTATTTTGTTCAAAATTAGGTGCAATCAGATTTTTGTGCAGAACTTCCATATGAAAGCTCTGACTTGAATAATTAGCTCAACTTTGGCAAAGCCAAATTTGAGCTTATGCCATAGCCAGTCGGCCGTCTGTCCGTCAACAATTCAATACGGCTCGGGCTAGAGGCTGTATTTATGAATCGATTTTTACGAAACTTCTTGGGTACCTTTGTTATGACCGTGGGATGAGAACAAGTGTTTTGGGGTCCGATCCGAAATTCAAGTTGGCCGCTGGCAGCCATTTTGTACAGACTTAGGTGAAATCAGATTTTTGCGCAGAACTTCCATATGAAAGCGCTGATTTGAATAATTTTTTGGATGAATGTTTAGTACCATGGGATACATCACATATAATACGGGTTTTTTTCTCGTTCGTAAATTATGCAAATTAGACTAACTTTGATGTATTTAGTGTTACTTTCAGCACTGTAAGTGCAAATGCCAATACGGCTCAGGCTAGAGGCCGTTTTATAAACCGATCTTTACGAAACTTCTTGGGTACCTTTGGTATCACCGTGGGACGAGAACGAGTGTTTTTGGGTGCGGTCCGAAATTCAAGATTGCCGATGGCAGCCATTTTGTACAAAATTAGGTGCAATCAGATTTTCGCACAGAACTTCCATATGAAAGTGCTGATTTGAAAATTTTTTTGTGTGAATGTTTAGCACCATGGGATATATCACATATAATACGGGTTTTTTTCTCGTGCAGAAATTATGCAAATTAGATGAACTTTGATTTTTTCAGTGCTACTTACACACAGTAAGTACACATGTCAATACGGCTCAGGCTAGAGGCTGTATTTATCAACCGATCTTCACAAAACTTCTTGGGTACCTCTGTTATCACCTTGGGATGAGAACGAGTGTTTCTGAGTGCTGTCCAAAATTCAAGATGGCTGCCCGTGGCCATTTTGTACCAAAATTGGGTCTAATCAGTTTTTTGTACGCAACTTCTATACGGCTCAGGCTAGAGGCCATATTTATGAACCGATCTTTACGAAACTTCTTGGGTACTTTTGTTATCACCGTGGAATGAGAACAAGTGTTTTTGGGTGTGATCCGAAATTCAAGATGGCCACCAGCAGCCATTTTGTACCAAAATTAGTGCAATCAGTCTTGTGTACAGAACTTCTGTATGAAAGTTCTGATTTGAATAAAAATTTTTATGAATGTTTAGTAAAATGGAATACATCACATACAGTACAGGTGTTTTTCTCGTGCAGAAATTATGCAAATTAGATGAATTTTGATTTATTTAGTGCTACTTATACACTGTAAGTGCACATGTCCATACGGCTCGGGCTAGAGGCTGTATTTATCAACTGATCTTCACAAAACTTCTTGGGGTACCTTTGTTATCACCTTGGGACGAGAACGAGTGTTTCTGGGTGCGGTCCAAAATTCAAGATGGCTGCCAGTGGCCATTTTGTACCTAAATTAGGTCCAATCAGTTTTTTGTCACAACTTCTATACAGCTCGTATTTATGAACTGATCTTCACAAAACTTCTTGGGTACCTTTGTTTTCACCTTGGGACAGGAATGAGTGTGTTTTGGGGTGCCTTTGTTATCACTGTGCTATGAGAACAAACATCTTTGGGGTTTTGTCAGACCCACTCTGGGACTCAAAAGATTTCTTTTCTAGTTTAGCATCTGACTGTCACCCACCTTTACAATACTTTACCTATACATTTGTTACAGGCTACGGTCAATATTTATGTACAGACCGTTACAATACTTTATATGTACCTTTGTTATCAGGTCATTACCTAGATGTTTGTCATTGCTGTGTCACATACTATACATGTACATGTCTTGACAAGTTGAGCTACAGTGTCATTGACACTTTCATTTTTTGTAGGAATGTTTAGTACCATGGGATAATCACATATAATACAGGTTTTTTTCTTGCGCGTAAATTATGCAGATTAGACTAACTTTGATTTATTTAGTGTTACTTTAAGCACTGTAAGTGCAAATGCCAATACGGCTCGGGCTAGAGGCTGTATTTATGAACCGATCTTTACGAAACTTCTTGAGTACCTTTGTTATCACCTGTTATCACCGTGGGACGAGAACAAGTGTTTTGGGGTCCGGTCAGAAATTCAAGATGGCCACTGCTAGCCATTTTGTACAATTTTGCAAATACTAATTCCTGTCATATTCAAAGTTGAGGTACAGTGTCATTGACACTTTCATTTTCCTTACAGTTTGAAGAAGACGATTTACAACTAGCATTATCAATGTACCACAGGCGGCATTAGGACAACACAAGACTAAGTCAAACATAAATTGGTTAAAATCGATTCAACTGATGCATCAACAGTAGAAGCATTGAATCAGTGCTGTTGGCTGATCGTTAAAATTGCTGTGGATTTTGCCGTGGACTGTAACCTCTTAGTATCGAGGGCTGCAAATTCAGACCACCAAAAATAATCGTAACTCTCAGCCAGTTAAAAACTGATTACAGTGGATCCCATTTAATTGAATATCTCTCAGTAGAATAACCCCATTAATTGAATATAACTTCAAAACACCAAACCATTTACTGTACCTTCAGTACAAATTGGACCTGTTAACTGCATATCGATTATATTGTAATCTGATATTTTAAAAAGATAATTGAATAAAACATCTTTTGATCAATCGAAGATTTGCCCTGACAACCAGTCAGTTTCTTGCGCTTTTTGATCCATTTGGCCTCAGTACATCCAATATAGGCATGAGAGTGTAATTTCACAAAATATGCCTTTAATATTCTGAGAAATTCATGGAGACATATGTATTAAAAAAAAAGATGTTGGTAAAAATCACCTGGCTGCTATCCAGTACAGGTAAAAATGAAAAGAATTCAGAATTATCTTCTCAGAGGAAAAAAAACCTTTGTTGGTTGCTCCTGGGTAGGTTTCTAGCTGTTGTCTCATAAGTGACATTGTGACAAAGTCTTCTACAACTAATAGTTTAATGAAAGCAGGACAGGTGTAAGCAATTCTGTTCCTGGTGCTCACTTAATTTTCTTGAATACATGCCTTACAAGTCGACCAAACTTAACAGGTTAGATACAGAAGGTCAAATGACCGTATTGATTTTTAGCCCTGTTTTTGATTTTGTCAAGGTTACTCTTACATAGAGTAGCTGGCAATAACAGTGCTTTTTTATCCCATTTGGTTTAAATTTCCACAAAAACACCTGGAACTTAATTAAGCACCCTCCACAAAAACACCTGGAACTTAATTAAGCACCCTCTTTTTTTTTTCTTGCAGTGGTGTTAATAGAAACTGTCATTACTTTCACGCTATCTTTAAGATGGCCAAAAGTGATAGTTTGCGGAAAGAATTGTCTGTTGATGAATGGCAACACAATGATGAAAATATGCTGTTTGAATGGCGCTAATTACACATATCTCTCACTAATGTTTTTGATGGGAAAATGTGCTCTCCACAAGTATGATGCTGGAACGGTTCATGATGAAACAATGCCGGTAATTACTGACAAAAAATGTAACTTGTGATCTCCTGAACACAATAGCAGTGTCTGACGTCAATAGCGAGTGTATCCACCACATGCCCGGATGACAGCATGAACCCTTCTCCTAATGCTACCAGTGAGGCATCTGCTGCCACTCCTTGTGTAATGCAGTGTCCAAATCGGCCAAATTCTGTACGGGCAGATCCCTTATTAGCACACAACATCCAAGAAAGTCCCAGAAGTGTTCTGAGCGATTCAAATTGAGGTTCATTACAGGCCAAGGTAGTGTTGTAATAACGTTCTGAAGAATTCTCTTACAGCATGGGAATGATGTGGCCTTGCATTGTCGTCCGTGAATACAGGGTGAGTAGCCAACGGGTAGTTGTCAAAATGAGGCATGACAACCGGATTGAGAATGTCCCAGATGAACTGATGACCTTTGAGATTTCCACGTACAGTCACCATATGAAGTTTACAACCATGAGAGAGGCATCTCCAGATCATTACTGATCCTCCACCATAAGGAACAGTAGGTCTGATGTTCCTGGGCACATACTCTTGTCTGACCAATGGAATCTCTTCCATGTCCTGAGTTTCCATACACCACTCCAAACGTCTTTGATGCTGATTGGACAGAGCTGGACTCTTGATGTCCCTTCTGGACCTCATACCCAGTGCATTGAGACAGTTTTGGACAGTTCTGTTGCACAAATGCCTGTTGGGGAGCAAAAGGCGTTTTAAAAACCCAATTGAAACAAAGGGTTCACGCCTTACAAGTCATACCAGACTCCGATCTTCCTGAGGAGAGGTCTTTTGGGATTGTCCAGGCCTTGTCGGTCCTTAACATCTTTGGTTTGTTGATGTTTTTGGACAAGTCTGCTGATGACAGAATGACTATAGCCAAGATGCCTTCCAATAGCTTTGAATCACATGCCTGTTGCATGCATGCCAATGATTTTCCATCTTAGTGCCTCTGAAAGTCTCCTCCTTGCCTTGTCATCATTTACTGATAAAAGAAGTGACAAATTTTCTTATTTTATACCCAGATATTCCATGTGGATGGTAGTATTTTTTGTGACATTTGTGGGTACCATGTTTCACATGGATGAGGGAATGTGTTTGGGGTACACTATCAACAAGAAACATGTTTCACGAGATGAAATGTACTGCAAGACATAGCAATCATTAAAACATAATAATCAATGACAGCCACTTCACTATCATGAAACATTTCAGGGCATGCATAATTAAGTTCCAGGTGTATAGTATTTACATATATAGAAAAAGAAGAACCCTATCAATTTTGGAGTTTGTATCCAAAAAGTCACTGTTTTGTGAATATAAACAGAAAATTGATTTTCAGGCAATAACTGCTGTTCTATTTGACACATGTCTATCAAATTTACAGTTTTGGAACTCCTGTAGGAAGGCAGGGAAGAACCATTAGGTTAAATACAAGATCACACAAAATAAAACTAGAGGGGTGTCATTTGTGTGCAAAGCACACTATAGTATATCCCCGCATTTGCATTTGTGATTATTGTCGGGGCCGAATCAAAAATCCAAAACCTTTATGCACATCTACAGACGCTATTTATTAACATGAACACACTTTTAGTGTTTCGAATTGAAACCCCTAGGAGTTTTTCCCCGGAAATCATTCCTCTAACGACAAAAATGGTGCCCCTTGACCCCTCGGGGCCAAATCAAAAATCCAAAACCTTTATGCACATCTGCAGACCCTATTGATTAACATGAACACACTTTTAGTGTTTCGAATTGAAACCCCTAGGAGTTTTTCACTGGAAACCATTCCTCTAACGACAAAA